>JAUMHP010000060.1:11992200-12008493 GCA_032361065.1 Enteromius trimaculatus
GTTGATCTTGTTTTTAGTGTAGCACTTTGAGATTTTGCTAATGAAAAGTGCGTTACAAATAAAATTTATTATTATTAAATTTATTATGCCTACATATAAACCCATTTAAAAAAAAATAAAACTACCTTGAGAAATATAAATGACAACAAGCTTGTATATCCCAGACTGCTTTATTTGTCCAATTCGGCCCACAGCTCTGATGATCATGCCACCGTCTCATACACTGTCGTTTTGCAAGGCTCATCTGCTGCCCCAAGGCATGTCAGAAGGCCATGCACTCTTTCACAGACAGCACTTTAATATCCTTCCAAAAGTAGCTTCCTCCCATGTATTGCATGCATGATTACATGCATTCTGTTAGCCTTGAAAAGCGAAGCTGTAAAAGTAAAACCACATTTATGGCTAGCTAATAATGATGATGATAAATATAGCTCAAACGTTTTGTGGATATGAGGATGTTGTACTGTTAACACCCGTCTTACAATGCGTTTTTTATTTATTTATTTTTCATACCTGGTCATAATATGCACGCAGTTACCATATGCATCACAGCATTTTTTGTCAGTTCAGTATTTCACACATACATAGCCCAAGGGTTAGATTTTCTCATCCATTTGTAAAAATGTGATGCGTGATGATAAACTAGGTGTTATCTAGCCTCACTTACAATAAGCATTACACAGAAAGGTTAAAAGTGATCTGTACATATAGACATGCAGGTGTGACTGTGTAATTATCTACAGAAATAATTCTGAAAAAAATATTCACATTGTCAAAATAGGCCAATAAACTTTTATATACATAACAGATGTGGATCAAACATTAAAAAAGTGAATTATGTGCATTAAAACCTACCACCACCTACTGGTTATTTTAGTAGCCTGTTATAGCCTATTTATTTTTATTTTAATAATTTCATATTTCAGTATTCATTAAAACATTAACAGCCATTTCTCATTATGAAATTTGATGCCTTTCTACCAAAATTGATGTGTGATCAATGTGCAATCAGAACAATTATTTAATCAGCACAAATTTAATCTTTTGACAGCCCTGAAAATGATTTCATATCTGACAGCGCAGTTCATTGGTTTGTCCTCTCTGTAAATTTATTTTTAGAGTTTGGTTTGCTTCACTTATGAGTTGTTCAGACTCTTTTCCTCGCTTCCTTGCGTGGGTACACTTTGTTTGAATTCACAATTAGGCCTATTGTTTCTTTCTCTAAATTAGAAGAGCATATAAATGTTTCATCATTTTCCCATTGTATTGCTGATCTTTTTGAAATGTGGGGATGTGAATAAGATGGATGGCATTTGCTTTGTGTGAATATGCTATTTTGTTTTATGCTAAATGTTTGTGCCATGCTAAATTTGTCCAGAACAGTGCAAGATTCTGTAGTGCGTTGTTATGCACAGACTGCACAAAAGAAAAACAAAGGCTACCTTACGTGCATAATGAATCCAATCGGCACAAAACTGTGATTGTCTCTACATCCATATCAGTAAATTGAGAGCCATTATCTTTCAATTATTTACATGTCTGCAATCGCTTGAGTGCTGCAACTATGAGGTCAATCTATATAGCAGACTCGAGTACAGACACAAGGGGACATTTTGCCTCCCCTGAGACGTGCTGCTCTTGATGTCAAACGAATGCCTCCTTTAAATGCTTATGGGTTCGTTTAGGTCGAGAGATTGCGAGTACTGGCACGCAAGAAGAAATTCTTCTTCGCTCAAGGGCAAAAGCATATAGAAAATATTATTAATAGCAGGTTTAGCTAAAGGACATAAGATCATCACATGCAGGTTACATATGCTAGTAGCCAGGTGGTGACAAGCGTCTTTATGAGTGAGTCATTTGAATCATTTGCTCATGCGATTGATTCACAACTGCTGATTCATTCAGGAACAAAACAAGTATGAGCTAGTGAGTCATTGATTCATGACCTGCTCAGAGTCATGCTTTTGCTGATTTGTTCACTGTCTTTTACTGCCTCCAAAACCTTATAAATGCTAGATGCATTCCAAGGTAGAAAGGCATCAAAGCATGTCTGAATCCAATGGCTTTGTCAGTGAGTGAGTCTGATCTTTACCGTAAGGTGCTCAATTTATTTTCTTTGGCAGAACGAACAACAGTAAAGTGGCAATTTTGTATCCAAAATATAAAATGTTGTTTAAGAACTGCTGTTTAAAATCAGTAGATGACCCGCTTTTGATAAATGGTTTAACAGACAGAGTTAAGTTGTTACGAGCTAACCATAATGGAATGATCTGTGTCCTGAACATCAGCTGTTTAGAGACTTGACTGATAGTGCTAATAAGGTAAATATAATAGTTTAGCATGAATAAATAAAAGACAAAACATTGCTACTGTAATGTAATAGTATTCTGAAGCAAACATGTTTAAAATGCAACTTGATGAGACTTTGATGTGACTTTGTTTTAATAAATGATACTTGCTTACTGACAATATCAACTGAGGTAAATTATATTTTTACACATCTTTTACTTAGAGCGCCGAAGTGTCAAATAAATTGGATTTTGCATTGGACTAAAAAGTGAGACGTCTGCCAGGGATTTAAAAATGTGCAAATAGGCTTTTGCATTTATTCTTTATTCAAACACATTTCCCTCGTCTGACCTCTAGTTTAAAAACTGGTCCTGACATTAAAGACTTTGAAATGTCCTACGCAGCAGGTTAACGGCATGTGAACTTTCTGAGATCTTAGGTGAGAAACTGAACATGGCTTTTTCAAGGCTTTATTGCTAGCTAAGTTCCAGATCTGGTCTCTTGACCTTTTGCAGTTTTTGGGAGGCCCTGTCAAGTGAATTAATTGCCCAGTGACACACATTGCAGCTGGATCAGTCCCACGCCAGCCTAGCCCAGCAAGCTCCATTAATTACATTAGGCCTTTCCGAACAGTCGTTTCAGCCTGCTTCTCCACAAAAGTATGCGTGTCAGTGGACATTTTTTTTTCTCTTCTGCAAATGCATGTGTGAATGATAGAGCTATAAGAAAAAGGCAACTCTCAGTAAAGCCATTTCCAAGTGTATTTCAGAGGTTGGAAGGCACCCGAAGGATTCTCTCTTTCAACACACCATCAGACCAAGCAGCTCAATATCAAACCTACTGTATGCAGAAACCAAATACAGCCTTGGGACCCAAATTAAGGTAACTAAGAGAAAAATTATAATCAAAACACATCAGGAGTTTGACTGCGATTAGCAGCGTGTTGGATGCTGAGAAGCCCTGAAGTTGCTTTCCATCCTTCGGTTCTTCCTCGCTGTTTAAAATCCCCTTGAAGAGGACCATTCCCCGTTGACCCGTTCACTAATGAGAGTAATTTTGTAGCCTTGACATCCCCAAACCCACCCCTTCCATCATACTCTTCTCCCACACAGTCCTACCTCCTACTGTTTAATTGGCTAAGATCTGGTTCTTTTATGTGATCTGCACGTGGCTTGTATCTGTTGTTTCTGATGTTTAAAACATGACGTATCAGTGCACCTGATGATCCATAATTCGAAAGTTTTTCTGCTCTTAAACAAATGGACTAGCGCACTTCATGTTCATGCAACTGGATGGTATTTTCTTCACTGATAAGGATATGCACTGGATTGTAGAGTGCTCCGACGCTGAAGTAAGTTTTCTGAGGCACTTGTGTGAAGTAGCCCTAATGTGCCTCAAACTATCACTTATTACACAACCTCAAGAGATTCAGTACAAATAACAGAAAGAAGATACACTGACAAGGTCATCTCTCTGTAGTTTCGAAATTGCTGTGGTATTTTGCCTTTATGCGAAGGAACAGAAACAGATTTTTTATTTCTGATATGGGATAATATTATGAAGCAGATTTTCCTAGTTCACAACTGTTGTACAAAAAGGTCAAGTAAAGTTTTTGATATTTATTTATCAGGGCTTTCAATAAATATATGCTGATCAGTTAATCACATTAAAGGAATAGTTCACCCTCAGGCCATCCAAGATCTAGATGAGTTTGTTTATCCGTTAGTACAGATTTGGAGAAATTTAGCATTACACAGCTGATAAAAATATTACATCAATTCATATTGATGTTCAATTCAACATATTATCAAGTAATACACGAGTCACCTTTTCTAAGTACTGTATGTACTGTACATATCCTGCACTGTTTACAAGTGAAAACAGTCAAAAAGGTTTCTAAAGAAATATATTTGGATTTTGGATGGATTTTGACGTGAGAGGAGAACAGATGATTCTTATTATCCAATATGAACTGTCTTCATCAGAAGTAATGTTTTGAAGTTGAACTAATGATGGACACACAGCTTTTCACTTCACGAGATGGGCTGAAGTTCTGTGGATTATTGTGATGTTTTTTATTAGCTGTTTGGACTCGGATGGCACCCATTCATCAGTTGGTGAGCAAGTGATTTAATTAAATTTAGTGACTAAATTTCTTCAAATCTGTTCCAGTGAAGAAAAAAAACTCATCTACATCTTAGATGGCTCGAGGGTGAGCTACTCTTAAGCAAATGCTCATTTTTGGGTGATTACATTCTAAATATTTGCTGGGAAAATACCTCAAATGGGTTTAATTTTAGAGAAATGTGGATTCACATTGGTTTTAATTGCATATCATAAACATATCCCTAACCTTTAGACCTTTAGGGCTTTTCACAATAGTCAAGTTATTGTTTTTAGGCTGTGCTTTTTAAAATGTGCACTTGCTGTTGGGTCACATCCTGCTAGTTGCTTGTGATTTATTAACACATCATTATTTAAGCAAACACAGTAAATGTACAACTCTATTATTTATTGATTTTTTTTTTTTCTTTTGGTTAGATTAAAATCTAGGCCTCAGGCGGCTTGAGAAGATAAGAGCAGTTGAGAAGGGAAAAAAATGACATTTTGGACAAACTCCAGACTTGTGATTAGCATGTATTGCATCATGGATTAATGGCAAAACTTATGGTGATGCCACTGAGCCTCAGCCTTAAGGGAGCCAGATGTAAAAGGGACAAAAAAGACTGAACAGCTGAATCTGCCATGATTTGGCGCTCATCACAGCCCTGCCTAAAAATAGAACCCAAATCAGAATTTCAAATGAATCTCAGTGTTTGAAGATCAGTTATGTCCACAGGATACATTCTCCTGTTAATTCTCTCACTCTCTCATCCACTTTCTCATTTACATCAGGCAAGTGACAAATGATTGCAGTATTTTTTGTCCCTGATATGTAGTGCCTCTTTCAATTTAGAAAAAAAATGCAACTCCAAATATACTACACAATAAATACTGAAGACAAACTTCTCTTGGGGAGGAAAAATACATGCAGAAACACAAGTGGGTCATGCAAAAAATTCAGCCTGAGCCGTCTGGAGAGAATTTTCCATCTGAAAGTTATAGGTTTAAATATAAAGTATACAGTTGCAGGTGGTTTACAATTAACGTAATCTGTAGATAATATTGCACTGCGTTTTTTGTTGTCTTCCTGATACTGATAAGAAAACAAAAAGGGATGTAGCTCTGCTTTATCATCAGGTAGAAATAAATATACCATGATTGAGAAAAATTATGGGTTGAAGTGTTATGATAAAGACAGAAACATTATACATTCAAATCTATTTAATGGCAAAGTATGGCTGCTATTGTATTTTTTTTTAACAAGATTTTCCTTGCAAGGAAACCATGCTGTTCTGGGCACCATGTCATGAAAAAGTTTCCTATAGATGAGCTTAGAGTGTCCCCTTTGTAACAGGCCCATCATCCTCGGTTTTTAACTCTGCATTTCCTTTAGAAATAAAAGAACATTTGATGTTGCAATATTTTCATTTAGCCATGAGGATTTTTGATCTGCATCAAACCTTCTGCTTTGATCTGTACAGGAAAGTGGAAATTAAAAATGCTGTGAAATATTTTACAGAATCAAGACGCTAGCGCTGTGAAGCAAGAACTGTAAAGTTTGTAGAAGTTTAAAGATATAAGCTGATGGGCAGTAGGGGGAATTCAGGCTCAACAGATATTAAAATGTTCCTTGCAGACAAGCAGATAAAGCAGCCTTCTTTAACACTGAGGGAAAAGTGGAAAAATTACCAGTCCAGAAGGAATGAAAGAACAGAATGAGAGATGATATAGAAGAAATGCGGAGAAAGCCACTAACACTCACTCAAGATTCAGGACCACATGAATTATGCATTCCTCCATGAGAAGGTGAAATAATCCTCAGTCTCACTTTTTAAAGGTCTTACATTGATAATCCCTTCTTTTACTTCAGAATGGCTGTCTTAGTGTCTTTCTTTTTCTTTATCTCTCTTCTGCTACTACCTTTGCCCTCTAATCATTATTGACTGTGTGGAGTTAAAAACGAATCCCTGGAACTAGATTAGGAGTGAAAATGTTTCTGGATGTACTTTAGTTATAAAGACGCTTGGCCACATGTCAGAGCTCAGACAGTTTCACCAGTTGCCAAACTTTTTTTTCCCTTTTTTCCTTCCTTTCCTGTTTTTGACATTAAAGAAGAAGTTTAATTAAAATAAGAGTTTGTTTGGTCAGTACATTTATATCCGTTTATATACTAGTGTACATAAATCCTTTAGAATTTACTATTATTAAAATAAATTATTAAAATTAATTATATATATTTTTTCTTTTTGGAAAATTGAACCCTACTCTACACCTAGATCGACAATATGATGGTACCCTTGCAAAGGACCTGTGTATTTATATGCATTGAACAAAATGCACATGAACTTGCTTTTTCCATTATTTTTTATTTTTTTTTTCCCAGCTGACCACAAGCCTACCTGCAGCCCAGTGGGAGTGCCTAAACCAGAAAACTTCGATGTAAGCAGCACCCAAGGTTTTTATTATTTCACAAGCAAACATCCTGATCCAGTAAGAATATGTTTATAAGAATATAAATTACCTGTATGTTGAGTTACATTTGCATCTTTTTCTGAAAAACACATTTAAAAACACGCATTTAATTTTGTGGAACATGATTTAATGTACTTCTGGTGCGTTTTCTTGAGCCAGGTTGTAACCAGGCTGTTTTGGGTCACCATTGACTTCCATAGTATTTTTTTTTCCTAATATGGAAGTTAATGGTAACCAAAACAGCCTGGTTTCTAACATTTTTTAAAATATATCTTCCTTTGTGTTCGGCAGCAGAACAAAGAAATTCATACAGGTCTGCTTGAGGGTAAATGATGACATCCATTTTTTGGTGAACTATTCCTTTAATTTAGAGTTAAAGACTCTAAATGCACATTAAATAAATACAAAAATGAATATGAAAAGTTCAGAATATGTCAAAGCTTCCTTAAAACATTTAGAATATTTGCAGAAATCCAGCATGTGGAAAAATCTCCATAATCCATTCCACTAAATATTTTTTTGTAGCAGATATTAGCGGATAATAGTATTTAAATATTGTATTTAAAAAATATATAACATAAAAACATTGTTTGGCATTTATCAAAATCCGGAAACATGTGATATTGGAAGGATTAGCCAAAAACCAGAGAATGTTGCAAAATGAGCAGCAGAAAAGATTAGGAGTTGATACTTTTAACAGACGGATCTGACACATTTGCAAATCCTCATTCTTGCTGTCTATTGTTATCATGAGCAGTGGAGCTGAGCTCAGTGCAGATTGCAGTCATACAGCTCTGTGATGCTGCCCCTTTTGATCCAACAGGAAGTTATTACAAAGCTTGCCTAGGAAAGAATGACTGACACAATGACAGCATAAAGCAAGAGTTTTGAAACAGAAAGGGGCTTCAGAATTACTTTAAGGTTTGGAAAAGTGCAAGGATGTTTTTGACGAACGCATTTCTCTTCTCATCCTTCAGTCGGTCTGGCTGTTTTGAAGACTTCCCTCACTATTCACACTCCGTTTGGTAAAGAACGTGATGTAAATACGTGTTGACACTGGAAGCTCAGCTAGAATGGGTGAGGGCGGCTTCACAAATATGTCTGCAGAAAAATCGTCTTCTTTTGATGCTCTTGTATCCGGACAGAGATGATTTTTTCTTGGAAAACTTTTCACCAGTCGAAAGGCATGAGGAAACTGCCTGACTATCGAGCAACAGTGAGCCCTTTGGAAAAGATAAGAACCATTTTTTACTCCCAGCAGAAATTGCAACGGAAGATCTATTTTGTAGAGAACCTTTGGCGACCCCCAAACAGACGTTTTCTGCTGGAGTCTCACTTCCTTTTCTTCCTCGAGTCATTTGTAATAAACCAGCAGTCATTAACTACAGCAATATCTAGCCAAGCACATCTCATGTTTCAAAGATTTCACAGTTTTGATAGATCATAGGGACTTACATCCCCACACGGTTTTTGTTAACGCTTTCCATGTTTAAAAAGCTGTTCTTTGTTTGTTTTTTTAGAAGTTATTTCTCAGATGAGGGACGTAGTTTCAGCTCCTTCTGTTGTGGTAGGATCTGGCAAACCTGAGAGAACTCCTCATTGTTTTTTTTTTTTTCTTCCTTTTTCATCCAGGGGAATTTAGCGTCGGCGTGAATTATGAGGACTCCCAGCGTGCATCACTGCCTTAATTAAGACGCTTTGAGAAGACTGTAAGCACATACATGTGCTTTGATCTCAGATACGTACAAATGACGCGCCCACGTCTGGAACCAAACGGCATTTCAAACGCCAACCCTTGACTACCACTGCCAACCTCATTACAGAGATCTACCTCTCCTGCACCACACAAATTGTAAACTTCAAGGATTTAGAGAAGAATAAAGCCCACGAATCATCTCTAGAGGTTTAATCTAATCGTTCCCATTTTAGCCATCATTCCTTTCAGTTCTTGCCTGGAGTCAGACTGTCTTACACTTTCAATTTCAAATGATCCAAAAACAGGCAGCGAGACGCCAACTGACCTCCACGTGCTCTCAAACACTCGTTTCTAAACTCAAGGACTGCTTTTAAATTTCTTCCCTGTAATATTCCCCATTGTTCACACTAATTATTTAATTTGACCATTAAGAGAACTAATTAGCCTCTTGGAAAAGTTTCTTATTTTGCTGCTAAGCATTAATTAATTTAAAATCAAGCCAGAATTTTAACAGCTCTTTTGGTTTTAATTAGGGTTATACAGATACTCAAGGTGAAATTAAATACCCTGGTGATTTAGAGGGACATAGGAGGAACAATCTCGAGTATCAAAATATTGAATCATTTCTAGTGATGCATTAGCTTTTATCATTATATTACAGTAATATCTGACTAATTTGACTACCTTTTTCACAGCAAGCGATGCTTTGCCAGGTGCACTGCAGCATGTGGCTGTTCTCACAAACATAAATGGCTCATCCAAGAGCAAGGCTACAGATTTCTGGGATGTTTTTCTTTTCCCCCTTTAGGCAATCTGAATCACCAGACAGGTCTTGGAAGCATAAATACACATGTGTATGTATAATTCTGTCACTAATTAATTGTGCCTAACTTCAGGCAATAGCTTGCTTTCTGCTTCCAGCAGCTGCTATAGTATGCATGACAAACTTGCTTAACTACAGTATTGGCTTGACAGAAGAAAAAAAAACAGCTCAATTTTAGCAATCCTGTTTTTATGTAGCTGACAGTTTATGGTGACTTTTTTTGTTTTTCTCAGAAAGCTCCGTGAGGAGTCTGCTGTGATTTTCTCATTTGCCATCTTCACAAAATTACACTCTGATTTAAAGACATTAGAAATTTGTTAGCTCGACTCAGATCACCTCACTCAAACCCAAGTGCCTTCGCATGAATCAAACCAATTAGTCCACGGCGACTCTCTCCTGTGATGACTGTGGTGTTGAGGGTGAAACAAACTCAAAAGCCAAACACACAGCTCACTCAATCAGTGTTCTCGGGGACAAAGATCAGCCATTCATGAGATGGAACATGTCCAGCGGGAATCCAACCTGTGGCTCAAGGAAAAATGTGCTGCCAGGCACTTACTCTAACAAAGCTGTTGTCATTTTGATGATTTCATTCTTTGCCTCTTTGACACAGGTCATTCCCTTGAATATGAGTTAGATAGATGTGGGTTCTTTTTGCCAAATAGTGCGTTTTGTGTGATGTGATGACTGTGTCATGATTTGAGAGCATCTGTATCTGATAAATATTCTTTATATTTGATGTTATAATGTTTATTTTTCCCATATCCTAAATGTAGCTTATTTTTAGGTTTAAAATTACATTTCGATTCCCATAAATGGTTTCAGATTTTGGACCCCACTATTCGTGTTCATGCTTCGGTGGTATTTTTGCATTACAATTCTGTGGAGTTAGAGTATATTAAAAATCTGTAAACATTTAGGCCCGGTTTTACAAACGGGACTAGGCGTTAGTTAAATTAAGATATTTAAGCAACTTTTGCAAAAATGTCTATATAATATTGCAGGTGTGCATCTTATCACAGAACAATTACACTGACATGTTTTAAGATATGTCAGAGCAAGATATTTATATCTGAGACAGCTCAAACATGCATTTAATCTGGGACTGGCTTAAGCCTTGTCTGTGAAACTGGGGGTCAGTGCTTAAGATTCTAGCGTTTTCAAGCTGCTTTGCCCTCTTGTGTTACTTGTACAGACTTAGCAGGTGGAGCAGTACAGTGACTTCCCCCGAGCTCCTCTTGTGGATTGGCATCCCCAGAGGCTTTGAATTATTCACAGTCTCCAAGAGAGCAGTACCAAATCTCTACCATTTGAGCGGTTCATGTCTGCAACCACTGCAAACACTTCTCTGTCACTTTACCTTGAATGACAATACACCCGAACCTTCTCCACATGGAGGCTGTAGCATTCACTTTGTTCCCAGAGATTCTCACTTTCCATGGTTCGCCTTTTTGAAGTCAAGCTTTGACAACCCCTGGGATCTCCACTGTGTGCTGTATGTTTATGCTCTCAGCCATTCGCATGCCATTGTTGACAGTCTTTTGAACTACAGAATTGCACAAACTTTCTTTCTCTTATTTGTCTCACATTCAGGAGTCAAACAGTGAGCTGGAAATTAACTGCAACGCAATTTAAATACAGCCAAAAAATCTCTGGGAAGAATGCAACTGTACATATGGTGCTGTACTTCTCATCAGATGAGGAAAATGCTCTTGGTGATGGTGAGTAAATATTAAAATCATTGTTATAATCAAATGAAGAACTGGACGTGAAAGATTTTCTTTTGTGATCACACATTTCTTTTGACTGTTGTGACTCGAGACGTAAATCAGTCCAGTTTTCACTCTAATGTCTTTAATGGGCCATTTAATAATACTGTAATATTTAATCTGTCTTGTATCATGGTGTTCAGTCAGATCATTTTCAGCTTGCATGTGTTATCTATTAAATGTACTGTATAATGGGTATATAAATCAGTAATACAAACTGTCATGACGGGAGTGCTGCAACTAATTAAAAAGTCATACAAGTAAATAATTTTACAATTGCAGTGAGATGATCCTGGTTTGAGTTAATATTTCTCTTTTTCGCATTTCAAAGCACTAGAAATGCATTGCATCACTTGTAACAATGTACGAATTCCTAATGGAAGTTACCGTAGGTAAAAGTAAAGGGTGCATTTTATTCCCAGGATGGAGCATTGTACAGGTTTGAGGGAGATGTGAGGCTATTTATTTAATGCCGGTGAAGCCTCAAGCCTTCCATTTCCCTCATGTTTTTTGGTCTTCTTTTTTTTTGTAACTACAGGGAAAGCACATCAAGTGTGTCAAGAAGGAAAACAGAAGGGGAGAGAAACAGCACCAGAGGAGATGGCTTCAGTGGCATGACAAGAAAGCATATTGATTTCTCTTTAGGGTCACTGAACTCAGTGGGACATTGCAGAACAGGAGAGAGAGGGTAAGACAGAAAGAATAGGAAATGCAATGCATTAGCGAAGGCAGCGGAGATGCTGTCTATTCAGAGTTTTACCCCCAGTCTCTCTCAATGCATGAGTTCACAGGGAAAAAAGTGCTGGGCATTATTTGACGTGTCTTGAAATGGCAGGTTGCTTTCATGTGGCCTGCGACCTAATAAACAACATGGAGGAAATGGATTTGAAGCCATTTCTTAGTATATATGCAGAATTATTCCATTTTCTTGATTATTCAGTACGGCAGCTCCATGACTCCTACACTGCCTCAAGCTTTTGAATAAGAAAAATGACTTTGAGTTTTTAAACGATGAGACCGGCCCTCTGAGATTCTTTGTGGTTCTATTTCACAGGTCCCTCTCTGTTTCACAGCGGATTGCCATGGTGACGATGCACAGGCTGTGCTTGGCCTTGGTTTGTATGGTGTGCCCTCATTTCCATCTGAAAGGTTTGTTCGCTTTCACTATCTCACCGCTAAATCCACTTCAGCCAGCGATACATATCTCGCACGGCTCTTTCTCACTTTCTCTCGCTGTTTTCACCCTCCATTTGTATTTTACGCTCCCTTTGATGAACCATGGGGCGGTACTGATTCCCATTTTGAAGGTGTCTGACCCCTATTGAAAGGTCTGCGGGGCCAGTCATTCAATTTGCCCTATAGGAAATACAGGACTAGAAGCTCTCAAGAAAAGAGCAAGAGAACAATTCATTGAAAAATTAATAAAACAAGAATCTAGCCTCTGTTTTACCTTGGTCTTCTGTGTCATTGAGCATGTTTAAAAGCATGTTGACATTCAAATCATTTTTTTTTTTTTGCTTTTGTCTGCTTTTTTCAACCCCTTCTGACATAAAAGAGATATGAACATCTAAAATGGTGATGTCTCTTGCTCTTTAGGTGGTGTTAATGAGCCATGCCGTTTTTGTTTAATTTCTCTTGATCTGGAGCGTTGCAGTAGTCACGTTCCTTCCATCCAGCCCTAATCGTGTAGCAGTCTGTAAAACCTAATTCTGAATTTTGTACATTTCTTATTCTTTGATCGTAGTTTATGTTTCCTTAATTGCAATAAGCAGCTTTCTTTAAACTTCATCTTTTGCACTTTATATCAGGAAACCAGTCATGGCTGGTGCTTTTTGAAGAGTGGGAAAGCACAGATGTAAGTGACATAAAGTATACCCCGAACAGTTTCTCATAAAAGCTGCTCAAAGTACTACTAAGCACTGAAATTAATTGAAAATAACTGACAAACATAGAACTGTTTGCAATGTTTACATTCCCTAGTGAAAAATAAATATACTTAAATGTAGTTGAATTACATTTATTTAATGCTTAGTACAAAAATACACTTTCATATTTATGTACTTAATAAAATGCCATGCAGTTTTACTTTTAGTATACTGAACTGGTGTCTTTAAAGTCTGATAAATTGGAACAACTAATTTTGTACTTATTGCACTTTAATTGTACAGAAGTAGTGCTAAAGTCCGATTGAACACATACTTAGTATATTGGAACTATTGCAAGTATACTTTAGGTACAGTTTAAATATGTTGCATTTTAAAGGACAATATTACACAATCCTCATTAAAAGTGACACGCATTTTAGGCTTATTAGTGAATGTTTTGCAAACAACAGATACTCGAGAGGAAATCGCTGAACGAATCATCCTGCACGACTGGCAGCTCGTCTTCTAATTATCTCCTAGTTAATCCACAAACAATCAAAATCTCTTCCCTTTGCTATAAAACAACCCAGCTCCCCTTTTCCCGTTTCTCGCTTTTGTGCACCCACCTCCGCCCCTTTTTTTACAATCGATTCACGCCTTCCAGGGGGGCAGACGGTGAGCGAGCTGAACTCCGAATTCTTGCCCATGCTAATTTTTATTATGAGGAAAGCGTGAACTCTTGAAATAAGAAATATGCATTGTGCACAATTAATACTTCAAATAAAGTTTAATTAAAATGTTTATATCAGTACTGTAGGTCTCGAGTTATCTTGCTGTTAATAGATTTGAATTACTCAATACTGAAATCAATATATTTGAAATATATTACTTTTTTACTAGGGTTTGCCCCTAGGGTTATGATTGAGTATGTTACCGTTTACTCTACCGTTCAAAAGTTGGTCTACAGAAATCATTCTAATATGCTGAGTCTGTGCTCAAAAACATTTATTATTGTCAAAATTGAAAACAGGTGTTTCTATAAATTAGTATTATTCAGTATATTGTATTACAATTAGGATTCTTCAAATAGAAAGCTCAACATTTGAAATTGAATTTTTTAGTAACAAACTTTTTACTGTCACTTTTGATCGATTAAAAGTGTCCTTGCTGAATAAAACTTTCAAGACTCTTTAAAATTAAAAAATGCTACCATGCTTATGAGCAACTGTGTAGGTCTAGTTCAGAAAAATGCTGAATTTGGAGAACCATAAAGTCGCTTTAAAAAATGTCATTTTGATAAGAAAAAAAGTGCAAATTGTTAAAAAAAATAAATAAATCATCCATTATTACAAATTAGTTTTGTTCTTTAGTAGCACTTGCAAGTTACTAAATTGTTAATGCGAATGTGGTCCAAAATGTAAATAAATGAATAGATGTAAGCAATCGTCAATCTGTATGCCTTTAGTCTGACTATTGATGTGAGGACACTTGAGCCACCTGGCTCCTGCTCAAAAATATACAGTGAACTCTTTTCTGCTAAATGTGTCAGGATACTGACTTCTGTTGCACGTTCTGTGTCTCTAATGACTTTCTCCTTCATTAGCCTGATTCATTCAGGATGGCAGTGCCCCTGCCCCCACCAACACCGATCCTGGAGGCTAGAAAGCACTGAGGCCGAGAACTAGCATGTCGACGAGTATCTGAGAAGACATGTCGCCATAGCAACACTTGGGGAGCATTCCTTTTTCGAATGAGAGAATGAGTTATCTCTATTTCCCCTTCGTTTCCCTTCGGCTGTGCTTTTCCTTTCTTTTCCCCCCTGTCTCTCTCTGCTGACATCAAGCACTTTGTGTTTTAGACACAGCTAATTGCATTTTGTCCCTTTGCTGGAAGTTCTTGAAATCGATTTCTGCTCTTCATAAGTGCATATTTATTTATTGTAAAGAGTGTTTGAATCTTCGATCTGAGACATAAATCAACAAGTGTCTGGTTTTTGGTCCCCTATCTTTAATGGCACTTTTCAATAATGCTGTAAGATTCAGTGTCTCACATATCACTTTCTGTGATCAGACCAGTTTCGTTTGCATTTAATATTCAGCATCTCTGGGCCATGTACTTTATTTCTGGCAAGTTGTCATGGTTTTGCACTCTGGTTTTAATTGAATCCCTGATCATATTTCAAAGAAAACCCCTTGTGGAACAGGATATTGCAGAGAAAATTGGATCTTTATCTTTGTTTTTGTGAGGTGAGAGGAATTCATTTGTAAGGCCCGCAGTGGCCCCTGTCTCATTGAGTTGACAGGGCCAAAACATTTGCCGTGACCTGAGCAGAGGAAAAGAGTGGGGATTGAAGATTGGGCATTGTCATTCCTCTGAAACTTGTCATTTGGTCTCCCTGCAGTTGACTTACCTGGGTTTATTCACTGTCCCAAAGAGATTCGCTGGACCTCTCCCACAAAAAGTCACATTTCCTCGATGATTTGACACATAATGGATCATTTACTCTCAAACTGACAGTTTGTCCGGGGAGAATCTACACGGCAACATATCCTACATCTAGTGTCACTTCAGGCAGAGCATCTAATCACCTTCTCGTTCTCTCATACAAAAAGGCGAACTCTTGAGCTTTGAGGAATTAGGGCTAGTCATCATTCTACACCTGTCAAAGAAGTTAGAGTTAAAGAGGAAATGATGAGACGCCTTTGAAAAAGGCTACCTATCAAACATTTTGACTGAAATAGCAGGGAAAAAGTAGAAAAGAAGGCAGGCGACAGGAGATGCTGGCAGACTGCACCGCAGGAAGCCTGAATGGGAAAAGATCTGAGGCTCTCTGCCATCTTTTCAGGTAACATGATACCACAATACTTCATTCCCATTATCCCATAGGCTCAGAGCACTTTCACTCCAAAGGAAATAGGGAGGGATCTAATGTGAAGCCAACATCCTCGGTGGACCATTACTGGAAGCTTTTACCCAACAACGAATTCCTGAGAATATGTAAAAACTGTAAAAATCCGACAGAAAAACATTTCATCTTTGTGTCCAGTCATGTGGGAATTCCCTCTGCTGCTGTAGACTCCCAGATGCATTTTTGGTAGATGAAGGAGCTTTGATCATCCTAAATCAGTGATGATGTTTTGATCTAGTGTACAAGCCAGCCTACCTTGTATAGTGCAAGCGAGCGGTTCTTTAAGACGTGTGTAGGAGCCAATTCTTATATGTCAGTAATTTGTATTTTATTGCTTAGAAAGTTGATTGGTGTTTAGTAACTCTTTA
>JAUMHP010000060.1:12014786-12025863 GCA_032361065.1 Enteromius trimaculatus
AGGTTCCTAAGAGCACAGTGGCCTCCATAATCCTTAAATGAAAGACATTTGGGACGACCAGAACCCTTCCTAGAGCTAGCCGCCCGGCCAAACTGAGCTATTGGGGGAGAAGACTTCCCCAAAGACTCATGGCTGTTTTAGATCAAAAGGGTGCTTTTACTAAATACTGAATACTTAGGACCATGTGATATTTCAGTTTTTCTTTTTTTAATAAATCTACAGAAATGTAAACAATGCTGTGTTTTTCTATCAATATGGGGTGCTGTGTGTACATTAATGAGGGGGAAAAAATGAACTTAAATGATTTTAGCAAATGGCTGCAATATAACAAAGAGTAAAAAATTTAAGGGGGTCTGAATAATCTCCGTACCCTTTGTATATAATGGATTAAATTCACCCTATGAACTGAGCCATAACTTTAAAATGTACTGGTTTTAATTTCATCATACCGTTCAGTGAAGCTGTCATATATGTATTTATAAGATGGTTCTGAAGTATCTACCTTTTTAGATTTATTTTAAAGGGAATTTTAATGGCGTTTCAAAATAAACCTTTGAAAGTTTACCAGTGGTTGAATTTGAATTCATAGGGGTAGAGTTATTTGTCTAAATAATTAATTGTAACCCTATCTATTCCCCTCAAAGAACTCCTGTTAAAACACTGAATATTGAAGTCTGTCAGTGTCTCCTAAAAATAACAGAGAAACAGAAGACTTCAGAAACTTTCATGATGACTTTTGCTTTATCTTGAATCGAAACAAATTCTTGTTTACCTCAGAAGATAAGCTAGGATCTAACCTCCTTTAGGTTTTAGACGCGACAAGGACAGTGGGGTTCTCTTAAAGACACATATGCCCACAGGCTCCATGATCTGAGTTCAATTACAATTTCTATTTGGGTTAGAATGGGAAGCCAGCAGGGATTAAGCAGACAGACACAAAGCAGCTTTATTGGTGACGGCTTATATAACATCAATTAATGAAATATAGCTGCACTAAAAGAGATTTTCACCTCAGAGTACCTCCAAAAAAGACTGCTGTGGTAAAACACCTGAGATGTTTGGTAACTGAAACAACTGGATGTTTAATACAAATATGGATTTTGATATCAAGCACTGAAAAATCATGCTACTTTTCAGTAGATTAATAAAGGCAGATGGCAGCTCTTCTGGGTCACTTGTCAAGTATGTTGTTCATATATATGTATGATATTTTTCATACTTCATGACAAGACACCCATGACCTTGTTTTTCCATTCATGTATAATATGTGCAGATCTGAAAAGAGCATTTGTTTGAATTGGAGAGGTTTAGGCAGGGATCACTGACCTTACAAACTTGATTGATTGTTCTTCTCTGCATTGAGCTGGATTGGTGGTTATATTGTGAAGTGGTAGTTGACTGGTCAATAAATGTATTCTTGCCTTTTCATTTTTGTCCCCTTAATAAAGTGAACTGACAGAGAATCAGAAGAGAACTTAAACTCTTTGAGGGAACAAAGGCAACATATATTGTTGAGTTTATTAGGGGCATGAGGTTACTGTCTGAAGATAGGAATGATTTCAAGGTACAGATGCACACAGGAGACGTTGCCAGGCACAATGGCTGTGATTGACAGATTGCTGAGAGAATCGCAAGATGCTGAGATTACATTTTGGAAGTGGAGGTTGTTCTGACATTTCCTGAACTTGGTGAGATGAAGTATCTGACATGTTCTGGTCTCTCTGACAGAGACAGCTCTTCGAGAGATGTCACAGGTCTTTATCTGTTTTGTAATTTCTTTGGGGAGTATGTGTGTGGTACCTTGTCTAGACTAGACTGTGAGTCTTTAATAATTAATAGGTCTACTAGTTCTATATATGATCAACTAAATGTGGTTGGACATGTTGTCACAATGGACAAAATGGCTTGTTTTAGAAATGTATGCTATTGTTATAAAGACCTATTTGTGTGCAGCTTTATTTGTTTAAATTGCATTGTGTGCTGTGTGTTTTCAGTGTGTATTTTTCAGCTGAAATAATCAGAAAAATGATACATAACATGAAATAACCCACAAAAAATCTGAAATATAACTACCCTTCACAAAACCTATTGTAATTAAAGAGAGGGTTTAAAATAGACATTTGAGTTTAGTTACTTTAAAGAAACAAAGATTATTGGAAAGGGTATTAGAGAAAAAAAAATACATTAAAGCAAGTTGATGTTGTTCTGTGCTTTGTTTAATTGTAAATTGTTTGTGAATGCCAGGCTGGCATTGAATACAATTCTCTAACAAAAATAAAATATCTGCCAAATTTCTGTTGTACTGGCCAAGAAGAATGTTTGTGTCTTTGTGTTTTTGTTATGTGTTATTTCAAGCATTTGAGCAAAATGAGTAGTTCATACCTAACATTCTGTTGGGGTTTAAAGTATTTGTTAAGTTGGAGTTTTTGGGGTTAAGACCAGTTGAGGGTGGGCTACTATACATGCAGATTATGCTATATGTTGGTATAATTATAGAGCAATTACTGTAAGAGAGAAAGAGAGAAAGTCTGCATAATGATTAGTTGCCTCTTCCTTATGCTTCCCAGTAACCCCATACTTAGCTATTGTTAGTAGATAACTGCATAATATTTTGTATGGCTACTTTGTATAGGGCAAAGCTGAATTCACTTGTTATGTGTGGAAGCAAACAGATTTTTTGAGTGAAAAAAATTATAAATATTTAAATTATTACTTTAAGAAGAAGCAAAAAAAACCAAAAAAAAAACGCAACAGATATTTTATTCTACATGGTACCTGGTACATTCCATCTCATGTCTGTCACTTTCAGTTTGTGCAATGGTTCATTTTTGAGTGGTCGGTTATCAGTAATAGCCACTGTCCTCTGACCGTCATGCTGCACATTACCTGATGGTTGCAGCTCTTATGAAACCCCTACAATTATGGCTGTGACTGGGTTGCAGTGGTTAATGCTTTTTTTGATTGGAGAAGAATGAGGGCATGGGCAGCAACCTATAGGGTTGATGGTTATTTAATGAGGGCACATGCAATGACTTGTTATATTAAGGATTATATAAAATACATTCAAATTTCATGAATTGAGTTCATGTGTGGATTTACTTTCAAATCACTGTGCTTAATTGCACATTAAAAAAACCAATAATATCATTAAAGAATCATGTCTCCAAGATGTTCATGTCTTTATTTCTTTAATTGATAAGAAATTGGGTTTTTTAGGGAAAACATTCCAGAATTTTTCTTCATGCAGTGGACTTCAATGAGAACCAAAGGGTTTAGAGTCCAAATTGCCATTTCAGTGCTGCTTCAAAGGGGTCTAGACATTCCCAGCTGAGAAATAAGGGTCTTATCTAGTGAAACTATCTACCCATTTTCTAAAAACAAAGGTCAAGCTTGACGTAGGCAGAAGTACATAAATACATACGTGTACATACATGAATATATTTAGTTTAAATGGTTGTGTTAATGTTTTATTAAATATTGTGTTAATATAATAAACAACTAACTTAAAGGGTTACTATGGAAGCCCGTTTCCACCGCTGAATAAAAAAACAAAAAAAGGTTATTGTGACTCGCAATTGCAAGCTATAAAGTCAGATTTAAGAAATATGAAGTCGCAATTATGGGGTGGGGGAAAGACAGAATTGCGTGAAAGAACCTCACAATTGCGAGTCAGAATCACAATCGCATTTCTGACTTTATTTCTCAGAACTGTGAGATGTAAACTCACAATCATGAGTTACAAAGTCCAATTTTGAGGAAAAACAAGACTGATATGTTCTCAGAACTCTCAGAACAATTCTAATTTTATTCAGCAGTTCATCTCCACCTCATCACTCTACAGCTGTGACGTGTGAGTGACGAGGAGGCGTGCGGATTCATCTGCAAATCGTTTTATTGACACAGACAGAGAGAAGACAGGCAGGTTCAAACACCAGCAAACAGGGTTGTCGTAGGCAGCGACAAATAGAATAGTCAAAACGTAGGCTCAGGTTAGGTCAGGTGAGTCCAGATGGGCGAGGCAAGATCAAGAGTCACTTACGTTGTTCCAAATGCTTTCTTTATCTTTGGAAAACTATTTAAGATTTTTTTGGGTAAAAAAACAGGAGGTTTGTGACTGTCCCATTGACTGCCAAAGAATTACCACTGTCAAGGCCCAGGAAAGTATGAAAGACATCGTCAAAATACTCTGCCATCAGTGATTTAACCGTAATTTTACGAATTTTTTAATTTTACTTTTTTTGAGCAAATAAAAGAAAAACCTTATTCAAAAATGTGTCTTTTCTGTGTCTCTGCATCACTGTAGCACCCTTCTATCATTTATGCTTAAATTTGCATGAAAACTCTCCAAAGTGACACAGAGGAGACAAATTGTTGCATAAAGTAATTATTTTTGTTTTCTTTGCTTATGAAAAGTATTCTTGTAGCTTTGTAAAATAAAGGTTGCACCACTGATGGCAGAATGGACTATTCTGATGAAGTCTTTTATACTTTTCTGGACCAAAATATCTTAAATTGTGTTACGAAGCGGACGGGACACAGATGGTAAGTTCAAACAATATTCATTTATTAACAAGTTCCTAACAGATGCAGAGGAGTGAATAACGGGTAAGCTTGAGATTATTAATTGAGAACAATTAATGACGAATTTTCATTTTTCATTTTTTAAAAAATGTAGTCTTGAACTTTGAAATTGTGTTAATGTGCATACAGTATGTGTGCTTGGCTAAACACTTAAAACTTCAGTGTGCTAAATGCAAATTTGTCCTTATTTGCAACATCCACTGTCACCGGTGCTGCATTTTTCATTCGCTCTGTACGCCATTATGCCAGAGTCAGTGTGTCACCTTTCTGCAGGCTATGTGCTAAACATACCCGTGTGCAAAAAGAGCCCTATCTCAGTTAGGTGCATGCTTTGATGTGTTTAACCCAGCGCCTCCTGTGCAGGTAGGTGCTTTCCTCTCTGCCTGTGCTGCAGTAGAGCCGCCTCTGCCAGCACACTGCTCTCCCGGTGCCAACCGGCCCACGGTTGCCAGGATACCCCATCATAAACAGACAGTCACAGAATACAAATGCACATGCCAGAGGAATAACTATACATTGTGGGGGATGTGAAAGCAGAGCTGACAAACATAGAGAAGTCCAGCCTGGAGAATAAAGCATTAATATAACACATAAGTTCAATACAAATTCACCTAAGCCTTTCGTTTGACCTTCCTTGAGGGGAAAATCCTATGTTTTATGGGTCTAGTACAAATGAGTTCAAACTGAAAGTTTGGATCGGTCATTGCTAGGTGCTTTCAAAGCGGTACAATGTGTATCTAGAGACATAAGAATGCATCCTAGAAATTAAAAATGGGTATTACCGCTATAAATGATAAAAAATTGATTAAAGTGAAATTAAAAGCTGCAGGCAAGGCGGTACACGTGACCATCTACGGGTAGCGTGGTGCTTCTTTCTTATTGCCAGCCTAGTCT
This sequence comes from Enteromius trimaculatus, assembly GCA_032361065.1. NCBI lineage: Eukaryota > Metazoa > Chordata > Actinopteri > Cypriniformes > Cyprinidae > Enteromius > Enteromius trimaculatus. Next base: position 12,020,262 of record JAUMHP010000060.1, read on the forward strand.
AAAGGGAACCTGTGTGTTACCATTCTGCTGGTCTGTGTTTGGACTGTAGGTTGCATTATTTTGGGCAGCATGTCTCCACAAGCGGTCCAAAGCAGCTAATTATCTAGTTTCCAGTTTGTGTAGCCATATCTCTGGAAGAGAGAACTGATCTCCTACTGGTTTCTGACCAATTTACTCTGTCCCACACCAGAGCCTCCTTCTTTCTAGATTGCATATTACATAATTGTATTTGGTTTTCTAATTTAACGCACTTAGAACATAAATGAATTTATAAGAGCATGTGAAACATTAAGCTTCAGGCAAGCCTTCAGATATGATGCTTTCTCATCCCATCAGTGCATGCATCAGCTTATTTGTGTTAATGCTTTGTTTACTCTACAATGTAAGTAAACAGCATTTAAGGCCTCCATGCATGATGGATGCTACCAAATAATGGATACTAACAAATGTGCAATTGTTTATTGTGGTGCAACGTGTAGTGCAATATTTAGTAGTGTAGAAAATTTAATTTTATAATTAATTTTGTATTTAGGGACAGAAATGGTATGGTAAAGGATTGACACTAAAATAGATTATAGAAGAGGGCAAGATGTGACATTATACAAAATAGTATTATGGTTATTTGAATAATAATTTTTAGTCAAAATAACCCAACTGCAGTTTGATTGGGGGAAAAAAAACAATTCTAAGTAATGTTTTTTTGCTAACCTTTTTCATATATTTCATATATTCATATTTTACACCTATTAAATGTCTAATTAGACCATATTGCAACAAAAAAAAATAAATATATACCATACCAGCTTAGCCTGAATATCGAATGTAGTTGTTAACACTAAATATTAAATTGCAATGGGAACAATAAACATAATAATTGTTCATGGTGGGAAAACTCTTCTTCAGTCAGTGATAAAAGTCCTTGCATAACACATGTCTAACATTTTTTTCTCCTTGGCTGTAAATGGCACAGTTCAGCACTTTCTTTGACCGTTAATGGCTTTTAGTCACCGCCGTCTGTTACATCTGAACATGTTTGATTATGAAGTACTGTAAACATTGTAAAAGACATATGTGATCATATGGTAGCACATGCAACAATGTAAATCCAACACCAAGTAAAGTAATGAACAGAACCACAGATGCCTTTACACTGACTTTAAAACACTGATTAATTCATTATGACTGACTCTAGCAAAAAACATGAAAGAGCACTGTCAAGAAGTTATTATGTTATTGCTGTACATAATAATTAATCTATAACCTATTCATGTTCAACTTTGCACACAAGATACTGTTTTACCACATAAGCGAAGGCACGCATGATTATAATTGTATTATAACCGACACAGTCTCACGATCAATTTGTACGTATTCATACGAGGTGCCAAATTTGTACTAATTCGTACGACCTCACTTGTACGATTTTGTACTGTGGGTGGGGTTTAGGGGCGGGGTTAGGTTTAGGTAATTCGTACAAATTCATACGAATTGGCAACTCGTAAAATACGTACGATTTAGGAGAAATTAGGTTGTATGAATTTGTACGAATAAGCCACCACGTAAAATATGAACAAATTGCTGATTATAACTTTACTGAACTGTAATTGAAATGTTGTTAAATGAATATAGTGTTGTCAGGAGTATCCAGTTCATGGTAACACACATACATAGCTGTGTAACAAACATTGTTTTATATGTTCAGCACAGACATTTTGTGTTGAGGATGACTGATTGCTTCACAATGCTTTTCCTATACAGACAGTGCTACTTTAATCATTTCCATGTATCTTTTTCATCACGTTGGCATTTGTATATATTGTAGAAGCGTACACATTCTGGGTCAAGAAAAAGGCTTGTTATTCATGCCCCAGGCAAGAGAAGAGATTTTGCATATCACGTTCTGATTTACTACAGAGCCCATGCAAAGCGTTTAGAGCCTGCTTCTTCTATTACATAGATTTGTGGGTAATTTTCATGCCATTATGTTAGCCATGAATCAACGCTTACATTGTGATTTAATGCATGAGTTATACTGTGACCAACATGTGAACCAGTTCATTAATAATCTTCAGATTCGGCTCTCAGAATTCAGGAAAGAGACTTTACATGCAACGAGCACAATGACCTGATTGAGGCTATTTTCTGAATGCAGCAAATTTCATAAAGAATTATCAGCTGACTCCTGCTGCCTTGTTTTTATATTCATATATATAACCATGCTAGGCAATGGGTCTCAATCCTTTCTTACACTGCAGACAAGTTATTGCAATATCTAAAATAGACATTTTATGTATGAACAAGCATACTTTTTTGGTTATTTAACTCAAAGAAAGAATTTGTTTTATTATAATTTTTAAAAATTAGGTAACATATTTAACGGCTTTTATACTTTTATAGAATGTATTTTTAATAACCATTAATTCATAAATGCTTTAAAATTGATTATAATATATACAAAAAAATATATATAATGCTAATACTTATATAAATATATATATTATTTAATACTGCTATTTGTTAATCATATCTGCTTACAGTTGTCAACTTTTACATTTTATTCCTGTTAGTTGCTACAAATGTTTTTTTTTTTTTTTTTTTAAGATTTCAGGTAGATGTTTTTTTGTTTGTTTCGATTTCTAATGTATTGCTGTTTGTTTGCTTCAACATGCATTGGAAATCTGTGTGCCTCTAAACCATCTTGTTAATTTATGATTCAATTTCCAATTGTGTCTGCTAAGATTACTGTGGTAGATGTCTCATTCACAAATAACACATTCCCACTCTCAGAACAATTTACGTTTTTGATGGAATTCGCTATGCTTTAGTTGGGTGATTTCAGACCTTGTTAAAAGTTCAATCACCAGCTCCTCAGTGCATAATGGATTAATAGATGACTGAACAACACCAAGGGTCACAGATGCTATCAGGATAGGAAATGCCTCTGCGGATCCCTATATGTGTGTTTCTTCAATAAAATAATGTTAGATTAGTAGAATGAACATGTTTATCAGTTTATAATATATCTACCAATGTGTTATCATCTATACACTGAGGTCAATAAGTATTTGATCATCACGTGATTTTGCAAGTTCTATTACTTAGAAATCATGTACATCACATTGTATGATTTTTTTTACAATTTATTTGGGAATTACTGTGTCAAATAAGTATTTGATCACTAGCTTATCAGCCAGATTTCTGACCCTTGCTTTTAAATAGTCATGATTCTAAATTAGCAGCACCTGTTTGAGGTCGTTAGCTGTCATAAAGACAAATGTGCACCCCACAATCAACCAAAGTCTAAGTAGCAACATGGGCAAAATTCCTGCTTGGCTGACAATGACTCATTGTATGGCGTAAGCCGTATTCATATGTAAGCTCAGAAAAGAATAGACAAATGAGGATAGAGCAATACTAAACAGCGGTAGCAAATTAAACGAGAAGTTCCAAAAAAAGTGAAAGCAGCTTACATCAAACGCCATACCTCTATTCAAAGGTCAGCCAAGAAGCCAGAAGTCAACTTGCATGCAGCCATTGCCGAAAGTCGGTGATTAGAGTTATAATGTTAAAAATAGACAGGCTGCTACTGCCCTGCATGCTTTGGCTGCACTCCAAGTGTTCCAAGGCACTGCACGAGGGTGGATCTGACCAGGGAGTTATACAGGATTTCCGTGCTGCAACCGAATTCGCTCTTCGGACGACTAAGGTTGCCGCACGTGCAATTGGTCAGGTGATGTCCACACTAGTGGTTCAGAAGCGACACCTGTGGCTCAACCTCACTGAGATGGCCGACGTTGACAAAGCCCGCTTTCTTGACGCGCCCATCTTGCAGGTTGGCCTCTTCAGCAACACTGTCGAGGGCTTTGCCCAGTAGTCCCCGACAGCCCAGCAGCAGACGGAGGCAGTAGGACAGGTCCTACAGCGCAGGGGGTATGCCAAGCCCCCTAGCGCCCCGCCTAGTCTGCTAGTCGCCGAGGGCATCCCCCCATGGCTCTCAGATCTTCTGCTCTGTCTCCGGCCGAAGCACCCGATGTTAGGCGCACACAACGTCGAGCTGGCCGCGGGTGTGGGACGCCGCCCATTCCTCAGGGCCTGGCCATGAATACTCGTAGGTCTCCATCTAACCTCTCTGTTTTCTCCTCAGATGCTGACCCGGAGCCCTGGATCGCCAGTGCGGGAACCAGCGGAGAAGGTAAGGCCTGCCAAGGACGTTCAACCTTCTGGAGCCGGTCTCCTCCCTGGTTCCCCACCAGGCTGCCCCACCGTACCCTTGATTCCCCTGGTGACTCGGTTGGAGGCCTGGTTACAGCTCCCAAACCCTTTGTGGTAGTTGATACGGATTGTACGTCTCGGCTATGCGATTCAATTTGCCAGGCGCCCGCCCAGGTTCAGAGGCATTCTCTATACCCATGTTCACTCGGACACGGATGCCGCTGTCCTCCGTGCGGAGGTTGCTGTCCTACTGGCGAAGGACGCAATCGAGCCTGTCCCTCCAGCCGAGATGAGGTCTGGGTTTTACAGTCCCTACTTCATCGTGCCCAAGAAGAGCGGTGGGCTGAGGCCAATCCTGGACCTCAGAGCCCTGAATCGGTCACTTCTCAGGCTGCCATTCAAGATGCTCACGCCGAAACGCATACTAACATGCATCCGGCACCAGGATTGGTTCGCAGCCATGGACCTAAAGGATGCATACTTTCATGTCTCGATCTTACCTCGCCACAGGCCCCTTCTGCGGTTTGCGTTCGAGGATCGAGCATATCAGTACAAGGTTCTCCCAAAAGAAGAACCAAAGATGGGCATCCGCATCCTCAACTACTGTACCTCGACGACTGGCTGATAATAGCCCACTCGCGAGAGTTGCTGTGTAGGCACAGAGACATAGTGCTACGGCACCTCAGCCATTTGGGCCTTCAGGTCAACCGTGAGAAGAGCAAACTCTGTTCAGTGCAGAGGATCTCTTATCTCGGCATGGAGCTGGATTCGGTCGGTATGACTGCCCACGCAGACCATGCTGACATGTCTGAGGTCATTCAGATACAAAACAGCGGTCCCTCTCAAATCATTTCAGAGGCTCCTGGGGCATATGGCATCCACAGCCGCAGTTACGCCTCTGGGGTTCCTCCATATGAGACCGCTTCAGCGTTGGTTACACGACCGAGTCCCGAGATGGGCATGGCACCGCGGTACTCTCCGGACACTCCCCGGAGTGTCGCCGCTTATTCAGCCCGTGGTCAGACGAAAATACACCACAGGTTGGGGTGCTGTGTGCAACGGGCAGTCAGCCTCAGGCACCTGGACAGGTGTTCGACTACTGTGGCATATCACTTGCCTTGAGTTGCTGGTCGTGCTTCTGGCCCTTCGTCGCTTTCGACCGATGTTGCTCCACAAGCATGTGCTTGTCCGAAAGGACAACACTGCAGCCGTTGTGTACATCAACCATCAGGGTGGTCTACGCTCCCGCCGCATGTCGCCCGCCATCTGCTCCTGTGGAGTCACACGCGGCTGAAATCGCTGTTCATATTCCAGGGATACTCAACCGTGCAGCCGACCAGCTTTCACGGCAGTCCACCCACCCTGGAGAATGGCGACTCCACCCCCAGAC
>JAUMHP010000060.1:12038655-12049401 GCA_032361065.1 Enteromius trimaculatus
TATATATAAAACACTGCAGAGCTACACATGGGCTGAAGTCCTAGGCTGAAAAATGGCTAGCAACCGAAAGACAAAAACAAAAAAACGATTGTGTTGTTATCTGAGCTTGCTATTTTAAACTAATGAGCTTAATGGATTATTGCTCCATTCTTCATGTGCAAAAAATGTATGTGGTCAGAACAGTGTGAAGCTATTTGTGTCCCTACAGCAATATTTGTTGTTTGTTTAATAGTATCATTTAAATAATTTTTCTCAGGCATTAAACAAGAACATCCCTCCTCACATGGTTTTGTATTCTCACAACAATGAAATGGCTTCTCTATGGTCTTTTTGTTTGTTTGTAAAGGTCAGAAACCTACGGTGGCCCACTTCGAAACCACCACAATGCAGAGGACTAATTGTGCTGCTGCTTGTTTCCGTCGCGCTAATTTCTTTGTGCTGCGGCTTGTTTGCGTTTCGGAGATTTTGTTGTGTTGTGTTCTACTGGGCCACCGAATATAACAATTACCCGAAAGAAAGAAGGCCATATAAATATCACCTTTATTCTAACAGAGTGATACAATTTTCATTCGTGGAGTTAAAAAGTTCAGGAATCTGCAGGCGAACTGTTCTTCGGTGGTTTACTAATACAGTGTATTCATTACGCGGTAAACACAGTCTGCATGACTCCTCCGGCATCATTCACGGGCCGGATAGCGAGTGGGTTAGCAAGGCTAATCGTAATGTAGATTTCTATTGACTTTCGTATTGACATTAGAGCTGTGTGAACGCAGATGTGCGCCGTGTGGATTGTTGGGTGGCGTAGCTCGCGCAGTCGCAGCTTTTCATTTAAAAAGGTCTCAGTGTTGTAGAGAGAAGTGAATACTAAATGCAATTGTGTTACACGAGACATGGAACATAGGCTGCATGAATGGCATGTGTAAATCTTTTAATCTAAAGAAACTGCCATTAAAATTCTTTATAGGATCGTGAAAAGGACAGTGGATCACTTCTGCCCCCTACTGTTTAAGACAGTTAAAACAGCTGTCTCTGAGCTTTAGACAGATTTTCTCTCCCTCTAAAATTCTACATATCTCAGAAAACTCCTGTTGGGGTTAACTGCTGCGGTTATTTTTTTATTATTATTATTATTTTTAGAAAGTCAATATGTGTTTTATGGACAGAAATAAAATCATCTATTTATAAATGTGTTTTATTTTTTGTGGGAATTTTCTGTCTCCAATTCTCAGTAAGTGAAGAGCTGTCATGTATTACTTTATGATTTCTGTCTTTTTACTTAAATCTTTATCTTCAACAATAGAGTCTTTATTGGGTTTTTGGTGAAACTTGGTTGTTAGATTTGTCTAGTACTGGATTAACCACTATATTAAAATTTCCTTAATTACTGCAGGTTTTTTTTACATCCTAAAAAAACAGGATAACAATTGGGGGGTGGGTGATGTTATGTTTAATTTTATGGTTTATGGAAACATTTAATTGAAACGTTTATTGAGACTTTTTTTTTTATTACATTATGACACCACTGATCCTTACAATGTAACCAATATGCTGAATTTAACAAATTGCTGCTTAAACTCCATAAACCTAAAAATGTAGAATAAACACCTAATTATATTTATTGCATGTTTCCTATTTATTCAGTTTTTTTAAAAAACTATTTAAAAGTGAAGATATAAACAAAATAAAGACTGTAAACAAAAAAAAACCCATTTATTTATAAGACTTTACAGACAAAATTCATCAATTTAAAAGGAAAAATATGAACTGCTGCAACGTTTATACATTCTATACTAACATTTTAAAAAATTAGACCACTGAAACGCATGAAAATGAAACCTAACTATTGTTTGCTTAAAATAACAGTAATAAATAACGAACTCATCTTCTCTTAATATGCTAGCTAATAAATATTTAAAATCAAGTGGAAGAAACAAGAAAAAATCTGGAGGCATGAACAGCTTTTTTAGGAATAAGATTTTCTTAGTAAACAAATCAAGCATAAATGGTTAAAATTTGAGCTGTACCGTGCCATTCAGATGTTTCAAGAAACTCAATTAGTCCTGCTTTGGAAAATGTACCATTGAAAGTGTTAGTTTCTGTGCAAAAAAGGTAACATTTTTTAAAGACAGGAGAAGATAATCTTAAAAAAATCAGCTGCTGTCATTTCAGCCTTGAAAGTATTTACCAAGACATTTCCAATTCAGTGAGCTACAGAAAACAACAGGTGCTCTTTATGATTTCATTGCGGTTGCAGAGAGATAACGCATTTTTTGAAGTGCCTGTTTCTTGCGCTCGAGTCAATAAACGTCTTCCCACAGTTCTGACAGATGTGAGGTCTCTCTCCCGTGTGGATCCTGACATGTGTGTTCAGGTGACTTGATTGCCTAAAGTTTTTCCCACAAAAGGTGCAGTGGTAGGGTTTCTCTCCAGAGTGAACTCTCAGATGAATTTTCAGCAGTCCCGGTGAGCTGAATCTCCTGCGGCACACGACACACAAATACTCTCCTGTACCGTGTGAATGTCCACGAACATCCTGATGAGTCGGGTAGCTTTCAGACAGTTCCTCTTCATCTTCCTCACAAATGTCAGCCAGTTTTGTCTTTGATTCTAAAGACGTGATACAAGTACACTTTTTTTTATTTACCATGTGTCTAAAAGAGTGAAATATCTAAAAAAATATATATACATATAAATAATAAATACATATTTTTTTATTAAAGTAGCACTGTTCATTACAATGCTCTTACGTGTTTGTTGTGCTTTATCAAGTGTCACTTCTTCGAGACATCTGATCTTCTTTACTCTGTGAATTTCCTCATTTTCACTCTTTTTCTTCTTGTTCCTTTCCTGCTGTGATTGTAACTTACTTTGGGAGAAAAAAGAAACGCGTTACTTCAGAAAGACCAGAACTTCAAACATATTTATCGATGACATTTATTGGGCTTCTTTTAGGAGACTATTTTGATTGGGTGATTCTCACAAATAAATGTATTTTAAGTAAAAGTGAATCCTTTTGATTTCACTCACCGCTAAAAAAGAAAAACACAAGCACGCTGCGTGGCACTGCATCATTCAGGGTTTTATTGCAAATTTCAAAACTTGGTAATTTACTGTACAGAACGTAATCTTAAGTAGACGTTAAGGATATGTTTACACAGAGACTGTTAGAAACTGCATGTAGTTTATTTTTGTTTATGGAATATTTACATTTATAAATTTGGCAGATGTTGTAAAGCACATTGTTACACAGATTTTATCAACCAGTTTATTTTCTGGGAATCGTACCAATGACCTTGGCACTGGCTAGTGACACTCACATAATCTAGCAGCTGAATAACAGGAATACATGAATATTTTTGCGCATATCTCAGTGAACATTAAAAACAGCGTAATGTTGAGCAGAGGAGGTGGCCGGCACTGGCTCTGGAATGACTTGATTAATGTCTTCTTTAATGTTGACTAAAACCTCCTGAAATGCTTTCTTTCTCCTGTAAGCGGCTGAGTTCTCCCTCCACTTTTTCTGCTGCCTTCTTAGATCTATTGGGTTCAGATCTTTAGCGAATTTCACTTTCCCTTGAGATTTTCGTCTTTGATATCTACAAAAATTAGAAATATCAGTAAGTCGGTGTCAAACTGGTTCTAAAAAGCTCAATCTTCATGTGATTTTTATATTAAACCAACATATCATTAGTTTCATGTCTGTAAGGCTATTTTTTTTTACAATTTCGAAAGTCTCTTATGTGCTCACAAAGGCTGCAGTAAACAGTAATTTTGTGAAATATTTACATAATTTAAAAATACTAAGTATATATAATAATATATATATATATATAAATAACATGTAATTTCATAATAATGATGTAACCAGGCTGTTTTGGGACACCATTGACTACTATGAAAGGTGAGTAAATGATGAATTTACATTTTCGGGGTGAACTATTCCTTTAATGTACTTGCACTGGTCATAAAGCATCTAACCTACATCCGCTCCTGAAATGAATATTCTTATGTAAGCTGCAGTATACCTCTCTCTCTCCTTTTTCCTGTAAGCCTCACGAAGCTCAGGATTCCCGTGTACTTTCTGCTTGTGCTTTAGGGATCTAGCTTTTGCCGCGGCCTTCTTTCGCTCTTCGTCTGCCAATCTAAACAACAAGAAAAATTTGACCTTGAAAAGCAACTATCATAAGCATTCGCCTCTTTAGGGAGGTGTCCCACTAGCCAACTCGATGTCACACCTACAGACTATTTCAGCTAAAATCTCACTCTTTTCTGTTCAGAGCTCTCTCCCATGCACAGGTTAATAAGAGAAGGTCTCTGACTTACTTTGCCCTGTGAATGAGTGAGATTTCGTTTTTCCATCCAGGCCTTGTCGTAGATGCAATGTAGGAAAACCCCTGAAAACATGTGGCTACACAATCACAATGGAAAACAATTAGTCTTGCGGTGTTGCTGGGGAAAAAAATGCCAGATCCAAACAGGGCTTTTTTCCACTGGTCACTTCCTAGGCCACAAATGAGAGATAACTTAGGATGCTTAGGCTATTAGCAACCACCTACTGAGGGATGTGGCTACACACACATCAAACCATCTGGAGATATGCTGAAAAACTGGCTAGTGGGATGCCAGCCCCTGCCTTCACATGCTTAATACTTAAAGTGTGCAGTTAAGCACACTCTATATTTTTAATATAATAACTTATTACTAAACTAGAGGATGGATACCCGACCCAAGCCCGAAGGTACCAGAGGGGCCAGGCCGGGTTCGGACAGATATTTAGAAAGGATGTTCGGGTCGGGCTCGGTCACATCAGCGTGAATGTGCGTCTGTGTTATAACGCCGTTTTTTGTCGCGTGTGCACTGATGCTCTCATCTCTTGACATTTCTGAGCGCCTTCCTACAGTTGCTTAATAAAAGCGGGCTTTCCACACAAAAAAGTGCATGTGTCATTAGCATGAGAAAAAAAAAAATTTAACTGTCGGGCTGGGATCGGGCTCTGACATAAATATCTTAATGCCTGTCTGGCTCGGGTTCGTTACAGATCTGTCAGACACGGGCCGGGCCGGACTCGGACAGAAAAATACGGCCCGATCCGCACTCTATACTAAACTGAAAAATAACATTTAAAATGTCTGTGTCCATAAGATATTTGACTTTTATCCACAAAGGAAGCATTAAGCTGGTCAACAGTGACAGCACATTTATAATGTTGCAAGATTTAATTTCAAATAAATGAATTGTCTATTTCATTGCAGCATATCGGAATGGTTCAGTGAAGACTGGAGTAACAGCTGCTGAGAATTTAGCTTTGCCTTTACAGAAGTAAATGGCAGAAAGTAGTGTTACATTGTACCATAAGTGTTTTGTCTGGGTTTTTTTTTTTACTAAATCTTATGGGACCCACAATTTGGAACAATAGTGTCATTTATTTATTACTGTTTAGGTAAAAGTACCATTAAAAAGTAAAAAAAATGAAGGAAAAGAATAGCAAGTTATAACTGTTCACTGTTGCATACATAGTCTTCGAGGTCTGTGACGCCCAAAAGGTCATCTTCATCTTCCTCTGGCACTGCAATTACATTATTTAACATGAATTATTCTTTAGCATTAAGCTTTCACTGATGTAATTTACTGTAGCGCTCGCATTCCAGTTTAAACTATGCTTGAATGAGAAATATGTGCAACACATATAACACAAGTCACAGACTGACATTAGAAGCAGTAACGACAGTAATAGCACTAAAGAAACATGACTATGGTATGCTTGATCTACAAATGTTCTGATGCGCATGTGAGAATCACCCAGGATGAGATGCAAAAAACAAAACCCTTTAATGGTCACTTACTTTTATTTGAAAGTAACTTTTTATTATTTTGTTTATTGGAGATACTAGTTTTAAATGTTCTTCTAACAATGCAGAAAGACTGAAACTAAATCTCGAAATATTTCAAAAATAACTATTTGCAATTTTTTTTTTTTTTTTTTTTTAAACACATATTTGTGAGTTTGTATATAAACAAACATAAATATATTTATTATCATATAATGATTTATATAATGTCATGTGACCCTGGACAACAAAACCAGTCGTAAGTGTTAATTTTCTGAAATTAAGATTTATACATGATCTGAAAGATGAATAAATAAGCTGGATGGATAGGGCAATATTGGACCGAGATACTACTATATGAACATCTGGAATCTGAGGGTACAGAAAAATCTAAACGCTGAGAAAAGTTGTCCAAATGAAGATCTTATTAATGCTTATTCATACATTAAGTTTTAATATCTTTTCGGTAAGAAATTGACTAAATAACTTCATACTTACTATCCTAAGGATTTTTGGCAAAAAAATAAAAATTTATAATTTTGACCCGTACAATGCATTTTTGGCTATTGCTACACATATACCCTAGCGACTTAAGACTGGTTTTGTAATCCAGGGTCATATATATATTTGTCTCAACATCTGCAAAGGGTAATAAAATGTAACATATCGTCTGTAAAGGTTTATAAATGTTTTATTGGAAAATTTACTTTAATCAATTGCCTAAATTTTTTAAACAAATGAGAATTAGTGATCAGACATTTAAAAAATGTTTCTGGTTGTCGTAAATACTGCCGTGTGTTTTGTACATTCTGTTTTGAAAGACATTGATGCCGTGAAATTTAAATGATGTAGATTTGAAAACGGATGAATGGTAAGGTATTAATCATTTATTTCTTAGCCAGCAAATATTCAGTGAAGGGCCCATGAGTGTGTTTTGCAAATGTTATTTTTAGCTGCAATATTTCAACCAGTGTTTTTGATGTATGTGATAGCGAGCAAGGTTTGATTTGTATTAGGGAAAGTATTTAAGTCATCTAGATAAGTGTATGTTTAATTTCCTAACAAAATGTCAGCTCAAATATGCACAGATGAAACGGTAAAGAGTATAATCGAGTACCTCTCTCTTATCTGGGCCAGCTCCTTCCGATGGTGCCTCACCATCTCTTGATTTCTGAGGGGCAGCTGTAAAACAACCACATCCAACAACTCACATTTTTATAGTTCTGTAGTTACAATAGAGAATAGTACTACTTCACTTTCACAGACATTTTGTACATATAGACAGACTCACATTACATCTTTGTGTCCCATGTCTGGGAGAGCCAGCGTGGCTAACTTTGACTTTGTTGACATCACCGGAAGCATCACTGGTGCCTGAACCATTCAAGCTGTGTCTCGTGATGTTCTGCTGTATTTGACTGTCGGTCCCTGTTTCATTATTAGTCTCAGGCTCGTTTTTAATTTGAGCTGTTTTGTTTATGAAGGGAAAATTATTCTCACTGCTGTTCATCACTTGGGCGTCGGTGTCTTTGCTGGCCGTTTGATCATGATAAATATCCATGCACGATGAGAAAGGTGTTGATTCACTGCAAACAGGCATGGCCTCTTCATTCTCCTCCGGCTGTGTATAAACTTCGAGTTTCATATGCATCTCTGTATCTTTCAAGTCATGGTGAGATCTCCATTCCTCTGAAAATGTTTGGGTGAATTTCTGTGCTTCAGTCTCAGAGGAGCAAGGCTGTGTTTCTATATCAATAAAGATAGTAAATAAGCATGCGTAAGGATCATAAGATGTAAACCAATGTCAGGTGTATAGTGTATATATGACAAGAGAATATTAGTAAAACTGACACACGTGTAAAAAAAAAAAGAAAGCTGCATAATAAAACAAATAGCAAAGTGTTGTTGGCATGGCCTAAGCTGATTTGCTGCTTTCATCCAGCCTAGTCTTAGTTGGTCAGCAGGCTGGTTTTATAGGGCTTTTGGGCACTTCCTTAGCTGCTCAGGCTAGGAGACCAGTTGGAACAACCAGCTTGACCTGTCTAGCCAGGATGAACCGTCTAAAGCCAGCCAGCCAACTTAGGCTGTGTTTTTTTTCCACCAGGGAACCTCAATGAGCTGTAAACTATTTAAAGGTGTGACCGATTTTAAGTCGGTTTTAAGGTAAACACGTTAAAGCCATAATATTTTATGTTTATAAAAACTATAACATGCAGATAATAAGTATTAGAATCAGATTTAAGGTGAACTGACTAACCAGAGTCCATCTGAACCCCTGCCAGCTGCAGTCTCCTCCTGAGCAGCTCAATCTCCTGTCTGGAGCGACACATCTCCTCATTATACTCTGAAAACATGTCTTCCACAGCCTTCAATATCTCCTGCGCAGCTAATGTTAGTCTCTCTGTTAGAAAAACACTCAAAACCTGCAGTTTAGACATTGTGCAGTGATAAAATGTCACGGAAGTGTCTATCCACCTCGTATTTCCACAGCCATAACACTTCTCATCTATTGTTTTGTCTGCGTTCGTCCTGCTGTAGCTCATTAGCAACCGGCGCCACCTGCTGGTCTGGATGTGCATCTGTGCTTTATATATATATATATATATATATATATATATACACAAATGTAGAAGCACATACATTTTTTCTTATCCTAAGAAAATACATATTTAACAATTAATCTATTAATAGTGACTAGTGGCAAATTACCACAGTTCATAATTTTTGCCACAAAAAAGCCTAATAAAGTAAATATATCTGACTTGATTTACCTGTCAGAATTCATTTTTCCAAAGAGTTGTGAAATTATGTTTTGATTTAATGATCTGTGTTAAATATCCTTTTTGGTCCATTACAAACAACAAATTGGACAACACAGTCTTGCTACCAGACCATATCATTTTGATCCAAGAATTTTAGATTTGAGGAACAAATATATGCCGTGTAATCTCCTTCTCTCCTCAGCAAACCAATTCACACCCTTCGCCTCTCACATATTTTTTCCTTCCTTTGCTTTGTTACCTTGGAAACATGAATGTCTTATAACACACTTATTGTAGTTATGAAAAACAGTTACCTAAAGCACGTTGAAACTATTATGGCTGTAATAAAAAGGGATTGTCTTATTTCTTCTATTAATTATTTACCATCCATCTAAAAAAAATTCCACATGCACAGGGGATTCTGGAGTATGTGCTGTGTTTGCAGTACTGCTCTCAGGTTTATACTGGCAGTAGATAATGAAGAATATCCTTTTTTTCAATTCTGGGAATATTTTAAAAAAATATAATGATGTTATAATTCAGAAAAAGTTCTAGGACTTTACTATAATTGCCAAGAATGAAATCCAGCATCAATGAGCACAACTAATGCATGTTATTTTTAACAGACATATTGTATAAAAATGTAAATCAAATGTACATTTAAATGTTACTTAAATTGCACATCACTAGAGAAATAATATATATATATATAATTATTTTTTTGTCTTGTGTATTAACTCCTCTTCATAAACAGATGTGCATGAAACCTGATCCAACACCACAAGTCCTGGGCCAGGAAAAAAAAAAAAAAAAACTGCATGTGGCTCCAGAAACTTCTTCAGTTGGTAGTTCAAGAACTTCGACCACTTGGTTTCAAGCATGTCTTGGTGGGATGGGTTTACAGGAAAGAGTATTCCCTGAGAACTCCTATCTGCAAATCCTGAAATTACACAATAATAAATACAGCTTTACTGAGTGCCATATTTGTATTTTTTTTGCACCATTCCAATAAAATTCACAAGTTCCCAGCTCACTGTCTTATATAAGATATACAGTAACAACCCAATTAAAAGCAATCGATGAACCGGTTTTCATGCCTTCTTCATGTGAAGTTCACCTTTCAGTTAAAACTACTACAGCTTAAATTAAGTCTTAAATCAGTAGAATTTTATAGCCTTGTATTTTTAACCTGAAACCAGATCTTGGAGGAAGGGATGAATAAACATGAATACAGGTGAGTACCCAGGACCCCAGAAGAAACACAACATACAGAACGGAGCAATGGCAAACTTCACTTGTGTTATAGGTTTGTCATGCTGAATTTCACCTAGTTTAACCAGGTTTGTAGAAAGTTCTTGTAAGTTTTAGGATAACGATTATGAGCTGTGAGAATTCTGTTCAGGTTCTAAAGCTTCGATAAAACTCCAGTATATCCCAGCGAGACAAGACGTGTAATGCAAAAAAGTCAAAACTATGAGAATGCAACATAATTTTTCATCTTCCAGACTTCACAGGCCTTCTGCCCCCACATAACTTTTATACAGATAATATATATATACATATAGAGGGTATCTTTAAAACTCATTACAACAACACTCTTCTGTGAGCCATGTGTTTGAAGATGTTTATGACCTCATTCTCATTGTGTGTTTTTTTTTTATTTAGGCTAATACAATATCATAGTAAAAAACCATGTTTACACATGTGAAGATGAGCAGGGGGTATACAACACTAGATTTTTTTTTTTTTTTTTTTTTAAATCTACCCAGCAAACACATGCATAATATAATAGCATCATAAACTTTAACCTACCATGCTGTGTGACCATATGCTATATAATGAAATGTTAATAAATTACATGAATTAATTTACATGCATCAGCACATTCAGCAGACAGCCATAAAATAAAAATTTCTTATTGTATATTTTGCCTAACTGCTTTGTGTCAAACTCAAATGTAGTTATACCAGCTAATACCAATACCATTGATTTAGAATAAAAAAAAAATTCCCCCAAAAAAAGGGCACTTCCGAGTGTATTTAGAAACAGGGCATGTGCTCTGCACAAGTTAAGACCTACCTGTTCCCTTGTCTGTCAGTCACTATGACGTTATGTCGTGACGACAGACTGGGGTCATTCAATTGGGAGCCCTGATT
>JAUMHP010000060.1:12058577-12070471 GCA_032361065.1 Enteromius trimaculatus
TTTGGCATCTCGAAGCGAGATTCCTATTCGTCGGTCTCCGACGTGACGTCGAAGTGACCGACTGAAAGGGAACTGCAAGTTATTCAAAACTGTATGAAATAACATGAATACAAATAATGCTGCACATTTCTAAGATTTCTTTATTATTATTTATTATTTATTTCTTGATTTTTCCCTCATCAAGTAAAAAAAGAAATACGAATATAATCAAATAGTCTAGAATCTTTTACTGGTATTTTAAAAACCATTTTACTGTAGCTAACATATATAACACACTGCCCTCCGAAAGTTTGGAGACACCTCTAGTGTGTGGTTTTGGATGATATCATAAATCCTTATCATTTTCTGGTGCAAAAACTGTACATTAAAGTAACTTGACATTATCACTGAAGACCAGCAATAATATTTTTCATTTTGATTACATATTAATGACAATATATGCATATCAAAGTTGAGCTGCTACGGGAGGAACTGAACCGTGATGTCCGTAAGAAGTGTCCAACCAGTGTGTATCATCTTCAGGAGGCTTGGAGTAATATATCAAGTCAATGTTAACTGACAGCTCGGATACCCACATTATTCAGAGCTGTAATAGCTGCTAATGGTGGATATTTCGATGAATCAAAAATATAAAAATGACATTTGTCAATATTTTCTATGTATAAACTGTTTATGTAACAAAATATGTAAATGTAATAAAATATGTTTTTGTGGTTTGTGTTGTCCCTTATCAGTGCAAAATTGTCAGAAATTAAAAAGGATTCATGGCAATATTGTGCAAAACCCCACTTTTCTAAGGCACTCCCAAGAGAGCAGTGTTAATAGATATATGATAAATCTTATGTGGTGTAATTAGCTGTGATTATTATTGTGTAAAACCATCTTACCTTGAAAATATATTAAGAAAAATTAATTGTTAAGATTAATAAAATACATTTTACTTAAAAAATGCTCTCAATTTCTTAGATCTTCTTCGTTTTTGTTTTCCCCAATTAAAAAAAATAATCAAATATTATGGAATCTTTTAGTTATATTTCTTAAATAATTCTACTATTATGTAAACATAATTGCATAACTGCATAATAATTGTGTACTAAAATACTGAGAAGAGTAGGCTAAAGGTTGGTTCACATGAAAAAAAGGTTATTTGACATGACTCACCAATATTTCTGAAGTATTCATTGAGATAATTATTGTTAAAACCATACAGAAACATTTTTGGTAACTGTCTTTTTTCAGCACTATATGAAACCAAGGTGATTACAAAATTTTTAATTTTTCTTTCCCCAAAAGATATTATCAGACATGTTTGTGATGCACCTTTGGAGCAAGACAACTGTGATATCATTAGTAACCTGACCTCTTTAACTAAAATGCTGAGAAAGCGCTTTCCTCTTCAAGAAGAATTCCTGGTTGGTGTGTGTGTCCTGCATGGACCTGTCGCCCTGCCATCCTCTGTTTCTGCTGACAGTAGGCCGAGGGAAGGTCTGGGTTGAGTGACTCGGACACACTGCTCTCCTGCAGCCTGGACAGCCACAGAGGCCCCATTGTGCTCCTCAACCATCAGTGATCATCCATCACATTTTAACCTGACAGCCAACTGCACAGCCTCCTAATCCTGCCAAGGATGGAAGCTTGGGTTACCATGACGAGAGCACTGCGGGGCGTCCCATTTCGGACAGAAGGTACCTTTAAATTCTGAAACAGGTCTCCCAGTTCTACGCTTTTAAACAATGAAGGTGTAAAGAGTCACTGTTTTCGAGGGTCACTTTCACCAGTAACATTGTAGAAGTGTTCAGCATACTGTCACTTAGGAAAAATATCACCGCGAAAAACCCCTTCGCCATCTACTATATGAACCTTGAATAGCTGCGGTGGTGTCAGTGACCATAAATAAGCCTGTGGATTCATTATGGGACATAGCGGAAGCTACTCTGAATTAGCATGTGAGCAATGAGCCCAGACGAGTCCATTAGGGATTTCCAGTGTCCAGAGAGCCTACCTCACTTTTTGGGGTCAGGGACAACAAAGGTCTATCTTACTGAACCAATGACGGACATTACACAGGGGAATACATAGATGCAACAATATATTATACAGTACATTATTCACTATTACTATAAAGATTTTTAAAAGAAACATGCAACAACAGAAAATTATAGGCAAATAATGATCGACAAAGGTTTTGAAAAAGACTGGCGTAACAGTCAGTATATATATATATATGTATAAAACATATGATATTATATATTTCAGCATTTGTTATTATAGTCTTTTTCTGTACACACACACACACACACATATATATATATATATATATATATATATATATACATATATAAAAATTATCTTTTTTCCAAACAGACATCCTAAATTGCTCCAGTCAAGTTATAAAAACAACGAACTGATCATAAGTGTGGCACATTTTTCCGCTTTGGAAGAGAAGGTGATACCGTCTGACAAGGATTTGGATCAGTTAATTAAGGAGCCCGTAGTGGATCTTTCATATCTGCTGTAGTCTGTTTGATTTCCATGGCACTCAGATCATGTTCCTGGACTTTCAACAGCGGCCTGACGCCATTCTCGAAGCAAACCGGTCCCAAATCCCCAGAAGATTGGGGAATGAAAAGAGATGTAAAGTTTAGATGTGTGGCAACAGCTAAACGCGGGGTCAGGTTTCTCAGAGCCCTGGCTATATTTAACCTACTGATCTAACACCAGGCAGAGAGTTTAAATGCCACCACTGCAGTTGGTGTGGAGCAGTTGTCGTCCACAGATCTTCTTCAGCACGAGCTCAGCTCCAGGGGGAAACACCCACACGCGCTCGCAAGAACCGCAAAGGACCTATAACGCTTTCAGAGAAGACAGAGCAGAGCCGGTGGACTCTAATTCCAACAAGACATGGAGCTTTTCGAGACCAACCCATACTTCTTTGCAGACCAGCGTTTTTATGAAGGTGGCGATAACTTCTTCCAGTCAAGGCTGACTGGAGGCTTCGACCAAGCAGGATATCAGGACCGAAGCTCCATGGTGGGCTTGTGTGGCGATGGAAGGCTGCTGTCAAACGGAGTGGGGTTGGAGGACAAACCGTCTCCATCTTCAAGCCTCGGTATGTCCATGTCTCCTCACCAGGAGCAGCAGCACTGTCCGGGTCAGTGTCTGCCCTGGGCCTGCAAGGTGTGTAAGCGCAAGTCGGTGACCATGGATCGACGGAAAGCTGCCACTCTGAGGGAGAAGAGGAGGTTGAAGAAAGTCAACGAGGCCTTTGAGGCTCTCAAGAGGAGCACGCTCATGAATCCCAACCAGAGGCTGCCCAAGGTGGAAATCCTGCGCAGCGCCATCCAGTACATCGAGAGACTCCAGGCACTGGTCAGCTCTCTTAACCAGCAGGAGCACGAGCAGGGAAACTTGCATTACAGAGCTGCAGCTCCTCAAGGGGTGAGTGAAGCTCGGGGATTCAGGGGCAGGTGTACGGCAGGCTTTATGCATGATGTATACGCTGTCAAACAGGACTGTACTTTTTTTAACAGTTCAAGGTCATTGGAAATTTGCTTTACTTTAAGCAGACATTATGTAGTTTAATTCAACCCCCCAAAAAACAACTATATTTTGTCATTCATCCATTAATTTAGAATATCTGTCAAGGTAATGTAGTTGTCATGTATTTATTTATTTAAATTATTTGCCGATAAATTTAGAAATATAGGGCTAAGACAGCCTTAAATGCAGAATATTTTGCTAACAAACAAATAAATAAATAAATGAAATAAAAATGAACTAAATCTGATTTTCTCATTCAGTTATTATTGAGAATATTTGACAAAATATCAGTAAAGTCAGAATATATATATATATATATATATATATATATATGTATATGTATACATTTCAATTAAATAAAGTCACACAGTATTTAATTTCTAAAAACATTAGAACGCCCATCAAAATAAATGTGTAAAGGATAATAGATTGCCGTGTGCGGTGCTTGATTCATGGCTGGTGATGTGACTGACAGTAGTGTGTGTGTTTGTGTGTAACAGGTGTCGTCCTCTAGCGACCAGGGCTCTGGCAGCACCTGCTGTAGCAGTCCAGAGTGGAGCAGTGCATCTGAGCACTGTGCCCCGGCCTACAGATCCACCCACGAGGGTAAGACCACCACATCTACACTAACTAGCCTGACATTTAAAAACGTCCATTAAGCCACATAAAAAAGTGTGGGTTAAACGATTTAAATGGCAACCGCGTGACAGTGTCCTCTAATTTCAGATCTCCTGAATGACGACTCCTCAGAGCAAACCAACCTGAGGTCTCTGACGTCTATTGTGGACAGCATTACAGGAACAGAGGTGACTCCGGTCCCCTATTCATTGGACATAAGCAAATAAACGAGGAGTTATGTTCAGACCATCTTCCGCCGCCGACTATAACAGCACTATCTGTAACACCCAAGGTGAACAAAGTAGCTAAAAGTCCTAAAAGCCTTGGGGGCTTAATTTCCAGACAAATCTCGAGGTCCATATGATTATATTTCCAAATGTTTCTTATCTCTGTGGGAATAAGAACGAATTTCAGATCAGCCTAATTCCTGCTTAAAATTCAGAGAGGCCGATTCATAAATTCATAGTTTGTCCTTTTTCCCTCTTGATTCCTATTTTTCATTTTGTTTGTGTGTGCTTTATGCTTACCAACAAAAAAAAAACATTTGTGGGTCCAATGTTTTACTTCTGGTTTTGACCAATTTCTGCTTAATTTAAACTAGCTCTGAATGCCAGTCATGTAAATATGTTCCTATTTTCTACAGAGTGGTTTTGTTATTTTATTTTGTATTTTTCTGTGTGTTTGGAATAATTTATTTAACTTTTATAATAAAGATTGTTGTGTATTTGTATATATTCATTTTATTTGCCCTTTTTTTAATTCGCTGATTGGATAATCTAATTTAGTAAAGTATTTTCCCAGCAATATGACTTTGGTTTTAGACCAACACACAAAGAAAAATCCATGAAATGGTTTATAATACGCAAGGTAAATATTTATTTTATATATTCATATATGATGATTTATTCGTGACAGCTTTTTACATTTAAATTGAAAAAAACAAAAACCTCAACAGCAGCTGAGCCGTACTAAACAAACATCACATTCAAAGAAAAAAATCTCACTTGTTCAACCACATGCTTTATGTGGAGTCTGCATCTACTCTATACAGAATTATATACATAAATCAGCTATTTACACACACACGTTAAACCTTACATGCACACAGAAGAGAAAGAGCTTGTGAGGGGGCTAGAGAGAGAGAGAAAGAGAGACTTGCACCTGTTTCACAGTTCACATTACTGTCAAGAGCTACAGAAACAAATTAGCGTAAAAATGACCATCACAGAAGAACACGCTGCAAAGCAAGAGGCTTCAGTTACTCCACCACCGTCGCATCAGGGAAACGCTTGGTCCTCGTCAAGGCATTTGTTTTAGCAAGCCACTAAAAGATCGAATAGATATTCAGCGAGCACGCCGAACGTTAAAAACAAAACAGAACCAAATAAACTGGCTGTGAAAGGCTAGGCACAATTGGCAGATCGAGGCTTAAAAAAGAGCAGCACACCACAGGATTTCAAGTTCAAGTGTTTGACTGGTGATATATTTCTTCAGATCTGTGGTAATGATGACTGAGAGCGAGAAATAGAGGCAAAAGATGCTACAGTGATTGTCAAGTTTAGTGGCATGCATGCTCCACCGGACGCCCCAATGCCAACAGTGACCCACACAGCACAAACAAGGCTTGATCATCAATCGTTCATTTAATTATTTTAAGAATGACAGTGATGATTTTTTTTTGGTGTATAAAATGAAAAACAGTCACTTATATTAATACTTCTTTTTTCTTTTTTTAATAGAGAGCACTTTTTAAAGAACATGATTTGTCAGCATTGTGTAACACTTATAATACACATACACACGTTTCCACACATTACAGTAGCTGCCACAATACCACGATACATCCTGTGAATTACAGAAAATACTGTATTAAAAAAAAAAAAAATTAAATAAATGCCCAACAGACTGACACGCGCTCTTAACCGGTTTGGTAGGTAGGTTGCTCAAGAATCATTTGCTCCCGTTGTGATGCTGAATTTCAACTGGCGAAGATCACGGTAGTTCGTTCTTGTTTTGTTTTTTTTACTCTCCTGATGCTAAGTGAACTGAAGTCTATTGCTTTCCCTGATGCTTGACGATATTTAGCATCATGGCTGTAAACGATCTCGGAGTCCTGGAAGTGTATTACGTGGATAAGCACTGCTGATGTGAACACAAACGCATGTTTTTTTCCAGTCACCACTGGTGTAAGACACCGACTATACAACACCGTTCTAGCAGACGGAGCTGTCTAACCGACAGGAAACAGTCACAACTGAGACTTTAAAATTCATGATATATTCATCTCCATATACAAGTCTGATATATATTTCCATAAAAAACATAATAGCATAATTTTCTGTTTTTCATATATACATAGACGTTGATTAATATTTTGCATAACCAAAGGGGAGAAAGCCTTATATAGTAAATTGCCAACGGCACACCCAAAGGAGCAGACTATAGCACTGACAGACTACAGGGCCAAGTACACCAGTTAAGTACGACCACCACAAAGACTATAGAACCGGGATTACTGGGAAATGACTGATAGGATGAGATTTCTCTGCTATGCGTTCCACGCGTTCAGAGTTCCAAAATTCATCTTTCTGGCCCCCTCTATTGCACGGTGTCCAAGAAAGCTCTGGTGCTGTTGAGGACAGGGGAGGGGCGGAGGTTAACCCTTCCCTCATCCTTTCAAGGTGTCCCCAGATTTTGGCATAATTCATTCTCGAAAGGCCGCAAGCATGTGTCCATACAGGTAGTGGGAATGCACTGGTAGGGAAACGAGAGGATAACAGAAACAAAATCATATTTCTTTAAATATATATATATATATATTCAGGGATTGATACAAGTTAATGTAATGTAAATCCATACTTTTTTTTACTTAAAGGAAAAGTTCGCAAATAAAAATGTAATTCTGTCATCATTCACCCTGGAGTATTTCCAAACCTGCATAAACTTCTTTGTTCTGCTGAACAGAATTGAAAACATTTTGAAAAAGTTTGAAACAAGGCTGTTTTGGGTCACCATTGACTTCCTTAGTATTTCTTTTCCTACTATGGAAGTCAATGGTGACCAAAAAACATCCGGTTACAAACTTTCTTCAAAATATCCTTCGTGTTCAAGTTTGGAACTACTCCAGGGTGAGTGAATGATGACAGAATTTTCATTTTTGGGTGAACTATTCTTTTAAGTTACTAGTTCTTCGTGTAAACCAACATAATGCTACAAATTCTAATGTTTGCCCTTAACTTGTATCAAACCCACAAGAACACTGACATTAATACAAAATGTGACATTTAAATACCTCATAATTACACAAACTAAATATATACTTAATAATGGAGTAATAATGGAGTACAACGCAATCAGTTACTATACAGTTGCTGCGTGTTCAGATCGGTTCCATACAGTGCACTTCAATGGACAAACGGTTGAAGGTCAAAACGAGAGTTTCAGTGCAGCTTCAAAGGGCTATAAGCGACACCAGATGATAATTACGGGTTCTATCTAGCGAAACGATTGGTCATTTAAAAAATAAAAATGTATATACTTTATAAACACAAATCCTCGCCTTGCTGTTGCACTGCACTGATTTGGAGTCCATTGAAGTGCACTTCAATTCTTTTTGACTGAAGAAAAAAATACATAAACATGGATGTTGGGGTGAGAAAATTATCAGGAAATTTTAATTTGACAGTGAACTAATCTTTTAAGTCACACAAAAGAAAACTGACCATTCATATACAGCACACAAAAAAAAACCCGGCTGCAGTTACCAGCTTACCTGTTAGTGTGAGTGCAGTGATTAGTAAAAGCAAGTTAGCAGGAGTAAGTCCTGACAGCTGAGGGGTCTAGTCTCTGCGGGGCCGGGGGGCCGGCTGCTGAACCACAGAGACACAGAGGGGAGAAAACATGCAGTGACACAAGCTGAATGACCCTGACGTGCCATTAATATTAGTTACTATCAACACATGCCTTCACAGTCAAAATGCATTCATGTTTCGCAATTAGTGCTGTAAGATAAACTGTAAAAGAGTTAGAGAAGGCACTACTTGTTAGTACTGTACTGCAACCATTGAAGAGCAACGTGTTAATGGCACGGATGAACTCACTTCACCCTCGTAAAACACACTGCCCCCCCTTTCTACCTTCTGGTTGCAGCTGTTTCTTGGGCACAGCAGCCATAGAGGCGGGAATGGACATGGTGTTGAGGCGGAAGCCAGCGGGAAGAGTCTCTATGGACCCTGGCATCATACCCAGGCCCTGGCCGTCCCTCGGCCTGAAGCGCTTACGCCACGATGGAGACCTTCGGAAAGACTTGTCATCACACTGTTGAAAGGAATGACATCAGAACAACTGGGTTAAGATACTGTTCCGAAGTATGACTGCACCAACATCTGTGCTATTTCATATATGAAGCAGAAATCGCAGCACAATGATAATTTCCTAGTTGTTAAGGGAACAAATGTCAACATAAATGATGAGCCGTGCAATCCTGGCTGCAGACAAGCATCCTCGGCTTACTGGTGTGTCACAAAATAGCCATTTTAAAATAAGAATAACATAATATTCTAGTTAATGTTTCCTTTAAAAAGGCTGTTACACGGATATGCATATGTACTTGTAGTGTTTACTTGTACCTGTAATAACTCCATGACATTTTAGCAGAAAAAGAATCCAAATGTTGACCAACCTCTTCCAGGCGTCGATCTGTTCCCAATGCTAAGAGGTTGTTAAATTCCCTCTCAAGAATCTGCCTGGTCTGGAAGACACAGAGACACGGGACGTTGGAAAGACCTCCAGTATGCTGAAATACTATATCAACTGAGTTTTCTATGCCAGAACAGAATGGAGCAGCTAGCGTCTTTAACCTGCTATTAAACATCACGCGTGTTCCTCACCTGAGTGTTCTGCATGGGGATCTGTAGAATGAGGGCCAAGCTGCTGAAGTCAAACGTCTCATCAAGGGCAATGAGAGCTCCATGCACGCCACTTTCTAGCAGGTTATTACTGTACTCTTTCAGACCGATGTTCTGAACCCACTGCATCACATGATCATTGGTCCACACCAGGGTATCTGGGAGTGACAACAATACACTCGTTTTCTAATTGCATTATTTGAGTAATTAAATACAGACACTGCATTCTGTGGCTCACAGCAAATGCTGGAAATTTAACAAGCATGAATTAAGCGCTATGCTCACTTTATTTACACATTAAGTTTTTTGTCGGCAGAAGTTTAATTATAAGTATTACATGGATAAAATAAGTAATTATGCAACATTTCGACAAAATAAAACAAAAAAGGTTTTGAAATATTTAAAGTTAAATATTTGAAAGTGAAGATCATTAAATTGTAAATTGTAATGTATAAATTATTCAAACATTTTATTTTACCGGTACAAGTATAATTCATAACAGCAATATATTCCCATCTTATTTTTTTTTTAAATCACAGTTATAACCTCATAATAATAATAATAATATCTAATGTAAACTGCGACACTATCACAAATTAACTTGCATGTCATGTGATTATTAATCAGCATCAGTTAACCATGAATTTATTGTCAAATGATTAAAGTAATCTCAGGCGATACTTCAATTAAACATTTTATGTCTAGGGGTGTGGCCAAGAAAAACCTAAATATTATATTAGGTTCTAAAACTAGTGATGTCATACGATTATTCGCATCCAAAATAAAAGTTTTTGTTTACATAATATATGTGTATATACTGTGTATATTTATTATGTATATATAAATACAAACACATGCATGTATATTTATAAAGAAAAATATTACATTTATTTATAAATATTATATAATATAAAATATAAGAATATAAATAAATCTACATGTAAATATTTTGAAAATAAACTGCAAGTGTATGCATTTATATATACCTAACAAATATACACATACGTATATTATATAAACAAAAACTTTTATTTTGGATGCAATTAATCGATTGACAGCACTAAATAAATCACATGCAACTATTGAAACAATGTGTATTGTGATATACAGTTTCCGTGATACTGTGGTACAAGACTGAACAGACCACCTCTAACCTATGCAGTAAATAACAGTACTGGAAATATCTGTGTTTAGGTAACAGTATATGTGGAGCATGATCATTTTGCACAGCTGGCTAGCCTGCTTTCTGTTTGTACAATCCTGTGCGTAATGTGCTTAAGTGTGTGTGTCTTAAGCAGTTGGTGCGTGTGTCTTTAGCGATGAAGATGAAAGATTTTAAAAAGCTGTGACAGCTGTGTCAAGTTCATGTGTTATGCTGAAGTTCAGCCGGGCGCCGTCCCTTTAAATGAATTTGACACTAAAAAGCTCAGCTGTTGACCTCACACATTCCTGCCATCGAAATGCAGATAACAGAGACGGCCACTAGATAGTGCTCTTCCCTTCATAACTTTAAAGTAATGAATCCAGAGAGTGCATTGCTAATTTATTCATACCTTTGATGTCATGTTGAAAATCATCTCTTCTTCGCTCCAGCTCCTTCCTGTCGTAGTTCAGCCTTTTTAAGCACATGATGCCATAGTGCAAACTAGCCCTGTAAGGATGTAATGCATATTCCATTCTATAGAAAGTCTGGTTCACACTGTAGTTATTTAAAATGAGCAGGCAGTCAATCCTATTGTTTACCGGTGGAAGCTGTCCACCATCTTGAGGTGTATCCGCAGGTCTTTCTTAGTAAGGTGGTCCAGCATACGAGCATCCACCAAGCACTCCATGAAGTAGCTGCGGTACTGAGGGAGGCCCAGACTGGGCAGCCACTCGTTCCCAATCCACTCATGGTTCATGTCACCATATGCTAGTGTCTGAAAAAAAAAAAAGATGTTATTTCACTGTGCCTCGGTCAACTGGATCTTGGGTTTGAATTTGTCATTAACATGGGTTTAGTTTAGTAATTTTATTTAGATTGTATTATTTTAAAACACACTAACATTTATCCAGCATTAAAAACTAAGATAAAAAAAAAATAATAATAAATATAAACCAAATATATTTAGATTTATTATATACATTCCCATTGTTTATTAAGATAATAAAATTATATTAGATTTTTAATATAACGTTAAACATATTAATAATTTATGTTAATCATATATATATATGTGTGTGTGTATATATACATATATATATATATATATATATATATAAATAGATATACACTACCGTTCAAAAATGTGGGGTCAGTAAGATATTTAATGGTTTTTAAAAATGTTTCTATTAGATTAAAAATCTAGAAAAAACTGTTAATATTGTGAAATATTATTTCAATTTAAATTAACAGTTTTCTGTGTGAATATATTTTAAAATGTAATTTAAAAGCATTTATTTAAACTGGATAATAATGTTGAGTAGTTACAGTAGTTTACTGTTACACTACCGTTCAAAAGTTTGGGATCAGTACATTTTTATTCTTTCTTCTTTGAAAGAAATGAATACTTTTACTAACCAAGGATCTATTAAATGAACAAAGTCATAGCATAGATTAACATTTTAGGAATGTTTTATATTTGGCAAAAAATTATGTTGTTTTTTTACTTTTTTTTTTTTTTAAGAAAAAAAAAATAAAAATCACAGGTTCCAAAAAATATATTTGGCTGCACAGATGTTTCCAACATTGATGTTCAACATTATATTAAATGTCCATTTAAAATGTAATAATTAAAAAAGAAATAAAAATAAAACATAATAAATAAATAATAATTTTATATATATATA
>JAUMHP010000060.1:12087456-12119721 GCA_032361065.1 Enteromius trimaculatus
TTTTCAGAAAGTTTTTCAAACCAGAGGTGTGAAAAAGCACTTCTGAAACAGGGGGGTGTTGTGACCCTTTAAGTTCCTTAAGAGCCAACCTTTTTAAAAATTCCCAGTTTATTCCCATAAATTCCCATGGAAAGTTTCCATCTTTGAAAATTCCGGGAATTTTGCAACCCTAGCTCCACTGTAGGTTCCACAGTTAACATTTCTTTGAGTTTCAAAACCCTTTTATCAGCACAAGAAATTATAAGACTGGTATAATTATCATTTTCCTAGAAAGAAAGAAAGTACAGCACCATAGGAAAGAAATACTGCTAATTACAGGTCATTCTTATGGATATCATGTGAAAAACAGTTCAAAGGGTTTCCATTAGGTGATAACATATGAGGTGTGAGCACTGTTCTGTACCTTTTTGTACCAATTAACTCTTAAAATACTGGATACAAAAATTATGTTCTGTTACTTCTATTAGTTTTGAGTTCTTCCTGCATTATTTAACATTTCTATAATTCTAGGGGAACGAAATATGTTTTCAAATCAAAACCGTGTTTTGCACAGTAGCCATACTCACTGAGGGCTTTCTAAAACGTCAAAGCTCCAAAATGTGTGGTACTGATAAAAAAAGAGAAAAATCCACAAAGTGTTGGCCGGCTGTTTGACCTTGTGAGCGGTTGTCGTCTGTCGGCAGGTGAGCAGTGTTGAGCTCAGACAGCTCCAGGGATTTCTCTGTGTTTGGTTGGTAAAAATCTTGGGATTAAGGAATGGAAGGAATATTGCCAAATACAGCAGCGTTTCTGAGCACAGGATTAAATCATACTGCAGTCTGTATTACTACAAGCACCAACAGGCAACACGCAAACACATTATAGAGAGATGCCACAAATGATTTCCATAGTATAGCCTACTACAGAATTAACAGTATCATATGCGTTTAGAATCTTTTGCTTGATTGAACACCAAATAAGATTACTAGATAAGTGATCCATGCTTCCTAAACAAGTCATATGACAATGGAGCACATGCATAACAAACCGTACTTGGTATTGTCCACAAACTCCACCATGTTCTATATAAACTCTCTACAGATGCTCATCCTGTCCTGTCACAAGCAGCTTTTAAACTATTCCACAACCTCCTCCAGCATGCTTACAGTAAGCCGATTTCTTAAGTCTACCCCAAATCCATAACAATGTTGTTGTCTTATATATTAAATGGGTTTTGAATGAAGGAACGTGTTGAAAATCAAGAAATGAGAAAAAAGGCCTCAAAACTAACAGCAAACATCTGTTTGTCTTTAGCCGCTCTCTGTTGTTGACTGAGACAGGATCAGTCAAGCCTTCTTGCTCACTGAGCAAATTTAAATGAGAAACAAAAAGCTAATCACTAGCAAAAATCGGCTTATTATTTTAAACATGAAAATGAATTAACCAACAATGCAGGATAACTTTATTTTGGCTCCAGTTTTGATGTAATAAGGCTAAATGCAAAACTATATCAGGATAATGAGCAACAAACGTGTCCACTGGGTTTTTCGTACATCATTAGTGACCCTTCTACAGTAAAATAATATAATGTTGGCTTAACCATAACCAGAGTAAAATGTACATTTCAATGTTTAGCCATAGATTCACTAAATGAATAAATAAACTGTCAAAAATAAACAAAAGTAAGGAAATTGTAGATAGTTTGCATTAATAAACGTTAAACTGAAATCAAGAACATCACAACCTTATAAATTATATGTCAACAGATGTTTCGAACTAAGCAATTATTCTCCCAATTAAATATTGTGATAGTTAGTTTAGGTAACTAGTCCACTGGTTAACAGACCTACAGTATACATTTTATGGGAACTTGTTCTTACTGTATATCTAACAAATAACTTACAAATCATCATTTCTTTTAATCAAGAAAATAATCCAACATCTACAGTAACAGCAAATTCATTGAATAAGTGAATATGACTGGAGATGGGAGGGGAAACTGCTATTAGCTTTAATTAATCACCTCAGACTATCAGAGAGATGGCTATCTGGCACAATGCACAGACGGTCAGCTCATACAAGCAATCTATTCCATCTTCATTTTGCTCAGTGGGCGTCTGCTCCAATTAGCTTGTTTACATACTGGAAAGCTTGTGATAAATTGTTTTGTAATAGCACAGGTGTCTAAACCACATGGTCCATCCTTTCAAAGTAGACCTTGTTAGCAAAGTGTGTACTTAAATAGGGCCATATCGCTTGATTGCTGAATCAGATTCAGATTCACTAAAACAGATTCGTGTGATTCGTGGAAAACAATAACATTTCTCAAATAAAGCACCACTTTAAATTAAAAGGCACTACTGAAACATCTTTACACTTACAAGGAGTCAGCAATGACATAAAAACCATTGCCTAATTTCATTACACTTTAAAAAAACAAATAAAACTGCACATTTACCAAATTACGAAACCTTTCGAATATCATATAAAAAAAAAAAAGCTAATTTCTTGAAACTATATTAAAACCCATTTGAGACAAAGAAAATTGCCCCAAATTTTGTCCCAACTAGTGTGACATAAAATCTAATTTTCCAGGTGTATGTGCTAAAATCAGGCGCATCTACCAACCAAAGAAAAGTGAAAAAGATGAACCCAGTAACTTTATTTTAGTATGCCTTATTCTGCAAGCCGAAAAAAACAAGCACGTCTGATCTCGCTCCCCTAGTGACCTTGCAAAGGGATCTAATTATAATATTACCACCCAATAATCTGTAATTTTCCACCCAAGGCACAGTCTTGTGTACAGTACCAGTATCAAACGCCATGTTGAAAGAGCCTCAGAGAAGACAAGAGAGCAGTGCATTTATTGATTTATGTACTGTAACTTATATTGCTGCTGCCACACATTTCAAAATATGAGTGCATTGAATTTCACGAGTCTGTGTTTCATGAACAAACAAATTTACATTTGCTTAAAGTATCTTAACTAAGCAGAACTAAAACTATTGTTGAGAGTATACTCAAGTCTTACTGCATTTAGCTTTTACGTGTTCTCAACAGCTTTACATTGAAGAATCATTTTGAATACATTTTGGATATATTGTTTTGAACATCTTGTTGGTCCAGTGGGCACTTTAGTGTACAAAAACCAGACTGAATCTGGCCTGATGTTGGTTGATTTCACAGCACAGCTGCTGTCTTTGGCTCATCTTCCCCTTGGCCCAGTGCAAAGGGTGAATTTTTGGAAAATACGCAGAACCTAGTGCTCAATTAGCCACTAATGGATTTATTTCTCTAAAGCACGGCATCTCCTGTGGAATGAAACCGGATTAGGACCATGCGCTCCAGGGCTGGAATCACTTGGGAAGGTTTGGGGGAGGTTTGGACAGCAGTGGCCTAAACACTGGCAGGACGCCTGTGGGCATTGGAACAGGTGAAGCAGAGGCGAGGGACTAGACTTTAGAATGGCATGTTATGAGCTCATCTTAGTCCCAATGCATTCTGAATGATGCTGGAGTGGGACCCTACTCTTATAGCATATATTTCAGATGCTATAAAATAATTCATTTTCAGACATTCTGCAAATTCGCCATCCTTTTCTAAAGGGATTTTTTTTCATCCAACAAAAATGACAGTTTCTGCTACGTAGTCTTCGACGCATGGAAAGTAAGCTCATGCCAGCTCAGTTATGACATGGCACAGTTATAAAAAGTGAAAAGAAAAGGCGAGAGTAAAGACAGAGCAGTAAATGCTCAATAGACTGCTGGCAGCACAGATGGTTTCTCTGACAAACTGATGTGAAAATTACACCAGCCACTCATCACTGCAGTATTTAAAGTAAAACATGCAAAATACGCACAGGAAGTGTCACTTTCCTCTCTCATCAGTCAAATGTGGGCTAATGATAACCCTGACCCGACAAAAAGTTATAAGTCATTGGCAAAATGGCGTCCTCTGGGTGATAATATGAAGCAACATCTAACTTGACACTGCAGGAATATACTACAAAATGGCACCGAAGGACAGAATAAATCAATAAGACACTCAAGGTCATGCATTACAGTGTTTTTACTGTAAATAACAGGCAACAGCAACAAAAAACAAAACTAAAACTGAAATAATGAGTGAAATGTCTAAAACATTACACATAAAATTCACATATTTAAAATAAAGAAAATAAAAAGATAGTGAAAATCCAATAAAAAAACTAACTAAAATGATCATGAAAGCAGATAATATCATAATAAAATTGATCACTGTAATGCACACTCCTCCAAAGGTTTGGAAACACCCCTTGCAAAGCGTGGTTTTGGATGGTATTAGAATAAATCCTTATTATTTTTTAAGCAAATACTGCATATTTAAAGTAACTTGAAATCACCATTGAAGACCAGCAATAATCATTTTTATTTTGATTATACGACATACTTTGGGATGTCCGTAAGAAGTGTCCAACCAGTCATGGGCGTAAATCCCGGGGACATCCCCTACCCGAGGGTGGTCCCCCCTTAAAATCATAATAATTTAAAAAATGTAAAAAAAAAAAACGTCTATTGTGAAAAATACATGTACGTATACCTAAAAATTAGTGGAAATACAAACGCATAAAATGAGCTCCCCCTTCCCTTCCTCACAGTGGTTTGGCCCACTGCCTACTATCCCAGTACATCTACGCTACACACCTGCAAGTCAGGTATGTGACTGCGTCTCTGTGCACTAGTAGTTGTTGAACTCCAGTAAGTAGGGAATTTTATTCACTTTAAATAAAATGATTCTCTTTAATATAGTTAATGCTGATTCGTTAATAAATTAGTTGTGGCAAAAATGTTGAATACAGATGTCATTTTCCATGAATCTGCTATGTTAGCAATTAAAACGTTAGCTTGTTTGCAAAAGCTTGTTGCATAGTGCACAGCAACTAACACGCCAAAGCCGTTTCCAATGCAGTGTTTTATTTGTGGCGACTTGGCATAATGTTAACATTAGCAGCAGACATCCCAAGTCTCCGGGAAGTCCAGGGAGTCTCCCGTATATTGATAGTGGCTCTCTGATGCCCGCAAATTGTATAAAATATTCTAGAATCTAGACCAAGCGGACAAGCGCATGTACGCATGACATTAATGTCTGCATCGTGCATCTTAAAATGCGCATATAAGATGGAGTGAAGGAGAGAGTGAGAGAGACGTTGCATGCTTGTGAACTGTGTGTGTGTGTCTGTTCATAGCGCATGCTAGACAGAGAGCATCCTGATTGGTTTACTAAGCAAAATTAGCCAATCAGCTTTCAGTGTTGGCGGGCTTTTATTTTTCTTTCTCTGGGACTGAAGATATCAGTCCAGTGCAGTCTATGACATCGTCGTTGTAGAGAGTGAGTGACTCAACTGTTAACAACATAACAAACATTACAATGTTTTTGTAGAAAAAATCTGCCTTTTTTATTAAACCGGAGAAAAACTTTGAAAATAACCATAACGACGCAGTGTGTGAATCTGTGAATCTGTCACAATATTTAGCTGGAGTTCGCTCAAGCTCCACCAAAGGGCATTCCAGCCAACACAGGATTACACCCACGGACTCCCATCACGCTTCACTCCTGGACTAATTACACGCACCTGCTACTCGTCACCACACCCTCACTCTCATTACCACTAGCATAAAAGCCAGGTTCTCAAACACTCCTGTGCGAAGTCTTGGTTTGCTCTGGCGATCATTTCTTAGCATTTTTGCTTCAGAATCAGCATCAGAATCATCTTTGGACAATCCTTCAGGAGGCTTGGAGTAATATATCAAGTCAATTTTTTAATAAACTGACAGCTCGGATGCCAACGTTATCCAGAGCTGTAATAGCTGCTAATGGTGGATATTTTGATGAATCAAAAATGTAAGTATTTTCTATGTAACAAATTATGTTTTCGTAGTTTGTGTTGTCCCTTATCAGTGCAAAACAAATCACAAATTAAAAAGGATTCATGCCAATATTGTCCAAAATCCCACTTTTCTAGGGCGTTTTACAACACCAAATGGCTAACATGCTTGTTGACATTTACTATACAGCCTAATGTCAAATATAGGTTATTAAAAATATTATATGTTATTAAAAAAATAGATTTATGGATGAAGTATTAGATAACACAGATAATCCTAGTGGGATCGGATCTAGGATCAGATATTTTCCATAATACTGCTGATCTAATACAGAGACTGAGCTGTTCAGAAAACAGGATGCATATGTAAATACAAATGAGTGTTTTTTCAGCACCTCCACTTCCCTCTGAGGTGTGATATCAGTACCATGGTAACGGTGGTTGAACACATCCGCTGATATCAGCCTTGCCAATGCGACAAAAAGTGACGCCTTCCTGAACTTCTGTGTGTTAGAAAAAGCGATTAGTAAACTATTCCCTAACCTACCCGATCTCTTGAATGTGATTATTAATAGAAAACTCATGGTATATATACGTAAAATTGGACTTTGGCATGTTTATGCGACATGATAGGTAGGATTAGGGTTATGAGGTAGATCATATGTACGTGAAAACTGTGTATTTATATACATGTCATATAATCATCATTTTTGCATATCATTAACACGAGTTTTCTTTTTTATGTGGCATACTATTAATATGCATTTGATGCATGAGACGGGCATGCCCTAATTAGTTTAAAGACTCAACAGATGCCACAATTCATCAAGGAAACATCTATGTAACAGGTATCTATTTAACTTTAGACTTTAAAAAGTCTTTTTTGATTACCTGGTCACCCTATTAAGTTTGTTTGCTGACTGTACATGACCCATCATCACATACCTGTAACTTTGCTTGCCATGGCACTTACCAAATGAAGTCAACAGCAACATTACACCGAACAACGTATCAGAAATGTTTAG
The DNA here is from genome assembly GCA_032361065.1 of Enteromius trimaculatus. Classification (NCBI taxonomy): domain Eukaryota; kingdom Metazoa; phylum Chordata; class Actinopteri; order Cypriniformes; family Cyprinidae; genus Enteromius; species Enteromius trimaculatus. The sequence continues at coordinate 12,094,324 of JAUMHP010000060.1, forward strand.
AAACCTCCAGCCCAGTTATTTATTTCTTTCACAGATCTGCCAAGCAATTAAAAAAAAAATAAATAAAATAAAATATGTGACTCTGTAAAATGTCAGAAGAGGCAGGCACCTGATAACTGAAAAGGGTTTTGGCACAGGGCCTCAAGTATGAATCAGTATTACACAAATTTAATTAGGAGCAAAGGCAACAAAAGTGGAGTTGACAAAGTGCCAGGATGCACATTTACTGAAGTGTATCACTGACAGGGGACACAGCTCAGTGGAACCGGTTCTGATCCTTTAGCCCAAAGCAGAGATTACCGAGAGAAACGGATAGTGAGAGAGAGAGAGGATAAGAACAGAAAACCATGCATAGGCCAAAGAGCCCACACTGTCAAACAACTCTAATAGATTGATCTCATTCTGGCACAATTCAGATCTTGTCTGACTGAATCAAAATTCAAATGTGACATAATCAGAACATTTAATATTACAAATATTTGCATTATTCAATCTAGACAATCTCTTGGCTTACTAAAGAATGTTTCCTGTTTTTGAACAGAACATTGCATAAATATCCTCATCTCCCCCATGCATTATACATACAGAAATTAATACAACCGCTCATGTAATATATCAGAGGCCACAGACATGTTTGTGTTTTATATATACATATACAAACAGTTTAAGTGTTATGAGTCAATGTGTATGTTTTTTAAAAACTTTCTATTAATAAATCATCTTGTAAATAACCATGCATCATGGTTTCAATTAATATATTAAGCAGCACAACATTGACAATAAGATGTTTCTTATTCCATATTAGCATATTAGAATGAATTCTGAAGGATAATTTTTGTTATTTTAAATTGTAATATTTCACAATATTACTGTTTAACTGTATTTTTGATTAAATACATGTAGCCTTAGTGAGCAAAAGAGTAATATTCCCATACAACATGCAACATTTCAGTAACATTAAAAACTCGCTCTGACCGCACGTTTTCCTTTTGTACAGAAATTTTGGTTTCAGCCAAGAATTTATGTATCACTACCCAAGACTTAACAGAGTGTAAACAGATTGAATCAATTTGGATGTGTGTCAAAATATTGGATCTGTGCTGTGAAAATGTAGTAAGTGAGATAGATAGAAACAGATACAGAGAGATGGGCAGAAAAGGAGAAACACAGAGTTCACAAACAGACAGATCTCTCATCAGACCCAATCTGTCAGTCACACTCTAGTGAAGGCAGAGGCTGTAAAGGTGCTGACAGATGTTGTTCTCATCAGTGACCTCCAGCAACGTCCAGCACAGTCATCAGGATCACAGAGAACAAGACCAAACTCATGGACTTGAACTCAGCAGGAATGAAAAAAACGGTATGCCACAGTCTAGATACAGCTATTCTGCCTGAGAGGATTACAGGTAAAGATGTAACAAGACTTGAACCGAGCCCCCAATGCTGAAAGCCAATCTTTTAGGTGATGTGACACAACATGACCAAGGGTACCATCACATCCACACCATCAGCTCCTCCAGAATTGTCTGGAGTTTCGCTCTTTCATGCATCACAGACGCTCTGTTTCTGACAAGCTTAAAAGTGCCTTTGGTGAGATACAGAGAGAATATCCATCATCAGATACACTAGAGAACACAAAAGACAGTGTAGGCAACTCCTGACAGAACCAACGTCAGTTCTCTCCAACAACTTTCACATCAGCTCACCTCCTCTATCGCTCCTTTTGTTCTCTGGCTTAACCCAAAATAGCTTCATTCATGTATTCCTCATTATTAAACAACAAAATGAATGTTTCTGTCTCAAGAAACCTAGCTTGGAGTGTCTCCAAATGTCTCTCTGGGGGGATCCAGGTGACAGAAAAAGCTCAAAAAGTTCACTGCGGCAAGTGTGGTTTCAGAACGCGTCTCCACACAGGACACTGCGTATCTGTGTACAGAATAAAATGCAGCATAGAGGTTCACGGTCAAGCTGTTTTGAATATACTGTAGCTAACACATTATATACAATATACATAATTATACAACCAGGGGCATCGCTAGACATAAATGACATTTGTGGCGTAGCCAATTAGAGCCAGAGCATAATGAAAAACTAAAGTCAACTGTAAATAATTCAAAGCAGAGCCATGTTTGATGGATTTTTTAATGGTTAAGTCAAAGAAAAAGACACAATTAACGTCCCAAATCAAATCTTTCTGGTATATTTTTATAGAACAATTTGAGCACCTTCACTTAAATAAAATCATAATGCAATTATGGGTGATTTATTTTTTATTTTTTTGTGTAAATGAAATGTCCATTGCCGCTAACATGACACTCATTAGTGTGTATCATGTTTTAGCTGTGTATGACACATAATGCAACACCAGTGCTTTGTAAGGGGGGGTACAAAAGGTTAAAAATGAAAAGACCAACTGCTAATTGTCTTGCAAGCACTGTAATAACTCTACACACAATCATCATCACATACAGATAGCTATCATTCAGAAGCACAGCACCAAAAACAACAGCTTGTGTTTAATTAGCAATAACACACATGCTGGACGCTGAAAGATGACACTGAACCGGGCCTAAGTATTGATCTGGAAATGGTGTGTATATATATAAATATGGATAGATAGATAGATGTGTGATTGTTTATAAATGTTAATAGAATTATTTATGTTAATTATCTTTCCACATATTTCTTCCTTTAAAATGGAGATCATAGAGGAGGAGGTCTTTATAAATTAATTATATTTAATTTATTAGTGCAGTGTTGATGATGATGTGCGTTCAGGCAGGAGCCGATCAGCAATAATCATGTTTAATTGCAACATGTTTTACTCAGTATTCTTCGATTAGCATCCTTAAAGATAACAAGATAAATGCACTTGAAAACCAGTCAGAACCAGATTTTCAGAAAAATACTTAATGTATCCTAAGTTTGTGTCATGATGATTAGCTAAGATTAGTGTCCAACAGAGGGCACCCAAGTCAGAACTGTGTCAGGCTCACAAACTCCATCTCCCATCATGCCTCATTCCTAGTCCTGATTACACGCCACACCTGCACTTCATTCACGCACACACTAGCACCTGATCCTCATCACCACACCCTTTCACTCCAGTATAGAATACAAGCTCAAAGACTCATTCACTGCGAAGTTCTTTCCCTCATTGGTTTCTCCAGTTATTTCTGTGCACTGTTTATCTGGATTTTGATTGTTTGCTGCCTGCCCAGATTTCTGCCTGTGAACCTCGACTTTGATTCTGCCTTGTCTCTATTTGTCAGTGTCTGACTCTGCCTGTATGACCTCTCTATTAAACAAGATGCACATGGATCCCCCTCTGCCTCATTCATCACACTTTGTGCCTCTTTCAGTTATGATTCTTGAAAACAATTTAGTTAGGTTTAAGCTTAAACCGACAAATTTGTCCACTTGGCATGAAAAACAAAGGCATTACATTAAACAAGGGATTTAAGAAGAGACTCTCTGAACAGAAGATACAAGTCTTATTATCTTCACAAGTACTTTTGTGTTGTTTATGGATTACAACTAGTGGGAAACAATACAAACATAAATACCTTACATATAACACTGTAAATTAGCAATACGCACATACATTTCCACACACACTAAAGTTTAAATACGCCACCGAGAGTGGCCTGCTTCCCTGCTCTGAGTTAATTAATGCTCCCTAAACCTGCAATGTAAGCAAGTCAAACAGCCACTTAGTCTCCGTTCCCTTCTGCGATTTCTTTTCGGAGTGACTCCGCACAAGAATTCCCATGTAGGCAAAAGGCTTTAATGAAGAACACCTCAGACAGCTGACGCACCGCTCGAAAGCAACTTGCGCATGTTTAAGCAGGCAGCCAATAGCAGGAGGGCTCACCGTCCCTCACCTACCTGATACATGTATGTGCTAAAGTAGATCCCATTGTGTAGTTGGATCTTCGGAGAGGTGAGGTTCATCTCGCAAGAATCATATCAGAACCTGGTTTGGATCTGCGAGCCCCCCGCAGCGAGGAGAGAAGGGGAGGGTGGAAAAAGAGAAAGAGAGAGACTGAGAGAGAACAGAACTCTCCCTCTGTCTCTAAAACCCTGATGGATGACAGTAAGCTAGAGAATAAATTAAAGTCTTCGATGCCAGCTCTGCTTAGCAGACAGTGGCGCACAACTCTGCGGAGTCCCACATGAAAACGAGAAAAAGAGACAGAGAGAGAGAGACATGGAGGGGGGGGGGTGAGTAAATAGGGGTAGGAGAGGGAGCGGAGCAGGAAGAAAGGATGCTACAACAGTGCAAATGGAGGGGGAAATAGAGCGAAGGACTGGATAAAGATAGAGATGTGTTAGAGGAGAAAGAGAGGCAGCAGAGAATGAAGATGGGAGGGACACAAGCAGAGAGTTTTGAGCACTGACTGAGGTTACGCGGAGACGGAGAGAGTTCAAAACCTGGCCTCCTGTCATGGACATCCAAACTTTGTAATGGCTTCATCTAAACATTCCTATGGAGGAGCACTGGTGTCAACTGACAGGGTTTTATTTGGAGGTGGACAACCATCTTTGTCATGCAGCCTGCATTAAGAGTTTAAATTTGTCCACAAAGTATGAGCCACTGTGAAAAAAAGAGGCCGAGGCTTGAGCTAGCAGCTAAATTTATTTTAAGACTAAACTTTTCAGTTATTAAGGCGAGGTAAAATACAAAAAAGTATTAAAAAATGGGTTCAGGGGATTTAAAGAATTAGAAAAAAAACCTTCTAAATATTTTTGAAGTTGTCACAGCAGATTGTTAATTGTAAACTATTATACTATATATTAGTACAATAATAATAGCTAGATGATATTTATATATATAGATCATCATCATTTTGACTTTTTTAATCTGCTCTCAAAAGGTCAGAAATTCAGAGAATAACCAGCTGTATAATAGTAATACTTCAACAGATAACTTATAAGCACAGTAAATTTTTCTTTTGACAACAATAATTTTTAACAAAACAAAAACAAAATCTATCAATCTATCCAATACAAATTGTTAGAATATTTAAATTATAAATGATTACCAACATTTTTGTCTTATATATATTCTTCCAAAACAAATTCTAATGTACAGACACACAGTCAGGTAGATAGACCAACAGATAGATAGACAGCTAGCTAGATAGACAGATAGGTATGTGATAGATAGATCAATCTCAGCATTTAGAGTATAAATAGGAACTACTATACTTAGACAGGAAGAGCCTGAGTGGCCAAAAGTGTCCAACCCTAGCTTGTTTTGTTTTTATTTGACATTTAGCGGCAGGTTAATCTGACATGGGTGACATCACAATAATATATCCAAGAGCAGTGACTCACTCAAACCTGACCTGTGACATGTCTTCACCATTCCCCCTAAATCTCCATCAATTTTCATGTCAAAATCCACACTGTACTAGATAACACAGATGAAAAAAAAATGCACCCTAACACTCAAAAAGTATCAAGTACATAAAGCGATCCAAGAATTTTCTAGATGTATCAGAAGTGATATATGGATCAATGACAAGTTAAGCCCTTAAGGCAAGTCAATTAACACTTAAATGCTTTCATAAAAACCTAGGCTTTAGATCCGTAGGATACATACACTTGCACTGACATACATGCCAATAATGCAATGCACCTTGTCGCCAAACAAAAACAGAGGCTGCTATAAAAGGAAAGGGATTAGCATCATATTCTTCTGTTTCTGGGTTAGACATACAGGCACTGTTTAGCTCACAACACACAGCTCAAAGGCTTTTTTGAGTAAAAGTGACAGTAAAATGGTCCTCCCAAAAGCCTTACCAAGAAAAAGTTTTCAAGATGCAGAGAAAAACAACAACAACAACAACCATGTCCCGAAGCACAAAGAAGATGTGAATGGATATTGAAGCTAAGCTCACTCTGCTTAAAAAAAAAAATGAAGTACTTTATTTCTGTGTTTGTGTCATTTCTTCTTTTTCTACTTCTTCTCATTGTCATGTCTCAAACCACAAGATTTCACCCAAAAGATGTAGAAGAGGAATATTCGGGAGAACACCTCTCAAATGTTATCCACTGCTAGTAAAAACATAGCTTTATCGGTCATTATCCATGGATCCCTGTCTGGTGTGAATGAGTGGAGGCAGGGCTAATTTGTTAATTTGACTTTAAGGAAAAGCAGATTGTCCAGATTTGCATGTGCTGAAAGGCTAAACTGATCTGGGAACAGTATGTTTGGTCAGAAAAAAGATGAAGAGTGACAGACGTCTGCTGGGACCATGTAGGATACATAATTAGCCTAAGAGACGCGCTTTGGAGGAGACTAGATGATGAACGAAACGCACAGGAGGTGTAATGGCAAAACAAAACACCCAATGGGATGCACAAGCACCGGCTATTACAGGCGGCTGACACTGGAGAATCCCACATATGTCTGTTAATGGCTGGTATAAAGAGAAGCACAAAGATTCTAATCATGGCAATACAGGAATAAGCACTTAAAACCAGATCAATGGAGAAAAGCCAAAGCAGTTTAGGGGTGTCTCAGCCCACGCTCAACAGATTCCAGTTTAAACAATGTAGATCCACACAGTGCTAAGCAATTAACCGAATTCGATTATCATGCCCATCTCGTCAGTAAAGCCGGTTTCTTGATTGGTAGTAAATAATTACAGGCAGGTTTTTGAGCCTGTAAATCACAACTTCAAACCACGATTCACGACTTTGTAGAATTCCAGGCAAGTCACCCCAAACTGCCTGAGCGCAAGGAATTGTGGTAGCTAGATGTAAACAAACCTGCGTGGCGGACCGTACAGGAATTATGCTCATTTACAATGATTTCTATCGCCAAAGGTGCTTTTTCTTGCTTATTTAAGGGAATTAGCGAAGGAAAAAGATGGCGCATAAGGCAAGAGAAGCTGTTAAACCTTTTATTTTAGTGTACTACTTGCATAAACACTGCATCTGTAGAGACTCCAATGTTGTTTTGCGGGGCTATGTGACATTAAAACTCAGAACTGGAGTACATCGATCTAGTACGAGTTCACGGGTGGGAAGTCAAGAGTTTGACTGCTGTTCCAGTGCACTTTCACCGGTAGAAGTTTGGAAAAACACGGGTTACTGCAGCATTTTACATTAGTCAGAGTTCACTGACAAGCTAGGCAATATCGTGTTTAAAGGAACACTCCACTTTTTTGAAAATGGGGTCATGTCAAGCTCCTAGACATACAGTATAGGCAAGGGCTGGGCAATTTAAACATTGATTAATGCATGCGCATCACGTTAGTAAAGCCGGTTCTTTGATTAGCGCTAAATCTCAATCAGCTGTTTTTGAGATGCGCTGCAGTTAATACACAGAGCCGTAGATCACTGAGGAGCTACGCAATTTTGCGATCAAAATCGGAAGCAATTCATTTTTTGGCTTTACTAACGTGATGAGCATGCATTAATCGACGATTAAATCGCCCAGCCCTATTATAGGCCTAGAAAATCACAACTTTTCATTTTCCGTCAGTCTTAGTGTATGATGTAACTACAGAAGAATCAGGTTTTAATCTAGAAAACAACCGGAAATTGTCTGAATGGATTCAAAAATTGTAAAACGTTTTAACTGTTTAACTCTTGGGGAGTTAGAAAATAAAGCATATTATCAAAAACAGTTCCTTTTAAATCAAAATCAATTTGTCTGCGATAATAAATGCGATACTGCCTAGCCTAGATCTGAAAATTAAATGCGATTCTTTCTGAAAACAGGTGCTAGCGAGTTAATACCAGTCAAGAAACTGGCCTTACTGAATGAGATGGGCTTGACATTTTGAATTTGATTAATTGCATAGCCCTAGATTGGCATCAAGAATAGAGAAATTCTAGTCAACCACCCCTTTAAGGTTAATATGGAATATTTTAACAATATTCTTACTACATATTCTCTAATGTAGAATGGTTAAAAATTATGAGAGTCAGTTTTGACAGATTTTTTATTTTTGAATGAACTACCTCTTTAATATTAACTTTATTTTATAGACATATAATATGTTAACAACTATTATGTTATTAAATGTTATTAAAAATAGACTGTAAAAAATAAAATTGAATAACGCAAAGCAATGCAACACAACACAATGCAATGCATTATAACGTGACATAACGTAATGGAACGGAACAGAACTCAATCAAGTATCTGATTGATTTACCAAGTGTAAAGTGTAATAAAAAAATAGTTGAATGTTTTTAAAAGTTCACAAATAGCACTACACTCACAAAATTACAGTACTTTCAATCAGGATGCATCATGACTAGTCGAAACATGTTCAAACAATTCAGGGAAAAACTGATCACAGCACAAGCAGCAATACGGAGCAAAATCTCAACTAATTACCAATCTCATATCCTCTGAATGTCCAGGCTGGTTGAGTCGGTTCAAACACATTGCGCTTAAATGCAGTTGTCAAGGAAACAGTAACAAATGTATGCCAAGTAAGAATCTGGTTCTGAGAAGAGGAGATTACAGGAGAGCAGCGCTACGGCCATTATTAAAAACCACACAACGAACGTACCGAGATAAATGAGCAGCTTTATCCTGCACTTCTTATGGGGGCTCTAGAAAGTCACAGAAGGAATAATTGAGCACTCTTAACCGCAGATTCTAAGCAGAGCTTTTAGTGAAGCAACTTATCTAATGAGAAATAACAACAGCATGTTCGGGCTGGAGGCCAGACTGGGTCAATGCTGGTGGGCTCTGGCACTCAAAGTACAGTAATGCATCAGGAAAACAGATTGCTGTCATTTAACACTCAAAGACAATGGGGGAGAGGAGAACATCACCATGAACTCACTTTGAAAAAAAGAGTGAAGTAAAAGTTAAAAAAATGAAAACCTCCCCTCAGGTCACGCCTGTCCCCTAAAGCCACTCTCAAACACCTCCTCCATCATTTGTAATGAGACTAGGCCCCCTTGTGTCTAGGAGGTGTAAGTGCTGACCTGCACTTCCCATGATGCTCTAAAACAGGCATCCTGCTGTAAGTGCTGAAATTACAAAGATAACATTTAAATGATATGTTAGTATTATATTGTATATTTAAACAACTGGAATTTATGTTGTTATTGTACCAAAGCCAAATATAGAATTGAAACATCTTTTATCATCTTTATCACCTCAAGTTTTTGTTTACATACAAGAGACATGTGTTCTGTGTTTTATGTGTATAATAATACACATACAGTATATACTTCGAAAATATTTATTAACATTTTCAGTTTCAATAGAAAAACATCAGTACAATGACACTTGCATTACAGGAAAAAAGGATCCAATAACTGGCATATTACAAATGTTTTTAGTAAGTGCTTTAGTCGCATTAACATTGGTGAGGATCCCGTCATTCCTTCTGTCTTGTCACCATAAGGTGAAAAAAAGAGACACATTTCTGATAGGAAGACATCATGATGTCAGCAGCTCCAGCTAAATGCTTTCTCATCTCTTTTACCCCTCACCACGCATCTTTCTGTCCTGTGGTTTTTCTTAAAGCACCTCTTCAGATAATCTCCTTATGCTGGACTCGGTGACTGCATGACCGGGAAGCCATTTTACAGCTCAGCACGGTTCTCGAGGGACATACTGTACATGCACGTGCACGTTAACGCCCGGTTGCCGGAGTCAGCACAAAAACTGAGACTCAGCCGCATAATAAACTCACAGACACACAATAACTGCAGCCACACCCTGAGGTGGCTCTGCTCAAGTCAGTTCACCTCCAAAAAAACCCCACTTATCCCTGGGATTTCAGGGACTACTCAGGCACTATATCTTCTTATAATGATTTCTGTGCATCACGTCTGTCAGAAGAGATGCTGGTTAACCTGATGCTGAGTTACAGCTCCCATCCATCATTGCAAAATGGCATAAGCAAACCATTAATCACATGTAGTCGGCAGTGCTGAGAACAGGATGAGGGCGAGTGATGTTTTTGTTTTTTGTTTTTTTTTCACACAAGAAGGTTATTGGGTGTCCATGATGTTATTAAAGCAAAACTGAGGTAGCCCAAATACTAAAATGTTCCAAAATTATTATTATATATTATTCTTTTTTTCTCTGCAATTCAACTTGTAAATATTTATGTTCAAATAAAATAGTTAAATATTAACTATTTTTTTTCTTGTATTCTTAGACTTTACCATTTACCAAGATTCTGTAGATATTAGAATTAAACAATAAAAAATAAATATGTATAAATGCCAAATCTGAATACTCAGCATTCATTACTCCAAAGATAAAAAAAGATGTTTTATTTGTTATTACAGACTTTATTATAGCTAGTATATAGTATATATATACTATATAGTATATAATAGATATATGCATATTATACAATTTTTAGCAGCCATTAATCCCAATAATTATATTCTATATACATATATATATATATATAATTTACTTATAGAATTACCAGCAGTAAACATTAAGGGCCGTTTTCCTTGAATTAGATTAAGCCAGGACTAGACCTTTGCTAATTTAGGACTTGTAAGAATTTTTAGAAACATGTCTTACAAAAATGCATTATCTGTGAGCATTTTAAGACCAAACAATGACAATAATGTATTTTAAGATATCTCAGTGCAAGCCTTTTCCAGTTTAGACAGCGCTTAACATTTATTTTAATCTAGGACTAGTCTTAAACCCTGTTCGGGTAACTGGGTTTAAATGTATATTCGCCAACCACTAATACAAATGTTGTAGACATAGGCTCTAACATATACACGCTGACACACAATGAACTATATAAGTCAAAATGGCTCAGACACATCCAAGCAAATGGCATATTCCCTCCTAACCAGTTGTCACATGCAATTATGACAAGAGTCGGTTCAACCGTCTCTTTGCTGTCATGCCATCATGTGCATCCCCTTCTGTGCACATTCTCTACTCTCTTAACTGACTGTCTTATACCTACCCAGTGATTTCTGCAGTTTTTTTTTTTTTTTTTAGCATACTGTGCCATCAGTTAAAAGAGCCGTTCATGTATATGGTCATGCCATTAAAGCTCTTAAGGGTGTGTGAATGTGTGTTCACAAAAAAATTGCCTTTTTAAAGCTTTAATCATTGAAAAGCCAACAACAATGCTGGAGAACCTATCAATGGACAAGATAACACCACAAAGAAACCCCATCCATTTCAAGAGCATGTCATGATGTCTCTGAGTGCAGAAATTGAAAGCTTTTTGAAGTCTGTAACACTTCATTATTTTCTTTTCCCCCATCCCATGTAATCTGCACCCAAAGAACTCCACAGAATCAGATATCCTGTCATGTTTTGCCATTACTTCAGTCATCTGATCCTTCAGAAATCATTCTAATGTGCTGACTTCGTGCTCAAAAAATACTTATTTAAAACAGTTGTGCTGCTTAATATTTTTTTCAAGGATATTTTGATGAATAGAAGGGTAACAAATAGAAAAACAGCATTTATTTGAAACAGATTTTTTTTGTAAATTTTTAAGTGTTTACTGTCACTTTTGATCAATTGAATGCATTATTCTAGGGATGCACCGAAATGAAATTCTTGGCCGAAGTCGAATAATAATGAAATGCTTGGCCGAAGGCCGAACACGGAGTTTCGCATATTTTTCCATTTATTTTGCCAATGTTTTCACCATTACAATAATTAAATAGTAAAAATTTGCGTTTTACTATTTTGTGTTGCTTTTCAGAGAAATTAAATCAAATCAAATAATACCTTTAGCTTTGGCACTGTCATTGGCAAACTTTTTTGTCTTTTCTAAGAAGTTAGCCACAGATGGAGTGGGTGTACTAGGTCTGGGAGGAGCTACTTTCCTTTTCGCTGCTGCTGTAGCCGCCGTGTCTTTCTCGTACTCTGCATGGTGTTCGGGGTGTCTTGATTTTAAGTGATAAATTAAACTTGAAGTGCTGTATGTTTTTGCAGATGCACCCTCTCTGGACAATTCAGCAGAACAGTGTCTGCAAACGGCCATTTTTGCCTCTTTCTCTGACACTTTAACGTGCTTCCACACTGTTAACATGTTTGCTGCATAAAGCGTGCGCCTCTCACTCTACGCGGGTTACTATTTGAGCGCGTCATTAAAAAAACGTTATTGTGCGACAATATTTCTTCTGCCTTTTTACTTATTATTTTTTGCCTGTTTTCGTCTAAATAATTTTCGGTAGCTGAACATTCGGTGCATCCCTACATTATTCTTATAGCTCTTCTTACAAAAAAAACATACATACATTCTCATTCTACTACATTGAGATTGGCATGACCGAACTGTAATAATTCAACAAAACTGTAAAATGTAATATTAAGCAAAGCACATTTCATTTATTACATTTACTTGTATTATTTACAAATATTTATTATTCTATGTTAGATTTTTATACAGCTAAAATATTTTAGAAATATATCATTAGGCATTAGACAAAAAATTTTATATTATAATTTTATCCAAGTAAAGCAGAATCTAAACATCCCGTTGAACAATTCTTCATTGTTTCCTCCCGAATGTGAACAGATTCCGAATGGATCTGCCTGGTGATAATTGTTCCCATTGATACAGCTTTTCATATGTCACTCCAAAGAACATTTTATTACCCAGATGCTCAATTTCATTAGTAAATCAGATTTTAATATCACTGAATGCTCTCTCAATGTAATCTGTGAGTGCTATTAGTGAACCGCCTCCGCTGTGTAATCTGATACAGGACATGATCTGATACCTGCATCACATTTATCAAGAGGAGGAAGGAGAACGGGAAGAGATGAAACACGAGGAAGGGTGAAAGAGAGGAAGCTCTGGAGTGGTTATAGACCGACACATTGTTTGTAGGTATGCATCGTGAGCACAGGCGGACTGATGCCTTTATGTAGGCATGCTTATGGAAGTGAATGCTGGGACATAAGGAAGAGGTCAAGGCCAGAGTTACTCGTATCCTCTCAGGGGCACCAGAAGAATGTGTATGCCTGTGCTTTGATGAAACCTTATACCATGTCACAGACGAAAGGATTTGGTCAGGAAGAAGGTCAAGTGACAGGAAGCTAGGGTGGTGCCACAGCCTTATTCTTGACCTTTCTCATGCCTGCACATCACACTCCTCCTTCTAACTAATATTATATAGATGTCAATAGGGCTGGGCGATATGGCTGAAAACTGTATCACGATATTAGTGTTTCATATCGGTTGATATCGATAATTTTTTATGACCCATTTAAAATAAGGACCAGTAGAAAAATATATTACATTTCAACATTTTTATTTTAAACATAACCTTCCTCTGACATAACCAACCTATAATATTCAAAAAACTGCCATACTGGCGAGCTGACTTTTCCTCTTTTATTTCCTCGCTCGCTGCGGCTCTCATTTTCTGCTTATGAAGAGAAATCCAGCAGACCAGCGCGAGACAACGATATGGCGCAAACAAACATGATACTGTTACATGATTGGCTGTTAGCGTATCACTCCCTACGTTGCTAAGTAAGCGAACGTTTTTTCCAACACATTTTTTATTGATATCGATAACGTGTCTATCGTGGTACATATCGTTATCATTTTAGCACCCAGCCCTAGATGTCAATACTCTCATCTAAACATTTACATTTTAATTCTAGTGACCACTGAAACTTAAATTATGCTCAGCTACATTATACTCAAATTCTCCTCTAGCTATTGCTCGACATAGTGACAAAGGTAGCCAATCACTAGTGCAGATCACTCCAAGTTAGCTGGAAATACTCAATCTGCTAGATCTGTTAGCACTGTCTGGTTAGTTGTATGGTTTTTCTTACCACAGCTTAGCTGATGATACTGTGCATGTCATTTCCTTTCTCTACATTCTCAGCGGCGATCTTGGCATGCCATCCTGACATATTGACCTGGATGACTACTCATCACCTCACGATTATCCTTGACAAGACTAAGCTCCTCTACCTCCCAGCCAAGACCTCCCCCTCACATGCTCTTTCCATCTTAGCTGAAAGTAATTTAGTCATTGCCTCAATAAAAGCCCAAGAGACATCCTAGATGACCAAGTGTCCTTTCTGGGACATTACAGCTCTAGCATGGTCCTGCTCATCCTCGGCTCCGCTCTCTGTCCACGTTCTAGTACTGTCATGACTATACGACCACACTTATTCATATACATCTTACCGTACCTGCTACACATCACTCCAAAGCGTGTCTACACTGAATGTAAGTGACACAACACAACATGACAAAAGCCTATAGAGCTTATTATGATCATCAGCGATTCTTTTCGAAAGTAAACTGATGCACTGTTCTATTTATGACACTTCTGACATGAACGACCAATCGATTGGCAACAGGAGGCTTAGGCTGTTGAGATGCAGTGGTGTGGACTTGGTGAGTCTATAGCTGTTCTAACAAAACAAACAAACAAACAAAACCTGTAAAATTAGTCATATAATGCAATATAGTATTATATGACATATAATAATATAACTAAAGTTCTCACATTTATATTCACTCAAATTTAAAGTGAGAGACAAAAATGCAAAATATCTAAAATCAATTCTTAAATCAAGAAGGATTTTCTAGAAAAGTAAAAATTGTTATCTTGTTTTCAGAAAAAAGTTTTTACTTGAAACAAGCAAAATAATCTTGTTTTTTTTTTTTTATATATATTATTTTGCTTACCCCATTTTTTTTTTTGCTTTATCTGAGCGAAAAGTCACTTAATTTTGATTATTTTCCCTGAAAATTAGATGACAATTTTTACTTGTCTAGAAAATCCTACTTGGTTTAAGATTTTTTGGCTGGAAACTACAAAATATCTAGGCTAGAGAAGTATTTTTTTGCAGTGCAGAATTTATAAAGAAAGCAAGAAAGAAAGTGAAGAAAGAGCCAAAGAAAGACATAAGTAGATTTTGGGTGAACTATCATTTTAACACTTGACTAATGGTAAATGCATATAAAAAGGCATGTGCTTGAACAAGGTTAATTTATTTCAGTGACTGTGGCGTCCTACTCATTGAGTGAGGCGTATTTTTTTGTAAGCCATTAGAACACAAAAAGCTGTATCATTTGTCAAAGAAATAGCTTCATTAAAACCCATATCATTTTTCTTACATCAATAAAAAGCGGTTATGTTGATGCCGCAGAATATTAATGGCCCTCTTGCGAACTGTAACTTTTGAGGAAAAGAGCTGAGAATAAAAATCATTGGCCATAACAGTCAGGCTATTTCCTATTTCACAGCGGCCGTCATACCTCAGTCTATTTGATTTAACAGCATTCACGCTGGACAGGCTTTAGACAACAGCGTTAACCTGCGAGGAAGCTTCAGTTCCCCAGCCGGAAGAGAAAAATCACATTTCATAAATAAATCAGACGCGCTCCCAGAGAAGGAGAGAGCTACAGCCGTGCTGCTGAGATCTGCCATGGCCACCCAGGGACATCTGAGACATATGACTTCAGAGCTGTATTTAAAGCACTCTGCAGCTCTCTGTGTGTCTGTCCAATGAGAGGGAAGGAGGATGGGGGAGGCAGATGGAGTAGTCTGGGTGGGAGTGAAGCGATAGGGGAGAGAATATGAGCATAATGAGCCTGTGTGCATGTATTTCTGCATTCATGACAGCATATGTGAACATGTGAACTTGTGCAAAGTGATCCTATAAGCCCTTACACTGTTACAGAACCGTCCTGGTGGACGGCCAAGTGGTGCAGCTGGGACTCAGAGAAGTTCTCCATTAAAGACAGGTGATGAGTTTAAGTGACCTTCAGGACTGTCCAGTCAAAACACACTTTGTTGCAGACAGACTATATTTACAAGTAAAAAATATGAATAAAAAGAGCATATCATAAAAGGTTTGTGTAGCATCTCCCATATGTAAGGTACATATTACATATCAGTTTTATTACAGATGTCCTCGAAACTAATAAATAAAACGACTCTAGTTTGGGATTTGAGAGTGAAACAGAATTTTTAAATTATCCAGATTCAGAATCAGTGATATTGGTCTTGTTTGAAGGTTTTACAAAGTTTTAACCAATGAAAAGCATTCAAAGAGCTTGTCAGTTAAACTTTGTTAAGCCACTGGATCCTCAAACTGTCGGATATATCTATATCTATATCTATATCTATATCTATATATATATATATATTAGGATATATCGCATATGTTGCTTCATCGTTTATATCATGAGATTTGGGCCAAGTGTGTTAAACAACAAGAAAAACTAAGCGTATAGCTATAATAAACGTTATTACCTGTAAGTTGATGAAAGAGTAATGCAGTGCACCTCAGACACAGCCGTTCCAATCACAGACAAAACACTCTGTCTTCATCAATCGCTGGTTAAAAACTCCAATAGAGCTTGAGTTAAAAAAAATGTTAAGTGCATGTGTCTATTAAAGCCACAATACAAACAAAGTAACAGCATTTAATTATTGAAAATAATTATTAAATCATTATTTCCCTTGTTGAATGTAGGTCAGTGTTGTAATGATGGACCCATACAGTAGATGGATAGAACAACAGAACATGAAGAGATATTATAGAGATATTAAAAAAACGAATAAAATTAAGATATATATATTAAAAAACTACAGTTAATAACAACATACTGTACATAAAAAAAATGCTTATTCAAAATGTAAAATAAGTGATGTTGATAAACAAGTTTCGAGAGAAGCGTGTACACATGATTAGCCATGACTGGCACTGCGTTTCCAACCTATTTCTGTCCAATCAAATCCATGTACCTTCCCATTAAATAAGCTTGCTTCTTTCCCTTCCATATATCGTTATGCATCCCGCCACTACCCCTTCTCCGCCTCATTCACGTCTTCCTACCAGGAGGGGGCAAGCAGAGTTCGCCGCCCTCTGGACAGCACGCCAATATGCCTCTTTCCATCTTCATTTCTTGTTCACTTCAACCAAAATGGGAAATTGAGTGTGAATGAAGTGCAAACAGTATCTAATATGCAAATGCTATCCTTGTGTAATTATGACATAATGAACTGTTCGAATCTCTCCCTTACAGAACAGATATGAAAACTCTCATCTTTAAGTCACTATCCTAAATGTGTGCTCCGTTCTGTTCTCAAGGTCTTAACCGAGGCGTCTGGATGGTATTTTTGGCCCAGGATTGGTGTAGCTTGTGATTCTGACAGCACAGCCATGAGCACAGCTCTAGCGCCTCTGCACTCACTCCATGAATAATGAAGAGACACGGTACTCAGGCAGACTGTGGATTAGCATTAGTATGATGTAATGCTTCTGGAGCAGTGTAGCACTTTTCTTTTTTACTATGTACCACGTTGTCTTCATCTCATAAGCCTGTCGTCCCCGATCTGGGCCAGTTTACTTTCCAAATTTCCAACATAATGTAAATTGGAGCTACAAAGGCTGTTCTTAGAATATCAATGAGTAGCAACTTCAAATATCGCATCATCTAATATATCCACTGGCAAAAAGCCAGTCTAACAACTCTGCTCTGTTTGCGAGCAAGACAAGACACATGGAGATAAAGAGGTGTGGTCGGAGCACATGTCAACACTGTGTCACTCCCTACTGGACTGGCATGGCACTGCAGTTGGCAGACAGCGTTGTCTCTTTGTGTCTGAAACTAGAGACACCACACCCCACACATGCACGACTGACTATATCAGTCCGGACAGGACAGCTATAAAAACAGAATTGATCCACCACCAATATAGGATGGCAAAAAAACTAATCCCACTTAAAGAACGGGTGTTATATAACATCCTCACATACAGCATGCTACATTCCAACTGTAGTATGACTTATTGTAAGACGGATCCAAAAAAAGATTGTCTCTTTTTTGCTTTTTTCCAGTTTTTATGTAATGGTATGATTGCCCCCTTAGGCTAACGGGCTAAAACTACACATTTTTAAACAGCGCGTACATAACGCACTCTTGGCAGTAGCTGTAGAAAGCTTTAAGGAAAATATCTTACAGTATAAAATAATCACCCTCTGAATAATTCATGAGAGCCCCTCCAAGTTGAAGTGTTCAATTTGGGAAGTGTGAATCAAACATTTCACGGATCTTTAACTGTATTCTTTTGCAGCATTCATATTTTACGAGCAATTCACTTCGACCATGTCCCAAAAATGCACTCAGAATTTGGCTGAGGATCAAGAGGCAGACAATGACACGAAGAGAATGATGTAATTCACTTTGCCTGTATAATGCAGAACGGCCCTAAAACTTGACATTTACACACACACACACACACACACACACATATATATATATATACACACACAGTATATATAAAAAAGATTGTGTACTCACATTTAATGATATATTCTAAAACTATACACAACGAACATTTCATGTAATTTTACAATAAAATGTTAAATATTAGTATTCACTTCAACGTCTGGAAAGGCTGCTTGTCATAATCTTGATTCTTGGTGTGGATTTCTCTTTATCAGACTGTAGTAGCATCATTGTCTTGCCAGTTTAGTAGAAAAGGGCTATTGGATTTACACTTTAACTTTTTCTTGTTAAATTACAGCTCTAACTTTTAAAGTTTGTAGGTTAATCCATAAGTACGTTTACGGTTTAAAAGTAAATACAATTAAAAGGCAATCCAACACATGGAATCTAATCCTGAAACAGTACCTAGATGTTTTATGGCAAGAGCTGCATGGAAAATATGTTGTTTTTTGTGGGGGGTTTAACACTGTATTCCTGATTGCATTTTTTTTCTTACAATGATGTTGACGGTCATATAAAGTTTTATTTACATAATATATTTGTGTAGACTGTGTATAATTATTTTGCATATAAAAATACACACACACATTATATATATTGAAAATATTTACATACATATATTTATATGCATGTAATTTATGTTACATAAAAAATACATTAACAATATTTTTCTCTTAAAAAAAAAAAAAAAACTTTATTATCAGTGATATGCAGGATGACAAAAAATATATTTTTATTGATCAAACAAACAAAAATAATTCTAATTTAATTGCTTTATTAAATGTATACATTGCATGTGTACATTTATATATACATAGAAAGCACACACACTTATATTAAATAAACAAAATCATTCATTTTGGATGTGATTAATCATTGGACAGCACTAATTTATATGTATATAATTGTAATATAATAATAATTATCCATTTTAAATATTTACGTGCTTTTTTTCTTTTTGTTCTTAACAGCTCTCACAAATGGAATTCTGTTCTCATAAACACGCTATAAAGGTGCACAATAAACAGTATAAAAATAAAGGTGCTTCACGATGCCATAGAAGAACCTTTTTGTCTAAATGGTTCCAAAGAACCTTTGACTGAATTGTTCTTTGTAAAACCACTAATGGTTCTTCTAGGGCAACCTTTTAAATACCTTTATTTTTAAGAATGTACTTTCCAGCATTTCAGTAAGAAATATGAATGCAAATCACAGCAAAAATATTGTACAGCAGTGGTCAAAAAGGATTTAAACAGTAAATTATGAATAAATGTTTGCTTTGTAAACAAAAAGATGTGGCAATTATCACGCAATCTTGGTGTTTATGAAAGAAACAGTAGGAAATTCGGCCGGCGATTTTTACACAGGTGGTGGTGGGGGAAGTATTCAGAGGGAATAAAATCAGACAATCCCAGTAAATATTAAAATGACTTCCCTACGAGAAATAATTAATGCCTGGATCAGGTTTATGAACATGACATGTAACATATCTATCAATTGTAAAACCTGGTGAGGCTGAGTTCTCGTGTGTATCTTTGAAAGGAAGTCGCTGACTGTTTACACCTCTTGGGGTAGATGGGAGATGTAAAGTTGACTTCAGCTGCCACAACGTCTCGCTGTTTCCAAGGAGACGGGTTTTTCAGGGCCCCTGGACACAGGCCATTTGAAAAAACAAGGAAAGAGAGAGACAAATGTGCGGAGAGCAAAGAGCCAAGGCACAAGTTACCGAATATGACATCTGAATGGTAAAACAGTCAGCATACATAGCCAATATACACAGAGTCAACACGAGCAAGCTATACCAGTCGTGTTTACATACTGCAAACGCTTAAATAGATGAGCCCCTCTTTGTCCCGAGCTTTAAATAGCACATAAGGGCAGCGCTCAACTGTTCCATCAAAACAATACAATGCTTTCCTCAAGAGAAAACATTAGACTATATATGCACCTCGCTATTTCAAAACCAACAACTGCTTCCAATTTTAATGACTCTTTACTTGGCCTACATTTAAATTCCCAGCCAAAACCTCCTCCGAAAACGCCCCTGGCAGAGCAATGCCGTCATCCTTACCTCCTGCACTATTTCCCAGAAGCAGCACGAATGACCCTGTCATCGAGTCCCAGTGAGCACCGACCTAGACAGCCACTGCCATTCCAGAACGGCCCGTGGTGCCACACATGCCCCTTTTTTTTTTTTTTTAATTACAGCCCGTCCCTGTCTGGCACACCGATGCACACCCACTATCAGTTATACACAACAAGAGCCCATTACACTGACAATGGAGATTACTGTTGTGTGGTAAAAGAACATTAGTCACAGAGATCTGGGGGAAAGAAGGAAGGGAAGAGGACGAGGCAGAGAGAGAGAAAACTGACTGTACTTAACCATTTAATTGGGCAACATGGAGGATTTAGAGCAACACATTTCAGATGATGAGCAAATTTAACCGTAACACAAACTGGAGGGAAAATGGACACCACCTACAAAACAATAACTTCATATTTAAGAGTGTATAAAGTATCCATAAATACCCTAAGGGGCATTTTAAGCCTGGCAAATAACAACATGTAGTATAGATATATTTATGCAACATCCATTACTGATGTACTGTATAGACTGATATTCCCTCAGGTCGTTTCAACTCATAAGACTTTCGTTCATCAGAACTACCATGTTCAAGGCCCAGAAATGGTCACATGGACAGTAGTTGTAACTGATTAAAATTATTAAGTAATTAAATTAGTAATTTAGTTACATGTAACTAATACCTCCCCAACACTGAGAAAAACATGTGCAATTAAATTAGTTACTTATAAAACCTGACACCAGTGTTTCAGGACACAGAAGAGGATGCATTGGATACTTGTTGGATAAACTTAATTTGTTAAAGCAGATGTACGCAGTTTGCAGGTTGCAGGTTTTTGAAAATGTAAGCTGTTCTTGCAGCTCGCTGTTAATGATGTTAATGATATTAACTAGGAATCGTTTACAGTGCAGAGCTAAAACCATTAATTTGCGTGGAAGTTTACGAGCATTTGCAATCGACAGATTTCACACCTGAAAGAGAGCCGTACGTGTGTTTTCTGCTCGCGCGATCATTCTATGAATGTACGCATATTTGAGAGATGACTGTAAAATCAAATTTAGGATGGTTTCTGCACAACATTTTATAAATGAGGCTCCTAGTACTGTAACTCAAAAAAAAAAAAATGTTGTGCAGAAATGATACTAAATTTGATCTTATGATCATTTCTCAGATACACAGAATGAACATAAGAACAGTAAATCTATGAAACACAAATGATCAAATACTGGTTTCAGCCGTCTTAACAATGACATCCAAATGAGCAAACATGCCATGGTCTGCAGAAACCCATCCAGTCACACTTGCTTGTCGTCGCTCTTAGCCCAGTTTCAAAAAAGACGTGTAGAGTGCCTAGAGCCGTAATAAACTTAAGATGGCTACCATGGAAACAGTTTGGCATTGCAAGGATCAGACAGTGATCTATTTTTAACAAAAGAGCAAAGGTGCTTATGCCAGGCAGACAATGTGCCAAGTTTATTTGTACAGGCCTGACTAAAATTCCATAGACAGTGTTTATTTATATATACATTTTTTTTTTAATACATAAATGCATTAACTAAAATCTATAAATGGGCAAAAAGATGCAAAATATGCTTAGATAGAACACATCTAATTCAATCTCAACTGCATGGGTTATAGGACCACACAAACATGCCACACAAGTCTTATGAATGCTAATTAAGATGGTCAATCTGAGCGGAAAGGAATGGCACTGATCAGATGAACGCTTCAGTTCCTCCCTGTGCCTTGCCAGTGTCTTTAGTCTACATGCCAGTTACCGCATCCGATTTGGATCAATTAAAGAGCACTACCCTGTGTGTAAATGTGTGAGAAAGTGAATATGTGGATGTGACCTGATGCCTGTGAGTCTGCACTGAAGATAAAAGACACCCTGTTGCCTGTGGACACAAAAAGGAAAAGATTGATTAACCCTGATAGACCCAAAGAGAAGGCCAGAGGGAAAAAATGTGCATTTAAAAGAGCTAAAAGAAAAGACAAGAGTTCTTGTTTGCGCATGCGCAGGTTTTGCTGACGGAGAGAGGCATTCCCTGTGACTTTTATGTAACAAATCTGGAGGCAGTTGTTGTCACGTTAGTCAGATCTCAGACTCGTGGAGTAAGATTCACAACCTTTCATTGGCAAGAACTTGCTGCATTGCACCCTGAACCACATCAGTCTTCAGTAGAGGTCAGACATTTTATTGATTTCCCTGAATAATCTGCATCGATAACAGCCTTCAGAACCTTTCAGATACTAAAAGCAAACACTGGGCATAAAAGCATGCAATTAAAATGCATAAATGACTGAAATATTTAGGTTTGTTAATTTCAATAAAGTTCTAGAATTTAGTATTATTTTATTTATTTATTTATGTATTTTGAAGAACCACTATTCTACAGCTTCAGGTTCTTTTTGACTGATGGTATATCGCAAGGAGTTAATCCTAATAAATACATAATAAACTAAAAAAATGTATTGTTGTTATTGTCATTTGAATTATGCTACAAATGTTTAATTATATTAATAATGACAAAACTTCTTATATTATATATTAAACTTACATTACTATACATTATTCACTATATTAGTTATACTGTACTGTATTATAAAATACTTAATATAATTTATATTACAATATAATTAGATATTAAATATATAATCTAATATAATATATAATTTAATTAACCAAGTCATCCTATAGACCCCTTGGAACTTCCAGAGACTCTACAATGTTTATTTAAATTAAAATAAATGTTTGCATGCAATATCTTCTTTAAATGTCTTGATTTTAATAACTATGAGCATATTCATTTAAAAGCTTTTTGTTCCACTTTAAATGAACGACTGAAGACATACAGGCCCAGAAGAAGAGGACCAGACCTTACAGATACTACGGATCATTTAAGCAGCATACTAATGATTATTATAACCAATATATTTCAGAGATTGTTTGAAGTGTGCTTCCCTACGGAGATCAGAGTGTAACTATGAGAAGGAGCAGTAATGTTTGTGCCTCTATTAAAAGCAAAACATCTCAAGAGGTAGTTAAAAAGAGTGTGAAATTCAGAACAGAGGCCCAGCGTCACGGGTGACTGGTGACACAGTGGAAAACAGCATTGACATTCATGGCTTCAGGACAGGGAAACGGTCACATGAGGGGATTACTGTAAATATTCAAGGGCTAATATTTGCTGTTTATGAAATGCAAGCCGTTATGTCACTTTCCACCTTTTAATCTCCTTCACGGCTGTATTGTGCTCCCTCTCTTGCATCGAGGACTGGAGCCAAGTGTAAAGATCTATATTGACCCGTCAAAGCCGGACAGTGAATGAATGGGTTTGTATTGATCTCCTGGGCATGCCTGGAGGTCCAAAATAGCATACTGAATGAGAAGACCCAAAATAAACATCTCATAAAAGTTACATGTAAATATGGCTGAGCTTATGGCTCATGTCCAGCCTGGGGTTGCATGGTTGCATTTGCTCTACAAAACAAGCAACGGAGGGGGGGAATAATGGTGGTAATTTGATTATTATTTTAAATTATTGAGTTAATCTAAATGGATTATTTAAAAGTAAATCTAATTCAAACGAATGTATTAAACTGACAACCCCAAATGCATTTACCTCTGCATGTGGAGGCAAATTTTGATATATCTGCATATCAACTTTTGACCAGAATACCAAAAAAAGCTCAGTTTTATTGCAGCAAATTGAATTCCCAGTACACATGACTTGGCCTGACTCACTGTTTACTGAGACTCTCTTAACAAGCCCTGTGCTGGGCACACTCAGAGTCCTGCTAGCACAGCAAAGAATCTTACACATCCCAATTACAGCCCTAATCAAATGAATCACATGGCTTATTTCACAGACTTTAGTGGAACAGGTTAACAGTCTCATTAGCTAAGTTGATTTCCTCGTTTCTTGTAATGTATGCTTGATTTTCTGAGGGCCTTGAACCCATGTGAGTACAATTTATTTGATTAGTAAAAGTAAGCAATTGAAATATACATATTTTTTTAAACATACTGTTTTCTATTTAAATATAAGTTATGCATTGTAATGTATTCTTATGATGGCAAAGCTGAAATGTCATATTTTGTGGAAACGAATAGTTTTATGTTTTGTTGATCAATAGAAATAAACTAAATAAATCTGAAATAGTGATTTTTGCAAAATATTACATGACTTTCATGCATAACATTCCTCAATGCTTAACTGCAGAAGAAAAGTATTTATTTCTTGACAAAAAAAATCTTACTGAAAATTTCTGAACGTAATAATGAACGAAAATAATGTAGAAATTTAAAACTACAAAGAATATAAAATGATCGTGCCTGTGCATGCAAACATAAAAATTAAACATTAATTACTGTTACATTTTATAAGTGTTTTGCCATGTGACAAATCATATTACATATCACAAGCTCAGAACACAGTTTCAACAGAAACAGATTTCAGTCTATTCAAGAACCTAATATAGCAGCTGTACTGTTTCTATGATTGGAAATAGCTGTTTGAGTGTGTTACTACGGCCACTGGGTGGACTGACCTGCTTAAAAAGGGACTGCGTCTTTCACTTGGTGAGAAATTCCAGAGAAAGCATGAGAAACAGGAGATGACAGAGCTTCGTAAAGCTCAATATGGATAAAAAAAAAATTGTGCCAAATGCCTTCTGATGTTTGTTTTTTTAACACTAGCACACTAGCATGATGTAGCAGAAGCAGCTAAAATGATTATACCATTGTTTACTGTAGATTTGGCAAGCTATAGAAATGCATTCTTGACAAAGTTTTAAAGGAGTCATACTAAGCCAATTTTCCACAAGCTTATATGATTCTTTAGGGTCTTAATGGAAAGTTTGTAATACAGTTTGTTTTAAAATTTCTTAAAGATAGTGTAAAAAACGGTAATTTTACCCTGTCAAAAACAGCTTATTAGAAATCACTCTGTTCTGTGTACTTCCCCTTTAAAATCTTCACGAGCTCCGCTGACCCCGCCCCTCTTTTCCGAGGCACTCTCATAGTCCTAATTAGCACATTATTAGGAAAGGCGATTTGCAAAGATTCATTAAAAGACATTATACTCACTGCTTCTGTAGGT
>JAUMHP010000060.1:12130540-12148006 GCA_032361065.1 Enteromius trimaculatus
TATTCAATTAATTATTAAAAATAAAAATTATTAAAAATTAAAAATTACCAAACCTTTGAATATGCATATTATAATTTATTTTTCAGTCTCAAGTGAAAATATATATTTTTTCTTGGGTTTTCATTTGGGGAAAAAATTCATTACTTGACCACATTTTTATTGTATTTTTTTTATCTGGCGTTAAACA
The DNA here is from genome assembly GCA_032361065.1 of Enteromius trimaculatus. Taxonomy (NCBI): domain Eukaryota; kingdom Metazoa; phylum Chordata; class Actinopteri; order Cypriniformes; family Cyprinidae; genus Enteromius; species Enteromius trimaculatus. The sequence continues at coordinate 12,130,728 of JAUMHP010000060.1, forward strand.
TTTTATTGGCTGTTTGTTTAGAAGGCTGGTTCAAATAAACCATCAAACGAAACATCAAATCTCATCAAAAAGCTGATAATGTCACCAGTGTTATGACAATTTTAATCTAATTTAAAAAGAAAAATGACTCCAAGAGACAGTTTTCATCAGATACTGAAGAACAAAAAAGCCGAAACGCTGAATAGTTGGTCTCAACTCTCCCGGGAAGGACTTGAGAGAGTATTCTTGTGTTTCAGACACACACTGATGCAGAATCCACACCTCCACAGATCACACACAGTGCTATGGTGATCAAACGGTTTCCACTTGCTATTTAGCACTGCTTATCCTTCAAGGACTTCTTGGAACAACTGCTTGGTTTGGTGGACAAATAAAACAATCCCACACTTGACCTCCATTCTACATGAACGGGCAGATGAGTCAGGATTTAACTGCTCAACTCAAGAACCATCTCCACATGCCAGTTCCTCTGAACATCACACAGATAAACAGGGTACAGAGCTCCTCCCTACAGCAGACAGAGACAGTCTGGCATTTCTCCCCGCTCAGTGCATGGCATCCGGCCAGCTCACCAGCCCTCATCTGCACTCAAGTTCTCCCTGAATGGACAAACACGTTTGATTGGCAGCACTGCTGAGACGCCAACATCCCTGATAGACTATAATTCAAGAGTGAGAAGGAGCGGAGGATGCTAACTCTGCACTGTGGTAAACCCCATGAGTGCACAGGACAAATATTTCAGTCAGCTGTCCTCGCCAGTTGTCTTTAAGATGACTCTGCAGAATCAAGTCTGTATACTGTTCATGCATCATCACCATCATCGATACTGCCATCACGCTCTGCGTTAACAATACTCTCGATGACACAGTGCAGGTAAATTTCCAAGACCTACTCAAACTGAAGGATTTAAAGCACAGCTTTGTGTTTGCAAACCTACCAGTATTAGCTGCCTGACAGCAATTGCAGACCACCAAAACAGAACTGATCAACCATGGCAAGGTATAATTAGCTTCATACACTATGAACAAAAAGAAAGGTGGCGTGCTCTATGACTATCAATGAAACAGTCTACTGCACCTACAGCGGTCTAGGAACCACGACGCAACGCAAATTATTCATTAAATCATTAACTGAACTGACAGAATTTGTATAGCTTTTTATGTGACCTGATTCTACAGTCAACAAACGAATTAAACTACAGTAATGGATTTGTTTGGTTGTTTTAAATAAATAAAAAAGTGAGACTTTGATACAAGATTTTTTTAACCGATTCAAAAATAATAACTACAGGTTATTAAGAAATACCCTACCCCCTCAAACGTTTGTGGTCAGCCAACTAAGATAAAAAATAAATACAAATATGCTCACCAAGCATGCATTTATTTAACAAAAACGTTAACGACAGTAGTATGTGAAATATGAGTGCATCTTAAAATAAGGGTTCAAAATAACCATTGACATTTATTCCTATTTTCAGTGCCACACCTTCAGAAATGATTCTCTGCCAATTTGGTTCTCAAGTATTTTTTTTGTATTAATGTTATAAAATTGTTGTGCTGCTAAATATTTTTTGTGGAAATCGTAATACATTTATTAAAACAAACAAACAAAAATATTCTAAATGTCCTTCAGTTTAATGCATCCTTGTAAAATAAAATTCAATTGTTTTAGAGAGACAGATAGACAGTTAGAAAATAACCCTGCATGCCCTAAACCCAGAAATTGCTTTAAGAACGGCCAATAAGATTAGAAACTGCCAGGTCAAGAAAGTGCTCCCAGTCTGAGGTTCTGTGTCAACTGAGGATAAGACTATACAGGCAATAAGTTAAATCAGGGGTTTTTAAATGTAAACGCTGGCTGTAAACTAGATTAATTGGCCTCTTAGCAAAAGTCTCACATGCTTCAGAGCATCAGATGAAAGGAGGCATTTTGCTTTGAACAGTCCTAGACATGCAAGCAGCGAGAGGGGAAGTCCAATTTTTCTCTAGAGACAGAACAGTAAGGCATCTCCTAACTACAAAAGCTAGTCCTGGTTTCCATTTACTGGGTTCAGTCACTTCCTTTTAAAACTAGTTTGCAGGTAACAGACTTTTAAAATTCTCCCACAGGCAGAGAGCTCTTGAAGATTCATATTATCCCACCTATTAACTGTCTGACGTAAAATGAGTGTAAGCTCCTTTTGCATAATTTGTGTGGAAGTACAGAGGGAAGGACGAGGGCGGGACACTCAGATGAATCGATAAATATCACTTGTGTCCTTGGCGAATGACCAAAAAGAGCAACATGATACAGACACTAGAGCGAACCCTCTACGGTCATTGCAATATTTTTTGAACCAAAGCTTAACCTGCCACCTACAGTATTGTGCATACAGTGCATATAGACTTACCTCAAAAGGAATTAAACAAACAAGTCATTTTGATATGCATTTTGCCAAAATGCTTTTCTTTAAATTGTAACCTTGATGCCATTATTTGACTGGGATGCAACCACTGACGTTTCTGGGACACAGGAAATTCCAGTAAATGATGAACCTTTGTGAAAACAAGCATTTACCTGGCAGCAGCAGCAACACCACGCATCCCTTTATAATTGAGTGGGTCTTAGAAACTACTAAAACCAAAATAAACAATAGATCACTTTTAGCTCTTTTGCCAAAACAGCTAACGCGGGGACATTTCTGCTGAGGACAATTAGTTTATATAACCACACATTTGCTAAACATTTCCTCCACATAACACCATGTTAATAGTTATTTAAGTCAGAAACATGAAGAAAGCCTTCAGTTTTCTTATTTCTGTATCCATCTGGCTACACTGAAACATTTTGCAACATACTGACTCAAGTTGACCTACAAATTGACAACATTTTATACAGTCAAATGCATCCATTTTAGGGGATTCGACAATAACATAAACTGTTACAGGGTAGACCAACCGGTGAGCTATGAGGTTGTAATTCGATGGTGTATGCATTAGTTACATCCACCAGCCTGTATTTAAATACATTGATTCTGCATCGAAATTTCCACCAATGAGCCAATTTTTGCCTATCCACTGCGATGAAACACCGTAGATGTAATACGCATGCAATGATCACACAATTCACAATGCTTAATAGAAATGTTCCTGCTTTTTTGTTTCAAGTCAAAGTTTTGTAACAATGTGATTTACTTCATATGTTTGGCTTGTAATAAAAAAATTAAATGAAATACTTCCACAACAAAGGCAGATGGACACTGTTGCACTCAATTGGGTGGCAAAACAAAAACAGTTCCCTCCTTTCCGTCCCAATTTCCTGTTTTCCCAGGAAATACATCAACCTAAACATCAACTTCTCATGCCATATCATGCCTTTCAAGGGTTAGGAAATAACTTTTTTATTTTTTAAAACACCAGTCACAGTCAGACTTTGGGAATGAATCATCTGTCAGTTTAAGCTGTAGTTAAAACGGGCATTCAATTAGATTCTACAACAGTTTCTAATAGTTGTTTACTTTGTTTTGAGGTTTTACAGGAAAAGGAGATTTCTTCGTGAGATATGATTACCACAGTAAGTCATGACGCAACTTCCCGTCTACCTGTGTCAGGTATGCGAGTTTACCTGCGGTAGCGCGGAGTTGAGCTGTCTCTGAAGCACATCTCTCTCGTGAAGCACATCCTGGAGTTTGGTCTGCGACTGGATGAGGGTCTCCTGTGTCTCCCGTAAAGACTCCAGCAGCTTATCTCTCTCATCCAACATATTCACCATCAGCTGTTCAAAATTAGATTCGGCATCCGTGCCGTTCTGAGAGCCTCTCTGGGAACTCACCGAGTCCCCCTCATTTATGGTTGGCATCACTTCACACATCATATTGCTCGGTGTTCTATTAAGTCTAAGTCAAATTAGAAATTGCTTTTGATTTTTTTTTTTTTTTTTATATTCAGGTTTGAGGTGCACTATTCATATTTAATGCCATTTATATGCAAGTTAAACATGTCCATGTATTTTAAAATGCATATGCATCCTCTAATTTCACTAATTGCATCTCTTTCTAGATTCTTCACACACCTTGACCTCTCTGGTCCATGACTGTCGGCCTTTTCCGCTCTGACATTATCCACCTAGTTTGACTTGGAACTCAATGCATTTCGCTGGACGCTCATTACAGCGCTCGCCACACGCACATTCCGATTTCAGCTGATTGAACCTCGGCGCCCTTCGCTTTAACATCCACCAGTTGCCATTAACCTTTAAGAAAGCGGTGAAATTCGCGTCTGCCGCATCCTCCAGATCCCTCTGCCACCACCACCACCATCATCATCATCATCTCCTTGCACGGCGAGCCGAGCGAAGCGCTCCTCCCTCTACGAGCTCATTCCCGCTTGCAACACAGCGATTCCGCTATCTCCACAAACATTCGCGCATGTTTTAAATTATGAATGCACCGACGCTTTGGTGGACTTGAAGGTTAAACGCTTCCCACGTCGTCGGCGAAAAGCATATCCACCCGGCGTGGCTCTGTAAAGCTCTTCAAACAGCGTAAAATAGGAGTTCCTCACATCAGCACCACGCGACTACATGACTGTCATGCACGAGACGACTGTGTGAGAAATGGTGCCACGCGTAGCGCCCTCTGGCGGCAGGCAGATTCATAGAAACCACAGACCTATCATGAAGTGCCTAACGTTTTATATTTTTATGAAAACGAAATTTATCTCATTATTAGGAAATGTAATGACCTCTCTCTCTCTCTCTCTCTCTCTCTCTCTCTCTCTCTCTATATATATATATATACACATATATTTGTTTGTTTGTTTATTGAAAACCCCACAAAAATCTAATTATTAGGAATATATTTATATTATTCTTAAATGTTTTTCAACTTTGTTGTATTTTCAGTATTGTTTTACTCACTTTAATACAATATATAAAACACTTTTAGTCACATATTTTCTTTTATGTAAATGAAAGTTTTCTGCAGCTAATATTTTTATGACCAGAGGAAATATATAAAGTAAAATAAATATGTAAATAAATAAGTATATATATTAATGAGACAAAAACTCTGAGAAAACAGAAAAAAGAAGAGAATAATACAATTAATAAAAAAAAAAAAATTCCGTTATGTAAAATGAAGAGTTTTATTTTTGATCAAATATACGTAAAGAATTTGAAAGGATTCACGCAAAAATGACTTTTCTCGAGGTTTAGTAGTTATTTTAAGAGACACTCCATTATATGTATTTGCACAATGTCTTGTATTTCAAGACACTTTAAACATTAAAAAAAAAAGAAACAGCTGAGATGACGTTATGGTTTGTCGTAACCACTTTTTTCTCTGAAGCCTGAGGTTATGAATATACATCGTCTGATTGGCCAATTCTTCTCACATATGATTCCTCCGTCCAATTAGCGTCCAGTCTGGTGAGTCGTTCGCTTTCTGAGATCTCGCGAGAATGCACGCGACCTTGAGCGTCAGTTCCATAATGGCTGAAGATCCCGGAGGAGCTTTCTTTAATTTCACCTTCATTTTTATCGTTTTTTCGTTACCTCTGCTGGAAAGATGGCAGGGCACACAGCCTCGATAAACGGCCATAGACCCCCGCTGTCGTTATGCCCAAGAAAGGGAACCGAAAACGGCTGAAATTTAAAGCCGAGGATGTTTGCTCAGAGTCAGGTAACAAACAGAGTGAGACGGCTGATGTTATGATGGATGTTCCGTGTAATAGCCAAATTCATTCTCTTGATTTCTTGTGCTCCTTCATTTTTTTCTTACAGTAACTGTGGCTGACTATGCCAACGCCGATCCCGCCATTGTAAAGTCGGGAAGAGTTAAAAAGGCTGTTGTTAATGCAATTGAAAAAGAAGGTAAAATCTGAAATAATGTATAAAAGCTCATTCACGCCCCAAAATACGGAAAAAACTCGTGTTAAATAATAATTATGGCATAAAAAGTCATAATTATATATTTATTCATAGCTGTGAGTTAAAAAGCATTCTTGTCATAAGTGTAACCTTTCATGTGAAATTATATGAAGGCCAGAAATAAACTTTGAAAGAGAGAGATGTTCAAACCTGCTTCTGTAGCTAACTGTTATTGCTTGTACGTTACAATGACACCTTTAATTAGCTTAATTAGCTGATTCAGGTGTGTAGAATTAAATATAACATCTCCATAAGCAGGTCTGAACAGCCTTCAGTTCAGTCTATTTAGAGGATTATTTTAACCAGTATGTTGAGAATAAATTTCCTGTAAAACATTTGACTCTTTAAATACTAAAATAAAATAAACTCTTGATTTTTATTCTGTTTTAGTGAAATTACTTTGTGGACTTGAGGCATCCCAGGGTCCTGTGCAGGAAGTGCTCTCCTCTGCAGCTGGTGTGAGCAATGCAGCCCATGAGAGTAGTGATGAACTGGACTCGGAGGAAGGGGATGAAATCAAAGGGTCCTGTAAAAAGAAAAACAAAAGGCGCAAAGGTAACTGCAGAACATTTGGCCCAGTGAGTTTTCCAATGCAGTTCCCAAACTTTGTTTCATGAGAGAGGTGAAAAAAAATACAAGCAAATAATTTTCAAAAAAAAAAGTTTTATGTTTACTGGCATACCGTTTAACCATTTACCAATGAGTGAAAATGCGAAGTTGTCAAATTGAATTGTTAATTTCAATGGTTCCTTCTAGTAAATGGTTTATGTCTAAAGGGGTTTGGCTGAAGTGTTTGAGAATCTCTGTTCTGTTGTGTTTCAATATTATAATTTTGAGGTTTTAAGTAACTCCTGTCATTATGAATGCCAGAAAACAGTGAGAGCGTAGATGGAGAGGAGTATCCAGTTGATATTTGGCTTCTACTAGCTGCATACATTCGGCCAGAAGACGTCTGCAAATTCTCCTTGATCTGCAAGAATGCTTGGACTGCCACGTGCACAGCTGCATTTTGGACACGACTCTACAGAAGGTAGGCAGCCAATATGTGGTGTTAAAAGTGTATTGTGGGGCTTTTTAGGCAGGCACTGTTGCATTCCACTGGACATCCCCGTGTTAGTTAAGGGTATTTATGCTTAACAGCATTCCTCTTTATTTATTTATTTTTGTGTATATTTGTGTGTGTATAATATTTTAATTATTTTCCCCCCAGGCACTATAATCTTGATGCGGATCTCCCTGAGCGCCTTCAACCTGATTCTATTGCAAAGATGCGTTGTCTTCGTGCGCGTGTTATTCGCTCGCTTTTTCACTTATATGAGCCCTTTAACTTGCGGGTGTCCAAAAGCCCTCCTCTCCCTGAATCTACACCTACCACACTCCTCAATTCCAAGGTTTGTTGACATAGTCTATATGTTTAACGTGAAGATTTTTGTGTTGATGCCTTTCTTGTCCCCACAGTGTTTGTTGTTTTGGGTCAACAAAGTGTCTGGAAGTAGGTCAGAGCCGATGTGGGAGTTCAACTTCAAGTTTGTGAAACTGGTATGTTCACTATATTGTCATAAAAGTAGAAATGAGATTTAATTGTTTTATTTATGCCAGATTCTAATTTTCAGCCAACCAAGAGCAAAAATGGATGTGGTTTGAGTCTTCAGCTGCCCAAGCAGTATAAAGATGTTCACACTAATCCTGACTCGGACTGTTATCTGCTGCGGGTCACTACCCTCAATTTCATTTTCACTTCTGTTGTGATGGGCATGACGTTAACTTTGGTGAGTGTTAAGAGAATCCGTTTCACATCATATTTTATGTGACGACTAGTGGTTTAGACCAAGCTGTAGTTTCCAGATTTCTTTTTTTGTTGAAGGTTTTACTTGCAGTGCAAATTACAATGCTGATGTCATTCTGTCTTTCTCTTTCAGTTCACCATTAATGTGAGCACAGACATGAGGCACCACCGAGTGCGCCTGGATTTCCAGGATTCACCAGTCATTCGAGGGAAGAAGCTTAGGGGTGAACAAGGGGTGCAGGTAGTGCTGGACCCTGTCCACAGTGTGCGCCTCATGGACTGGTGGCACCCTCTGTACCCCACATCTTCATATAATTAGTCTGAACTCCAATTACAAAAACATTGCAGAAGACAATTCAGTTCTGTTTCGACCAACCAACAAGTCCCGGCTTGGCAGTTTTGTTTTGTTTTTTTTTCTCTCCCCTGCTGAATTTTACTCTGTGCAGAGTGCTGCTTTTTATAGTGTGCTGATCTGTAGTCCAAGCTCAAAGTGTCATGACGGTGTATGTGGCAGTTGACTTTAATAGTCTGGGTACCTGGCATATTTAATTGGGTACTAATTAAAACAAAAGTGGGTTTATGATGGAAGTACACAAGTTAGAAGTCCATTTAATATCATGATGCCATTGTCCACTTTGAGTGTGGTTTACAAAAATCAGCATTGAGTTATAACACTTCATAGTAGGGTTTGCATGACTCTAATCTTGAATCATACGTTACTAGTCAGTTGATTTTGTTTGATTATTATTATTTTTTTTTAAATAGCATTCTTGAAATTCACCTTTGCTGTAGATTTATTATTCTGTCTTTGCAATTGTATAAATTGGTAAACTGGGTGACCATTCAATAAAACAAATGATCTGTTAAGGCTGGTCAGCTCTAGAGAGGTGTAGTGTAACCCATTTTGAATACCTTTTAGCTTGGTGTTAAGTTTAGGGACAAAAGCTAAGATTTTATGTATTCGGTGCTTTCTGTGGAGCCCATTATGAGTTCAGCTTTGCTGCTGTGCATGATTCCGCAACTAATTGATGGAGTTGGCAAGGACGTTTCTAGGTGTTGTAGATATTAAAGTGTCTTTGGTTAAGAGAATGTTATTGTTTGTGATCAAGAGAAGTTATTAAATCTATAGATAAAATCCAAAGTCAACAGTTGTTTCCTTATTTCAGTCAAATCCAGAAGTTGTGCTTTTGTGAGGTAAATTCTATGCTGCTTTTTAATTTGAATCTTGCGTTTTGTTTTAGACTGGAAAATGAAGGCACTTATGTTTCACTTTATAAAAAAGAATAGACCCAATAATATGCGTGTTTTTTTTGTGGCTCTGTCCTGTATGGGAAATAATAGGATCAATACTGACACCCTGTGGGCATATCTGGGAAAAAATAAAACTGCCACTAAATAAAATAAAACCAACCACTAAAAATCAAATGCAAATTCAATAGCATCGGGGTATTTGTAGTAATAGCCATTGTATTGTTCAAAATTATTAATTTTTCTTTTTTTAGGGTATTAAGATGATGATCCATTATTTTGTCTTAAGTAATATTATAAACTTAAAAGAAATTACTTTTTTTATTATTATTTGGGTAGTTGATCAGTGACAGCAAAAAAAAAAAAAAATCTTTTAACATTAAAGATTAAACACCTCAGGCTATTTGCAACTATAAAAATTAAGATACTTTTTTCTCGTTAAAGTTCTTCTTTCTTTTTCTACGTGTTTTTGCTATGTCACACCATAGAGACGCACACTAGAGTTTTATTTGTCATCCCGTTTCTTGAAAGCTTACACGAAGCTGAACTACATTTCCCACAATGCTCTGTGAGCGCTGTGATTGGTGGCTTCGGCTGTCACAAGTGCCTACAGGTGACTGGTGTATAGCGCTGTCACATCACACAGCGCAGTCAGAAAACAAATCGCACATCACACAGGGGAGTGAGTTCTGTTAAAATTATCGAGAAGTTGTAAACGGTGCTGTTTTGCAGTTTCGCTTCCATGCGACTGTAGAGGGAACTGATACCAGGTTGATTTTTAAGACTGCACAGTTGCAGCTCCTTTCCACAAAACTACGTCCCAACTTTGTACTTTCTGACCTTCAGCGGGTAAGTGATACAGTCCATTGCGCTCCAGTCTTGTGTCTAAATAAGTCTGTCTCTGCTTGAGTTGCATTCATTTCCAGCTTATTCCATAGCGACAGTATTTACATACATGGTCTACATGTTAACAGAAAACAACACCAGTTGGTGCGTATGCTTTTCCTTTTTTGAAAGTCATTGAATTCAGTAGGAGAGGAGCAGTGACTCAAAACTGTAAAATGATAAACTCAGTTATGTTTGAAATCAGTAAGCATTCTCAAGTTCAATAGTCTTTGTTATTATACATGAATTAATTCTGGATGCTGTCAACGAGGTCGGGTTCTCTATATTTCGCGTACTTTCTAGTTGAATGTGCTTTTATTGTTGGAGCACTGCCATATACTTCTGACACCCGATATGCATAAACTCTAAATATGTATAAACAGCGTTAGCGATACGTCTTATGCAATGCGAACAGCGCAACACAAACCCTTACATGTGTTCCCACTATAAAAGTGTTGGCTATTTACACATAATGTACAAATATAGGGCGCAAGATATTAATAGGCCGCTTAAGTAATGCCTGTGAATATGCTTCCTAGTCTGACAACTTGACAATTTCGGGATGGTATACAGATCAACATTAGAGAGAACATTAAGCCTGTGTTTAATGTATTACATAACGGAAGAAAATATGAATAAAAAGCACATTCTGATCAATTTACAATACGTTAAGACCATAATTGTTGTCTAGTGAACAGCAAGTTGGTTATTGTGCATAATTCTGTCACTTAAATACTGACCACATGAGGTGTAATAGTTAGATAGCATTGGTTTAGTTTATTCAAGGATCAGATAACCCAGACAATAAAAACCGGTACATGGTTACAGAATGATCCTGTATTGAGGTTTAGTCGAGCGAAGGAGTGAACAATATATGGATGTTTTCGGCTCAGTGAAACTGATAGTATCAAACCCATCCCTTGTTTGTTTCTTGTTGTGCGTCTTTCCCTTCTGCCATCCAAGTAGACAAACCCTGACTGAGGAAAATGGGAAAGATTTAATTAATGAGGCCATGTTCGTGCTGTCAAATGATTAATCACGATTAATCACATCCAAAATAAAAGTTTTTTTTTTTTATACATAATAACTCTTTATATATACATATTAAAAATTAATATAATAATATATGTTTACACACACACAAACATATATATATATATATATATATATATATATAATTTTATTTTGGATGGGAATAATCATGATTAATTGTTTATGTTTTTTAGCTAATGCAATATTGAACTGCATCTTTTTGGAAACACCTGTGTTATGGATATTAAGCATGTCAGGATGTTTGCATTAAAGTTTGAGTAGGGCTCTACAACATGACTTTCTTTGCTGTTGACATTCACAGAAGTGGAAATTTCTGCATTGTGCTTTTTACTGAATTGGATGGGCCTGTCCACACGTTGTCTCTGCCGCTTCTTTATACAGTTCAGCTGAGAAATGTTCAGACTTGCCAGAAAATCAAGTTCACCCACGGGTTATATCAGAAAGCAACAGAGAGCTGGAGGTTTTATCTCTCATCTCTGATGGTAAGCGATAAACACAAGCTCCTATCGCAGGTGTGGCACCCCAGCCTAGTCCATCACACGCGTCGACACGTTTGACCGGTGTGTAATCCGGTCAAAGTCAGGGCATTAGGAGGCAGTTATGTGTTTGTTTTCATGCAATAGTGACTTCCATCAGATATAAACAAATGCAGACCGTATGACTGATAAAAGGTAACTCTAGGTTGGCGCCGGTAGCCTGCTGGGCAGTGCGTCGACATTCAGGGCTGTTGTGCTTCTGGAGCCGTGAGTTCGAGTCCCGGCTCGCACACCTTTCCCGATCCCGTCCCCCATCTCTTAACTTCCTGTCAGCTATGATCTATTCTATCGAATAAAGGCAAAAACGGTAAAAATAAATGTTTAAAAAAAAGAACCTCTCCCATACACCCGCGGACACATAAACACCCAGCAGCGAAGACAATGGTAAACACATTTGTTGCTGCGCATTGGTGTTTGGCTTGCTGTTGCCTTGTTTCCATTACACTGCCTTCGAGTCGAGTGTTTTAGTTGAACATAAACTACACTTGCGTTAATTCTAGACATGACCCCGTCATCTTGACTGAAAATGAGCTGCTGCTAAAGGACTGAACAATACGTCGGTGTACACAAATGAACAATGTTTTGAAATCCTTCTCTTTTTCACATAAAGGCTGTGACATAACAGTTCAAAGAAAAATAAAATGGACTGTTAGTATTAACATTTGATGTAATTCAGTAGCTTATTGTTTTGTTGAATTCCCAGCACACTATCTTCAGGCCAGCTCTTTAAAAATAAAGTTTAGCGAGGTTTTGCACCAAATCATGCGCCAAAAGCCTGTAACACTTTTCTTTAAATATGAAACCAAATTTTGTTCCTCTCTGCTTGTTTTCACAATGCTGCTCTGAGGCGATACTTGAAGCTGATGGAGCGTGGAGAGAGAGAGAGAGAGAGAGGGAAAGAGCAGTGGGCCATTTAATGCAACAGCTGTTCTCAACAATGACAGAGGCATTACTGTCTAAAAAGAAAAATGTACGGTGGACGTGTACAACTACAGCTTCCCGTTCTGTTTCTGAAGCTCAGTGCACAGATTTTGGTCTTGGGTTTGCGATCTGAGACCAATTTCAGGAATTGTTGATTTCACTGGTGGTTGTGAAAAAATCTTGGTCAGCTTATAACATGGACCGGTTTCCTTGCGTTTACATTGAATCTTGCCCTTAACGTCCAAAAATGGCATATTGCACTTTGTTAGCACTCAATGCTAGTCTTGTGATGAACAATTAATCAATGCAATTTAGTCGTTTTAATCGTTAGAGACAAAAGCAAGCCCCAACCCCACTTTCTTTTATTTTTCATTTGGTATTCTGCTTTCCTCAGAAATACATCACAATGTTGAAGTGAACTCTCTTGGTTCACAGAATTTGAAGTGCGGTCACATTTAACTGACAGGATGAAAATGTGACTTGATGGACTTCTGCTGGCCAAGAAATTTTCTTATGTGAATATAATTTCAAGTTCAGGTTTTTTCAGACTTTGACGTATGTATTCACAGCCCATATCAACAGCATGCCCCTCTCGGTTTGGCAGTGAAATTTTTAACTTGTATTGACAAATCTGAAGATTCACAATCTTTTGACCGGTTTTGTATAACATTATCATTATAATCATATTAACATAATAAATAATCAGAGGTGGACAAAGTACACAAATCAGATGCTCGATAACCTTTTACTTGATTAAAAAGATTGATAAATGTTTATTTTGAATTTTATGTAAAAATTCATGTCATATACTGATTCCATCTGGCAATTACTGATAATTCAAGTGTGCAAACAAGTGAATATAACAACATATACTGTATTGTTAACATGTTAAGAAAAAGTTCAAATGTACTACTTTAACATCATTTGAAAGTGCTGCAGCAATGGGATAGATGCATAGGAATTAATTTGTGCTATTTTAACATCATTTAGTTTTCAGACACCACTATCACGTCACATACTTTGTGACGATTTCTCCATTTCAAAATAACAAGGAACAGCATGTTTTTATGAAATGTAAAACATGTGCAGTATTATGGTTTGGAATGTAGTGAAGAAAAAGTCCCCCCCCCCTTTAAGTACAGTAAAGAAGTAAAAATATTTTAAATATACAAAGTAAAAAGAGTTATAATAATAAGAGCTGTTTAGAGTTTATTTCATCGTTATTTATCATCGTTGTGTTTTCTCACATCCAGTCAGTTAATATTGTGCAATTTATTAAGCAAAAATTATAAAGGAACAATGTTATTCCAACCAGTATCATTTTTTTCTTCTATCATGCATGAAAGATGTATTGCAACATGTCTCTGTGTTTCTTTTGTCTATACAATAAAAGAGAATATCCCATGGGGTCCTCTTTTTATGTCCCACAGAGAAATGGCACTTATACAAGTTTTGAACGACACACATTTTTGAGTGAACTATACCTTTGAAACATCTATCAATGGCATAATAATTGAAATGCTAAAACAACTTTTGGTGAAAATCCTCAAAAGCACTTGATTTAATCTATTATGTAATTAATGTGCAAGTTACACAATAGTTCAAGTATTACAGGCACCTGTTGGTGTGCAATCCAAGCTGAAACAAGTCCAGGCGGTCCTGTTCTTATGTATACATGCATAATCCTGTTTAACCTCACCAGCCTCATCTTCACTGTATGCATTAGCAGGTAGTGAGCTTAACGGTTGCTCTGCTTGGAGTCTCTTTAAGTTAGCCTTTTAGTCTTCCAAAAGATACAAATTAAAGGTATATTAAAGGTTTACGTGGTGAACGTGGAAAACAGTAAGGGGTGTAGTGTACTCAGCTTGAATATGAAGGTCAGGATGTGCAGAATGATGTTAGTTCCACAGGCACAGGGACAGACAGTCCAGACCTTGTACATGCCCCTTTATAGTAGTTTCAGGTGCACCAGTGCAGCTGTGCTCCTGGCTCTGGGACAGATAAAAGAGGACAAATGTATTGTAAGCTTACGTGACGTCTTTATCCAGCAGACCAATAATTTCCTCTTCATGTTTCTCTACATTTTTTATAGTCAGTATCCTATCCTCCTAAAACACACACAAAAAAAAAATAAAGCGCCACAAAAGCTGGGCAGAGACAGTAGAGAAATCTGTAGAAAATAGATTAAAGGAGGCACATAATACATATATAGCGATTCAAGCTTTTGTATAGCAGTGGTGTTATCATTATGATGTGTAGTTTATTAGGTCCATAATTGCAAACCGCACCGTCCCAAATTCCGTAAGGGTACCAAAAGGCGGAGCTAAACTCACTGCTGAATCTTGATTGGTTGACTAGAATCGTTAATTTGCTTAATACAATGGGATCCCCTTCACTCCTTCCGATCTGCTGTCTGCGCGTTTAGTTGCATTGGCTTATTTACCTCAGAGTGCGCAAACACAAAAACTATATTTTATAATTTAATATTTTCTCACAGACAATAGTTGTTTTCAATATGTGTTCTATTCACTGATCTATAGGCTAATAGAGAATATATAGATCAGTGGTTCTATTCTCTTCTGAAGAGTCATGAAGTGTAGTCGTAAGAGTTTTTCTTTATTTATTTTGAACTTGATTGTACTTTTATAATTGGCTATTATTGTTTATTAAAATTGACAAAAAGTCAGAGTTGTGCATATTGTCACACTTTATTATCGATCGCTACGTTCCCTGTACCGTATCTTACTGACCCGTTACGCTCAGTGGAAACGAGTCATAAGTCACATGTTTTAATAAATATAATCTAAAGCACAAAAATGTATGTATGGGGTAAAAAAAAAGCTACTTGTGAGTTGAAAATAAATAAATAAATTAGTGTTGTTAAACAATTAATTGCAATTAATCACATCCATAATAAAAGTTCTTGTTTGCATAATATATATATATATATATATGTGTGTGTGTGTGTGTGTGTGTGTGTGTGTGTACTGTGAATACTTATGTATAAATACATAAACACACATACATACACACACACATTATGTAAACAAAAACTTTAATTTTTGATGCGATTGTTTGTTTTACAACAATGAAATAAATACACTGGAATATTATTGAATATAATTACTTTAGTTATATTGTGTGTGTGTGTGTGTATAAGAGTCGTATTAGTCTCATATGACAGGGCTCACCCACAGTCTGTTTACTAATCGTCTGATGCACATTGCATGCAAAATTGGGAAGTGTTGGTTAATCTCAAGTTCCAGTCTGTTTTGTAAAAAAAAATTTGGCAATTTGTTGCTCGTAATTTGTTAGAGTTTACTGTTGTCTTCTATGAGTTATTAACAAATGAAATTACGTTAGTTTGTTCTCATCCTCACATTGTCATTCTCTAGTGTGTGCAATGTTTATGTCAGTGTCACCCTGTAAATCTTACACTTCTAAACATGGACATGGTTGCTTTCTATACACTCTGACTAAGGTCCCAAAGCATCCTGTCTCTCTTTCCCAACGTTTCTCTCTCCACACACATGCCAGATAGGCCAAAGGCGGGCATAGTTGCCATACCGTCGAGTGAACGCTGCTGGTTTTGAGTGGGGGAGCCAGAGAGGGAGGTGGATCCTGCGTTGTAATGCAGCATAAGTAACGCTGACAATTGCAAACAGTGTTCTGTTCTACCAACGCTCCTAATCTCATAACATCTCCTAAAGAGCCCTTTGGCCACAGCTGATCTCCAAGCATTCTTGTTTAAGCCATTGCCAACAAATTAACCCTTTTTTATTCCTCACTTAGGAATCACTAATAAAAAGAAAGAAAGAAAGTGTTTATTTACACTAAATGCAAATTGCCAGCCTAGTTAGTATAGACTATTTACACTAAATCCAATGTGTGATTGGTCTAGTCAGCACTACGAAAGATAGCTATCAAGAGCAGATAGGGTCAAGAGCAGGGCTGTCCAAAATTGGTTCTGGAGGGCCAGTTAGCTCTGCAGGGCACTGGCCCTCCAGGATCGAGTTTGGACAGAGCATTTTTGACGCGATCAACCCGGGTTCGAACCCGCCTTTTGCAGCTTAGCTATTTACACTTGAAAACATAAACACATTTAGTTTGGATAATAGGCTTATTTGAGTATGATTAAAATTAAAACCATAAAATAGTTTTGTTACTTGAAGTAAAATACATGTAAACTTCTGTAAACCAAAACTTTTTTTTTTCTCACTAAAACATCTTTTACATGAGCACAAAAACACTCTTTAGCAAGCAGACCTGAAATATGTAACTTTGGGATTCCCCTCATACATCTTAATGTCATTGCAAAACACATGAGAATGCGTTTAGTTACCTCCTAATCAGAGAAGCTGATGGAAAATAATAGAAATGCCAGACCAGCTGGTTTAGACATAGTCAGAGTCTAGAAATATCCTCCTTTCCATAGGCTATTGTCAGGAACACAACAGTTCCTTGGTCATAAACATGGCCTCCTACACAGGAGCTGGAGCACTGAAACAGGCCGCAGCTGTTGGGACCAATGAAATACAGTTTTGTTTCTGGCGCTCCTCCTATGACCCAAAATACTACTGTAAATACGTTGTTGTCTGTATTTAGTTTATTAAACTTCTTCATTTTGTGAGCACAAAGCTGGTCTTGTCTCGCATGTTGAATGTCAACAAGCCGTTTAAACCACTTTGTTACACTTTGCATCTGCGTAACTCTTTCTGTTTGTGTTTATCGTTTCAAAAGCCCCCCCAGCGAGGTCTTTTTAGAGGAAAGGTCACTGGTGGTTTGAATACTTTGCAGAGGTCACCGCGCCTGAATGGAAATGCATGGTGTCCGGACCTTCCAAACAAAGCTAAAGAAAAAAACTGAGCTTTGAATTGATCGCAAAAGTCTGCTGAGAAGTGGCTCTTAGATACTGGGGGGGAAAGGAGATGGATATTTGAAAA
>JAUMHP010000060.1:12152921-12174370 GCA_032361065.1 Enteromius trimaculatus
ATGAACACACTGATATATATTGGATATATAGTCTGTAAATATGAACACACTGTGAACTCTCACAGTTTGGAAAGAGGTTTAATTCGATGTTTCCAGTTTAACCCAGATATTAGATGTACATATAAATAGATATATCCTCGATGCACCTGTTGCCTTGTTATTTTGACCGCTAGAAACAGCACAGCCGCAGCTATCTGCAACATTGTCATCACTCCAGTTCATCCAGCCACAGCCAGAAAACTCTTCATGTTACTCAGTGGGCAAAGGATGGCCTCTAATACAAATCTCTGTGTCTCTTTTGCAGTTTTTCAGCCCACTCATAAGCAGGCACCCAGTCATGTAGAGAGCAGCGCGTGGAGGACACCCAGATCACTTTCAGCACTTTCTACACAAAGAGGTAATTGTCAGATATTTCTCACAGAGATAAATGAATAAAGGCACAGAAAGCCATGGAGAATACACTATTCAGTGCATGTCTAAACACAGCTGGGCCTGTCTGTTAGGACAATCCATTGGACCGTTTATACATTTTCCCGTAAGCGTCGCCATAATTGGAAGCTGCATTAGGTCGTTATGGGGTTGTAATTTCCTGTTAAAAGAGTGAGCAATCAGTGACAAGGGTTGAGTAAATAAAGATGATATCAGATTATATCTCAGTATAAAATGATTTATTTAAAGAGAATATGCATAAAAAGGATATCGAACATTCAACATATTGACACAGAACTTAACTATATATGGTCCTTCCGAGGCTATGAAAATCTTTGCACGTGGCTTTCACTGCACGCCATTTTTTTTTTTTTTTTTTTTTTTTTTTACAAACTCTCAATAGCAGCATTGTCCAATAATAATAAACAAATATACTTTCCTTTCCTTCAGAGCTAAGAGGTCAGACAGTAATTGGCATGGCAAAGACAGCAGAAATGAAGTTTTGTGTTGTTTATGTGCTTTGAACAAATCAACCACAGGTCATTGTAGTCAGAAGATAAGAGAGCAACCTAAGTAAGGTTGGTTAGTAAGCAAACGGGGAAAAAAAGTTGTGTCAGGATTAAGTTGTCTTGCATTAACTACCAATGACTTGCATTTACTTAAAACTAAGGAAGGTCATGAATGTGTCTTGCTCATGTGAAAGCTGGGAAACCTGAAATTGTTTGTTCTCTTTTGATATTTAATGAATTGGCATTTTCTCATTGTCAATCAGTTGTTAAATGAAACGGCATATATCACTTTTGGAATGAGGACAGCAGAATCAGTGACAGTAAAAGCAGAAGTTCGAGTGATGTTTATTTACTTGATTGCGAAAGTTTGAGAGTGAGGTCATCGTTGTGTTGATGGGAGCCCAACAAGCATGACCAGATTGCACATGACACAAGCATCATTTGGGAATTTTTTTTTTTTTTTTTCATTTTCTTGAAATCATGGGACCCCAGATGATATTCAATGATTTAATTGCAGTCCTAAACACTGTTTAAAAGATTTCTCAGTCATCTTTGTAATTTATTATGTTATATTTAAAGGAAAATCCTCAAGTCGTTCCAAGAGTTTTCTGACCCTGTATAGACAACAAGAAAATTTCAACGGTCCAGAAAGGTAGTAAGGCTATCTTCTCATCATGTAGCAACCTTGATCCTGGAGAACCTCCATCCAGGAGAATTTAGTTTCAGCCCTAATAAAACACATCTAAACAATCTAATCAAGGTCTGTAGGGTTACTGGAAAGCTGGAGTTTTTTTTAGGATTGGAGCTGAAATCTGCAGGGCTTCGACTCTCCAGGACCGGAGTTGGCCACCCCATATCTAGTCCATGTGACATCATTATTTTATGAAGTTACGAGAATACTTTTTTGTGCGCAAAGAAAAAACAAAAATAAAATCAGCATTTTTTTTTTTTTTGTGTCAGTCTCCAACACACATTCACGACAGTAGCATGATGCATGCATGTTTTCTTTGTGCACAAAAGTATTCTCTTCTCTATTCTCTTCTCTTCGGCATATGGTTGAACTCCTGATGCCACATGAACGTTTTTAAAGATCCTTGCTACTGTACATGATTAATAGCAGAATTTTCAGTTTTGAGTGGACTATCCCTTTAAGGGTTTGAAACAACATGAGGGTGAAATGACCCTCTTTCATCTTTCATCTTTAGGTGAACTATCCATTTAAGATGTTTTTTCTTTGTTTTTGTTTGTTTTTATCATAACAGTAACAATTTAGTCTCATTTAATACAAAAGTCTCAATATGAATATTATATTGTTTTTATGCTGTAGATTATAATTTCCATAGATGTTTATTTCTACCAGGGTATAAAATATCTAAAAATAACTGCACATTTTTCTGGCAATTCAGAGGAAAAAAAAAAGGTTTTCGCCATATGTAATGATAAATTAAAAGATATAAAGTTATATTTTGCTATTTTGCTAAAAATAAACTTCCTTATAATGCTTAAATTTATTTTGCAGCTTGTAAACTTACAGTGCTGCCATTTTTACTCTTTTAATTTTTTATATATTTTAACAATAGACTTTTAATCTTTTTAATCTGCCCTTTGTCACTATCAGCTGTGGTTTAGTTCTTGTAATGTTTGTCACCTGGCTTATTCCTAATCAAAACCCAAATAAGAGCAGCTTTTCCTAGAACTGACACTCTTGCTTATCTTGAGGCAAAAGAGGAAGGAAAGGGTGCTGTGAAGACACTGCCAGAAGGTTCATCCTCCTACTTGAGAGCTGTCCTTCCCTCGCCCATCCCACCGAATGTTATCCCAGCCAGTGTTAATCCCATGTGTGAGTGTGAATCCTTAGAACATGCCAGATAAGTTGGCCAGAGCATGGAAAGTTCACTGTGTGCTGCAGAGGCATAGAATTTACACACCGGTAGTCTGTTCCCCCGAGGGAACAGGGTGTCTCTGCAAACAGGAACAGAAAGTGTGGGTGTTATTTTTGGTTCCGCTTGCTGCCTTCTCACTGCCTTGCTAGAGATGGTGGGTGGTAAATCAAGGGTGGGCAACATAATATGGTTCTTTGCCAGACCCCTGTCCGCCTGTACTGTGCAGGTTACTGCAGTTTCCAAAACCCAACATATACTCAACACTGTATCTGCATTTAAGATATAAGCCGCTATTCCCCAAATTAGTGAATGAGCTTATATTTAATATCGCAGACTTGGCCTCTGAATGAGGCAAACGGATCAGTTGTTTCCTCTGCTGTCTTCTTTAGCTAATGCTAGTCGCATTGTAGGAAGTGGTTATAGATTTTGCAAACTGTAATAACTCTAATCTGAATACACTTTTGAATGACTTTTCATTGCATAAAGGTACTTTTTGGTCTATTTACACTCTAGTACACTGCAAAAATGTCTTTCCTACTTTTGTCTTATTTCTAGTCAAAATATCTAAAAATAAAGACGCTCTTACTAGATAAACATAATGTCTTAAGATATTTACTTTTGTTTTGTAAATAAAATACTTGTTTTAAGAATATTTTACTTACCCCACTGGCAGATATGATTTTTTTTTTTTTTTTTTTTTAAGCAAAATGCACTTTAGATTTTTTTCAGTTGAAAACGAGTAAATATCGTGTTACTTCACCCCCCCAAAAAAAAATCTGTATCACAAAGCACCAAAGCTGGTTTGCCAGTAACTTACTGTAGATTTATATTTATCAAATTTATTGGCAAGAGTGTGTTTAAATATAAATGAACAATAAACAAAAACAATTCTTTCATCTTTACAGAATAAAAGTATTAAAAGCAGCCTCATAAAAAGCATTCTGGGAAACCGAAATTCTCATCAACCTTTTTCAGTTTTCTTCTAATATTGGTTCCCAGAAATGCTTTGCATGAGGCTTTTATTTAATTTAATTTGTCCTGTAAAGATAAAGATTTGTTAATGTTTAAATTTATCTTTGAACAAACTGTCGCTAGTAAATAACATAAATTTAAATCTACAGTAAGTTACTGGCAAACAGCTGTAACGCATACTCTCTAAAATGGTGGAAGAATGATGATAAGAAGAATGGATGGAGTAAATTATGTTATTTTTATTTTCTTTGCACAAACTAAGTATTCTCATAGCATCACAGAAGTGAAGTTGATCCACGGATGTCACATTGACTGTTTTTACTACGTTTTTGAATCTGGGATCATTTCAGTTGTGTTGCTGTCTATGGAGGGACAGATGGCTCTCTGATATCATCTAAAATATTTTAATTTATGTTCAGAAGATGAACAAAGGTCTTATGTGTTTGAAACATGAGTAATTACTGACAGAATTTTTATTTTTGGGTGAACTAACTCTTTAAGTCATTTTGTTTATGTAGTAAAATGTAAGAATTTTTAGATATTTTGATTAGAAACAAGACAAAAATATTAAATAAGCCATTTTTTTGCAGTTTAGCAGTTAATTGGCTAATTTTGCCCTATGGGATGTATTAGTTTATTATTAATCAGATGTGCATGTTTCCTGGAATAATTGTGTTTAGGGTATATGTTGGGGTATTGGCCTGGTGGTTAGCGCACGTGCTCTGACGCATTGCACAATGGTGCTCGTGCAGGCAGTGTGAGTTTGAGCACTTGTAATTTCCTGATTCTGTACCCACCCTGTTGTTTCCTTTCTTCTTTATCACCGTCTTTATGAATTAAGGAAGACATGCATGTTTTTTTTAAACTATGCAAGTTAAAAACATATGCAGTCACAGCTTCTAAATGGCTGGAATAACATTTGTCAAAAACTTTTTTTAAATATTATTTCATTTTCCAAAAACACATTTTATTTAATTTTATTTATTATTATTTTTTCTTTTCATTTTTTTATTTAAAATTTAAAATTTTATTTTATTGTAGGATTTTCTTATTTACAATAATGCAATCCATTACCATTTATTAGGTTTTTAATTGCCATGAAAATTCTGTTGTATTTCTGTTAGAAAATGTAGTTTTTTTACTAAATGGATACGGTTACATAATACATACCTACGTATACATTTACTTTTACCTAGTTTTAGATATAAAAGACAACACAAGTATAATCATATATTGAATGCTGGAAGGCTTTGTAAGCATGCAGGTGAGTTTGTATGTGTGTAAAGCTTTGCGGCTTATTTTTTTCTTCATCCTTTGATGCAGAGATGCCATGAATTCAATGGCTACTGTGACAATAGGGCACTTTGATAGCTGGCTCTGTTTGGATGCGTCTCCATCGGGACAGTGTATGCCTGGCATTCGCCGATGGGCGGTGTGGGAGAGCAACGTCACAGGAGGAGGTGGCATAAAAACAGAGCAGCGTCAGTATATGCCGAGTAAACACGTCACTGTGTACAAAGCTGAGGCTTAAATCCTCTGTTGATACAATAGTGATACAAGAACGCCCAACTCTCACTGTTCAGTGGACGTCTGAGAAACAGCCATGCTGTCAGCTTGTTTCTTCTTCACTGGAAGAGCAGAGAAATGTTTTCCAGTTATTTGACCAGTTACTTATTAGTGGTGTTTGCTAAAGCTATTGCTCATATTTATACCAAAGTTACACAAATTAGCTATTCCTATCCCAATTAAGAGGTAGAAATTACTATATGTACTTGATTGATAGTCCATTAGGGATGTGCAGTATGCTGGTACTATATCAGTTACTGGCTGATATAGGAGATATTGATATTAGAGACATGTTTTTGGTTTTGTTCAGCATTTGCAACCATAGTTGCTTTTGGGAAACCTACCCCAGCCTGACACAACTACATTGACCCATCCAATGGTGTGAGTTTGTGGGAGGGACTAGCTGTCTGACCAATGACAGATTGCTTGGATGGTTTTTCCAAAAAAGTGAGATTTGCATTTAAGTAAAGTGTTTTTTCCACACTGTTCAGGTGTGATCACATTAGTGAAATTTTAATACAATTCCTCAGGCAAAAAAAAACAAACAACGAAAAAACTTGAAACTGCAAAATGTGTGTGGGAAAAGAACATTCCCGATCATTCAAATGAAAATTCATTAAATGTGAGCACACCTTTACACAAGGCATATCTACTGTATATACCAGAATATTTTAGTGCTTCTGTGCATAGCTGCGTTAAAGCTGCTCTGCACCTGCTTAAACATTAGTGTGAAGATGCAATGCTGGATGCAAGCCCGAGTAAACGCCTGCTCTGACCCATTATCAAAACACACAATTGTGATAAATCCAAAGGTCTATCATGAAACTCTAGATGGCACAGTTCGATACGTACAAATCAATCTGCCATAATGACATCATTATTCATATGGCACAGATGACTGGTTCTTTTTATAATCATTAGCCAATGAGCTTGCTGCTTAAAATACTCAGCTAGTGTCAGCTGTAGTGAATTTCAGAAAACCTCCACCATCCCCAGCTCTAACTGTATACTATCGGGTGTTTTTATTCATGTTATTATGTTTTATGTGTGTGTGTGTGTGTGTTATGTGCAGTAACAGTTTTTCTTACATGCTCAAAGCACATGATCTTACAGATCAAGCACATTAACATTGTCATACTCATATATATTAATATGCTGAACTCTTTGAGTTGTCTTCATTCATTCAAGAGCTTCTGTGTCATCTTTGCAGTGAAAAGTTGGTGTTAGGAATTGTTAAAGTGGTTTAAGAAGAATACTAATGTAGCTCTGGTGCCAAATCCATACATTATCCTGCCTCATTAAGTTTGAAATCAATTACCAGCAGGTTATCAAGCCCCCCGGTGGTCCAGTTTTGTTGCACATCAGTCTATCTCTTTGCGAGACAGTCCGTCCCAAAGCTCCGCTCTCCTGGAACGGAGTCAACCTCTGGCCACTGCCCTGGTGACAAAGCCTGAAAGTGTTCACTGACCAGGGTGAACCACAAAGCTTGTAGTGTGCGTGCCCCCCTCCACCACTGAAATGTACACTGTGGGCTAAACACTGCTTCAGTGCCATCTCAATAGGAGCTGCTTTGCTTATTGTACCTCTAGTACAATAAGCTTTTCTCCATAGGCGGCTCAGTCCCTTTCCACAGTATAGTTTGTGATGTGGTTCTACTGAGATGCACCAGACAGGCCTCAGATGGCTTTATTTAACATAGCGTGCGTACACAGCGCCCCATCTCTTTCAATAAGTACACTTAAATTCCAGTTCCTTTTTGTATCTTAGTAGCAATGTCTCCAATAACAGCAAAGTCATGCTTGTTTGCATATTGGTCTTCTGTAGCACCCCAAAAAGAGGAACTCCTTCAGTTAGGGACTCCCCAGGACCACGGAAGAAACAGGGTGTGGACCTTTCTGTTTTGTGGGGTGAGGAGGTTTTAGAGGCATTTCCAAATTGAAAAGGCTACTCACATGAGCTTCAATAGAAAAGAAAAACACCACCTGACCCTCACATGACTTCCCCATCACACTCATTGTTACTTCTGAGTATGTTTTTATTTAGAGCCATCAGTCTTCTTGTAAAATGAAGCACAGCTCTTGCTGTTAATAGTCTTATAGGCATTTTGAGGACATAGAAATGGCATAATGTATGCATAATTTGGTCATTAAATATCAAATGTGAATATAATATCTCATGCCTAAAATTCTCTAAAGGTTTTTTTGGATTACAAGAATTTATTTATTTTTTTGCAAAGCTACATTTTTATTTATTTTTTCAGTTTCACTGTATATAAATTAATATATTTTGGTTCTTCATGTGTACACTTAATTCTGTTTTTAACTGCAAGCTTTTGTTGTTATTGTCCCTATAAATACAGCCACGCTCTATAAATCAGCTAATAAATTTATATATTTTTTTACATATAATATATTTATTGTTATAGAGAGATATTCAACCACTTTACTGGTGGTCAAACTGAGTAAAATGTAATTTATTTATTTATTTGCAAAGCAGAATTTTCAGAAATCCTACTAATATGCTGACTGGGTACTCAAAACATACCTTATTGATATCAATGTTGAAAACAAACAAACATTTTTTACTTCATATTCACATCCTCCAACTATTTCCTTTGCAGACTCCCCACCACTCTTCGGGCTGGACTGCACGGTGACAGCAGCCCGCCCCCCGCGTCCCCCAGCCATGTCGTCACGCATTGGCCTGCGCCTGCAGCTCATGCGGGACCAAATGCAGCAGGAGGAGCAGCGGGAGCGGGAGCGGCAGCAGCAACAGGCAGCATCCATGCATTACATGCAGCATCGCATGCCGGGCCCTCCAGCACCCTCGCCAGCCATCAGCGCACCAACACACTTCCAGGCACCCATGCAGGTGCCTGTTGAAGTGTTAAAGGTAGGCATATCCATCAGCTTATGTGACCACATCTCACATTTACATATATGTGTTAAGCAGACACTTTTATCCAAAACAAGTTAGAAAAAAAGAGGAACAAAAACAGTTCATCAAAGAGCTAATAATGCCAGGTCGTGTGACCACATTGACCATTATGAGTCATCCATCAAAACCTGTCATGAGTGCAAAAGATTATCTATTTTTGTGGAAATACTCTGGTAAGGCTAATTATTAGTGGGATGTCCCCTCTCCCTTAAATCTCAAATTCCCTCTAATCTCACACAGTTCTGTGTTTTGGGGTATAAATGAGCTTCCCCTTGAAACCCTAATCTTGCTTTCTATTGGGTAGTCTAGCACTCTGGCTACCCTAGTGGTCCCAAAGGGAGAAATGAGTTTTAAGAAGTGCACAAAGACCAAATTAGGCAAGATTAGGTCCCCTGGAAATCTCCTCTCGTGTTGCGGTGAAAAAGTAGTGGCCAAAGTCCAGAAGCCAGTGGGTCATGCAGGACTGACCACGGCTTTAGTGTGCCGGATTACATTTCAACCAAGATCAAAAACAAAGCAAGGAATACTTGTAAAAGAATGCGGTGGAACGGCAGCCAGGTAAGAGGAAAAGACAGAAAAGAGGTACTGGCGTGACATAACATATTTAGAGATAACATACAGGAAGACATTCTTACAGGTGACATGCTTTTGTGTGATTCTGCAATTGTTTTTCTGGGTTGTTATCAGTTGGTTTAAAAAGAAAGCAATTCTGCGCTCAGCGTACACACATGGAATTTTGAGGTGTGTGTGTGATGTTATGAAACTTAGTATCACACCTACATAAAGTTTTTTTTTTCTTTCATTCTGATTTCAAAATCTGACAAAAAGCCCCATGTTTTTTGGGGGTTTTTTTGGAACTGTAAAGCTTCTTGTGCTCCTTTGAATAGACAGAAAAGGTCTCTGTTCTCAATCAAGTTACTTGCTCAACAACTTTGTTTATGTAACCAGAAACATTGTTAAGGTTTGTTCAACTTCCTCCAAGACAGTAATCTCTGACAAATTAACTGAATCATTCGAACTGAACTTCAAATTTAGGAAGTGTTGACATTAGAGAGAGAGTCTGACAATCATTTTGACTGGCATTTTGTATCAACATTTTTTAGAAATTATGAAAGATTTAAGATATTACGAAATTAAGCCAGTAAGATATTATTAAAAGAAGTCTCACCAAGGATGCATTTACTTGTTAAAAGCTGAGAAATATTACCACAAAAAAAAAATTTAAATAAATAAATAAAATGTAATTTATTCTTGTGAATTTATAATTACTTTAAAGCAATCTTACTGATCACAAAGTATTAATGGTAGTTGTTCTTTTAAATGTTTGATTATGTTCCTTTAGTGTAAATACCAGTAAATTGTGCCACTAGCATGTTGCTCTTCCATGCAGCCAACCATGTGTCACCTCAGGATTAAGCAACAGCAGCTCCTGTTTCACACAGTTACTGCCACTGTTCCTAGATTGAATAAAAGTATGTAAAGAAGAGCTCCATGTTCCAACTTCTAACCACAACTAACCTTCTGTAATTTCACCTCTGAGAGTTCAGAGCAACTGGCCCTGTCCGAATGCCTTTACATAGCATTCATGGAGTGGTTTAACACCAGGGAAATGTCCTCTCAGACAGTGTCCCCACTTTACAGCTTGTGTGTGTAAATTAAAGTCCTGTATCCTTCACTTAAACTGCCCATAAAAGTTTTACTTGCTCCATCATATTCGTCAGTCTTGGAGTGAAAGTGCTTGGACTGGGACTCAGTAATTTGGGAGCTAGATTGTAGAGGCTTTGCACTTTATCCACTAATCCTGAGGCTTGTTTTCATTCAGGAATGTGGCTAATATTTTTCATTGGCGTACAGACAATTTTGTTGATATGCATGCTTGCTAGAATGTGAGCAAAGTCGTGCACAGGCAATATGTTGTTTTATCAACACTTAAATTATTTTTTTTCTTTTCAGTGGTGCACATCTGTTGCATGTTTTGTCAAATGTCAGTTTTGTGTCCTGAGTTACACAGTTAAAGTCATAATCGCAATCATCCTAAACCTACATTAGCAGGTGCCTGTGTGATTCAGTGAAGCTCTGGGGACTCCTTCTGGCACCTGTGTGCCCCGTACATGCCTCAATTTATACCCCACAGTTACATAACAATCTATAACTGTGGCTTTGAAACATAGCTGGCTGAGCCTGGAGGCTTTGGCTTGATTTTATTTGTAATGTTCAATGGCGACAGTAAAAACACTGTACTTTCCACTGGAATAGTAAGTCATGAGACATGATGTTTTTAATACTCAATGTGTAGGTTTTCGAAAATGCAAGTCATTGTATTCTTACAGTTTTTATATCAGTCAAAAATATTTCCACTACAAATGTTTGGAGTCTGTATAATATTTTCATTTGTTTGCAAGTCTTCTCAGGGCTGCATTGGTTTGATCAAAAATACAGAACAACGGCAATATTACAGAATTTTATTACAATTTACAAAAACTGTATTTTATGTTTTAAATATATGTCATTTATTCCTGAAAAAGTAGATTTTTCAGCAACCATTATGTATTCATGGTCACATGATCATGTGATTAGTAATCTTTCTAATATGCTGATTTGGTGCTCAAGAAACTTTTTTTTAATTATATTTATTATTTTTATATTTATTTAGGATTCTTTGACAAATAGAAAAAGAACAACATTTATCCAAACATTCTAAATATCTTTACAGTCGCTAATGATCAATTGATTGTGTCCTTGCTGAATAAAGTACTGGAAAT
The DNA here is from genome assembly GCA_032361065.1 of Enteromius trimaculatus. Taxonomy (NCBI): domain Eukaryota; kingdom Metazoa; phylum Chordata; class Actinopteri; order Cypriniformes; family Cyprinidae; genus Enteromius; species Enteromius trimaculatus. The sequence continues at coordinate 12,163,980 of JAUMHP010000060.1, forward strand.
ACTCAATCAAAGTTTTGGATAGCTGATGGATAGATGTACTATTTTATGAAATTTTGTTACAGGTGCAGACCCATCTTGAGAACCCCACAGACTACCACATTCGACAGTCTCAGCGCCAACAGGTCAAGGAGTATCTGTCCACCACATACGCCACCAAGCAGGCTGTACATGCCGTCACAAGCTTGGTACAGCCCTCTCCACCCACCATGCCCCAGGGTCAGACAGGAAGCGTCCCACCATCCATGCCCTCTCCATGCATGCGCACTGAGCAGCTCATGACCTCTGCTGGGAACAGCGCACCCAACAGTCCCATGGCCATGCTCAACATCGGCTCCAGCCATGAAAATGAGGTAGTTCAGCATTTCTTCATTTTTTACACGGTTGCGGTTGTAAGCACGTCTAGGCATGTTTCGTATGAACACTTTTTTCCCTTAAAATGTCATTCTTCATGATTCATTTTTTGGATCTTTAATTTACAGTATATATGTTACAGTTTTATATTTAGCACCATAGTTCCTCTTTGAGTTCACAGAAACTTAAAGTTTAGTAAATGACAAAGTCTTGCTCATCTCTCATACACCATTTGCCCTTTATGATTTTCAACACTTCTCATCCCCGGTGGATGTTATTTGCTCAAGTGCTCACAAAGGTCAGGGTGTTAACTAACTTAACTTCATTGTCATTGGAGTTTAAGTGGCCAATTATGGCTGTGGAGGTATAATTAAAGATTAAAGAGTGACAGGGAACCCTAGACAGGACAGCCCTTTGGAACAGAGCAGACTTTGGTCCATCCTTCCTCCGCTCCCCATGCCACCAAATTCTATGGGATCCCAAGTGATTGTGTGCTTGTGACAAAACTAACAACCTTTGTGAGCTAAACCACGCAGGGATTAAATCTGTAGGACTATTGAGAGGAATGCACCTTTCTTTGGTAACTTCAGGAAATATTTCCTATAGATATTGGCTCAGTTATTTTGAAGAATTTATAGAGGAAATCTTAAGTACACTTTCCATTGATTACTAATTTTGTAGAATGAAAATGCAAAAGGTGTCTAAAATTCTCTTTATGGGTTTTTGTTTTTGACAAGATGGATGTGGTTATTGATGACATCATCAGCCTGCAGTCCAGTTATGATGACATCCAGGCTTATGCTGACCCTGTTGTTCAGATGCCAAACACAGTAAGTAACTGCTTCACTCAGTTCAGGCCTTTTAGCCGTTGACATTACTGCCTGTGACTAATACACATCGCTGAATCCCAGGAGGTAAGTACAAAACTGAGAGCGAATAATTCCTGTTTATGGTGTACAGACTGTGTCTTATTGCCACTGAATAGGTCTATTTTTGTAAACCCCCGCTACCTCGTACGTTAACAATGGAGGAATTATATTGGATCCATTTGTTGTGCTGCTTTTTATCAGGATTATAGGGATGAAAAGCATCTTTGTCTTATTACCAAAAGTCACATCTAATTATAGCGAAGCATGTCTCAGTAAAATGATGCAACTGTTTTTCTCTCATGCGACCTCAAAACGACTTATTTTCTGTTTAGACTCATCGAGAACTTTGCCAGCTGTATTTTCTGTGCTCGTTTTTTTGGATAACCGTTATTAGGACCTTGCCAGCTTCCATCGGCATGTCCCGGGGGAAATGTTTTAAGTATTTAAAGTGTTTAATTGACTTAAAAATTGTGGCCTGATTCACTCAAGGAAAGACATTGCGTTGGGAATCAGGAAAGTGGGAGCACTGTGCTTTGTATTTAAAGTAACTGCCCGACATTAACAATTAAGCCGCTCTCAGTTAGAGTTCAACTTGTTTACAAGGCATTTCGTAAAGGTGGGGAAGCAGGGGGAGGTTTGGGAGAGAGAGAGAGAGAGAGAGAGAGAGAGAGGGCTGGGGAGGGGAGGCTGAAAGTCCAGATAGGGGAAAGTTCAGTGTTTGGTTGTTAAGAGAAAGTAGAAGAGAAGGTCCCGGTGCAGCTTAGGTTAGTCTCTCTGGGGAGGTCGAGGGTGAACGACAAGGGCGTGCAGCTATGAGAGATTCAGAGGCCAGTATGAAAGACACAAATAAAACTTTTGCCATCGTAGAGGTTATCGATGGAGAGAAGATTCAGCTGGTAAGGCCCATCACTCTCCTTTTTTTAGGCTGATATTGGGTAGGAACTAGGATGGGAGGGGGTTGTTTAGTGTTGCGTCTTGCACTCTGTGCGCCTTATTCCTGGAAACTAGAGGGACTAGAAAAAAAGAGCACATGCCTTGGGCAGTTTAAGGACGCCGGTAACCTTGCCACACACATTTAGCCATAGGCTCGTAGCATGCTTTGCTCATATATCAGTAAATGGCTCATTGTTTATGGCTGCTGTTTATGTGGACCTGCAGGAGAGCAACTAAATGCAACTGTTTCAACTGCATAGTTCACCCATAAATGAAAAATCTGTCATCACTTACTCACCAAAATGCCATTACACACAATATGGACGTCAGTGGGGTTCAAAGTTGTTTTGAAACCCACTGGCTTTGATCGTATAGAAGAAAGCATGTCTTCAAATTATGTGTTCCACAAAAGGAAAATAATTTTAATTTATTAAATAGCATAGGTCGTCGTTGTTGTTGTTATATTACAGTTATATTGTCTTTTTAGTAGTATTGATTTTACAGTATGGAGTGAGTGCATCTGATTGATTTTCAGATTGATCAGTGTTCCTGGGGATCTGTTTTCCATTGTAATGATTGGTCTTTGGTTCCAGACTCTCTGATTTGGTCTCCTGCATATAGTAATCATCACATATTTACATGAATTAGTCTTGTATATTGCCCTTTTTCCCAACCAGCTTTTCTGCATGCAAAGGTTTCCATCAATAAAATGCCTTATTAAGCTTATCCACAGAACAATTAAATCCCTAATCCTTGTGGATTTGTAATACGGCCAATAAAAGAATCGACCACTTTGCTCAATATTTAGTGTGCAAACTATATTTTTTCCAGAGGGACATTAGGGATTTTAACAGTCAGAAGAGACATGGGGGGTTTAAACTCCTAATGAGGTTGCAAAGGCTGTCTCTGACCCTGTTGACCACGTCTCTTCTTTGATCACTGTGTCTTTGATCAGTGATTAAAGCCTCTAGAGATGGAATTCCTAAAAACCAATAGGGTGTCAAACACAGTGTGCATACACGTATTTTAAATCATTGCCATTGTTTGTCAGGAAGTGGTGTCACATCCTCACATTTGAAATGCTTAATAAGCCATTCTCATTGTGTCAGGTGTTTAGTTTGCCCAGAAATAACGGCTTCACTTTGCATAACTGGTTTCTCTCTCTGACTTTTTACTGTTGATTTGTGTTTGTTTGGCTTCGTGCTTCACAGTAGCCTCTGTGATAAGGTATCTGAGCTGTCACGGCTCATTAGGAGCTCAGAGCCGGCTTGCTTACAATTATACTAAGACACTAAGATGGAATAAAAGATACAACTGGTATAAAACCATAAAGACTTAGATAAGAACATAGTCAATCATTTCTCTCACCCAGAAGCAATAGCCGAGTGTGATATTTTTTGTGTATTATCTCCGGTATCTAGCGTTTATGGCTTTGCTTTAGAGATAAGATTAGTGTTTATTGGGTATCCAATGATTGTGATGATTTACCAGGGTTACGCTGAATATGGCTTCATAAAAATGCCATTTGCAAGACAAACTAGTTGTATCTTGTCCAGCAAAGAAACCAGTTTAGATTGCACAAATAACATACAGCAGTCGTCTTACTTGGTCAGAATAGATGAAAATTCACTGTGCCCATGATGTTACGTAATGGCAAGAAAATTTTGTCTGCGTAACTTTAAATACTGTTGTTGTCTTCCAACTCACCAAGACTCAAGTATATCTCTTGTGCACTATAGCTTCCACTGTCCAGCAGCCATTTGGATGTCTACATGGGGCCAGGTATGTCCGGATCAGCTATCGCCATGACCAGCAACTCCTGCCCTGCGAACCTGGCCATCAAGAGAGAACTGTCAGGTAGAACTGTTTCTTGACGAACAAAACACGGAGTACTGCTGCACATGCAAACACTATTTAAATGTATCTTATCTTTATTAATGCTTTATGACATGAAAAACACATTTCTGGTATCTAAATGTTTACTTGCTTCTGTATACCTGTTAACAGTCTTTGCACTGTAAGTGATTTGACTGACATGAGTTATGGAAAGTAAATGTGACATCAGTGTCATGAGGGAAATTGCTAAGAAAAAAAAAAAAATAAAAAAAATAAAAAAAAATAAAAAAATCGCAATTGCACTTAAAAATCTCAGTGTTGATTTATGGTTTATATCTTATGCACAGTTAAATTCTAATGCATTGACATACTAACCTAATGAAAAGAACAGAAAATTTAGCAGAGCTTACTGTAAACAACATTGCTTTACAATCGCAAGAAACTGTTACATAACCCTGCTGAATAAAATGTAAGGAAAGTTTCACCTTTCCAATTAAATGTCCCTGATTGCCGCTATTACAAAAGATGGGAAGTTTTGCATTTACATGTATTGCAAAACATGTCGAGCATATTAGCTGATAGTCTTGTCTTGTTTTTGACAAGATGCTGAAGCTCGTGCAGTGGCTAAAGAGAGGCAGAAGAAAGACAACCATAACCTGAGTGAGTATGCGCTTTTTTCCCCCTCATTTCTTTCAGTTTATAACCGTTCACAGTTTAAAGTACACTTGCTCTGCTAGTGCCCTGCCATTGACACCCCCCTTGCACCACCACCTCTGGGCAAATTCAGCTGACAGCGCACTACACTTTGGTCTATCGTTAACTCGGACAGATCCTGCTGCCGTGGCATTAAAATGTAATTGCCTGTGACATTTCACAAGTATTGGAGTTGTACAAGAAGACAGTAATTCTGCAAAGCTTTGCTAAGCTTGGCCTGTTCCCAAATACTTTGGGTTAAGGTGATATATAGTGCCATATCATGAGCATCATAAACAATTTACACACAGATACAATACCGGCTACATCATTTCCCGTCGTTATTGAAAGATTGAGTCAGAAAAGAAATAAAAAAAATATGATGGTCAAGGTCAGACAAAAAGAAAGCAATCATGCTGCAGAATCAAAGGTCTCCTAATACTATTAATTGTTATTATAACCATACTAACAATGCTTTTTTTTTTTTATTCTTTAGTTGAAAGGAGAAGAAGGTTTAACATCAATGATCGAATTAAGGAGCTGGGAACCATGATCCCCAAAACCAATGACTTGTAAGTTTTTGTTCATTTGAGCAAATTAATTATTTAATTGAATTCTGTTCAGATAGGAATTTTGCAGGACAATTCTGCCTGAAGACTTTCATCAATAAACACTTGACCATCTGGAACCTCTTGTGTTCAGGGATGTGCGCTGGAATAAAGGCACTATTCTAAGGGCCTCTGTGGATTATATTAAGCGCATGCAGAAGGACATCCAGAGAACCAGAGAGGTGGAGACCAACTTCAGGAGGATGGAGATGGCCAACAAACAGCTGTGGCTCCGCATTCAGGTGAACATTCATTCATCGTTGAGAGACAGCCATTATCACAAAATAAAACCTAAGGCTTGAAGCATCCACTTACAATAAAAGGCTTGTCTCCCTTTTCTTCCTAGTTCTTTCTATTTTATTTTATTTTCATTTTTATGAAAGTTTGGGGTCAGTTAAGTCATGTAAAATGTTACAAAAGTACAGAGACTTGCTACTGCCGGTACATCCACAACAAGCTGCTGTGAGCATGTAAGACATACTGCTGCTGAATATAGATAAATAAAGTAGCATACATCAATCACCTCGTAGCAGATCCATACAGGTGGAGCTGGGGAAGGTGGAGGGTTTCTGAAGCTCGCTGCAAACTGCTTGAGCAAGCACTAGTCATACATTTGAATGCTGAGCAGCGATCTAATTGAAATCTTGCCGCCTTCTTTGTCTGATCACTATTTTATCTTTTGATAACCCATCAATTTAAACTTTGTAATAATGCCAGTACTTTAATTAAATTGCAACATGGTCCTACTCACAGGTTTAATATAGAGAGAGGCATTCGTCAAGGCTGTCCTATCTCGCCGTATCTTTTTTGCTTCCTATTCTAGTTTTAGCCATCCTCATTCAAAGTAGTTAATTAAAACGTGTTTCTGTGACAAATCAAACCATATTACACAGAACAAGCACAATTGCTTTCAACATTAGGTTTCTTGAGCATTATTATGGATGCGTAATATTAAAATTCAGTCTGATAATAGTAGTATCTCAATTAAACTAAAATAAATAAAAATGAGAACTGATATTTTGATCTACAGTAAACTGATCACGTGACTTATTTATTTTTGTGTTCATTCTTCAGGAGCTTGAGAGGCAGGCCCAGATGCACGGCCTCCCCAGCAACTCTCCATCTGGTCTGAACAACACTGAGCTTCTAAACTCCTTTGTCAAGCAGGAGAACAGCCCTGTGGAGAACCACCTCTCGCACCAGCCCCATCTCCCTCCTCACTACCCCCAGCATCAGCAGCACCAGGGTCAGCCGCAGCCCCGGCCCCACACTCAGCTCCACCAGCACCAGCACCTTCACCCCCAGCCCCCGCTGCAGTACCCAGCTGTGGGCAGCTCCCAGCACTTTGACTATGCCCAGTCGCTGGACTTGTGCGACGGTGGCATCCCAGAATATGATGGCATGGGGGGCATCGGGGATCTCAGCTCGTTGGGCGGAGGTGTCGTGCCTATGGGAAAGAAGAATGATCTAGGCTTCTTGCTGATGGAAGAGGCCCTGTCACCGCTAGGAGGAGACCCGCTGCTGTCCGCCATGTCCCCCGAAGCGTCTGTGGACAGCAGCCGCCGTAGCAGCTTCAGCATTGAGGACTCAGACATACTGTGACCTGGACAGCCTTAGGTTTCGCTGCACAATGTGCATATGATACAACATGTACACACACATACAAAAATGTTGCATTTAGTCTGGCACACTGTTAATAGGGGAAAGGTACGATATTGATGAACCCTGCCACACTGAAATGAAAGTTTAGCTACTTTTTTATCTTTTAAATCTGCCATGCGAAAACAAGAAAGATGGTTTTAGTAAAATCATGCAACAGTTTTGTTCCTCAGCTGTCACAGAAATTAAAATATGCATATGTTGGTAAATGCAGTATAGACTAACTGAACAAACAGAACTGAGATGCTTGAATTCTGTCACCGAGAATTGGCTTATATTGAATGTTTTGTATTGCCGTAAAGCCATAGTTCACCCCAAAATTAACATTTTGTAAATTTTCTCAGCCTCATTTTGTCACAAAACTTAATATTATTCATGAAAACAAAAAAGATATTTAGAAGAATGTTGGTAACCTAACTATTGCTCATAGCCACTTCCATAGTATTAAAAAACACTGTGGAAGTCAATGGCTGTTAGCAACTGTTTGGTTTCCAGCATCCTTTAAAATAGCTTCTTTAGTTTAGAACAACATGAGGGTGAGTGTATAGTTTTGAGTGAACTATCCCCTTAAAGGCTGTGAACTTTTATATCTTATGCTCTCACATTCTTTATCTGTAGAATTATACTTTCCTGAGACTGTCACACTCACTGAATGTCCTCTAAATCCAGACAGAAGTGATTTTGGGAGGATTTGTTTTTTCACTTGAAATATATCGCCACGTCACCATGCCTGCTGTATCAGAGCTATGTGCAAAGGCAACTTATCCTCAGACAGTTTATCAAAATGCAGGAAGGAAATGGTTCCCACAGCCACGGAGAACCTGAAAACATCAAGAAATTGTTATCTTGATTTAGATTAATGACGTAATACAATTTTAACTAGTAAGTGAATCATTTGTTAAATTTGGTTCTTTTAAATGAATCATCCAAAAAGATTCACAAAACAGTCTATTTGATTCATTAGCAAATCAATCTTGAATTTGAATGCTTTTTAAAAGTCCTTATCCACTAATCACACTGAGGTCCTAGAAAAGTCACTCTGAATGTGCTTGTTATATCCATGAAAATTATTACAGCCTGTTTTTTTTACTACCCAGTCTCACTGTATTTATTCGTAGCAGGGACACGTTTATTTCGTTATTTTCGTAAGTCTGGATGCATCCAATGAAATCTTAGTTTAAAAAAACGAGCTGGACTTATGAAAATAACGAAATAAATGTGTCCCTGTCACGAATAAATAGATTAAATTAAATCACGAACTGTCGTGAGACTGGGATGTTTTTTTATTAATCGGTTTAAGCCATACTCAGGTGTGACTCTCCACCAAATTGGAGAGACTTGGAAAGAAAGGTATCAAAAGGAACCTACCATATCACTCCAGCATTAGCTTTGCTCATTCTTTTTCTATGTAGCTGCTGTTGTCATTGTTAAAGACAAAACAATGACTCCATGCTTCTGTTGGTATAACTGGCCAGACCAGGTGCTAGTGTGACAGTATGTTCAGTGGACGGTGCAGCAAAATGAATTAAACATAAATTAGTCCTGTTGCCACACACACTGCTACTAAGATACCTTGAAGTCAAGGCCAGATTCTTGAAGAAGCACAGGCTCAAATGCTCATGCTGGCACTCAGTAAAATAAAGCTGACAGCTGTGAGCCCTGTTTGCCAAAGTGAAGTTCATACAGCCCAAGGTGCCTTTCAGGAAACCTGGATCAACTTGAAATTTGATCCAGTTTTTGAGCTGTACAGTGAAGGAGGATGAATATGTAGAATATATATATATATATATATATATATATATATATAATTATAGGCTTTCTTCTTTTTTCGCTTCCCTAAGCACTGGAAAAAAAAAATAATTTTATTGATATTATAAAGATTTTATGAAGTGAGTTTAATTTCAAATGTTTTATGCCACTAAGCCACTTAAATGTACTTTATCTGTTCTTTTTTATTTTATTTTATTTTTCTAAAAAAACTATTTTTACTATATCACTGCCGAGCCATTGAAATATAAAAAATATATATTTCTGCCATTCTATTATAAGTGCAGAGCCATATTTTTGGTTTCTTTTTTTTCTTTTTTGTTTTGTACAAAATCGTTAAAATACATTAGGCTTTATGAGATTAAAAGAACATATGTAATATTGTTTTTGTATTGATTTTATTCCTTTTTTTTTTAAGAAAAAAGACATTTGAGGAAAAGTGATACTGTTGAGTGATGATTCATTGTTCATTCAGTTTTAATTAAAATGTTGAGAATGTGAATTTTATTGTACAGTTAAATCAAGGTGGCTTGTAAACTGCCTGTGTTGAACATAAGCTTTAATAGAACCAATGCCCTGTCCTCAGAAACAGTATGATGCACCTCCAGTGTCTTATTGCCTAACCACTTCTCCCGGTTTTACTGCTTTATTGTTTTAAAGGTATGGTTCATTGGTGCCGAAATGGCTATGTTTAAACCTCGTGAATTAGCCCTGCAGACACAGCAGGTATTTTATGCATTATTATTATCACAGGTATATAACAAACTGCCTGGATCATGCCAAGTTAAAACCAGCCGACAACTCTTGATGAGACTCTATGCAAATCTTTGACTTGGTTAGCTAGAATAGGCATAGCAAGGGCATTTTGCATAGCATAACATGAAGGGGCTTCTAACTTTGCTTGTGTGACTTTTCTTGTTTTTAGCAGTGCACCAGGAATGAGAAGGTTTGCCATTTAAAATGATAGAGGATACATCTCTTGAAGTAAAGAGTATGCTTTGGTAAAATATCTTGATGATTAAAAAGAAAAGGTAAAATAAACAATAGACATATTGGCATTTTATTTTACAACATGCTGAAAGACAATTCAAGGAGAATCTGTCTCAAGTTTTTTTTTTTTTTACCAAAACCCTCTAAAGGCCTTGAGAATGTTTTAGTACTGTGGATGTGTCATATTTATGGAATTTGCTCTTTCATAAATCTCTGGAAAAAAAAAAAAAAAAATGACACCGCACATAAAATGTATTTTAGTCGATGGTGTATGGCTTGTGTGTTTTGTTGGGGATTTATGGTGAGGGTGTGAGCGGTTTTTACAGTGCCACTAGAGGGAGCTCTACAACAGCAAACTGAATTAAAACAGGTAAATGACTAACCATGTTAGGAATGTGAACTATTAATGCTAACTAAATTTAGAACAGTATAGCCTGTATACTAATAAAAACAGTAAGTTAAATATAATACATTTTTATAAATAAAGGGAAAAAATTGTCAATCTTATTACATAGCGTTTTCTCACACTATCTTGTCACATTGAATGTTTAATTCATTTAGTAAATGTTATTTTTAAATATTACACATTTTTATACAGATTATTTCCAAATCAGCATTATGTTTTAACTTCTGGCAATTTAATCAAATGAGTCAAAAAAAATAATAAAATAAAATAATAAATTAT
>JAUMHP010000060.1:12174511-12186669 GCA_032361065.1 Enteromius trimaculatus
AATAGATGGTAAGTAGCCTAACATTGTTACTTTAGTATTATTTGTTTATTATTATTTCTACGTTTTGTGTGCTTTTGTTATTTTTAGTTTTTAGAAATATATATTGAGAGGAGCAATGTACAACAAATGGAGGGGGAAAAAATATATACCCTGGGGAACAACTTTGAGGTTTTATATAATTTAAATATTTTAAAGGAAATAGTTTTTCATGAGCTGACCTTTTTGCCTTACAATAATACCAACGCACTTCCTTATATAAGTCCGATTCCTTATTATATGAACAGCAGCTTGATGCCATCCGCATCACGTCTGGTTTGGCCCGAATTGCTATTTTTTTAGGGGTATAAAAAGATTATATTTGCACATTGACTTATTATTTAATTCAAGCATCAATCTTGACTAATCTGCCATTACCACTTAATTTTCCCATACACTCACGATTCAAGAAATAATCTTCAGTGGGAAATATGACTAAAGCAATCACACACACACACACACACAAAAAACCTGTATCCTCCAGGGGGCACCAGAGAACCGTGAAACTCCCCGAGTGCAACCTCATTTATTTCCTGTAACAATTACAGAAACAGCACTGCAATGCAATTAACCTATTTTTAAATACCATTTTATTAGGGCAGTTTATCCCAGATAAAGAGAGGCTTAAAATAGGACGAGGTGAGGAATAATTAGCTTGCAGTCATCTTGCCACCTCACTCATATGAAAAGCTCTGGCCGTGAACTGTGTTGCTTCATTAAAATGAGTGAACTGTAAACAGACACTGAGAAGAACTGGAGAATTAATTTTCTCTTAGTGCACAGCGTCAATTAATCTGACCTCTTGATATATCATCTAAAGAAAACAAACAAGATTTCAGCATGTATCAAAGATAAACATGACTCAGAGCTTATACAAGAAAACATAATCATATCCAATTATCACTATATAGTGACGCAGGCCTTGATCTGGACAGAGGTTAATATGCTAACTGAATACAAATACACACTGTATTCACACTCATAATGACTTGTCTAACACATACAGTATATACATATATATATATATATACTGATATTGACTAAAACATGTAATTGTAGTGTGATAGCCTGTAATGCAAATCGATCATTTTATTACAGTTTAACAGACTGCTTAAAAAAAAAAAAAATCAATCACTGACAATCCCCAATGATTTATTATTATATCTTATTTAAATGCATAGATTAAGCAATACAGATCTGATGATGAGAAGAAAAGCTAATGGCATACCCTGGCAATCTTACAATTTGTTCAGATGTCCTGTGGAGTGTCGTTTACAATGCCACCCCTAAAAAGGGGGAAAAAGTCAAAGAGTAGCACTTAAGAAGTCTGACTGGACTTGGAAAAAAGGCCTATTGTGCTGTCTGTGGAGCTTGCATGCAGTTTTCTCCTCACTAAAAGATCTAGATATCTAAGAGTGTGAAAGTATGGTCTATTTTTCATCTGTCAAATTAAGTTTTTGGAGACTATATCCGTAAAACTGTGGTATTTGCTCCTGCTGTGCACACGGACGAATGTTCAAACTCACACACATATTCCTCTAGCCGCCATCTGCATTAAATTGGACACTGGCAAGAAGAAAGTGCCATGCGCGTCTGGACTGCTGGTGGTCTTCCTTTTCTCAAGTCCTGCCCCGTGATTATTCACCTACCTTCAGACTCTGAGTGCTGAAGATGCATATCTGAGTTAAACAGCCCTTCTCAGGCTTAAATCGAGACAAATCGGCTTATTCAGATTCAGACGTCCATGTGTCTTTAAGCCTCCTCAGGCCCCAGCCTGGCGAAATGCCATTTTCTGCCTGTTCTTTATGATGCTAATGGACTTCTATATCTAATAAATCCCTGTAGATTTGAAGTGTGGAGATGTTATGGCTCGCTTGTTGGAATCCCCCCTCTTCGACCCCCTTCTACGCACATACACTTTATATTTTTTCATTCATCCCCGCGACTCATTTTCCTCCCACTTCAAAACACAATTGAAAATGCCTGAGCAGCAAATACTTACTGGTAGTTTCTTGGTGAAAAAAAACCTTGTAGCCGTGAGGAAGAGAAAAATCAAACTTGAAAACATAAATTAAGGTGCAGGAGGGCTTGTGTTACGCCACAAGGTTTTAGCACCACTGAAGCATGTCTGCCCTGGAGGTGGCCTGGGCGGGCTGTAAATTTCCTGCCTGCTCTGGTACTTGGCAGAAAAGCCTCTTTTGGTGCTCTGGAAGAGCTTTCGGATGGCATGCGGAAGTGGGCTTGAGGAGAATAACACGTATGTAAACACGCAAGAAGGAAAATAATCTAACTGGTCGTTTTATTGCGCGACCCACCAAAAAAAACAAGTAATAAGGGAATCCATTCATGTAAGGGAATGTGCTGCTGCGTCAGATTAGTTTATCCTCACTGCATTCCAAACGTTTACTTGGACAGCCTCCTTCTCTTTGCTAGATCAGTGTTTCTAGCCCTTTTTATTTAATCGGTATTGTGGGTGGGAAAACAGACTTACCAGGTTACACATACACTCTGCTCTGAGTGGAGTGCCATCTACTTAAATATGTGCAAAACGTCATGGCAGCGCACAGATATTTCCTAACGTTTGCTGTCGACTATAACAAGTGCTCAGTTCCATTTTGTTTCGTGTATTTCCTATTACTCTGCGAACTGCAAGTAGGGCTGTACTGCGTCTTAGTAATAAATTTCAGTGGATTGGTGTTAAAGGTGTCATGACATGGATTTTTTTTACAATTATTTAAATATGTTCCTTAAGGTTTACTGTATTTATAATGTTAAAGGGAGAGTTTACCCAAAAATGAAAATGAGATGTTTATACAAGACAGTAGAACACAAACAAAGATTTTTAACTCAAACTGTTGCAGTCTGTCAGTCATATAATGGCAGTCAATGGTAAAATCAAAACATACACAGAGAAAACCAAATTAAACCCTGCGGCTCGTGATGATACATTGATAACTAAATACACAAAACGATCGGTCTGTGCAAGAATCGAACAGTTTGTGTCTGAACAGTTTCTCTGAAATAGACTATTGACACTCCATTGACAATGGTCCATTTAAGAGAGAGGTGGCAGTAATGTACTTATAAGTCTGCGACTCACCCTAAAGCAAGAAAAAAACAGGTGTAAGGCTTGGGCTGTTGTGAACGCGCTCAAGACAAATGGCAATTTCAGTGAATCAGAGGTAAAAAAAAAAAAAAACTATACAAAGTTCAGCTTCTTGCACAGATTATTTGTCTAGTGTCTTTCGAACTCAATGTATCATCAGGGTTTTAATTTTATTTTCAATTTGGTTTTCTCTGTGTATGTTTTTGTAACCCTCAAAGTCATGGGTCCCATTAACTGGCAGGCTGCAATGGTTTAAGTTAAAAATCTTTGTTTATGTTCTTGTGTTTTTGTAAATTGACTTGCACGGATTAATGTTCACCACAGAAATAGCAATGCGAACTAAATAAATATAGTCAATTTTGATTTCACGTGGACTAACATGTTAACATGCATTAACATGCTGATGAAACTAGTTTGCTGATAATATTAGATTCATTCATCCATCCATTTTTAAAATCTTGCTAAGCTATCATCCATGGTTGTTTTGCTGCTTTCAAACCTGGAAAATTTCCACACTTGACTCTTTCATCCACTGAATAGCCTCTTGTCCTCTTTCTTCTAACATACACCTGTGCCTTTCCCATCTTGAACTGGTCCTTCAAGGGCTTCTCTTGAACCCTGTCTGCCTTCAGAACAAGAGTGTATCATCAGCGGTTAAGCCCAGAGAGCAGAGGGCAAAAATCTGCTGATTGAGGTAATTTAGCCCCATGATGCATGTGCACTGGAGGCAGCACTGTCTGTTTAATAGGCATGTGTCAAGATTAGTAAGTAGGAGGGGGCTGGAGGCAGTAAAATCTGACAGATTGGGATAAATTTATTACATTTTGTTCACAAGACAGTAAAAAAACTTTTATGAACACAAAGTGACATTGTGAAGTTCGTAAAGGTTTATGCATACTGCCTTGTTTTAAAACTTCTGATATTGCTTATTGATCCTACACTTATCCATTACCACACCATTCATCAGGGGCTTTTTTATGATCTTGTCTTGAGAAATTGACAGCTCATTTTCTCCGCAGTGACACAAAGCCAAACGTGTGGATTCGGAGCAAAATTGAAGGTTATGTATTCTTTATGGTGCGATGATCAATTGTAACCTCTGCCTGTCTGCAGCAGCCTATTTTAATGAGGGAGCCGAGACCAAACTCTCTGTCCTGAGAGAAGAGCCTCAAAAAGAGAATAATAAAGTTGGACAATCGACACATGGAGGATTGTGTCAGAGAAGTAAATGGGGGCTCTTTTTTCCTCCTCGAAAGGTCAATTATGTTCGGTGACAGCTTCCTCTCAGGTAGTTACCCTGTCATCTTTCTCTCTTCCCTCACTGCAGACTCCACTACATATTTAATACTTTTTCCTGACTTATTTCAATCCACCATCAGATGGAGGCCCAAATTGGCAGGGGTGAGAAAAGAAGGTGAATAATTCTCTTCTGCATTAACATGGTTGGGAGACGGATTGCCCTTTCGTGTCTGGAGAACGTGAGTCGAGGCCAAAGGAGCAGAGGTGAGAGAAGGTAGGAAAATGACATTGTTCAGCCTTGGGAATGCCATCGCTCTTTAATCCGGCACAGATCGCAATTCTCCCTCGCGACGCCGCCTGCGACCTGCCGATGTCTCACAAGGTTCTTTCTTCTTTTCATATAGGCTTAATTAAGTAAGCTGGGCTTGGAAATCAGGAAATAAGAGGTCAATTTACAACTTATAGAATGGAGAGATCAAATCAACTCACTGGCAATTAACAGGGGAATGAGTGAGAATAAAAATGGGCTTCTGCTGCCGAGGGCCTCTTTTAGTACAAGAGCCATAAAGGATTAGTCAGAAGGTCATCTGAAACCACCGAATGACCTTGAAGATTAGACCCCCATGCACACTCTACTCTGTCCCAGTGTAACAAATCTAGGCCGCCTCAAGGATGGATCTGAGCTTCCTTTGAGGCCCACGGCAGCTCCGGCTGGGGCTCTCCTGCTCTGTGAGCTCCCGTGCTGATCAACCTCTGTGTCACTGTATCGTTTACAGGAGGAGGGCTGAAAGTTTTTAAAGTGCATGCATAATGAAAGGACTTTTCCTGCTTCAAATCGAGTTTTTGAAAAGCAGTGAACACTTTAGTTAAACAGATAAAGCCCTGATCTCATCCCAACTGAGAGTCGGTGCCATCATTTGAAACCTGCAGAAGCGTCATGTGACTAACTTGTACCAAATCTGTCTGAAAGAACAGGACAGACATCTGAGCTGAACTGTGTCGGATGCTGGTACCTGTTCATTAATTTGTGGCAAATGCTGGCTCTAATATGACTAGAGAATAAAACTCTAGCCTTGTGCAATAATCACTGTTTACACTACTTGATATGCCATAATTTCATGGAATAGAGAAACAGCTGAACCATGAATGAACTAATCATAACCAACTAATCATTACCTCATGTTGTAGATCAAAAAAAAAAACAACGCAAACGAAACGAAGGTTACATCGTTAGAACAGTAGGTGACGCCAAAGAAATTCCACGATTCTATTGTTGCGGTAAAAATATAGATCTCAGAACTCACAAGTGCTTCTTTATCGGGCATTACAGGCAAGATGAAATTTTCTCATGAAAAATGAGACCGATTGGACCAATCAGAGCAGTGCAATATTGTCATTAAGTGTAGCAATAGGATATTTAGAAATATAGTAGCCTATATTTCAGAAATTCAGGAACCCTATAGGCAGGTAGACCTTCTATAAACTGTTTTTTTTTTTTGTTTGTTTGTTTGTTTAAGTAAAACACAATACTTTAACAGGGCTCTCAAGATTAACAAAAGTTTGGAGTGAGATTTGATCTGCCACAAAATATTTGCACAGAAGCCCCTCTGGCCCACCCAATTCTATGAAGTTATTGCTCGCAGTGTAATTTTACTTATTGTTCATAAATGATCAGCACAAATATTAATTATAACAATTGGTAAATCTGATAAAAGAGACAAATTCATCCAAATAAAATAAATAGCTTTATATATTTAAAAAAAATACAAATGTATCAAAAATAAACATAAATTTGGTGCCAAAAGAGTCAACCGAACAACTGAGACATGCATACTGTGCACATAGAGTAAGATTGCAGAATCTGAAACTTAAGAAATTATTTTGTACGAATTTGGCAATTTTTTCCAGCAGCAGCTCACACTATCTTTGATCACAGGAAACTGATTTTGTCCAGGAATCATAAAATAAAGTAATACACATAAATAAATAATGAATGGATTACCTACCGCATTCGTCATTATTGCTCTTTCAAATTCCACTCCGTGTGTGCGTGCGCGCACCCATGTTGCCTAGTAACGAATGTGCTGGCAAGCTGGCACATCGTATGCTTGCGCCTCGTCTATTTATTGTATATACACGTTATAATTATCTCTTACTTTTCAGCCTGAGAAATACAAGGTGTGGCGTGAGAACGTGTGAACTGGCTGAAATGCGTGAGACTTCAGAGCCCTGCTTTCAAAACATTAGAAACGGTAGTTGGTGTTCCCGTATAATCGGTCCGCCGAAACTCATCCAGTGAGAAACGTTCCGCAGTGCAAAAATAAGTGCGATTAAAATGCGTTAAATAAATTTAACGCGTTAATTTTGGGTAATTAATTAATCTAAATTAACGCGTTAAAGTCCCTACTTTATTTTTTTACTTTCCCAATACTGGCAGAAACAGCAGGAGTAATCGGTGATTTTGTGTCTGATGAGTACACTTATTTATTCCATTCCATTCCGCTATGACTGTTCTTCAAACGCCACTCTCAAATTAAAATGACTTTGACTTGATACCTTGTATTTTTCCTGTTCTCTTGCCTCCTGGTGTTTTTAAAAGCAAAAACGCTTCTGTTTGAATGGCTTCTTGCTTGTGGGAGAAATATATACTGTATTTCAAGCCATTTTTTTGTAATAGCTGTTCAATGCTTTAGTGGCCTTCCACAATAATGTAATGTAGTTTTATAGTATCTATTTTGTTTTTAGAATGAACACTCTTAGAGGTCAATACACCATTCAGCCTTGATACTAACACTGGAATCTGAGGTTGGCCTACAGTCATAAATCTCACTCATTTGAGTACCAATCCTTGAAGAAAATTAAGAATAATACAGTCGCCTACATAATCCCTTTCTTATTTCTGTCGATTTAAAGTCTTGGACAATGCTGCTATTGCTGGGATCCCACTTAAACCCCTCTCTCTTTGCTGAGGAGCCGAGAACCCAAACCTCCAGAACTTCAGTTAAGAGTTGGTGTGTACTGAAAGTGTTGGTTTGGATCCAGTCTTCCTCTGAGATATGTGGCGACTTAAAGTTGGATTCCATTTTCACTTTCCAGGTAATAAGAAAAGTTTCTTCTTTCGTCTGTGCGGCTCGCAGGAGATAAAGCCCTGGAATGACTTTGTGACGGAGAGATCTTAACACCACATAAGGCACCAAGAAGCTCTTCTCAACTATTATTACAGCTCTTGAAAAAAGAAAGGAGGAGATATGGAGAGAGAGCGAGGAAGGGAAACAAGTTAGTCGGTAAATGCAATGGAACCTGGTTACAATTAGAGGGCGATTTCCAAAAAGGTCAATGAATTCAGATAATATCCTTAGAGGGAGGAAATTTAATACCCTTTTTTGCTGAATTAATTAATTGTAATATTAGGCTCACTCATGGGGGCTCTTTCTTGAGTGATTAAGCGAGCACATATCTTTAAAAGAGTCCTCAGCCCTCATGGGTGTTGTGCCTTTGAACCCAGGGTGTAGGATATATTTATATATAATGCATGAGTCTAAAATAATATACATAAATGTGATCTTACCTTCATCAGAGAAATGCTACAATTACTCGTATGAATCTCTTTTGCTCCATTAACTCTCTTTCCGCTTCATCTGGACAAATTTACACTTCCTTGATTCATTTTTTTCACAATAATTTGTTCCATATCATACTTAAATAAATAATTTTCTATGCCAGGACCCTTAGACCCTCAGAATTTCTCATGAACACTTTCATAACATAATAACTTTCATCAAGGTCATCACATGTCTAGGATTTTTTTAATGCTTAGTAAAACTTCGGAATGAAATATGGAGCCCTGTACACGACATGCAGACCACAATGTATTTTTATTGTGGACACAAACACAACATTTGTTCCCATTAATTTGTTACTTGATTTATTCACAAATTTCCTCTCAAGTGAAATTGAGGCCAGATGTAATTCCCTCAACCCACAATCCTCTATTTTAGTTTTAAAACAGCGCAATTCACTAAAAGAAAGACAACTTTAAGGGCACTATTCTTTTTCAATAACTGCAGAATTTACATATCAAATGTAAAATAAATTAGCTTCAAAAATCATTTTCATTAAGATAGATTGTTATAATAAAGATTACTATAAAATTACTGTTAATATGACAAAATCATAATAATAATTAATTTTATATTGAAGTTAATTCATCACTGTACATTAAAGTTATCAACAGAACATAACTTAGAAAGGTACAAATGAATTGTTTCATACGGTACGTTGTGCATTTTGATATATCTTCCCTATATACAGACGCCCAGGGAGCGATCAATCTAGCATCCAGTTGGTAAAGTGTCAAACTCATCACCTATTCCATAATCTCATCAAACTTAATATTCTAGACTGTTCTAGCCTATGCATTTAGTCCTGTCTGGCACATTCAAAAAAATTCAGATACAGCAAAGCATGTCCTTGATGTTGCTTTCATGCTTCCATCTTTCCAACCTACAAACCCCCCATTTCTTTCCCCTCTGTTTTCAGGAGTCTGTGTTGTCCCAGGCCCCCTTTCCTGTCAATTGCTTTGCCCCGGGGAGAGCTACACAAAGACCTGCAACATGACAGCTTCCTTAACCTGCTGCCAACAGTCCCCAATCAACCCCTCATAATGCGTCATGTCCAGCAGGAAAATAACGTTGCTCATTCCCTCTCAGACTGGCAAATGCGTCAGTCACTCCCTACCCACTGATACGTCAATCAACCAGTCGCGTTTGAAATGCTGCTGGGCTTTTTTACCGCTCTGAAGCTTTACAGAACCATCGTAAAGTATTGTTTGGTTCGAATTCTGTTGGCATCTCATCATGGCGTTCTTTTTGAGCTTGATCTCTCTGTTGGTTGTCAGGCAGGATTTTATTTGTGCTGGGTGCAAATAGACTGAAGGTTAGAGGCATGGCCAGCTTTATCATTTACAGGCCTTTCTTGTTAGGTAACTTGTTTATCCGAAACATTCCAAGAGCTGAAACTGGAAACCAAAGGATGTTTTTTATGACGTCACACGTAATGATTTTTCTTAAAACATCCTCTTGCCAAGTTCAGGGGTTAATGTTTCGGTCTCGTAACCTGCTCTCCTTTTAATGAGCATTTGTTAAAAATGGTCAGGAGCGCGTTCTTAAATTCGTTGCTTTTCCTTCTTCTCCTCACACATCCTTGCCTCCCCCTTCTGAATCTGACACATCAGGTTTCTTCCACCGGTAATGATCAAAGTCGTATTAAAACGATGCTCGTTTCACACAGGAGGGGGGCAGGGGGCAACGCGGCTGCCTCCAGCTTCGGTTCCTGAATTAATTTCTAGATGAAAATGTTGGTTTAGCGCAATCAAGTGATGTTATAAACATCCCTCTATACCTCAGGCATTGTGCTTCCATTCTCTGACCTTGCTAAACATTCAGGTGCAATTAATTATTTCAGCGAGATCTAGCGACTGCTTCAAACTGATTAGCCTCCCTGGGGGGGTTGGACATTATTTTAAAAACACTTTCTCATCATGAATTTTAATCATCCCAAAATGTATCGATTAATTATTAATTAAGTAACTTTAAGTGATGCCAGGTGGGTATAATTTCAAAAAGAATTGGAAAAATCCTTTTGGGGGTGAAGACTTTAAAGTACAGGCGCTGTGAATTTATGAACCAAGTGTTGGCAGTTTGGTTTCTTTCATGTTCAAAAACACTTTTTTCCTCCCTAAAGTGGGTCTTTGGTCTTGTTTGGACAGAAGAGACTTACTATGGGTATTTTTTTATGTCTTGTTTGCACGAAGCACCAGTTCTTCACTTTTAGCCCCTGAGATATATTTAAAATTGAGTGCACTCGCTTTAAATGACAGAGTTGTACTATTTAATAGGTGCCACTAAGAGCCAATATGTGAATACGGGAACTTGTCTGAAACTAATCTTGTCTGAAATGATTACTTACATTAACCCCCCCCCATGAAATAAAATTAAATACATACGTGATAGCAACTTTTGCCCCCAATTATTTAAAGGTGTCATTAAAATCTACATTTGAACTGTTGGAGCTTAAATAAAAGAAAGCTCTTTGTTCTTTTTTATGCCGTGAATGAAATGTTTTTCTATTAATCCTTTTTTTTTCATATCAACTTTTTCAAATTAAATCATATACTGTATGTACAGTGTACACACTACTGTCCAAAGTTTGAGATTCTTATTATTTTTTCTTTCTTTTCTTTCAATTATATTTTTGAATAATGTGTTTAAAAGAGGATGAATACAGATCAATACAGTAAACGTTACTGCAATGTAATATAATTACATTTAAATATAAAGTCCAAAAGAACATAATTTAAATGTATTTACTGTCACTTTTGATTAATTGAATTTGTTTTTGGAAAATACAAATAATAATTCCTTAAAAACAAAACTGAATAGAGTACAGAATAAATCCAAACCCCAGTATCCATTACGTTAAAATACTGTTTATGCATATTTATGCCTAAATAATGGAAAAATGGATCATTGGATAATTTTTAATATTAAGCAGTTCTGTCATTTTGATATAAAAACTTGTCCAGTTGTTGCAACCTATAAAGTGTTTCGATTGACAAACTGTTGAATTTTTAATAATTGCTTTATAAATTATAAATAAATAACATGCCCAGGTAAGACTAGGTAGTTGTACTTCAAAAATCCCCCTAGTTCTGTTCAAATAGCTGTGTATTAACCTATGTGGCAGGTCCTGGGTGAAACACAGCAAATTACAAATTACCTGCCTGATTATGGCTGACCCCAAATATCCTACAGGCATGAATATTCATTACGAAATATATCCCAGTCTCAAAAAATTATTAATTTCTTCCTTCTCTATCTCCTCTCACTCTCTCCGTCTCTTTTCTCGTCTGGGTGGACTGTGAATAAGAATGATTAATGAAATTCTCACACATACAAATTCATCATTCTCAGGGAGCCGGAATGGTAATAAGGATCCAATTAAAGACACAGTAGGAAAAGAGCAGTGGGGGCTTTAGATTCGCGCTGCACTTTGACTGCGGCGAGGGCAAGTGAGATAAAGAAGCAGAATCACTTAGTTTGGCACAATATGCTCCAATGTCCATAGAAATGCATTTTTATGATACAAAACTATTTATGTTTTAAAGCCTTTAAAAGGGAAAAAACGGGAAATGTCATAACATTGCGGTAGCGAGTCTACAGCACTGTTACTGAGTATATGACACCTTCGACCTCCTCAGCTTCGCACCTTTCGCCGTCTGCTCTGTTGTGTTTACCGAGGCCTAAATCATGTTTTCGGTTGCTCTGCACCCCTGCCTGTCTGCACACCGCTTAATTTCATGTTCGGTTGGATTCTAAGATGGCTCATCCGCCAGCCAAATATTTGTTGTGAGTTGGCGGGGTAATCTGTGCCTGAGTACATACACTTATCTTTGAAGCCGCCACTGGAAAGGAAGGACACTGGAGTCATGGAGGGCAGGAGGTTGTGTGCATGCTGAACCTGGTGATAACAGCATTTGGATAAATCCTCTGCACTGCCAATACTGCTTCAACCATGAGGCATTAGGGCTGAATCCACGCTTTGAGACCACGTTAAAATGAACCTCGGGGTCTGCAATGGCATGCTGGTGTGGTGGTGCTGTGCCAAAGTCTACCCACAAATGTTCTTCCATCACCCATACATATGATCGTTATTTATATTTTTATTCCACGTGTGTGTATATATATATATATATATATATATATATGTGTGTACAGCT
>JAUMHP010000060.1:12206779-12217666 GCA_032361065.1 Enteromius trimaculatus
AGATAGATAGATAGATAGATAGATAGATAGATAGATAGATAGATAGATAGATAGATAGATAAATAGATAGATAGATATTTGAATTTCGTCAGCTACACTCTGCACTTGTTTCAGCTGCAATTTTGATTAGTTTATGAAATAAAGAATGAACCTTACCCCTAATATATATAGATAGATAGATAGATGGATAGATGGATAGATAGATAGATTTATTATTAACACACACACAGTCTACATACAAATGCTTACTGTACTTCACGTTAATGACAAAAATATTAGCAGATTTGAGAGTAGATTTCATATCACACAGTTGCAGCTTATTCAGTTGAACTGAATATATATATATATATATATAAGTTTTACTTTATATATAAGTATCTGTTATATTTTAAAAAATGGGTTAAAGGGACAATCCACCAAAATATGAAACTTTTGTCATTATTTTCACACGAGTTTCAAAATGAATGCAGAATGGAATGTATATGTTTGTGTGCATTATGTTTATTTATAAGAAAAGGTAAGCTATTGCAAAGTTGTTGAAATGAACGTGTGTGTTTTGCAAACAGAAAACCTCATTTTGTGGACACTTGGGTAGGTTTTCAATTATGAAAATGCATCAGAACAAAAGACAAGTGTTTTATACATTCCAAAAATAAAATAAAATTAATTAATTAAAAATTAAAAATTGTGGTTGAATAATCTATGTACAGAAAGACGTATATAATATAAATGTGCTCATTTAGATGAGCTAAGGTGTGTGGAAAAGTGAGGATGAGGTGCTGGAGAGTGACATGATTTGCTGTCCGTTGAGAGGCTCTCCAGATGGGAGGCGAACTCAGTGCACGCTCATCTGTCCTTCTCTCATTCTCTCTCCCGCCCGCTACTTTCTCTCTACAGAGAAAGACAGATCTGAAGAGGTTGTGTAAGCCCCTGGTTAATTAATTATTTAATTATTTAATCAAGCAGATGAAGAGCATCTCCCTACACCAGTGTTAATTATGAAACAGCTGGGGCAGTGTGTTGGAGGAATATTGAAACAGGGCTTGGCAACCTTTAGTTTTTCATCTCTCGCATCTCTGCTCCTTTATGCTGCAGTCAGTAATTCCCCCAGCAGGGGGAGCAGTATCTCTGCTCGTGGTGATCAGAATGGCACTGGAGAAGAGTGAGAGTTGGTTTGGGTGGAAACTTCAAAAGGCTTAGAAATATCAGAGGTTTAGTAGGTGAAAGTTTATGGTTTATTTTCTCGTGAGCAATTCTGTTTACACAACCAAATGGATCGTATCAACACACAATTTTTAGGGATCCACCTAAAAATTAAAAGTCTGTCATCATTTACTCAACTTTAAGCCTTTCCACATTTGTACGACTCGGGTGGCTGAAGATATATGTAAAAGATTGTAAAACTATATGTATAAAATATATATATATATATATATATATACAAATATATATATATAAGTTTTGGTTTCCATTTTGCATTGTTTTGAATGACATAATGTTTAAATGATGAAAACGTTTCATATTCTGTTGATTGTCTCTTTAAAAGTTTAAAAATTGTGGTCATTTAGTACTTTAAATTTGTTGTTGTTTTATTTTTTATTTATTTTTTTATGTGTGTGTATATATATATGTATAATATTTTATTTATTTATTTTTTATGTCGGAAACAGACAAGCAGAAATATGTCATATGGTGAGTTCAAACTTGTATCTTCTACCTTGAGAACAATGGATGCATGTCTCCATCAGTGAATCCAGCATTATTACCGACAGTTCACCCTCCCTTGATTTCGCATTGAATTATCTCCCTTCTTCATAGTGGCTAATTAAAGCATGTGAATAAGGATGTCAAAAATAGCCGTCACACCGGTCAGTGATTAAGACCACCCCGAGCGTTTCCCCCATCTCCTTCCCAAACAGCATTTCCACCTAACAGCAGCAATGTAGTGGAATTGCCTTTAATTGCAATCATCTAGACAGGCCCTGGGTGTCCGCCTGGTAGGGAGACGCAGTTTCATGGGCTCCATACGTTGCATAAAATTAAAGGCAGAGTGGAGACTGGATAATTGGCTTGAGTCTCTTGCTCTCCTCAGTCACGCAAAAGCGCCAGAGTGTGTTTCTTCGACACGCGGGTTTCACGTTCACTTCCGCTCGCAGGCCAGCACTCAGCGGGCCGAGATTAATGAGAGTTGGCTTTCCTTGCTCAGCTTTACGTGGCCTTTGGGTTAGGAGACCTTATGTGAGGTCTGGAGATCTAATTGCGCTCAATTTAGCAATGAGTGCTGAATTCCTAGTCGGATGTCTATACTTAATGCTTATTTTGATAATGGTGGTTAGTAATAGCCAAACAGCTACTACACAAGAAAGAGAACACCCCCCAGGTTATTTTTTAGGTACATTTGACACATTTTCTGTAATGTATCAGTCTCACAAAAGTCTCACACTCATATTTAGTTTTGCATTTATTTCTTTTCAAAATAGCATGAAAGACCTTGTAATGCTTCCAGAGACTCAAACAAATATTGAGTACCACACTTTTTTACGTAAATGCTTCCATTGATGCACTCTAATACAACAATTATTTCTGGATTTTAAATTTGAATGGTCTGAGAGTGCATGTGTGTGTGTGTATTATACAGTAGCAATGGCACTTTAAAAATCTTATCTGTGTTTTCACATCCCATGGATACTGTTAGCATTGGTGGTTTTCATTAGGGAAAAATAAATATGCTAATATGTTTCTACTAATATTCATTTGGAACTATTTTTGCTGATGAAACAATATTGAAACTAAAATGTAAGTTACTCAACTCTGAATCTTCAAACTGGTTTATTTTCCTAGTTAGAGGTTGAAAAAAGGGGTAAGTAAAAAAAAAAAAAAAAAAACAGAACTTAAAATAGATCTACACCGACAAAATGCAGTACATAAAAACAGTGGTTTATTATTCTGTCGTGAAAGGCAGATTGCACCTGCTCAAACACATACATTTCATCTTCGCTCCCTTTGGTGTGATTGTGGCTCATTTGAAGCGAATCGACTGAATCTGTGTGCACAGGGAATAATCTCAGTGTCTGTCGATGCATACCTGATCTGTGTTGTCTGCATGCAGAGATTAGTGTTGTGTAGTATCGCTTAGGGACTGTTGAATGAGAGTGTGTGTTTGTTTTTGGGAGTGCAGTGGAACAAAGATTGAACAGCATTAGAGATGGAGAACATGACAGATTACATGGATCATGGTAATTTAAATCAGCATTGGGTGTATCTGGCAACTGGAAAATTACAACTTTCCCATGACTGCATGATGGTATTCAGTATTCCCTGTTGGCACGGCAGCTTCTCCACAAGTCATTACTTTTTTACAGTAAAAACATTAAAACCAGAACCTATTAGTAGTAGTTAATATTCAAAATGCGTAACTGACTAATACATAAATAGCTGACGTAATTAAGGTTTAGTTTTTTTCTTGCGTTCTGTAAGTTCTGCCTCTTTATCTCTGTTTGAAAACCTGGAATTGCAGCAGTTCGTGTAATTATCGTGCTTGCCTTGGGTTGTGTGCTGGCATGGTACCAGCCTCCAGCATGAATGAATCTAACACTTTGAGGAGTATTTGAACAGTTACTGCACTGGCGTGTTTGTTATACTTAATAATCACAGATTCCTGACCAAGTAGAGGAATAGCCTATTTGACCCAAATAGAAATTTTCACCAGATATTGTCATCTGAAGTAACAAGTCTGCCAAGGTTTTTCTGACCAACTGAGGAAAAAATCACTACAATAAATCACACTTCCAGTTAGCTCGTGTCACATCAAACCATGCAAATTGTTCTTATTGGTATTAATTATTGTTAATGTTAACATCATCAGTGTTGCGTGAGTATAGTGTGTATTAGCATGTAGATTTCTGTACAGTCTAATCTAATGTGTTCACACAGGAGCAGAATACTGTTGTCAATCCTGTTTTTGAGTCTTTAATACAGTAACATTTACACAAAGTTCAGTTATTTACGGGTGGGACAATCGAATTCTACAGTATAACCAACTTCACACCAGTTAATTTTCCGGATTCACAACCGCATTCTCAGAACACAGACGCTGTGTGAACGGAACAGGACTGGACAACTAGCTGTATTTCACGTCATTCACTGTGATTGAGAGCCGCTCTGCTGCACAAACGCACATCTATCGTGTAGTACGTGTTTTTATGTGTGTTTTCGGTAACTTACAATGCTGGAGAAATGAGCGTGTCATCTGGAAGTTTTATGCCGTTAGTTTTCGATTGGAGCCACTCCCTCACTGGTTTTGTGTTTGGCGTGCGTCGCGCGGTTCAAATGCTCTTCTCTCCGCCCAAATGTAAAAGCTGCTGTCAGTTAATGACAATTTAAAGAAATAACCCGCGGCTAAATTGGACTTTTGTCGTGTCAAAAAGTGTTAAGACTTTCAGTTTGTGGACGTCGCCATCTTTGATATTACTTCGGACACTGTCGCTATGGTTACTGGTGCGGAATACGGGCTCGACTTCTGTTGCACGTTCATACAGACAGAATTCTAAACACAACTGAAAGCTGCTGTGTGAATGAGGCATTTCGAGACTCACACCTGTAAAGAAAATACGGTTGTCAATCCTAAATACATGATTGACATCCGTATTCCGCTGCTGTGTAAATGCAGCTTTATAAAACCTACCCGTACCATTCAATTTAGAAAACATTATTATAAGATTACCATTTTGAAGCAGGCTGAAAAAGTAAGGTGATAGTTTTGAACAGGCTGGTTGTTACTTGCTCAAATATTGATTTTGGATAATTTTTGACCAAAATGATTAACTGCAGCTTTAAAAGAAATACCCTTAGTTACATTTATGTTAAAAAAATAAATACCAGTAGGGTAAGAAAATGCATTTAATTGAATATGCATTCTCTCAAAACAAGTCAGCTTTGTGAAGTTTTGCTCCAGTAAATGTATTTTTGCACTACTAAAAAAAGGCATATCATTACCCCAATTTAGCAAAACATGCCACTTTGCTCTCCTCTCGCACCATCACTGTACGCCAGAAACTCTACCACACCCCCAGAGATCTCACCAACTAGTGTGAAGGTGAGCATTCGTCAACCCTGTTTTTCCTGTGTTTTTACCTGTTCCCTCGAAAGGTTAACAGAGAGGACTCTGCGAGGCACTCACTGAGCGGCACAAGTGATTGCCGTATTAATTGCCTCTCTCATTTCTCCACAAGGTCACCCCTGTCCACTGCAAGATAAGACAAAGTAATTCTTCTGTACTACACTGGAGCACAGCACATCACAGAGCCATTCAGCCTGAACCAACGAGAGCAGGGCTGGGGAGGGGTGAGGTTTGGCACAAAGTGGCTTACCTTTCAAGAGGCTTGACATCCGCAACAATACAGACCTCATTAAAAGGTAGGGATATGCCCTCGCTGGCCAATTTAAAACCTCAACTGCACTGTGACTAATTTGCTATCAGCATCAGTGACGCAACACACAAACAGCTAAATCATACCCGCAATGTGAGATGCAAAGAGCAAATGATCATTTAGGGACGTGTAGGCTAAAAAAAAGGTATATACTTTATTAAGGATGATTTTCTGATCCATTTGAACTCTCCGTATAAGAGACAATCATGGGTCAGGGCTTCTGGTGGGGAGGTATGTGAATTATCTCTCTCCTCCAGCTCTCTGGAGCTCTTCTCTATGAGGTGAGAAAAGCCTAATTCCCACCTGACAAAGGGACAGATTGGACATGTTCTTCACCCTGCCCCAGATAGAACTGAATATCATACAGTCATTTCTAATGTGAAGTTGGACAATGGCAGTCATTACTCATTCCTCCTCTGGACAACCTTGAAGACTTTGGCAGAGTTTTCAGAATGGGGGATGGTGCCCGTCTTCTGGATACAGTACAGCATATATAAGCTATGAATGCATTTTGCATCTCTGTTGACCTAATTTGTGATTTTAAATGATTGGTTGTACCCCTGATGTTGTGTTCTGGTCATTTTCATCCAGAGAGGATTTCCTTTTTCCTGAACACCACAAAAGATGTAATAAATTCTCCAAAAAAAGTAAAAGATTAGTAAATTTTGCACTTTTTGTGACTTTTCTTACATCTTGTCATATTTGTGTTCCCGGTCAGAAATTACTAGACAACAAAACATGATTATAAAAATTATTTTGCTGCATTACTGCCAAATATTGGATTGAATCTTCCCAAATTATGAGCACACACACACACATATATATACAGTATATACTGTATATGGAGGTCAATAAGTCATTTTACAACAACTTATTATATAGGTCAAAAAATATTTGACAGAGGTGGGTAGTAGTTACATTTACTTGAGTAAATATTTTGGGTAACTAATACTTTTGGGGTATATTTTAAAATGGGTAAATGGGTAATCTAGTTTTCGAACACATAACATCCTTTAAAAATCATTCTAATATAATAATTTATTGCAATGTTTTGCTGCCTACTTTTTTTGGAACATTTTGTTCTGGATACTTTTATAAAAAAAAAAAGGCATATAAAAAACAGCATTGATAGTAAATCAACATATTGGAAGGATATCTGAAGGATTATGTGACACTGAAGACTGAGGTAAAGGCTGATGAAAATTCTGATTTGCATCACTGAAATAAATTACTTAAAAAAATAAACATTAAAATCTGTGTGTGTGTGTGTTAGTGCTGCACAATTAATACATTTTCCACCTATGTTCCACTGTAGTTGTCACAGTCAGCTGGAAGTGCCAGCCCAGATCAGGGGATGGCACTTCAGTGCCCAGCGAACTCTCTGTGTTTTATGTCTGTTTTCATTCATGGACTTTCATCAATCGCCTGATGTCTCCGCCAACTCGGTTGTTGTGTAGGTGCTTCATTGTTTGCTCCACCCCCCTTGTTGGTTGTCTTGGTGTTTGATTGTTGGCTCCACCCACTGACCTATTTTCATGCATATAAATCCCGGGAAGTGTTTGTATGTCTCCACGGTCCATTAGCACTGTCAACCCGTCGTTTTGCCACTCCGTGTTTTCCTCTGTGTTTTGATGTGTTGTTTCTGACCTCGCCTGTTTTTTGACCACCGCCTTTGTTTTTGCCCTTTGGATTGTGTTTACTGTGTTCTGACCTATGCCTGGACTCTGACTACTCTCTCTGATACTCGCTGTATCTACGTCATGCCTGTATGCTCCTGATCGACTCTGCTTGTCTCACTCTGTCTACAAAAAACAACTCGCACATGAATTCGAACGCCTTCTTGTGTCTCCCTCGTGACAGAATGAACTGTCAACAAGGGTTCAGCAGTTGTTTTCAGCGCGAGACCTGAGACTTTTTGTTGCAACACAGGCAGGAGTATATGCCAGTTTCCCCAGCTTATCTGGATTCGCTGTTTCAACGCAGACGCCGGATTGAGGATAACGTGGAGGATTTCATCGTCATCAGCCACCGCGTTAAAGCCTTCAGCCAAGATGGAGGTCCGACTGCAGTCTTCAGCCACCATGGATGTCATGCCTCAGTCCCCTGGCGTCATGCGTGCTGCTTATGAGGACAACAAGGTGCTTCCCAGGCCAAAAAGGTTAGTGTCCAGTTTAATGGACCCGCCATTAATGACTGTGAGAACTGTGGATTTTATCAGGGTCCCTGCACAGAACGTTGTTGAGACTGTTCCCCTGTCGTCAGTAATCCCTGTTGTGGCAGTCGCCATTTTGTGTGTGTGGGCCGTTCACTGCACCCCTGAGCCCACCGACGATTCATTTTTGCCATGGCCCGGAACCCCAGAGTCTATTGATCACGCTGATCTGCTATGGCCTGAGCCACCAGAGCTGTCTACCACGTCGGTGGTTCCTGAGTCGCCCACAGTGGGCGCCGTTCTCATCACTCAGCGCGAGGTACAGTAAGACAGCTAGGAGGAGCTGTCTACCACACCGGTAGCCCAGTCTGTTTCAGTCACACAGCCTGACGAGCTGTCGAAGGCCCTCATGATTCCCGTCACACGGTACGAGAGACCGTGCTCAGCCCAGTCGATTCCAGTTACGCAGCCTGCGAAGCTGCAGAAGGCCCTCAGCTTGTCAAACCTATCAGAAACGGGTTCTAGCCCCGTTACGAGGTTAGATACGAGGGGTTGTGTCGAGACCAGTCAGTCCTGGTTTCCCGGCCAGTCGAGTTACCTGAGGCCTGTGACCCTGACTCATGGTGGCCGGATCCGCCAGGCCCGGTCTGTGATCCACATCCTCTACTACTGAACTCACCTGAGCTCCACAAAGATTGTGAGGCTCCCTGGAATTCATTACCAGTCTGGTCTCGGAAGGTGCACTCACTGTCGGTCTGGTCTCGAAGGGCGCATTTATTCTCTGTCAGGTCACGAAGGGCGTACTCACAGATTAATCGGTCTAGAAGGGTGTTAACACTGACTGTTGGTTGTAGGAGGGTGTGTTCACTGTCAGTGTGGACCTCGAGGGCGCAATGTCAGCCTGGTGGCCCTAAGAGGGCTCTGTCGCTGTTTGTCCGAACCAGAGGGGCTCAGCTGCCACCAACTCTGCCCTGGAAATTGGCTTCACTATCTGCTTTGCCCAGGTGGACGTTTCCGCCAATCAATCCACCCTGGAAGGTTTCAAACATGCTTCACTGTAGGTATGGTATTATTGGGATGATACTCATCATTCTTCTTCCTCCAAACACGGCGAATGTAGTTAAAAAGTTCTACTTTGGTCTCATCTGACCACAGGACTTTCTCCCATAAAAAGGGAACCTTCTGTGCGATGCAAGATTTTAAACCATTACGTCTAAGTGTATTACTGAAAATAGCCTTGGAAACGATGGTCCCAGCTCTCTTCACGGCATTGAGCAGATCCTCCCGTGTAGTTCTGGGCTGATTCTTCTTTTAAAAGGGAACACCAAATTAGGTAAAAGATTTTAGGGATACTCATGTAGAGTTGACTTTAGAGTTGATTGTTTATTATATTACTATGGCCATGGTCATATAAAGGTTGCCAGCATAACACTATAAGGCAATGTAAAATTTAATCATTGAATCGCAATATATATTTTTAATGTTATACTTTTTACATTTGATAGTCACAGCGCAGCCAAAAATTCTTGAGCCTGAAAGGCCTTAGTCCCCATATGACCCTACAAGATGAATAGTTCTTCTCATGTGTGTGCGTTTCCCGAAATACAGCTTACTGTAAGCAAGGATCAGTTTACAGACAGAATGTGGACTGCTTTTTTGTGAACTTTCTTGAGGGACGGTAGCTTTTAAGAGTCGATAATTATGTTAGCCAGGAATGTAGTGTTAAATTGAAAAATGCTTAATTCACTCTGCTGTTTGTGTTGCATTGTCATGTTTTTCACCGTGTCACATTTTCTCTTGCTGAATCGAGTTGTGGTTCATTTTCAGCTTGGATTTACAATCACAGAAGCATGCAAATGTAAACACGGTCCATTGTTCGATTCATTTTATAAGATTTTCTATACGGGGCTAAGACCCTGGCGATGCTCTCCAGATGCCCCTAAGTTTTTCTTGTTTAACAAGATGTTGAATGTCAACAGTTTTTAGTAATACTATTCAGCACCCAATTTCCGAGACATTTGCCAGTTCTACACTTTTAAGCTGGCAGCATTATGCCAAACACAGAAACCTGACACACGTGAGGGTAAGAGAAATAAACTTGTGTTTATTTCTCTTTTGTAAACTTGAGCAAACCTACTGAAATTTTTCCATCTTTCTAGCCATGCCATCCGCTTTCCAGCTGTCATTCATTTATATGCACAGAGACAGATGGATAGATGCCAGCAATCAGCATTTTCCACAAACATCTACTCTAAGAATTTAAGATGCCTAATAAAATTAAGGTCTGATTTTATTACATTTGTTCCAAGAAAGAGCGATATTTAGGCCACTGTTACCCACAGTCTCATGCTCTGTGCTATATTACCATTAGCTATTTGATTTTCCCACTAAATCTTCCATTGAGACATCATGCTTTCAAATGAACAAAGTGCTCCAAAGATTTGATATTACCATTCAGCATCCCCTTTGACTGACACTGTGTGGAATTCAGTATGAAATTATGCTCCTTAGACTAGAACATATTTAAATATTAACACGTCAGAAGTATATTCTAAGATGTCAAATAGATAGAAGAAAAAGCAAATATGTAGTTCAATTCTCTTAATATTTAACATATAATTTATTCACATGTATAGCCTGTAGCAAAACAATGGGGTGTCAGCAGGTGGGTGGGTTTCAGAATCGAATGCTGCTTTCTCCCTCGACATAGATGTGTTGTTATCACCCAAACACTTCAGGTCTCCCATCTGCCCTTTAAATCTAAGGTGCAGTATTTTGTGGGGGGCAAGGAATAAAGTAGAGATTTCTTTTAAGGGAGATCCTGAAAATCACTTCAACTCTCAAACCTTGCTTCCTCATAGTTTCTTCAAAAGTACTGTAGGCCTTGTGGTCAGCCTCACTTTGTGAACTAATGCCTTTTGGGTAATAGTCCACTGAGAAATGCACATCGGACAGGCTCAGAGAAAGAGACATGACAGTGTCAGTATCTGCAAACACAGGAGAGGGTGAGTAGGGAGCTTATATATTCCTCATGTACAGTAGGATGACTATTGGCCAGATCTAATTGAATAACATGACGTAGCATTAAGTCTTCCTGCTAGAACTTGCGCTAAAGCTTTCATTGTTTGTTACTTTTGATGCAACATGGACTGCTAGAAAATGTATTTGAAAATTATATATATATATATATATAAGGCAGTGATTGCTTTCTCTTTAAAGCAAAATAAACATAAATGAACATCTCCTGCCTCGTGTACTTGCTCAATCACAGTTTCAACAATGGAAAGACTTGTAGTTAGCACATAT
>JAUMHP010000060.1:12218346-12234467 GCA_032361065.1 Enteromius trimaculatus
TTTTTTCTTGAGCCATTTTAAAAGAAGAATGTGGAGCCTGTTCCCAGGGGCCTCCTTGATGCTAGGGGTCCTGTTGTGCTTTGGTCCCGCTGCAGACGCACCTGTTCCAGGCCTGCTGAACACTGGCTCCCCTGCCTCAGTCTCAGCACACTGAGGCCTGCAGATGCTGCTGATCTGTAACACATCTTGGCCAAGCTGTGCAAATACATGCTTATTTTGAGACCGTTTAGGGACCTCAAGAGCGAGAGAAATGAACTCATTCTCATGCTTCCAGAATCAATACCCAGCGCTCCGGTCATCGTACAGGCCTGTGCGTCAAACTAGCCAGATAGATGCTAATTTGACTCACCTGGTACATTTAGCTTGCTGTTTTGGAGCCTGACGATCGTTCGGCACATTGAAATATTTTAAATCAAGCATGTGTAAATATTAGAGAAGACAAAAATCTCCAAGTGTTTAAGATGAGCTGAAGTTCAAGGTGAAATCGGAGAGCCAGTTAGCCCTGAAAAATGTTTACTTGTGGCAAGCCTCCATGAAGGGCTGCGACGTCCTACAGGCCACGGTCTGTGCTCCTTGTTTGCGCAAGCTGCACTGAGTCACTGTGGGTTAAACAGGGGCCTGTTTTGCCATGCTCTGCCAAGCACCCCTTTGACATTTAGCTCTGATACATAAACTGCAGTGTTCTTTTGAGCTTAGACACTCAAAAAGCACACTTTTGAGGTGACGATACTATATACAGTACGTAAGATTGCAGAAAAGTGACAAAAATACCGGTAAAGTAAAGGCTTTGTCTTCCATGGTAATTTTAAATAAGGATGCAAATTATTACATTTAGATCATATTCATATTCATAACTTTAATTTTCCATATTTATATAATTTATACAAATATGCATGTATTGTAGCAGTGATGCACATCACTTTTTAAAATGGTGCATTTTTAAAAGGTGCATCTAAAATCTTTATTAATTATTGGTTTTCTGCTTTGTTTCAGTTAAATATGTAGTAAAAAACAAATAATAATAAGATTAGATTTTTTAAAGGATTATATTTGTATTCCTGAGTCTGCGTCTGTGCTTCACTGTGTGAGCGCATTAGTGTTGTCCAAACGATCAATTGAGATGAATAACATTCAAAATAAGCGTTTTTGTTTACATTGTGTTTTTGAACTGTTTATATTTATTATGTATATATAAATACACATACAGTATATATTTAGAAAATATTTACATATTTATGTTTTTATATTTTATAATATATTTCAATATATTGAATATAAACATAATATATTTTTCTTAAATATATTCATACATGTGTTATACACAGTACACAATATACACAGTATGCACATATATATTATATAAACAAAACGTTTATTTTAGATGTGTTTAATTGCAATTAATTGTTTGATATGTATATATATATTTTTAATCTAATATGTGTGTCCACCCGAGAGGGCAGAGCACCTGAGACACTGAGCTGCTCATGCACCATTTGCCGATGCAGTTTTTTTTGGCTGTGGACCAACGGTTGCGTAACATCATAGCCATAAAACAGCAGGGTGCATATTTTACTGCTTTTTTTGTCACACAGCCTTCGACAGAGAAACTGGAGCGGCACGCAGAGCGGAAGTTTTACGCTGCAGACGTACCTCAGAACACCCACCTACCAAGATCAAAGTCACCGCCCTGCTGTTCTGTCTGTTTTTATACCACTGTCTGCTTTTTCATATCCTCGCATTGAGAAATACTGTAGATATACACCAGACTTTATATTTAATGGCTCGAGTTCTTTGTGAATGTAAAAATTGATGCATAAGTCATAATAAAAATGTTATTGCTTTCAATAAATCAAATTAGTTTATAAAATTCAGCGAGAAGGACTTTCTAATGGATTTTATCCATGTCATCAGTCTATAAAAGCATCCTCAACACCTTTAGGTATTACAGAGCTCTTATTGCAGTACCGTAAAGGAGGATTAGACTGTATTTAAGAAGGAATCATTTTGTATTTTAATGCACTAGTCAGATTATACTGACCCCTACAGGTGTGGATGATGCAACTGTTACTGATGCCGCTTAAGAAATATTGTTCAGTGTAAGGTCTATTTAATCAGTGAATGAATCTGTACATTATCAGAGGCGTTACTGATACAGAATAAGTAGCATTCAGCTGATCACGTGATTCCAAAATGACAGCCCCACTGAAGTGACCTTCTTCATGGAAAGCAAAATGGCTTAAAAACAAACAAACAAAAATGTATCCGAATAGAAAAAAATATGAAATAAAAATATAATAAGCATTTTATGTGAAATAAAATTAATTTTTTAGGTTACCAGTTTGATTAATATCATAATCTCATGTGAACTGTGAATAAAAAAAATAATGACTTATAATATATATATATAAATGTATCAATAAAAATACAAAAAAAAAAAAGAATTAATGTAAATTAAAATAGCTTTTGTTTGTTTTCAAACTGACTGAAATCATCATCTTATGTGAAATAAAAAGTTCTAATGAAAATGTTATTTTAAATAATAAACTAAAATACATCTTTACAACATTTCCTTTCATTCTATTTGTACAATTAAACAACAATAATAATAATAATAAAGCAAAAGTATAAATTAAGTACTACAATTTATTAATATTTTATATAATTATTTTATTCTTTTAGGGGTTTTAGGAATTCTTTTAGAAGGTTATTTTGTAGATGTCCATTTGAGAGACTCATATTTAAAATATACATTTTATTATACATTTTATGTCTAAAGGTACATAAGTAGACAGATCATCACAATGATAAGCACAAATATTAAAACTACATTTTGTTATAAATATTACAAATTATTATTATTATTTTTAAAGTAGCCCATATTTTAATTCAGAAATTAGAGTTATTTTGAAGGTGTTTATGAGAAATTTCTCAAAAAGGATAGCCACTGAACTCTATAAGCTCATGAGCGGCTTTACTAACACTCCTCTCATTGTTGCATTATCTCTAATATTCACTGTATGTATGGCAGGTTCATTATTAAAGCCACTTACAGTAATCTCATCCATCTTTTAATTTTTTCCCCGCTTCTTAATTCCCCCCCCCCCCTCTCTCTCTCTCTCTCTGGTTTTTGATTAAATAAAAAGCCAAAGGGATGGATATGGCTGTTAATTGCATGGGGCTGATGCGAGAGCTGAATCAACACAGAGGAGAGGTCATTAAACCCAGCCGGTCCCCTCCGCTCCGTTTGTCTGACTGCGCTCCGAGCTGCTCCCCCCTCATCTGTTGTGCAAATTCTGCCTTTAATTTAACTTTGCAGTGTTGGGTTGCTCCAGTCCACCGGAAATAATCTTCCCCCTTCATCTTCAAAGCACCGTTATCCCCC
This sequence comes from Enteromius trimaculatus, assembly GCA_032361065.1. Classification (NCBI taxonomy): domain Eukaryota; kingdom Metazoa; phylum Chordata; class Actinopteri; order Cypriniformes; family Cyprinidae; genus Enteromius; species Enteromius trimaculatus. The sequence goes on from JAUMHP010000060.1 coordinate 12,221,729, forward strand.
TGCTCTTATTGTGCAGTCACGTAGCCCCATTGTCCAACTACCAAACTTCAATTAAAAGAGGACGAATATATCTGGGCATTCATCAACTGATTCATTATTCTGCAATCCGTCTGCCATCATAGTTATTTGGATAGGTTGATTAATCTCTCTGTCATGCATCTATAAAGATATATGATGATTACATATCAAAAAATGAAAAAAAAAAGACGTACATCATCAGGCATCGCGGGAGTTTCAGAGAGATTGGTTTGAGCAATCATTTCAAGCATAATTCAGAGCAAATCGAAAGGGGCGAGAAACACAAAAACCTACCATCTCTGATTACATTTAAGTGTTTACACGGTGCCAAAAATGTGTTGGACTGACCACACAAAGACGGTCAGAAGATCTTGTTTTTCTGCTGACGGTGAAGTCTCATTGTTTTGCCAGGACTAAAGGGAAGCATTGTGCTCAACATGTGTTTCTGATGAAAGCATCAGAGTAGCGCAGGACTGCTGTGCCGTATACCGCAGAACTTCAGAGACCAAAAAGTGAGAGCGACAGAGCCGTGAAAAAAGCGAAGTTGCGAAAGCTTATGGTTTCCTTGCAAATTCCATCATATCCATTGCTTCGAACGCTCTTGTTATTTCTAGGTGAGCTATGAATGAGAACAAAAGAAAATCTGAATTATTTTCTTACAAATAATGTAATACATCATTGAGTACCGCTGTAAAGGTCCACAAAAGAAAAAGGCATAAGTAAATTTTTTTTTGGTGGCAAGCCGATTTAATGTAGTAGACATTTCAGTGTAGACAATACTGGAACTTATTTTTAATATGAAGTGATTTCACTTTCCGAACGTCCAGACATCATCTTAATAGTTTCATCATAAGCCAATTTACCTGTTATTCGAAAAGTAAATTGAACACAAGCGCAGAAGTGATTCCATAAGGAGCCATTTCAGTCCTTCGTGTTATGTTCAAGCTTCATTGTGCAAGTTAAACAAATCCAGACCGAATCAAATCCATCACCGTCTGCCAGGCTGCGCCGCTTTAAAGGAGCCACAATAAAATACACATTAGACTCTTATTTTAAATCATTTTCTTCTCGTATGAATTTCTTGTAATAAGCTCCATTGTGTGCAAAGTAATTGTGAGCACATTTCTGTGATGTTTCCTGCACATGCAGCAGTGATTTCCTGACTGCCTCAGCTTTGGTTGAAATATATGTAGCACGCTCATGCTTTATTTCACATTGGATGCTTTAATTATTGTCTGCATGCTTAAGTGTGGATACATGGCGTGGAATAATAGAAGCTTTTTTATTTACAGTAAGAATTTAACAGTATTATTGTGAAATGTTTAATTTCATTATTGTAAATGATACAATAAACATTGTCAATGGGACTGTCACAAGCCTTCCGGTTTTCATCTTAAATATCTTAAGTTGTGTTCTAAAGATGAACAAAGCTTTTATGGGTTTGGGACGACATGGGGCTAAGTGATTAATGACAATATTTTCATTTTGGAGTGCAGTCAACTTTAATTAATGCAGTTAATGCTTTTGAAAATATATACCGCCTTTTCTATTATTCCATGATTTTATGGAGGAGTCATTTACTGATGTCATTGATCTTTTCTGTTTTCAGGGGTCCAACATGCTGTTATGACTGTGCATCTGTGTGTTTGTTTGCTGTTGCGTGCAAAATCTCATGAGTGCACTTGAGCAATTATGTGTGTTTGAGATACAAAGATGCCTTGAAGACTTTTTAGAGTGACTGGAGTGTGTTAGCCAGCTCTTTTACTGTGGGAGGACAAGATGTTGCAGTGTAGAGAAAGCAACTGGCTCTGGTCCCACATATCTAGTGACTCACCAGGCCTCTTCAGCACTGATCCCTCAGCTCTGTGTGTGTGTGTGGGTGAGTTGGTGGTATGTGTGACTGTGGTTGTGTATGTACAGAACATGTGCACAGATCCCACAAAATGATCATAAAACCACGGGCCGTGCTCAACTTTTTGGTATTAGTGAAATCCAAACAGAGAGATGTGGTCCATTGAGAGCCGTCCTCATTAAGAAAAAACAAAAAAACCTGACCAATATATTATATTACACTCTGAATATACCCACTCCCTCCACAAAATGTTTATTCTAGTTTCTTAGACATACATTTGGAGTTGGTTTGATTAGCGAGGCCGGATGCATTAAGTAAAACCAATCATTCTTCTGTTTGATCCAGTTTGGTTTGGATGAACTGTGTAAGTAATAAGGAGACCATTGTTTGAAAGCAAGTAAGTATTCCAGTGCCCTCTGAACACTGAAACAAACATGCAAAACAAGGGCTGCATGATTAATCGAAACAAAACTAAACAACGCTACAACGAAGCGCAACACTATGTTTATTTACATGCGAGCAGCTCATTACCCAGCGTTTTCAGTTCTCAGAACAGCCAAACATATTGCCAAACTTGTAATGACAAACGCTTAAGAAGCAGAATAATATTACCGTTATTAGGTACCCTGCAGTTTTCTGACAAGCTTTAATAATTTTACTGTTAAGTCAAATTAATTTATTTATTTTACTACTATTACTAAAAAAAATACAAAACTACTGTAATTATATTACTGTAATTTTGGGGCACAACAAACAAGCACAGACTTTAGAGTTAGGGTTATATACGATTTATGACTTCTTTAATGTCACCAAGGGGTTTATACTCTCCTAGAGGAGTTAAACTAGCAGCATGAACTAGACTACTTGGAAAAACAATCGAAATACAGACGCTTTTGCCCTCTGTTGACCCCTGCATTAATAAAACAGACACTATGTCTTCTGTTTGGCGTCTTTGTGACTTCTGGAAGGAAAAAAAAAGTAGAATTTTATCAGAGCTTAAGGCCAGTGGCGTTTTGACGTCAGGGTTATTAATCTATGGTTTTCATCACAGCTGGTGACCTCTTCACCTTCATTATAATGCGCTCTTTGTAATTTCACAGTTAATATTCAAAAGCCACTTGTCTTCTATTGCGAAATTGTGAGAATATCTGGATGGGATTTGTGTCCGAGTATGAATACGATCATGAGAAAGCGAGAAGCTGCACGGATGCATTGTGTACGAAGACACTGGAGTCTTAAAAACAGATGCAGATGTTGGAGAATGTGTTCAATCTCTCACCTCGTCTGAATGGACCCTCTGTTAACGCAAACATTTAGAGACCAGAACTGTTCTGACCTCTAGGTTAAAACTGTCAGCTCCATAGATCTATAGACGTGTGTGGTTAAAACTCAACCAGGGATAGAATCTACCACCCACAACCAGCTATGACTATATTTATAGACCATAGACTTAAAAGAGAGACAAAAACAGAGGGAGAGAGAGAGATGCAAAGTGAACAAGAGATGTAACAGAGAAGGTCTTATCACACTCTGCAATGTTGCCTGGAACAGACATTCCTCTTCAACAACTTTGGCAGCCCTTTAAGAGCCTATTAAACCCCACTGTTTTCTGTTGCCCAAGCCTCACAGAACTTTCTTGGGCAACTGAAATGTGGTCCAAGCTGCAGTCTTTAACACACAACTTCACACAGCTAATTGCAAAATAAGACGAAAATATGAGGATTATGCGTAACAAATGCTAACAAGATGCCAGTGATGTGATTTAGTTATGAGCAAAAAAAGCAGATGCTGTTTAGAGAACAAATGCATTTCCCAGCATTAAAGGACCTTCTTGCAGCTTTTTTGTTAAAGACTATTGTTATGTACTTCTCGTACTTACGTTGTCATTAAACTGAATATGGTGACAGCTTAATGTTGTACAGTACATCTTTATTTCAACATTTTAATGAATAATAAAATAAGATTTAACTAAATTTAAATAATGCAAACCTTTGCTTTGGATGCATTTTGCAGTTGGAACTCTCATACCAGAAAACTGGATTCTTTGCTATAAAAAAAAAAATACAAAACACCAAATGCAACAGTAATAGATTTCTTTTATCCTGTTCTTTTATTCCATTGCTGTACAGTCTTGTCCAGTTAAAAACGTATCCTGTTTACCTCCATGCAAGAATAGAGATGTGTCCTTAAAATGTAAACAATTCAAATCAAAGCACTGCTTTTCACCATAACTCTGTGAGATGATTATGTTCGGTATATGGTTTGGATTGAAGTTGTGCTGCTCTAGATGTAGACAGTAAGAAATCCTGTTTTTGAGAAAGGATACAAAAATGACTGCTAACACTAAAACAATAGGTAGATACATAAACTTAACATTTAGATTCACACACAACTGATTTAAATGGAAAGTATTGGAATTACCAAAAATATATATTTCACATTGGAAAAAAGGAGCAATTCACAACTGCTTACAGTTTAGTATTCCAGTATGCAAGAAGACTGATTGACTGACGAGTGATCAAATGAAACGTAGAGAATGACAGGATTCTTTTAACGTTTATATATATATATATATATATATATATATATATATACACAATCTATGATACAACTGTAGTATGGCACCATATATTAAATACACACGTCTTTCTCCCACTCGCATACATCTATGAGTCTCACACTCACAGTTTATGGCTTGTAATCCTCAAAGGACTACACCAGTGTACTACAGTAAGAGGTGATATTTGGGAACATTGCAAAATAAGGGTAGTTTTGATTGTCTATGTGATCTTTGGATATGTATTGCTTTTTAGGAGACAACAGATGTGAGTTGCAATGCAACTGCAATTCTCTGCGAAATTCGTAAACCGTTAGATAGCTGTGCATTTAGCAAACATTTGGCACGATTTGAAATAACTAACAAACACTGATGTTTTAAAGCGTTTTTGGGCTTTTCTCAGAGGCCTCTTACGTCTTGTATTTGTTTTCAGCATCATGCCAATGCAGACTCAACGAAACCTTTTAAGCAGATACCAGCTAAAGGTATAAAGACTGCACTAGTGTAAGATGACTAACCCTTCTCCTAGCAAAACAGTTCAAAAGAAAGCTAACTCACAACTCCAGATCATCGGATGTCATTCTTTGCTCGTTTCTTCTCAGAAGTCCCAAATCTGTGAAAGAGGCAGCGGCCCCCCACGAGAGTCTCAGGAAGAGAAGCACAGCCCGCAGCACTCCATGCAGATCTCCAGACAGTCTGCAGACTCGCAGCACGCGTCGATGATGCCGCAGTCCATGTCACAGGGCAGGTCGCAGTCACCACATTCCTCCGAAGCGCAGCAGCAGCAGAAGCACGAGTCGTCTGAAGCGCAGGAGCCGCATGTGGCGCAGTCCAGCACGATGTTGCACAGTGTGAGGAACTCGCAGAATAGACAGGCCAGGATGCAGTGGACACAGCAATCTGCACACAGCATTAGAGAGTTAGTCACAACTAAAACGTCACCGTCTAGGGATGTTTATCTGCGTCCTTCAAACTTCCTGAAAATGAAAGAAAGCTTGTACAAGCAGAGCTAATGTGCAGCAGGGTCTGACTCACCCTCCTGGGCCTCTGTGGGGATCTGGGAGCTGTTGGATTTGGAGCTTCCTTTGCTCCTCTGACTGTTGATGGACGGGTTCGACTGCAGTTTCTTGGGGTTTTTATGGGCTGTGGATGAAGACGAGGAGGATGATGAGGCGGCTCGTGAAAAGGTTCCATTTCTGATTCCATTGCTGTGTGGCTTGCCGTCTCTCCTCAGCAGCACAGCTGATTCGCCCGAGTTAGGTAGTGTGGGGTTTATGGGTGTAGAACGTGCCTGAGGTTGATCTGAGAGAGAGAGAGAGAGAGAGAGAGAAAACAAACAAAAAGGTGAGCAAAGTTATAGCTGGGTTTTTTTATCAGCTTTTCTGCTGCTGTGTAATTATTCTGCTTTCACAGCCTGAGGATGTGTAAAAGAAAAACGGCTGCTGCATATTTGTGGCTGGTAAACTTAGTTAGCATCTTGTTTCTTCTATTGGAATTAGCCATTTCCTCATGTGGACCAATCAACTTCCAAAAAAGGGCCTCTGGCAGATTCTTGTGTAATACCCAAGAACTTTACTTAAAGATCCCAATGTACAGAAAGGGAGAGGTAGTGTGCGACCATTTTTTGTAATTAGGCCTTTATATTAAATCTTAGAGAAAGTCAAGAATACAAGAAATTACACTATGGTTTAATAATTTGGGGGCCAGTGGGATTTGGATTTTGTTTGTATGTTTTGCTTTTGAAAGGCTCTTATGCTAACCATAGCTGTATGCATTTTGAACAAATAAAGTAAAGTAATTATTCATCTGATGGCAAAGCAGTTTTCAGAAGCCATTACTCTTCAATGATCCTTCAGAAATTACTTTAATATGCTGATTTAGTGGTCAAAAATATTTATTAGTGTTGAAAATATTATGCCTAATATTTTTTGTGAAAACCATAATACATTATTATTATTATTAATTAATTATTTTATTTATTTATTGTGTTTTTGGTCATTTTAATACACTGTTAATGAAGAAAATTTTTTATTTATTTGTTAAGCATTTACTGATTCCAAATCTTTGAACAGTAGTATCTCAATATTTGAATTTATATTTTTTACAGTTTATATTTTAACATAAATATTATAGTATTTATCAAACGTTTAACTGACTATATTTTACCAATTTACTATTATTATTTTTTGATTAATTGAATTAATTGAAAAGTTTAAACTTTTTTGCTACTTTAATTCAGAGACTATTAAAACATTTGTCAGAAGTCTAACGAGGCTTTAAGGAAAGTTAATGAGTATAGAAAAAGCACATGTTGCTTAATTTTATAAATCACCAATAAAACCAGCAAATTCAATTTATCTCCCAGTCCTGGTGTTTGTAACAGTTCAACCACAGGAGGAAACAAGGGCAAGACTGACTGAGATTTATGCTAAAGTGTTTCTGGGAAAGAGCCTTCAGCATTCAGTAGGGACAGGGGTCCTGGCGGGAAAAGTGCATGTGTTTACAATATTCGCTTGGCGCTTGCTGGTCGGCAGTAAGCGTGGAGACTAAACTGTTGACTAGGACTAGACACAATGATACGGCTCATGATTTCAGATTCACTGTAATCAGTTACTCTATCATGTTCATTTATCTCTTCTACTATTTGTTTACTTATAACATTTCCTTTCATTTTTGGTTGTGTATCGTTTCAGTATGACGGCTTTCCTCCCAACCGGCATCAAAGGACCAAAGAGAAACAGTCCAAAACAAACAGACAAGCAAACAAACAAAGAAACAGGAATTAATAAACCGAGATCAAGAGACCAGAAGGGATTTGCATATTATTGCTTCAGAGTTGCAGGAAGAGTACACAAAGGAACAAACAAACAATATGAGATCACCGCTATGCTTGGCTTCCCACAGAGAGCGAATGACAAGACAACATGCACAAATCAAGCACATTACTGTGTGTCTTCAAAATTAAAAATAAATAAAACGGCAGATGTCTAGGGGTCCTAATGTAGTGGCTTTAAAATAAACGCAATAATCAAGCTCTACAGTAAAGAGTGTTGAACATAGGATGATTTTCTTTTCTTCCTCTGAAACATGCTGTAACATATTCCAATGTGACATATATAATATGATAAACTGAGGTTTATTTGTATAGCATATTTCCCACATGTCAATAGTTTACACTTGGCATTATGATAAATGCTGTTCATACTGAATGCCACAGTTATTTATGTTTGTTATATACTTATAATTACCGTACATGATTTGTTCTAATTCAAAGGATTTGTTGTGGGAAACTAAATGGTTTGTAGTGTTTGTAAATACTTTTTCTCCATTTATTCTTATAATTATTAGCCATTTTATGTAATACAATGTACAACTTACAATCAGGTGCAACTTATTTTCTGGAAAATACGGTATGTGCAAACGGTATTTTCTTCAGCCACTCTCTCTAATTTGAGTGTCTCGTAAAAGTCAGAAACATTTTTCGGCTCTAATTAAAAATAAATGCTTTGTTTCGGGCACAGGCACTGATTAAACAAATACTCAATTAAGCTCTTGAATCTGGGCACCGTATGGTGGACAACTGTTGGAAAAGCGGACCACAATCCACGCAGGCTGCCATCGAAAACAAAAGAGTGTGTAGAGCGATACGTCGCAGAGCCGCCTGAACAGGGTAATGAAAACAAAAGGAGAGGCATATCAGCTAAGTTACGACTAACGTTATGATAAAAACGTCAGTCTTTTTTGCACTGGGTGTGAGGACGAGGCCAAACGTTTGGCGATCTGAGGTTCAGACACCGTCTCCCTGCAAGTTTACAGGCTACAAATGTTCTAGTGTTCCTCAACAAACTGCTCGTGGAGTTGACTTTGGCAAGCGGTCTACAGCACTTCGTATATTTTACTCTTGAGCACCGCAAAAGACTAATTATTCTGGAAGAAAGAAAAACTATGCGAAATGCAGACCTTCAGAGCCAAAGGAAATAAACCCTCCAAATCAGAGAAAGGCTAAATGGACCCTTTACGTGAAATGTTTTGTTATATTTTTTTTGTGAATGATGATAGTATTTAATCCCATCTTATTGCTGCACTAAACATTTTCTTGACCTTAACGCATGTTTCAGGTCATATGAGAAACGACTGAAGGGAATATTAAGAGAGCTGGAGTTCATAGGAAGACGTCTGCTGCCCATGCGGAGGCATACGGATTTGACAGAGTCCAGGAAAAACATACAGTATACAAACACACCTCGTTCTATTCATAGTCTGACGCTCGAAGGTCTAGAGGACAGAGCTGGCAATCAGCTACATTAGATAATGGCTGAGCGGACACATGCCCACAGTGTGCTGGTGTTGGAGCCCGGCCGAGGTCAGACCACAAGCAAATTCACTCTGATTGGATATTTTTCCATTTCAAACATTACTCCAGATGTTCGGTTTGCAATAAAGAAGAAGAAGAAGAAAAAGAGATAACTTCATATGAAGTGCATTAAATGCCATAGTCTATGAAAAGACTGAAAGCCAGCATTTCTTTAGAAGTGAAAGCAGTTTCTTCTTTCTAGCAGGTAAACATCACCCTTGAGTCCATATGTTCGGTGTAGGGATGGCGGGGTGTTTATAATGAACTTCCACCCCCGATGTTTGCCTGGCTTTAATGTGTCTGAGAGCTCTTGTTGGAGGATCAGCCCTTCAGAAACAGTTACAGCTCACCATGGATTTACATCTGACATTTGAAGCTGGGATGTGTGATTCTTTGTGATTCTTTTATACACAGAGATGAAGACGGTACACCTGAAATACTTCATTTGCATCACCACCAGCTGTTGGAGAGGTTCACAGCACAAAATACACATCTACAAAATACACTTTCAAATGTTTTTAGAGAAATTACTGCTTTCAGCGAGGATGTAGTCAACTGATCAAAAGTAAACTAAAGACATTTCTTTTAAACTTTCTGTTTAAAATCCTGACAAAAAATACTTAAATATAAGCAAATAGTATGTTTTTTATTATTTATTTATATAATTACTTATTATTATTCCTAGAATGCTCAAGCGACAGCTAATGGCTGCTGAAAATTCTATCACAGGAATAAATTACTGTATGTTATTTTAAATTGCAATACTATTTCACGGTATTACTGTTTCTGTTCTCTTCTTTATTTATTGTATTTGTGATCATATACATGCAGCCTTAGGTGAGCATAAGAGATTCTTTAAGAAACATTAATTTAAAACATTATGCTGTTTAACAGATAAGGTGTTTATTAGTAACCACTAACTTATTTAAACACAGAATCCCAGATGTGCATCTCTCTTCCCAAGAAGCAGTGCTTGCAGGTACAAAAAAAATCTAAGGGTACAACTGCTTTTTAGTTCCACTTAGTAATGTTTAGCAAATATCTGCATATTGCTGTAGGAATGTTTGCGGTGTAAAACAATAGACACTAAAACTCAAGTGCAATAAATAAATATATTTAAGTGTGAATGCCAAGCAGTGAAGGCTGCGGTATGAATTGCAAATGTTGAAAATGTAAGACTAGGTGACTTTCCTGAATGGCTCAGCAACAAGATGAAAAAGAAGGTTGTTAGGCAATAACACAATGGCTTTTCAAATCCAGACAAAGAAAAATGAACCATTTTTAAAAAATATTGACATATTTACATACTCTTAAGAAACAGTTTGACACATTGTTTTCACGTTGGCTCATTCAAACTTGCTTTAAAAGTGTCTATTTCGAGGTTAAATAGATGCATTAGTGGCTCTCAGAACAGCACTGTATTGTGTGAGTTACACCCACAGCATTTCAAACTTTTTTGACCTAAATAAAAGTGCACACGCGGCTTAAGGGTGTAAACATATTTAAAGACCACTGGGCAGTTTTTTGGAAAGTTGGTGGTCAGGAATTGAATCCACAATAACACTGGGGCATATTTGTGTTATCCTGTGCTGCAGTTTTTGGATGAGGATGATGTTACTTTGTTTGTGCGCATTTGTGTTTAGGGCAGTAAACAGGCAGCGTCAGTCGGTCTCCTGGGCATCTGCCAAAAAGACAGAAATTCTACAGAAGCCAGAAGTTTCTCTGTTGAAAATCAGAGGGCAAAGCTACGACACGTCTTGTGCTCTCATATCCAGAACAAAATTCATATACGTATACGATATTGGAAGAGACTGGCTGTCCGCCTACTATCAATTGAATCAGCTTTCATTATTTACAATGCATCCAAAAGCCACAGAACATCAGAAAAAAAGGTAGAGGCGGACTGAATGAGAATGTTAAATGTTGAATGTGAAAGTGATGACAAATGACAGGAAGTAAATCACAGGAGGAAACAATTCTCTTTAGAAGAGGCTTTACTGAAGGTCTCTTCTTTAAATAGTCTTCTGTTGCTAATATAATACTTCATTGGTGCATTACACTGCAATCTAAAATCATCTGTGGGTGGATGATTCAGACAAGGGTGAATCATCTTTACGTCGCTTGTAAAAAAATGTATATACAGTATATATATATATATATATATATATCATCCATGAAACATGGATCAACAGCTCTCAGCATCACCCATTCTGTCTAAAAAGCACAATTCAGTCGTGAGATGTCAAGTTACTCTAGGTGTGCAGAACTACTCAGGGCCCACTATATCATCTAAACATGCGCCTCTCTGGGCCCCTGAGACCCCCAGACGTCAGCTGCATTATCTCATCTTAAATTCCCTGCCCAGGGCCCCAGGCTTCCCGTAACACCTCATTTAAAGTCCCCCACTGCCCCAAACAGCCGTGAGTAACACTACCTTCTGTTTAAAACCCACAGGGCCACAGAAGCCAGTGAGTCAGCACTTTTTTATTAATACAAAATGAAAACACAAACACATGACAGCTTCATGTGCAAAAATAAACAAATAAAGAATACCAATGTGTAGGACAGATGGTGCAAATAAAAGCACCATATCTTCACACCAGTGAGAAGGAAATCCCCTACTTTTTAAACAAGGACGTCTGTTGTCGGTAAAACTGGAAAGAAAAAGAACCATCTAAATGTGGCAAGGGATAAATGATACGGCTCTTTGAGAAGCAGAGCCAGATTTTACAGGGTGGCCTTAAACAAAAAATACAGCATACAGTAGATTCACAGGAGAGACCAAGCAGTCTTTAATCCCGTTCTGCCTGAGCTCATTTCAATGACAATCTCCAGCGATGAAGACTCTAATCAGAGAATTTTAAAGCTGTAATTTAAGCCAGCATTTTCCTCTCTTTCTTTAAGTCGTTTATTTCCCCTGATGCCAGCCCCTCTGAACATTGATAATAGATGATGTGATGAGTGAGACACAGGAACTGAGCTTTAAGCCCTGCTGAAGCTGAATAATTCACTGAAAGGGCTAGAATGGGACTAAGAGATGGGATATGCAATCAGACTATTCTCTGACCAAATTCAATTTTTATCAAACCATCTCAGAAGTCGTTTTCCCTGTATATAAAGTATATGGACCTCCCCAGTCATCATTTTCCTAGCTGCTGTTATGACAATCAGAAAGATATGGTCACGGGACTGATTAAGAGGACACACATTGATTAAATAAATATCCTAAAGTGCTTCTGCTGATAAGAGTATAAGAGTGAGTGTATTGATGCACAAACAAACACAACAGTCTAGACTGCAAGTGCTGATTACAGTTATTATGTAATTGCATCACACAGGGTGAGTTTAAAACCAGATGTCATAGGTAGATTAGGCTAATTGGCTTTTAGAGAAAAGTCATGACTTAAAATGCATCCCATGACTCATAAATAAATATGACCCAGTGGCCCAAGACCATTGAGAGAATTTCAGGCCAGGTGACAAAGCTGTATCTTGCCTTATGCAAACGTTACTGGAGGACTTTTTTTAAGACCAATTTGTTTCATACTGTTTTATTTATATATTAACTAAACCTTGAATTAAGTGTATGAATGTAAACATTGGATATTAAGCTCAGAAATAAAATAACCTACTAACCTTTTTATGCCCTAAAACATTGTATGAGTGAGTGTTTAAAACAAAAGGCAACCAGCTAATGGTTTTATAAAAGCATGCAATCTTCACTTACATGACATACAGACTCTGCTAGAGGACCTGAACCCGTGTTCGCACTCTCTTTTTCACTTCTCACTCACACTACACAAAGATCCAAAATAAAAAAAATAAAAAAAGGGAATTTAACAGCCTTTTCTGCACACTGTCATCTGCATTTAGTCTAGACACGCAAGCAACATCCATGACATCATTGTCCTGGACTGGAGAATTTGGACTTGGCTGAAACTTCACACTTCTGTTTTCA
>JAUMHP010000060.1:12234498-12272154 GCA_032361065.1 Enteromius trimaculatus
GATAAATCAAAATTGACAACCAAAAATTATATATATATATATATATATATATATATATATATATATATGCAGAAATAAAATAAAAGAAAAGATAAATAATCGACCGCCTGCCTCAAAGCACATATGGATCAATAAAGGATTGCACACTCCTTATAAAGCAGATGATGCAATAGTGTTCAGCATTTTACGAGTCCCAAATAGGCACATCTCACGGGTCCATCTGCAAATAAAACCACACACGTCAAGGGAGACATGTTTGCAGAGAAAAAAAATTGAGGTTGAGGAGTTGTACATTTCGTCCGTTCAGTTATGCAATCGTAATGCTGCCATTTTTATGGGCATTTAAAAAAAAATTGTGCAAGGGACGGGCCAAGAAATGCAGGATGCATAATCTCCTTTTTATGTTTTCTTCTTACTGACGTGGAACGCTGGGTCTTTGCGGGGTCTTAAACACCCCGATGCTGTGGCCAAGCGTTTACACAAATCAGCCTGTGGAGAGTCTCCACTGCACCCTGGCCAGCTCATTATTGGGAACTTTTAGACAGGTAATGTCGTACCGCCACACCAAATCAATTATAACACGCTAAAGTGTGACAGATTTGTGGAAGTGGGCAAACATGAGCTGCGCTTTGAGTATCATTGCTATATGAGCAGTCAACGTCCACCAGGTTAGCGTGATCGCCTTCCACATTCCTTCAAGACCATTTAAGTTCTGTGAACGTAATTTTTCTAAATTAACTGTTGCCAGACTGTGAAGAGACAATGAGATCATGTTACAAGCCTTTCCGCTCTCATAGTATCCGCAAGAATTCCAGTCACGGTACTTGCAACCACCGCAACCAATTTTGTTTTTAGTCGGTGCCTTGGTTTCCTGCAAGATAAAGTTGAGTTGGTTGTATGCTCAGATGTACTGTAATGGTCTCCGGGAAAAGGTGAAGGTGAGAGAGGAAATGGCTGCAGAGCTCAGCTGTAGCCGCCCCAGCACAATTATTCCTGTAAATAAGCAGCAGTAGGTGTCTGGAATGTGTCAGCACATGGGCTCAGACTGGACAACCAGAGCACGACCTCACCTACCACACACACACAGAGAGGGCCTGTCCTTAGCATACTTATTCTCAGTAAGTTTCGCAGAACCTGTGACAGAGTGCAAACACGCTCACGGCTGTCTCGTGGGGTCCTGCATGGATCTATTTATTCATCATGGAATAACACTTACAGGAAGTCACAGTCATCTCTTCCCCTGTCACAGGAATAAAACATTTCAAAATTGAACAAATTGTAGTATTTCACAATGCTTATCTTGAATATTTGATCAAATAAATGCAGCCTCACACTGTACACTTGCACCAAACATAAGCAATAATATGAAATTCAACATCCCTTACGAACAAATTTTGATGTTTTCTTGTTTTTCTTGTCTACTCTGTACATTAGCACCATCCATGTTTGGTCACTCTCACATTCCAACATATGTATACCATGCTACAGTAAAATCTCTACAGGTCATACATTTCTACCATTTCATGTTTTATACTGATTTATATAAGATAATATCTATTTGAAAATGTAGACGTTCAGCTTGCTGTGATTACCTACAGTCGTGCCAATACACAGTCATAGTGCACAGCTAATCGTGGGATATTGCCCATACACAGCACTTAGTCCTTTTATCCTTCAAATAAACTGACATCATACAAACCCCAAAGCCCATGTTTCATCTAAAAAGCAAGCTGAAAGACTGTGAAACACTATCATCAATATATGCTTTGGAGAGTAGTAAGAAAGCTGGCGTTGACTGCCAAAAGCACAGTGCTATAACTCACCTGGCACTGTAACCAAGACAACATCACAACAATAGTTACTGTACCTCCAAAAATGTAAAATCTCAGTTGTTAAACAAGGCAAGTGTGTGCCATTTCATGCAAAGCAGAGTGTGTGACTAGTCAATGTGCTCATTATGTGTTGGTAGTTATTTTAAGTTATGGGTGGGTAAGCTGTCCCTGATGGGACTGGTGGTGGTGTGACTCAGTAACAGGACATATCAACAAACTACCCCTTAGTCAGAGGACTTAGTCACTGCCTACACACCCAGTCTTCATCTGGTACATGCCATAACTTCATCTAGAAAAGTCTAGAAAGTTGCTCAGGATCAGTCAGACCGGTGGCACTGTACTTAGCATAGCTCTGTTGAGATGAGGCTCTCATAAATGGGCAAACTTCCCCACATCCTTTCCTGCTTTCTCTAATGTCCTTTTAATAAAGCAGTACAAAAAGACTTCACTGACAAACCCAAATTTACAAACAAAATTAAATATTTTCCTAAATGCACCCAACTTCATAAATCATAGTTATTTTTAGATGTAAGCTAAATTATAAATTCTGCAAATCTGAGAAAATTGTCAGAATTAGGAGATATAAGCTTGTATAGACTTTCAATTAAAACCCTTGTTCTCTACAATTGGCTGTTTTTCCTCCAAATTCTGAGTTAACAGTTTTTTTCTGCCATGGAATACAAAAAGATTTCCTTTTTTCTTACAATTCTATTAAAAAAATTAAATTCATATATTTTGTTTTGGCCAGAAAAAGTCTGAATTGTGAGATAAAAAGGTAATTGTGATTATTATTACAAAGCAGCTGTTCAATTGTGCATATACTAATGTTACTACATATTGTGATATTTATACAATATATTGTGTCTATTTGTCTTTACATTTGAGTACATTTTAATAAACAATACTGGAACCCAAAAAGTTTGTTGCTTGCTCTTTAGATATATGCATAAGAACATTTTTACAAGTCTTTTGTTCTTATAAATACCAAATACATAGGATGAAATACATAGTATTTAGGATCAAATCCTAATCAAGAAGCAGATTCTTTTATAACAGTGACCTTAACCTCTCTGTCCCTCTGGTCACTGCCATCAGTCCAAATTTCCTCATCATTTCACCTGTTTCTATAAAAATGGAAAAGACAGACCAAGTACAAACAAACTGCAAAGGGCTACTTTGTAGTCCAAGTGTTTCATGCTTACATGTTATGCTTTTGCCAGGAGTGCTAGTGAGGTCCGGTTGAGACAAGCTGTTGTTGTTGTTGCCATTCTCCACGTCTCCTGTCTTTTCCATGGGTGGGGTGTTTGAATTCTGTGCTGTCTGCTCACCGGTTTTATTCCCTTCTGATGCCAAAAAACACAAACACAGAGGAGTGAGAAAGAAAAGAAAAGTTACTCAGAGCTTTGCTTTCATATCCATTTCTAAAGTGTCTTGACGCAACACCAGTACAATGTGGATGCTCAGTTTAGAAATGTGTTTATATTTGCACCAGCTATTTTGCTATATCATCACTTTGCATGCATGCTGTGCTCACGTATCTGAGAAAGCGCATTCATGCGGTCAGTAGCATGTGTTTGTGTGTGCGTGTTTTATAAGTTAGAGCTGGAGCCAAGTGGTCTTATTATGTGGCCTGGTAATTATACAGGGCTGTCTGAGGAGGCTAGAGCAGCATGACATCAAAGAGGGTCAGGACTGGGTCTTAGCGAGGAGAAGCGCTGTGTTTAGCTGAGCTGAGTGCAACTGAGCTCTGCTCCATCCTGGCCTCTGGCCCATACCTACCCAAATGGAAGCCAGCTGGGCTTTACTCGCTGTCTGATAAACACACAGCATCTCCAGTGGAACATCAGTCCACTGCTCTCTGTTTATTTCCTTTAGTGACTTTAGTTGCTTTCCTGGATTTTGGATCTTTTTTATGTGATAGTATTGAGGGATTTCTATTTCTTTTTTCTTAATCTCATAATTACTTTTCAACAAGAGAATTACTTTTTAAAGATGCTAACTTAGGCGGGTCAAGATTGACAACAAACTGGTAAGCCATCCAACAAAGCATTATTGGAGTTTTGCACTGCAGATACAGCATTCAAATGGATCTCTTTTTGTCTCAATTGAAATTGCTTTTATAGTTTTTTGCATCATCCTGCTGGAACACGATATCACGTTAAATTAGAAATGAAATCAGAAAGCCAGGAATAGAAATAAAAGGGAGAGAGCTGAGTTTGAGTGACAGGGATCTTGACCTATCAGTATCTAGCTGCTGACAGAACTGTAACCATTGTTTATTTTCTCTACTAAACTCTTTCACCTCTGAGGAGGCAAACCAAGACGACTCACGAGGGGCTTCCATCCCCCATTTCCTCAACCAAAACTCCAACAACAGACAAATTGTCAGGGCCTGAGCTCATAGCTCACAGAAACGTCAACGTTTTCTCCTCCTCGACCTCAATGACAAATTAAAGTACAGCTTGTTTGCAACACTTCGTTCTAGCAGCACAAATATCTCTTGACACTTTGCCTGCTGAGGTCTCAAAGCATCTCGTGGTTCTGTGCAGACCCCTGGGCTGTATATCCTGTATGTGTCTGTATAACGAAGGAGCTGGAATTGGTAAGTCCACATCTGGAAGCAGCTGCTGACAGGGCAGAAAAAGTCACAAAAATCAACCTCTAACCACGACAGAGAATGTGTGAGCTTAAAAAGGTTTATTTTGCATACAGTCATACATACATAGGAGTAAGTCTAGGTGTATACTTTAGCAAAAATTATACAAAACATTTGACAATGGGATTCTGTGACTGACCGATCAGAATCAAAGTATTCAAGAAAGCTGTGTTCTAATGCACATTCAATTATAAGAGAAAAGCAACATACAGTACAGACAAAGAAAGAGAAAAGTGAGAGAGTGTAACCTGCAGGGTTCAGAGAGTTTATAAGCTGATGTGGGTGAGTGGGAGAGCTGCGCTGGGGCTGTGGACAGACAGGGATCACGTTTATGAACCATTTTAGCTTTAAAACACAGACCACTGAAGCCTGCCTCAGTAACGCTGCTGAACAGAAGTCTGCTTTTATACCGCTGTGGCACTGAAGCGTGCGTCAGCTCCTTCTGTTCTCCCATTGCTGTGGATCACTGAGCATTAGCAGCTAGAACCCAGCAGTTATCAAAGGCAGAGCTTTAATTCCTCATCATAATCAAGCCGTACAGCAGGCAGGGGAGATTTACTGCGCAGGCATCATAGTTTCAGCTCAGCCTTCCGTATTATGTGGCGAGGAATTTCAAGAACCTGCACTTAATGATCTTAGCAATTACGCCACGCTTGCAAAAGCCTTTCGAAATCAGACGTCTGGGTTAACGATCTAGTGCTTTAGACACGCTAGTTGTTTTAGAGCTGGCCAAGTACATAAAAAAATAAATAAAAATGTTCAAAATGTGATGGACTATGGTGTGTGTGTATATAGGCCATTACTTCTACATGCAACGTGTGTGGACCCTAGAGGCAGAAAGTGTGTGGAAACTTTACTCGACTTGTAAACAGGACTCATACATTTCCCAGTAAACAACATAAGAACATAGGAATAAAATATAGTATGTGGGTAATGGTCATAAAGTCTTTATGGAATGAACGGCATTGCACTACATGTAATGTTCAGTGTTTTGTGTGTGTGTGTGTGGGGGGGCCCACCTCAATTTTATAGTACTTTTCCCACGACAACAAGAATGAGGTGTCTTGTGGTAAAGACTACTTGGAAAAGTGTACATCAGCATCCTATTGGTATAATCCCAGGGAATATTTACAGTGATATTCTGTATTACACTGGCACCCGTTCTTTCTTAAATAGGTAGTTCACCCAAAAATGATAATAACATTAACCTTTAGTATTTTTTCTGTGTAAAAAAATAAATAAAGAAAGAAGCAGGTGATTTGAGTATTGCTTTACCTTCTTTTTTCTACATAATGAAAGTAATTAGTGAAGAAGAAGGAAGAAAGCCATCTTACATCAGTTTGAGTAAACAATTTTAACTGTACTTTTAAAGGTGGAGAGTGCCATTTCTGCATCACCTAACAGAGCTGCAAAAATAATATAAATTCCAAAATAGATATTAAGATAGATATACAATCAACAATGCACTTTTCAAGGACACTGACCTACAAAAATCTCCTCAGCATTTTAAACTAGGACAAAAGTGTATCATCCAATAAATGACACACTTCACCTTTAAAGAGTGCACAGAATGACAAATACACACCCATCGGTTACTGGGCCAAGACACTCATGCACGTCTGATTCTGAGTCAGTCTCTCTGCCTGAAGCTCTCCATGTGCCTGTTTCTCTCTTTTTCTCGATCTCTTTCTCTCCTTTCTGTGGTTTTGCCTTATTTACTCCTGAGGTCTAGGAGAGCACACTGAGACTTTCTATAATCTTCGAGCAGTCAGGTATGAGGCCTGGTATTAGAGACTGAGCAGCCATGTGGCTTTACAGCGACACTTTGAAATACTTTCAACCCTCAAACCCCAGCCTTTCTTTATTTTGTGGCAGAGTTGCTCTGTCCTCACCAACCCTTACTAATGCTCTTTCAGAAGAAACAGACAAAAGAGAAACAGAGAGAGACTGACAAGAGACTTAGAGATATTTCACACCCCCATGCGTCTCAGGGGAATAGCTGAACTGAAGACTAGGCGAGAGACATGCTCGAATTAGAACTTTCTCCAACTCTGATATCCAGAACTTCTCCTTTGACTCGATGACACCTCCCCTAACAGCAGTGACTGTAAACTCAGCTTTTAATGGAATACAAGAGATTACACTATTTCTCTTGTGCAGCAGCGAAAATATTATCCCTTTCAATCTAGAGATAATTTGCAGAGCTGAAGTCTAAAACTTGCATCTTCACTATTCAGAGTGTGCCTAGAGAAAAATGTATTGAGTAACATGACAAAAAAAAAACTGTTAAATATTAGGCGATCTCAGAGGCTGGCCTAAAGGAGCAGTGCACCGGCCACTTGTGTTGGGAGTTAATTACTTGTCATTACTCTGACTAATTAAAACCATCACTCTCTAAAATCCACTGAGGGCGATATCGTGCTAGCAGAGAGCGGGAAAGGGAAAAACAAGGGGGAGAGGTAAAAGAAAAAGTACAGATGAAATAAAAGGCATAGAAATTAGGTCGATTTTATGCAGCTGTTGGCTAATATTATCATCGCCTTCAGGTTTGGCAGACAAGGTCCACTGTAGCTCTGCAGGCATCTGAAACAATGTGCTGGCCATGGGGCACAGAGAACAGAGGGATACATTGGGAATTGGAAGTCTGCAGAATCAAACTTTGCTGCAGGCTACGTTCCTCAAATTCACAATCGGTGTACTTGAAAGATCACTTTGAGAAAAGAAGGTGATAAACACCTAATTTTAGATCAAAATGCAAATACAGAAGGCAAAAACAGGGGCAGATATCAAATGTTTTGTATCATGTTTGCATAATGATTTGAGATTTGTTTCTCTTAAATCGTCAAAAAACGTGAAATTTACAGGAGTTGCTATAGGTTATGTAAGGTGGAAGCTGTGCTTTCATATTTTTAAGTATTAACATTGGTAAGCTGGAGTTAAAATCTGAGTCAGTATATGTGTGTGAGTGGTCAGAAATGTGTAGATGCAGGGCTCTAAACTAAACTGTAACATTTTTTCTTGGAAATGATTAAATCTTGCACTGTTGCAAATACAAAATGTTGCAGCAGTAATTGCATTGTATATTAGCTGTTAGAAAAATCACAATTAAAAAAAACTATATTAATAATAATATAACTTCTATTATTGGTCTTTGTTTATTTTCTGCGATCCTTACAACAATCAGGTGACGGTGCTTTCATATGTAAAAAATTTTTTTACAGTGCCAACTTTCTCATATGTTAGTCTATAGCCCTGGAATGACTAGATCAGAACCTACTGCACCAGATGTCTCTCTGTTTTTTTCTCTCTGTCTCTCGCTCTCCATTATTTTTTTTTGCTGCTCAACAATCTGTAACTGTATACCATGCAAGCAATATATCAGCCATGTGGTTGATTTTTGCCAAGCCCTTGACTCAATTAACCCCAGTCGCGGATCCCATAAACATACGTAAACTCACTGACTGTTGCATATTTATTCACATTTATCTGTATCTTACTCAACGCACTGCAATAGCATTTATTGCAACAGGAAACAGGTGGTGCCACTTAGTGGAGCATCTCAGATGGATTAAAGCAGAGCGCCTCATTTAAAGCCCACATTCATCCTCCCCTGTTACACATTTGTGAGCCCATCATGACTTTGACACAATTTTTTTTAGTGATGACCCCTCAGGGATGTAATTAGGGGAGCAAAAAGAAAATAATTAAGCAAACGTCTGTGGTTGATTCTCTGAAGAGACATGCTGATAACTATGGTAACATCTTCACTAAGCTTGGCTCTGAAACAATAGAGTCTAATCTGGGCTTGTAAACTGGCCAAGAGTAAAAACACACGCTTAGGGGGAAAAGCTTCAAAGAACTGTTTTGGAATTTATCCAAATTCACAGATTATTTAGCCAGTACAATAGAGAAGGGGGAAAACACTGTAAGCTCATTAAAAAAAGAAAATGTCTGGTATTTAACAGGCTTTAGGGAGGATTTAACAGCGCTATATCTTGTGCTTAAAAGTTTTTGTGAGATAGAACTGTGCGAAGAAAGTGGGGGGTCTGTATCTCCGTTTCAAGGCTTGGCATCTCCATGCGTGACATGCCACGTCTCCTGGTTCTCTTTAACATAAAAACATTTACTTTTGCACAGTCACGCACCTCTGCTGGCTCCAAAGCAGCAACAGGAACTTTCAAACACACAATGGTGAGTGGCCAATATCTGCCTCATAGGTCAGCATTGATCTGCGCTCACTCTCGCTTTCTCACTTGCTATCTCATGTGAACCCTCTCAGTCCAAAAATCCAAATGTTCTCAAAAAACTCTTGCTAATTTGCCATTTTAACAGTAAGATTTATGGCTGAAGTGAAAGCTGCAGGAATCCCACCCCCCCACATGAGAATCTCGACAGCAACTTAAAACCATCAGGCTAGGCATCAAAGACAGACCTCACAACGATCCAACATTATGAAATCTCCTCAATCTTTCCCATACAAAGGAGACCGGCGAGTGATATCTGCTGAAGACATGTCAGTAGGAGCCAAAACATACATCTTAAAAGGCCAGCTGAGCATTCGAAAATTATTATGTAGCGTGAATATCAAGCCATTTGAAGAGCGCAAGAGTGTGTCAGAATATACGTCAGTGACCAATTTGTGACTACTATCACTTGCGAATATAATTTACACTAGAGTGTTTTACTGGACGTAGAATTAGAACCTCAAAATAGAAATTCATAACTTGTACAAAAAAGATTTCTTAGAGAAGAATGCTGTGTGAGACAGTTTTTTTCTTTTTGTTTTACAGTTAATGAATCTAAATTAAACTTGTGGGCTTCAGTTAAATAGTTGTCCTAGTTTAAACTGTTGTAAGTGACAAGTATATGTGATCATGCCAAATGAAAATTTTCTTAAGAAATAAAAAAAACCTACTTAAGAAATGCTAATAAAACTCCTTCAATCTGTACAGAATGTGTATTAACTTAATTTAGAAATACTGTACCTGATCTGTATAGCAGTTCTTTGATCAAGTGAACTGCACGCTTCGGTGATATTTAAAATTGTCTACCACTAAATTGCAGTTACTTTAACATTTCACCCCCATCATACACAGTAACTGCTTTCTGCACCGTTAACCACAGCTTTGTGAAAGATAATGTAAAATGATCCTAAGAAAACAAGATGCACAGATATCGAAAGAATTTGTTGTCCTCTTGCCATACTGCATACTGTATGTGAAGTTCTCTTATATTTGCACATCATGTAAAAACCGTTACAGGGCCTGTGGACACATTCATAAAGTTTTAAAACAAACAAAACTCTGTCATCGCCCTCAAATCATAACTTAATTCAAGTAGAATCAGAGATTCTGGCAGTTTGTCAAGGTTTAAATTACACAAAAAGGCCTTTAGCCTTAACGAAAAAACGCAAGATTTTCAAAATAGCAAATCCTTCAGTGTCTCTAGCGAAAACAGCTTTAGTCATGCACTGTGGAGAGCAGGGAGTTTGTGTGGATGTTTCATCTCCCACAGTGAGTCAGGTCTGTACACTGAACTATGGCACTAAAGCTGAAGAAGGGAAGTCAATGAAAGCAGTGTTCAGCCTCGGACGGGCGCCATATCCGTAATCAGGAGGCCACATTCAAGCTTGTGTTTTCATAAAATTCTTTAGACTGAGTCCAGATTCTGTTGGACTCTACCAAAAAAATTAAAAAAAACAAAAATGATCATTTAATTTTAGACAAAAACAACACCTTAAGCTAATATTTAATTGCCCCAAAGATGAAAATTCCTCACAGACCAAATGAATGTGTTTCATGTTGAGACACAAACCTCAAATATTTAGGAACAATTCAGAGCTAAATCTAATTAGCAGTTATTGGGTAGATCGCACATATGCCTGGTGGCCTAATTTTGATTGTGGCTGGCTTACCATGGTGCATTGGCTCTGGCAATCACACAGGAATCAACACGCTCACTGGTTTTTGAAGCACTGTTATGCAAATGGAGGATTGGGCCAGGACTTGCCCTCTTCCACAGTAATTACGAGGCCTCTGCCTGTGGATCTGATTCCTGTGGAGAGGACTGTGGCAGTTTGCAGAGGTGGTGAGCTCAAAGCCACTTGTTGTTTGCACATGTGCATGTATGAATACATATGTTCACAGGCTCCCAGACCAAAGACAGACAAGCTTGGTTGTACACACACAGGCCATGCATATTCTGCAGAGCCCTTTGTTTAAAACACCATGACTAATCTGGAACTTTGACCCCTTGCTACTAGGACAGTATGGTGGATCTGAAGAGCATTTCCAAGTGCCTCATTCCTTTTCTGGAACTCAGAGACCCTTAGTGCTCCCCTGGCAAACCCAAGCTCACTGAACCCCATTCACAGCAAAGCATGATTCCAAAGCTAAGCAAAGCACATATTCTTCAAGCCACTAAACGCCTCACTAGCACTGTGAACCCTGTTTGCAGACTTCCACTAGCCGAGCACAAAAACAATAGTGTCTACTCCTATTAGCTCTGTTCTAAATCAAGTGAGCAGCTATGCTGACTACATACAGTAGGCTGCACCCGAAATGAAACGAATTTTAATTAGCCAATGTAATAGAAAAGATTGTTAAGGTTATAAGTATTCAGTGATTTATGTTAGTATTTATGTTATATATTTTTATTATGTTATAATAATTATGTTTAGTACACACGCATATATTTAAGCATAGACTACTAAACCAAAAAATAGGAAATTAGTACTTTAAGCAAATGAACACTTTTTTCTCAGTAAGAATGCATTAAATGAACACACTTTATTTTAAGGTCCAATTTTTGCTATTAACAAACCACTAGCTATGACTTTTGCCTCAATAAACTTCAAAATTGCTGCTTATTAATAGTTAGTGAGGTAGTTGTTAAGTTTTGTCATCAGGAAGAATGGCCAGGCCATGTTCACACAGCAGTAGATGTACGGATGTCAGTCCGGTTTTTAAGTCCTTAATACGGTTGCCTTCACACATAGTTTTCTACATACGCATTCTGTACCCAAACTTACACCTGTAAATTTTCAGGACTCACAAAAAACTCAAGGCTTTCTTAGAACACATGCACTGTGTGGAACAGGACTGGACAACTAGTTGTCTGTCACGTCATACACTGCGAGTGGTACCATGTTTTTATGACTCCCGTTGCACAATCATACAGACAGAATTCTCAAAATTCATACAGGCAGAATCCACAATATACATGAGATGCTGCCTTGTAATTTGGTTCAAATAGGTATCTTGGCAGCCATTATAATTAAGCTGCCTTCCTTTCAGTATAGTCTTAATTTCTGAAGTGTGCCTATGATGGCTACATAGCGTTTCTGAGCCACTGATTAAAAAAAATAATAAATTACATACAGAGATCTGCTAGCTATGTTTGTTGTACCTGCACATGGCGCGGTGAGAGTTTCCATGGGCTGTGTGTCCAGTTGGGCTCCATCTGGAGGTTCGGGTGGGCTGACATTGTGGCTGTGGTCCTCCTTGGACATCTGTTCTGGAGTCAGGTGCCAAGTGACTAGAAATTACCCTGCAAAAGAAACATACTGATGAGAACAAGGTTAAAGCTTGTGAATACACAGCTGTCCTTGTTCCCACTATCGCTTTCCCCTCCTATTGTTTGGCTCATGTCAGTGGGCCAAAGCACTTAAAAAACAACCAGCGGCTTGGGAAATAACGTTTGGCAGAAGAAGAAGAAACTAAAATGGCACAATGAAGCAGAACATGGCCAAAAACTTTCAATATAGGGCGTGCTATGATACAATAGACGTGTGCAAACGTTCAAGTCATTAACTAACTAAATAAATAAATAAATATAGTTTTGATGCTCAGACCATGGCATTCCTGTGGTGAATTTCAAGAGTTTCCTTAATTAAAGTGGCATGTGCTAAATGAATACTTATTTAGCTTAAAACATACACTTAAAGACATGATAACGTTGGTTCACAGCTACTAAAAGCTTCACGAAGAAGAATAATATCGTAATTTTGCACGAATCACGTGCAGCACACAGAACACTATGACTCTTATTGGTTTTCATGCTGTGGTTTGTCTCTGGCGAGTCTCTGCACGCTCCTGCTGAAACTCACTCAAACCTGTTGAACGTGTGCACAGTTCACTTTATAGACGAACCTTAAATGTAAAACGACACTGTCCAAACGTCTTACCTGCTACGGTCACTCGGTACCAGTGTTGTTTCAGTGATGCATCTTCTAGCGCTCGCGCAAAACAAACTTTCAAGTGTCCAGTTCAGCGGGGAAAAGTCTTTTCTTTCTCTTCATGTATCTCTCTCTTCAAGTATTTAAGCTGTTTTAGTATTACGTGAATGTTGACAGTCGTTGTTCCTCATTTGTTAGTTTATCTCGCCAGTTAACTCCAGCGTTGAATACATGAAAATAGTTATCTTCGTCTTCAAACTCTCTCAGAACCTAAAAAAACTTGACAGAAAACATCCTCGAGTAGAAGAAAAGAGCCTGTTTTTCTCACAGCACTAAAGAAAGTAAAGAAGCAAAAAGTTTTTTTCCTAATTTCCAGTAATGATGAAAGCCGTCGAGGTCGCTCGCCAGTGTTTGGAGCTCACGCGCTGTCGCTCAGAACTCAGGCAGCAGCAGCAGTCGCGCACTCAGCTCGAGACTGTTCGACAGGAAATGACATTGAGGGCTGATTACTCTGACTCCCTGCAGGCAAGAGATGCATGAACTCTGCAATTACACTGATTACACTCTTCACGACCACAGTAAAAACAAAAACACGTCAATAGAAAACATAATAATACAATATACAGGAAATTAAATAAATGTACAGTTTTATATAATTTTTATAATATTATGAATGTCTAAATATGTTACATTGTGTAATTCTTCATTATTCATCATCATATTATGTTAAAATGATGTGACTGTGTGATGGTGGCCAAAATTATTAGAAAACTAGTATTTTCACAAGCTAAAATAATTAGATTTTTTTTTTTGTCAGTAGGAAATATCAGTTTACATTTCCAAACATTAATTTTGACATTAATTAATAATTTTGTTTTTTTGTTTGCACAAGGAGTCTGACAAAAGCCAGTGCTCAACACACAGTGATGTCATCGTCATCCAGTCTGTCTGGAATGACATGAAGAAATAGAACAAACTAAGACTGAATCCAGAAGGACTGTTGCAATGTCTCCAAGATGCTTCAAGAGACCTCCCTGAAAAACAAGTGCAGGGTAAAAGCTGCTTTATATACAAAGGATGGTCACAAATGTTCATTTAATTTAGTTAACTGAAGTATAAAGAAAATCTACATTATTTTTGACAGCATCCATTTTTTACAGAATTTTTTTTACAAGTGCCTTAAACTTTTAACAGCACTTTTGCTTTGCAGGGAGGTTTCTTGAAGCATCTTGGAGACGTTACCATTGTGTGTCTGAACCAGTTTTTATGATTTTACATGGACTTTGTTTAATGACAGAGGTATTATAATTTGAAGGTGGTTTATGCCTATGTCCCTGTAATTCAAAAGGCTTAAAACGCAGACTAAATGCAGTTTATTTGAAAATCTAAAAATGCAGAAAGTTTCCCTGTAAGGGGTAGGATAAGGTGTAGGGCAATAGCACATACAGTAAAAAGAATTGTACATAGGTAAAAATCTGACAGAAAAAAAACAACAACACAAAGTTTTAAAGGTCAGTAAGTAGTCCATGGTTCAGAGGTCACGTTATAAGAGCTCTGAAGGCACACTGAATGTGAATGTTTGGGAATTAAGAATTATCAATAAAGGCATTTTTGGAGCAGGAATGATATGAATTTATATTAATTTATGCCAGTGTCAGATCTGAATTCCATGTTTTTGCTTCTATCTCTTCTCACATTTTTTTCCCCCATTTTTTTGCAAATACTTGCAAATACATGTAAAGGAAATGCTGCACTTTGACATCCTCCCATCAGATGGCCATCAAACCAGCAGGTATGCATCATACAAACTGATAAAAGGCAATCAAATAAACCACTGATGACTGAGTAAAGTGTATTGTCCACACCCTCACCCACAACCAAATCCAGTGACACACATTGCAAAAAACCCAGCACTCCTTAAATAGTGTCAGACAGAGCCTCTGCCAGTGTTTGTTAACCAGTCAATGATATTCAGACTTTCAGTGTTTTTATCTTGGTAATTAACCTGAAGTTTACCAGGTGCCAGTCTGCTTAGTTTCTCCTCTATGGCATGAGAATGTTGTGGTCCTGTAGGCCTTTATGTACTGCATAGTTTTGTTTTTATGTGTTCTCGTATGCTTAAATGTGGCCCAGATTGGTTCTAACAGCGCGTGGCCAATCATCAGCATCGTTAAAGGGATAGTTACTCATCCTCGTGTAGTTCCAAACCCATATAATTTCAAAAGAGGGGTTCAGTGTTGTTTTAGACCCCACTGAATTTTGTTAAATGGGCAAAACCAGTTGAAACATTTTTCAAAATACCTTCTTTTGTGTTCTGCAAAAGACAGGTTTGGGATAACATGAGCGTGAGTTAATGGGATGAACTATCCCTTTAAAACCCTCATAAGGTCTTTGGGGTCAGCATGACTCTGACCACCTCAATGGAATACAATTTTGTAACTTTTCATAATTTTCCATCTATATTTACACTAAAAACTTGATTCAGTCTTTCTGAAGGTATATCATTTTTTTTTTTTTTTCAAATAGGCTCTTCGGGGTCTATATGACCCCAATTGAAAATAAATGGAAAATGCAAAAAAAATTTGTCAATAAAAAAAACAAAACAAAACACTAAACCGAGCATACATCTGTAAATGTGTGTACGTACACACATTTACACACAAATAAACACACACTTAAATACATGTGTTTGCCACAGACAGCACTTTTCAGACACTGACACACTTATACACACACACTCTCTCACACACACACATTTGTCTTTTATACTGGTATTATATAAATAAATTCAGAAAAACAATTCACAGTATGATCAGTTGGTCATTACCAGTAAAATGAATGGGTTTCTATTGGCCCCCTACTGGTCAAAACAAATTATTACCTAAACTGTAACCCCTATGGGTTTATCTCTAACCAACAGATGGCAGAATTATACACCCAGCACCTAGGTCAACATCCAGAAACAACTTAAATCAAATTTAGGCCATCATTTAAGTGATTTTTCTATGAATATGAAAACGTAGAATTTCGTGCTAAATAAGTCCCAAAGTACTTAATATCGCCGAAAACACAGCATTACTGTATAGATGAGAAGCAAACGAACAAAATGATATATTATTTGTATCATTAAAAATGTATTTATTTTTCATGGTTACATTGATGATCCTTGGGGTCCAAAGACCCTATCTGTAAACAGGAAATAAGGGACTTATACATCACTCCATGGTTATAGGTCATTGTACTTCATATCTAGGTAAACATCAAACTGAGAGCTGAGTAGGTGACTGTATTCCCATAATACCTTGTAAAACATCAAAAACAGTCTGAAATGTTCAGGTGTTGTTGATGGTGCAAACATTTTTGTAATAAAAACAGATGAGCAGGAGCTAGATAGATGAGAGCGGGTTTGAGTGTAAAATAGACAGATTGAGAGATTTAAAAAGGGTTTCGGGTAACAATAATTTAAAGTAGCTAGAGCGTATTCATGTGAATTTACCTCTCTGAGATAACTGCAAGAAACACAGAGTCAAAGAGCCACAAATTACTCATGTTTAACAGTGTTTTTCTCTTGGATGTTATTTTAAACGTTTGACACTGATTGTTTGTAGCAGAATTGAACATTTTGGCAGGAATGGGGTAGGAGAGAGGGATGAAAATGTGTTTCTAATCACTCACAAAGATGCTTTTGTTCTTCTGTCCGGGCCTTCTGTAAGCCAGCGGTCCAGGCTGAGGTATTCTGTCAGAGTCTTAATTAGACTCATTATGTAGGGTTGCAGGGTGCAGGAGACACTTAAAGTATTGTGTGTGTGTATGTTATTTATTATTCACCTACTGTAGGTGGATACAGTAAGTGGTCTAAGTGGCATATTTTGACACTCAGCAGTATAGTCACTGCGCAAACACTAGCAGTCAGACTTTTCTTGAGTCACTCAGTCTTGCGAGTCAGAAAGTACCCGAGTTTACCGGAGTTTAATGCCGTTCCAACAAAAGAAAACAATTCTTTCCAAAACTTTTACTAAATTAGGAAGTTTCCTGCCTGTCAAACTCTTTGAAAACACTTTGATCAAATAGAAATTTAACTTTGCCGAAAGCACCCACATTTTCCATCTTTACTCTTAATATGGTGGCAACACCTCTGCAGAGCAAAGGCCTGTGTGCTTTAAAGATAAGCTTTCAGGGCAGATTTCATACTAAGAGAAGGGATCGCAAAAAAAAAAAAAAAAAGATGAGAACCTGATCCGGACTAAATGGGCTGGAATAACACCCTCCACCCCGTCTGTATGTCAGTGAGAGATTTTCTCAGAAGACTGAAAGAGCTCTCTGACTGGGCCTGTCCTGTTATTTTCCTGTTCTTTTTTTTTTTTTTTTCAATCTGCCCCATTCAGTTTTTGGCTGGTTTATTTACCCCTCCTGGTGGACAGAGCCTGTAACACAACAACAAGACCACCACATGGCCACCCTTCTGTAGGGCTTCAACACATGCACAGTAAGTTTTCAGCATGCTGTTCAGAATGAACCTGATGTACTGCCACCACACTGTCAGCGTGACACCACAGAGCTACTAGACAACACAAGAGCAGCGCGAAAGAAATAGCATGTATGGATGTGTGTGTGTGTGTGTGACTATGGACCACAAAACCAGTCATATGGGTTAGTTTTTGGAAATTGATACAGCATTTGATAAAATAGGTCAATATTTGTACTATGCATACTACATATATTTACAGTAGGACAAAGAAAAAATAATGTACAATGTACTTACATATAGTATTTATATATATAGTATAACTTATATAGTATAGTAAGTTTCCCCATATGTTTATGCTTAGACCTTTTTTGGGACTACTTAATAAACAAGATCAATATTTAATGTAGCTATTAGCATAGTATGTGAATGCATTTATCGCACATGATCAATGACCCACAGATAATATATATATAATATTGTAACAGTAATAATATTACTCTATTGAAACTCTGGCAGTCAGTCTACAGCTTACTCAACAGAATTTTGAAGTATATGAGAGGGGGATTGCACTTGAAATATTGCAGTTTAAATATGAGAAGTAAATAAATGAATGATTAGCTGAATGCTATTAGGCAAGGAGGGAATTATAAACATTACCCTATTACTCAACGCACCACAGAGCTCACACTAAGACACTACTTTTGTCATGTTTTTTTTTTTTTTGTCTCCTGTGCCCCATCTATCTTGTCCCCCATCCCAAAAATAACATCAAATGGATCAGGCCATGACGTTCCTCTCCTTCAATAAGTTGGAATGACAAGTGCTTTGTAGACACTCAGTTTCCTTGAAGCCGAGACCCCCTGCTTTCTGGTTCAATCACCCGCTTTACACCAAAGACAAAGTGTCACATGCATGTTGCATGTTTCAAGGGAAGCTTCCTCTCTTAACTGAGAGCACATTTTCTGCACCTCATACACAGTGTGCTACTTTTGAGGCTGTCTGTGAGAGAAACGGCACACGCTCTCACAAGCTGCCACCACAGAGACAGGCAGGTCTCTCTTGCCAAACGCTGGTAAAGATGCACACATTTAAAAGTGCATTAGATATTAATCCTCTGGCGTATGACACATTTTTAAAAGAAAGTTTAACAGTATGATATTGCATAAAATTGACCAAAAAGTGATTTTCCTCTCATATATATATATATATATTTATTTATTTATTTTCGTTTTGACATTTAGAATTATAATAATGTAAATATGGCTAACAGAATATCTGCCTGATATATTTTGTGCAGGCGTTATTATCATTAGCTGCAATTTACATTCCATAAATGACAGTTGATTTTACTGTATGCAACACATTAATATTTCTAAAAATATATTACAGAACTTTGTATCTTATATTTACTATTGACATATTATAACCAAACTATATAATAATGTAAACTTCACTAAAAACGTCCAATAAAACAGGGACATGTGCGTATTCCTTTGAAAAAAATCTTAGAATGATAAAAGAAAGTTATTTTCTGAAAATACATTGTTAGTTCTGATTAAAGTGTTGAATGGAGAACATAAATTAAAATACACAAAGCCTATGACAGTGTAATAAGTATTTTTATTGCATTTTATAATGCCATTGTCAATAATTAGTACAGATTACATGCAACTAGACCTACTGTACAGTTTTTTATTGTCTGCATGGACAGACACAAGAAGATTCAGGTTACAAATACACAGATATATGTGTTGTTTTTTTTTTATACAGCATGAAGAAAAACGGCAGTGACTGGCATAAACATGGTCACCGGGGGTTAGAACGACAAAGGTGGATGGCTAGATGCCTTTTTTTATTTTCTATACCATTTCAAAAGCCATCACCTTTTCTTCCCCCAAGTCTCATCTGAAAAAGCAAAACAAATATGTAAAAAAAAAAAGAAATTAAAGAGAAGTAAACAAACAAGTTAAAATGAAACTAAAGTACATAAAAGTCACTGCTGGAAATGTACACACATTCGTAAAAATACATTGAGAGGAGTCGAAGTGGTAGTTCCATTTGATTGGCCGAAGAAGTAAATACCATCAGGCAAAAGCTCCCCTGCAAGGGTCCTTTACTTAGAAAACGGCAGCTCAAAGCTATTCATCACGGGGCAATGGAGCTCTGAGGCGGCGTGAGGGTGTGGATAAGACATAAAATACTGCTGTCACCTTCGTCACGCATTTGTTTGGTTACAGTTGTGGCAGACTTGACCGATTTGGAATACAAAAATCTAGCCACAATCCCTTTGGTGCTCACTGAAGATGAACTGCATTTCTTTTCACAATCTTATTTGGTATGCTACCGTGGAAAAGCCACACCAAGTTCACAGCAAATGGCAAACAGTGGTCAAAAATAGCCTGTGAGACTTATCAATCTTAGTGCCTGAAAGGGTGCGGAGGAGTCAGAAAAATTAGAAAGACGCTCTCAATCGGCATGATACAACCAAAGAGAGCCACTTTCTCCGAGAATTTCTATACAAATCTGGAGCGCTATTGCCTTATGAGAGATAGCTTTGAGTGCTCATGGTAAATAAAGGAATGATTTGACTTTAAAGGGAGTCTGTACACATATTGGCACCTGAAAGGACCAATAATAATAATAATAATTAAAAAAAACACCTTAAAGTTGCTCTTTCTTATAAGCAAGAGAGGGCTACACATTTTCTTCAATGTTTTTTTTTTTTCTCTTTCATTGTTTTTCTGAAGTTTTGGTCCTGTCTTATGAGAAAAGTCCTTCTGAGGTATCATTACACAATGAGTTCAACTTTTTAGTTTAGTTTTCTCTCTTTTTTCCTTAAAAATGCATAAATGCACTACAGAGACAAAAAGTATCAAAATAGACCTAGCTAAGATAAATATACAAACAGGTGTGTTACCTAAACCACATATCTAACTCTTAATCTATCTTTTTTCGAGAGATAATACACTAAAAAAAATCATCGTCCCAGACGTTTTATGACAGAAAAACTGGGAAAACAAAATCAAAAAAAAAAAAAGAAACCAAAATTTAACCATGATACCTGCAGCACATAATATGATAAATACATACACTTTAGCATAAGCAATACAGTATAGGAATTCTGAGCTCAAAACTTTACAATAGCTAAAAACAGGAGCAGAAAAAGTAAATGCCAAAAGAAAACGAGTAAAGAAAACACGAAAAGGAGGGAATGCCCTTGAGAGCTAAGCCGAGCTGCAATATACAAGAATACATCATTACAACGTGTGTAAAAGTAACAAAGGAGTCATGGCGATCACCACTGATGCGTTTCAGTCCACATCTTACAAAACAGCTTTGTTTACACGTGTACCTTAAAGCACAATTGTAGTCCATTTAATGAATGCAGCAATTCATTCGTGAGTTTTTCAATTCCTTCGCAATCCTCAGTTCTTGTAGCACAAGCTCGTTGGTTCTCTTTGGATATTTTGGTTTCGTCGCGTGGTAAAAAGAAAGGCCCGTTTTAGCAAGAGCGTGATGATCTCTTAGGGATGGTCTATGTGTGTGTGTGTGCGCGTGCTATTTTTCCACCGCCGTCACGAAGCTACACTTTGCATTAATTGGGAAGCGGGGTCCGCGCGAGAGTGGCCTGCGTTAATGCATTCTGCCTATCATCATTTCTGACACCCAACTGACTGGCCCATTGAGTATGCTCTAATGACCGGCCAGCTCGATGGCTCTCATTGGCCTGGCCTCTCATTATGCATGCGGAATTAGAACACACAATTAAGCCTCCGCACAGAGGACCTGTACATAGACACTATGCTAATAGATCACTTAAAGTGGGGAATATGTGATTTGGAGTAGACCCTTTTAAATATGTTGACCACTTAATGCTTCATACTTAACAGGACTCAGCATTTTTTTTAGGAGGGGATAGAGAGGTAGTTGTCTTCCCCCCCCGGTCGTGTCTCGTTTTTTTATTTCCATTCATGCTAACGAATTTGGAAATGACAAGCTCCGTTCACAGCTAACGTATGCAACAATGGGCTATTTTGGTTTTTTCGCCAACGTATGTTTGCGTTTTATTTTTTGTATTTCGTGGATGAATGAAAAACTAGAAGGGAGTTACACCTTTTGTATGACTATTGGTGCGTTTCATTGGCCTATCTATTTTGTGAACCGTTTTTTTTTTAAAAGGAGGTAGCATTATTTTTGGTTTTATTTCTTTGAAGGTGTTTAGAAGGTGTGTATGAAATGAACATACAGACCGGGTACATCAGACCATGCTTAAAAGCGAACAGAGGGATCCTCCAACATAAAAAAAAAAAACAGTCCTTGAAATGATTCCTGTCAGGTTTGAAAAGAGTCCCTATCAGCCATCCCTTATTAGTGTGGTAAATAATACTGTTCAACAGGCAGGGTAAGCATCACAAGCAAGCGCTTGCCTGCTTTTTTTGGTATTCGTTGAACTGCATTTAATTGTGAAATACTGGTAATTGAAGTAAACCATAATGCTGAGTAATTGCTGCTGGCTTCTAGTGTCAGAAAGTACATCAACTGTTATTTAAGTGCCTTTTGCATGTAAAGTCCTTTGCAATCTTAGACGGTGAAGACTGCATCTCAACACTGCAATTGCCTGAGCACAAGATGGGGTCGAGAGCTTCCTTTCCCAGATCCTAAGTGCTTGTACATTAACTAAGGAACTGCAAGAGGCTTGTTAATACTGCTTTTTTTGCTTTTTGTTTCCTTTTCGGTTTGATTTTTGGCCTTTTGACATATGTAGTGTTAAGAACTCATTAGGTTAACGTATATTAAAACAGTTTTCTCCTTTTTTGAAGAAAAAAAAAAAAAGCATTTGCATTTTATACTTTGGTTTTTGGAATGCTTTGTAGTGTAAGTAAAAAAAAAAACACGAATGATTTAACTGAAAAAAAAGGAAAAATTTCAAATGACGAGTTTGTGTTCTTTTGGCCAGTTCTTTAGGAAGAAGAAATTATAAATAAAAAGAGTTTTTGGTTTACTAAATATCTCTTTGGTTACCTGTAACAAAAGTAAAATGGGGAAAAAACTAAAACTTAAAAAAGCAACATATATTAAATTAAAACTTGAAATTTGGCATGGCACTACTGAGAAAAGTTTTTTTTTTTGTAGTTCAGCGAAAGCAAAATCTCACGTGCTAATCAGACACTTTCTACTCACACAGTGAATTGCAAATAACTTTTTATATATCTAGTAACTATAGAACTTTGAACTGATAATGAGAGAGTCACCGTGTTGGTTAGCCACAGTACAGATCCCCTTTGTAATAACAGCGTGAGGGGGCAAACACTGTGGTCTGAGGTATTCCGTGACCTTGTTATCTTTTACCTTAAAGCAATATTTTGTATCGCAGCTGATATCAATTGGCTACAACAGAAAATTCTAAAACAAAGTAAATGGTGCAAATCTGGGAAAATAAGAACTAAAATCTCAAAATAAATGAACAAATGAAGC
Source organism: Enteromius trimaculatus (assembly GCA_032361065.1). Taxonomy (NCBI): domain Eukaryota; kingdom Metazoa; phylum Chordata; class Actinopteri; order Cypriniformes; family Cyprinidae; genus Enteromius; species Enteromius trimaculatus. The sequence continues at coordinate 12,257,106 of JAUMHP010000060.1, forward strand.
AAATTTGTGGCAAAATAAGAGAGATATGAGTGCCTGTAAATTTTTTTTTTTTTCTTTTTTCTCCAGGATCTTACAGGGAGCCTTGCAATGCGTATTCCACCTCTGTCTCTTTAGTTTCAGCTTCTCTCTGCTATAAAAAAAAATGTTTGAGTGGTTTTGTTGGTATTTCACGTTGTATTTTATCTGTGGTTCAGTTTCAGAAGTTTTCACTTAATGCTAAGTGCTATCCTCGAGATCCAATGCTAGAATACATTTTTGGAGTTTGTAGAATAAAGGATTTTGGAACTTCTCTCCCAAATGTAACCCCTTTTTTGGAAAGATGAGAGAAATAACAAAACAATCATCAACAGAAGAATTACATCACAATGAAAAATGTTGATCCTTTAGAAATAAGCGACTATGAAAGTAAAACGAAATCGAAAGCTACTGCACACATATAATAATCAACGATACAGTCAATAAAGTCTCTGAGCCGGTCCCCCACAAGCCTCGTGTCAGTCTGGCTGTCATAACAGCACCACAGGAGAACAACAGCGAAAAAGTTCCTTTTCCTGAAATATGCCTTTTTTGGGGGTAGCAACATTTTCTATGTTTAGTCTGACAAAGAGCGAAGTGGGGGAAACACGTTTGGGCAGATACCATCAAATAAAAACAGGGACAGCGCAAACATTTGCCGCCTGATCGGAGGCTAACACTGCCTCGACAACGAAAGCGTCCCCTATTTCGCTAGTCCAGTCATGTAAGGGAGACAAAAAAAGAAAAGAATATGGTTGGTCAGATGGCCAAGGATGCCGTCACCAGTCTTTCAGCTCGTTTTCTTTCAGTCTTTGCCTTTGTTGCGAGTGGTGAACATATCTGTGTGACCGCAAAGTTACTGAGTCTTGCAGCATCCCCTTGAACGAGTACAAAAATCCGGTTGAAATCAGAAGTCACTCGGTGTGTTCGTCATCTTTTTCCTTTTTTCAAACATCTTTCTGAGGTAAATCACAGCTGTGTATTTATCCCATAGAAAAGCAGTGTTCTCAGGCCCAAAGAACATCAAAATTAAAGCTCAAAAAGACAAAGTAAAAAAAACTTGGGTGACTTAAGAGAAAAAAAAAAATGACTAAGCTTGTATACTGATGTCAGGTTTTCCTCAGTAGCTTTAGATACAGTGGTCCACACTTCTACCATACCATGTTTTAGAATACAGGAGGACACAATGCACAGCTGCTCAAAGGGCCTTTTCGAGGGTACTGACGGAGGACACAAAAATGAAGGGGGGGAAATGTGTTTTTGCATTGTGAACTGATGAGGTCTAACCCTGTTTTGGTTTTTGAAGTTGTAGTCGATTTTTTAATCTTTGTTTCTCACTTGATCTTGAACTTCTTGAATATGAGGGAGGGAGGGACAGGGCCAGTAAGCTCCGCCTCCAAGCCTTCCTCCTACTCCAGCTCCTCTGTGGGAAGCTCCTCCTCCATGTCGCGCTCATCACCGGGCATGCTCAGGTTTTGAGTGACAGATGCCATGAGAGAGACAGGTCTGCTGTCCTCCTCCATCTCAGCTGGCTCCTCCTTCACATGGATTTGGTGTCTGAAACAGAAATAACATGCAAAAAATCAGCCTGAGATTACAAAAGCATGATGAACATGTCCTTTTAAAAATACGGTAAAATTGCGTTCAAACACAAAAAAATACTATTTTAAATGCAGATACATTTTGAATCTTTTAGGATTCAGAAAGGAATCAAAATATTTATTATATATGTATATGATATTATATTATTTATAACAATTACGGTGAGTATTCTAATCATTAAGTTAAATTCAGCATGGATGCATTACATAGATCAAAAGTGACATAAAAAAAAAAAAGATAATGAAAATGAATAATGAAAATGATAAAAGAGTGTTTCCACAAAAATCCTGGACAGTAATATTAATATTCAATATAATAAAAATTATTAATAAAAAAAAAAAATGAAGAATCATGTGCCACTGAAGACTGGAATAATGATGCTGAAAATTCACAAAAGTAAAGAGTTCGTTTGCAAAAACAGGTAACTCAGTTTTTAAACAATTTTCAAAAATCATGCTTTTTTTTATTATGCATTCCATTTAATCTCAAACTGTAGTTGGTTTATTTTGATTAGGTGAAAAAAAACTAAAACATACAGCTAACTAACACACACACACACAAAACAACTATTTTGAATGGTAATATTTTTCACAATAATATGGTCTTTGTTGTCATTTTTAATCAAATAAATATTTCTTGGTGAGAAAAAGTGACAAAAACATTTTTAAAAATCTTACAGACCTCAAAGTTTGGAATAAAAGTGCATTATTATTCGAAATACAAACTACACATCATGGCACTAGAAATCCGCCGGTCTTACCCGTACTGCTGTGGAGAAAGGCCAGGGCTGCAGCTGCCGTTACTGTTGACTTGTTCAACAGTGCTGCTGACATCATCGTGGCCGACGTGCAGCATGTTGAGGCTCGCACCTGTGCTGTTGTTCATCAGGGTGGGGCTGTTCAGAAGGCCAAGACTGCTCTCCGCGAGCGCAGCCTGCACACACAGATTGAAAGGATTTTGACTATCAAAAGTTAAGAGAGATGCAATGATGGCTCCTGTAACATTATAAGGCGCTGTTGATACTACAGTTGCCGTAATAAAAATATAATCATATATAAGATAAGTTAAGGAAGATGACCTCTGGAGCCACTGTTACACAGACAATAGTGTACATTTATCCATTTTAAATGTACACTAACTACTAAAAGATAAATGTGCTGACTGGATAGATGTACTCTGTGTTTTAGGAGACATCTGGCAGCAGCGATGCATTAAGGTAGTTTGTGTCACCACTAGGGGTCTCCTCGCTTCCATACAATAGATCTGACTGCTCGCTGAGATAACTTACACTGCTGTTACACATGTGCTCATCTCCACAACTCATTCATATATTAAATACATTAAAATATATTATACTGTTTGGTAATACCTTAATTAAATTCCTTCTTACAACTTTTTTTAATTATTTAAATAGGGGATTAACAAAAGATAATGACACTTATGGTAGGGTTAGAAGTTAAAATGCTGATTTGTCACTAGCATTTCACTTCATTTTAATTTTGGTTACATGTTGTTTTAAGATGTCTTTGTTACATGTACTTATTCTTGTAAAGATAATTTATTATGCAAAATTACATGCAAGTAACCTTAAATCAAATTATAACCCTAAGTACATATAGCTAACTAATATTACTCAATACTTAACTGTATTACACTGTAACAACACCTTAAAGTGCAACCTTAATTTTTTATATATAGTTCAAATTAATGTAAAGATGACTAATAATAGCTATAATTCTAAATGCATCATTACTTGAAAGGCATTATCATTTAGAACTGCGCTGCAAACTATTTAAGTTATTTTTATCGGTTTCTTAAAAGAAAATCCACTAGAGTGCATATTTTTTTTTATAGGTACATAATTAAATTACCATAAACAAAAACACTTCCAAGATGCAAGTCACAAAAACGTGTGTAAATGTTAAATTCATATTATTCATAAAGTACAAATCTGCATAAACAACTATGCATACGGATATTTTAATGCATGAGGAAAGGTGGGACGGAAAACGATTCCGAACTGACATTTTTATGTGGTACTCATGCCAGTATAAACAGCAGTGACTGCCCGAAATATGCCACCGAGAGAAAGAAAGAGCAACAGAGCGAGAGGGAGAAGAGAAACCAAAGAGTTTGAGGGAAATCCATTCTGATTCTGTGGAGACTGGGTGTTGGTGAGAAAGATGATCAGGGTCACACAAGGTTTAAAGGATGTGAACCAAATTAGGGCTATTTTTTACCCTTTATCTAGAATTAACTGCAAGCCACCTACGATTTTGGCAAAAACAGACAGATCTAATAGGTAAACATTGTTAATGCCTGTTTAATGAGACGGCCGAGATGAATCACTTTTAAAAGGTCAGTTTCAGGCAAGATTGTGCCTACCGTCTGCAGACTAAAACACACTCAAGGACTAACAAATGGAAAACAGCGGAGCGCCTCTCACACTCTGTTGTTGTCCGGGTCTGCTCTTTTGTTAAAGGCTAGTTTATGTGCGGCCTTTTCAGGATGAGCAGTTCCATTTCCATAGAGATGGCCTGCGGGGTCAGAGCGGGACAAACTGGGCCAGGCCGCTGGATGTGTGTGTGTGTGTGTGTGTGTGTTGGCCCGTGATTAGCTGGGCTGTTTGTTTGTCAGGCGCTGACACTGCTTGTCCTGTGAGGAGATGGATGGGCGCAGACCTGACAGAGCGCCACACACGCTCACACACCCAGACCAGGACTCAAGCGCAAAGGCTAACCTCCCAGATCCATCTCTGTCTCATCACACAGCGTTCTTGGGAAAAACACACACACAAACACAGAAACACAAGAGCCAGGCTCCGGAAGCTCTGAACGAGAGTCGCGGTGACACCGCAGGTTTCAGATGGATTTTCTAGGACAGACACTAATTTTATGCTGTGACCTTCATTGACAAATATTTGATGCTATAAATCACATATGGCTGGCTGGGAGCGCGTGTGCGATGGAGGGAGGAGAACGGAGGAGGTTTGGGAGAAGTAGCTAATTAGAAGAGGAAATTATTATCAGCGCCCTTGTGTGCTTGATCTGGCCTGATCCGTGCAGGATTCCCACACTTTCCGAGGAATACATTTTCTTTCCAGTTGTTTAAAACTTAAACTCATAAATCATTTAAACTGACTGAAATAAATTGAAAAGATTGATTTGATCACAAATTATATGTATAATAAGCTCTAGAAAACTTTTTATTAGAAGTTTTTTGTTGATGTTTAAGATATTATTTTCCATGGAAATTCTAATTCAGAGAGATTCATTATTTAGTCTGGATTCTGAAGTGGTTTGGATCAAAAGAATCACAGATGAACCAACTCAAAAGAATTACTCGCTTATGTGAATCACTAAGGCTTGAACAAAATACATTTTTAACCACATAAATAAATAAATAAATAGGTATAAACAATATATTAATAACATTTTCATATTAATAAAAAAAAAAAGAAAGAAAAAAAATATATATATATTTTTTATTTATTATTATTTTTTTATTATTTATTTATTTTATTTTTTTTGATGAGTCACTCCTCCATCATTTTCAATGGTGAACGCTTAAAAAGGTGTTGATTTGATGTAATGAAGGCACTCACCTGATAACTGGCATTCAGAGAGCCAAATCCCAGCCCAGAAATCATATTCTTCACGAGAGTGGGACTTCTGAGAAGGAGAAGAAAGAGAGAGGGTGATTAGGTACATGTGTGGATTACAACAAAACACATCTGAACGGAGCGCGTGTTAAAAAAAGCTCCCTAGCCTGTGAAAAATGCTGAAGCACTGTTCTATTTACAAGAGATAAATAGAAAAGTTAAACAATGGAGAGTAACACATGCATTCTGACACAGCATATACTGCACACACACTACTGTTTGTTCGTTTTTGTGTCTGCTGTGTGCTACAGGGCTGAAATCTGGCGCACAGGCCGCCGGCTGGGTAATTTGCCGTCGTCTCTCTGGCAGAGCTTGAGACGGCGTGTAACATCTGTTTATACAAATGCAAGCAGGCACGCTTTTCTGCTGTGCATCTGCTCACAATGTACCCTAAACAGTGTAGACACAGACGGCAAAAGATACACAGGCTCACAAACACACACGCATGCACTGCCAAACACAAGCAGGCAAGGCACAAAAGAGACCTTTGTGCTTTTGACTAGAGAGTCAGTAATAGGGTAATGATGGGAAGCCCATTAGGGTAATCATACATGCCAATAACGATTATAGCCCCACTTACAGAGCAGACCTACAAGTTTACGCTTTTGCTAAAGGAATAAAAGCTGTTTTTGGGACTGCTCAATAAATTCTTCACTTAAAAAGTGCTGTTTTAATCCGGTGTTTCACGGGTTATTGTGACTAGTATGACTTCAGACAGACTCCTATTAACTCTGTAAAGCTACAGAAAGTCTCAGCAGGCTTCTTAAGAAAGCTAAGAGAGGCGGCACAATTATTTGACATCAAACGTCATTTGTTACATCACACTTGATGCGATCTGCCTCAAGATGTAAGATTTGATTTAAGAACTACAACATAGGTGAAGATCACAAGTGAGTAGTAATTACATTTTGGCTTGACTACAAAAAAAAAATAAAAACTATGAATTGTCATTTTATAAACAAAAAAACGACAGTCTTAGAGGTCCCTGTGTGACTCATCACATTATAATTTGTATATATATATTAATGTTTGTTATCAGTAATGTACAATTTATGTTTACTTAAGAGTTTAATGTTACCTTTTGTACAGTATGACAATATATGATTATTGGCCATGTTTTATGGCCAGAGCACTTACATTTAACTCTGAATAGAGGTATATCAGCATTATTACACTTAATAAAATACAAAAGTCTTGTTATTGTCACCCTACTCTGTTTTTTTTTTTTTACTGTAAATTTAAAATTGCATTCATTTCCCCCAGTGTATTATATTAATTCAGGAGTCTTGGAATATAGTACTTCTTTTTAATTTTCTACATATACATATATAGTCGAGGAATCCATTATAATTTAAGGGTGACCAGTCTGAGTCTACATACCCGGTCATCTTTGGTGGTCTCCTCTTTTGGTATTCCACTTCGTCCACGGTCCAAACAGCACCCTTGACATTCTCGACCCGCACAAAGCACTTGTGCAGACTTAGGTTATGGCGCACAGCATTCTGGGTAACAGCGACGGGACATAGAGAAGACAAGAGAGCAAAAAGAATAAGTCAGTCTCGCGTTCCAGACACTACAAGTTTCTATGTATCTTAAGCAGAATCGCGAGCGCGTTGCTGTCATTGCTGGAAATGCAATTATAGTGCGCCCTGATATAAACAGCCTTTAATAATGGCATAAATCTTATACCTGCTTTCTAATTAAAAGAGTGCACGTGATGATGAGCACAAAAGATTGTACGGCTCAGACAGGGACGTGTCGACTGAGCGTATCTCTCCATCTCGAACCCGTCCCCCTCCCACCCGCACCATCTCACAGACACACACAACCAATTAAGTGCACATTCTACTGAGGGGAAGTGACAATGTGGTGCCACACCATCATAACAGTGGGGAGTTAAAAAAAAAATCCATCTTTGAACGCAAAAAAATAAGAAACGATGCGCACTATCCCCCCTCCACCATCAGCAAACCCACCCCCTGCTTTTTTATTTTAAATTTCACTAATCAGCCACTATCTAGAATAACACCCCCAAGGGAGGCCCCTTCCTTTTCATCTGCTATTTGTAGTTTGTTCATGCCCAATTTCATTACCAATTTTAATTCGTGTATAATTAAATCCTGTGTATTTTTTCCGACGCACTCTTTTTTTTCCTGAATCCATGAGGGAGGGACTGCTGATGCCGGAATCACTCCTAACCATAATTACAAGTGCCATAATCAGGCGAGGCCTCCCTCCTTTGAATAAATTTCGCCGTGCAGGAGCGATGATGCTTAGTTTTGCAAATGAGTATGACCCCAATTTCAGCCTGCCACCTCACCGATTTTATTTGCATTCCCATCCGTGATGAAAGACTAATTCTCCCAGTTAAAACATTAGCAGCAATTTAAAGGGGGTCAGCCTTTGCAGACATAAACAAAATGCCCGCCTGGCTGTGTGTGTGTGTGTGAATGAGTGACTGGAGGGGTGGCAGCTATATTAGAAAGATGGCACGCTTGATGCGGGTGTCAAATGGGTCTCGGTTCCTTTGGTGACGGCGTCCACATGAAGAGAGATGACCATTTTAGCTTAGAAATGAACAGTGACAGTAAATGTAATGTACAGCTTGTGTTCCGCAGTTCAGAGTGAAACCGGAAATTCAGGTTTTTCCAGTTATATTACAATTTTTTTTTTTGCACCACTGCATCACTCATCAGACCAGGAACATGTATTAAGACAATAAATATGGGTCGGTTTCAAGTACAGTGGGTTTAAAAGCCCAGGACAAGGCTCAGTCGAGATACTAGTGGTCTCATACAAAAGAAAGTACAAGTGTACAAATGGAATGAAATATTTTGTGCAGATGCCAGGAAAAATCTAATAATGTAATCAATGATTTTTAAACCTTCTATGAGAAAATAATGCATTCTGTTGTTGATAAACTGCATTAATAAAAGAGCTCATTACTTTAAAATAAATTTATTGCATTATACATGAACGCTCAAAAATTGACTTAAACTGATCAAAAAGTGACATTAAAAACATTTCTGATGTTATGAAACACCAACATTACACTTGAACTGTTCATCCATAAAAAAAATATTAAAAATATTAAGCAGCACAACATTGATAATAGAAAATGTTCTCTTGACCATATTAGAATGATTTTTAGAAGAATCATACAGCACTGTAGTCAGGGGTATAAATGTTAAAAAATGAGTTTTGCCATAATAGATTTTAATAACACTAATATTAATAATATTAAACTAAAAGATGGTTATAATATTTCACAATACTGTTTACTGTATTTGCACAATATTTTTTGCAACAAATCTTTGCACTGTCACATATTTGCTTTGAACCTAAATAAATTTGCATTCGCTGATAAGAAAATTTGCATTCGCCGTTGCAGCTACTAAAAGTTAGTATCAGCTCTACACTCAATGTCTATAAGGGACACAAATAGCAGCAGTTTTGCAGAATGACCCAGCTGGTGTCCATCTTGTGAATAAAAGCCGCCCTCTAACTGATCAATGACTTCCCCTACTCTCCGGACCTAACTTCTCATGAAATATATATGGCCATTAAGAGCACCGGAGAACATGCATCTCCATTTCTATATTTAATACGGGGCCAAATGACTGGCAAGAGAGGAAGGCAAGTGAGAATGTGCAGTTATTAAAATAAAAAGGAGAGCGAGAGAGAGTGTGAAAAGGTACTATAGGAAGGGGGGAGATCTGGCCCTGGTCGAGGAGGAAAAGTAGACGGATCCATTAATTGTTAAATTTCATAAAAGTGAAATGAGTTGTTAAAGATATTCCTGCCACTTTCACCTCCTTCCTCTCAACTCTCACTGGCTAAGCTCACTAACTGCTCCTGGGTGCCGCTGCGGTTCAAGACTATTAGCCCGCTGTTCTGTCTCAATGCCCTCAGCCTCCTTTGGTCCCTCTCTCACCTCACCTTCTCCGATTCTCTCCCTACTTCCTCTTCTCCAGAGGCTCAGGCACACAAATGAGCCTTGGGCCAGTGTTGGCTGAATGTGGGGCAGCACCTCCTCAGCCCAGGCTCCAGGCTATAGGCCACGTGAATGGCTAATGAGGAGACTGACTGACAGGAAGCGAACTACTCTTTGCGGTGTCCGGTCTGACAGCACCTTGCCAAGTTCCTAGTCCATAGGGGAGGGGGAGGGCGGGAGGTATGTATTAGCACATCTTTCTGAGGGGTGAACTAATGGCTAAGCAGGGTGATGGGGAGATGGCCCGCTAAATGGGACGGTTGCATGGGCTTTTAATGACTGCTTTTCACTTTGAACAAAAAGAGAGATAGAAAGAGAGAGAATGAGGGGTGGCTGGAGGCTAAATTTCATAAAGGTAAGATAAAAGTTAAACTACGCTAAATTACATTGTTGATGAAAATAATAATAATAATAATTAAAATATCACTAAAGTCATTTTAGATTTGTTTCTAGTATTACTATTACTTCGATTTATTACCTCTTGTACTATTAATTGCATCTCTACTACTACTATTAACATGAATAATGTAAAGGTAAAAAAACTACTTTCTATTATTGCTAGAATTATTATATACACACAAAAAACTTAATAATATTATAAAAATAATAATAGAGTGTTTTAGATTTTCATCTATTTTTGTTCAGCGTCTGTTTTTTAAATATGCTTTATCAATAAAGTTCGGGCTTGTTATATTTAAACATAACATTATGTGCATGTGCAAAACCCGTACATGCATGTGTGGTATCGGCTCTATATGAAATGAAACAGAGCGCCATGTGGTTAAAGCAGATGATTGGGCATCAAAGCTAGAGGTCAAAAAACACAGGTGGACGAGGGAGGTGGGATGACAGCAGCTGTGGCGGGATCCAGTGAAGTGTGGCATGTCGGAGCCGGTCAGGAGATGCTGAGCTGATACAAGAACCGGCTGTGGACCAGCAGGGCGCATGCTAATCAACCGGTTCAAATTAAACTGTCTGATAAGAGTTACAATGCTACGTGCCTATTGACTGATAAAACACAAACTGTGTTGGTATATGCATAAACACAGTAGGAAGCCATTTGACTGATTTTTGCATAACTGAATCAGGGGAGTTTTGCCACTTTTGAGAGAAAGTTATAGCACAGGGTGCAAAAAAAAAAAAAAGGAAATCTCGAATGAGTCAGACTTAAACTTCCTGCTTCCACCTACCAAACACCATTAGGCAGCCCGTCGCCACATAACACAATCAAAACAATAAGGAGAGCACATCAGGACACAAAAAAAATGAAGAAAAACAGATCTGGGAATGGCCAGGTCGTAACTTGGCTGTCTGTGTGATGCCGGGCATCATTAATAACCTCACTGTTATTGGAAGTCTACAGAAGGCCGTATCTCTGTTGTACCCGCTGTACCCCTTGGCACGAAGGGTGGATTTATTGTTGTTTGGGTCATGTTGAACAATGGGCTGTGTCTGTTGCTCTGTTTTTATCTCTGTGAGACTTCTAAAAGAAGGACCATATTTGCCTCATTGCTAGAAGACAAAGCATGTCTGGTATTTAGTCTGGTATTTTCCTCTGATAAAGGTCTGTTGATAATGCAAGATCAAATATTCACTAAACTATCCAAACAGTTTACAATACAAATAAAAACTGAACAACAAAAGTCATCTAAATGAATAAATACCACCTAAACGCAGCAGAATAATACTTTATACTTAGATCAAAGGAGTTTCGTCACTGTTTTTGCTTGGCTTAAGGGTGCAAACCGGGTCTGGGTTAATCTGGTAAGCAAATTCCTATATTACTAGTCACTCGATAAAAGCAGTTTATTTAAGTTACTTAATATAGTTAATTTTAGTAAGGTTTTTAAAATGAATTTCAAAAATATTTTTTCATTAAAAATACACACACACACACACACACACACACAAAAAACAGTAATATTGTGAAATATTATTAACATTTTAAATGTTCCCCTTTTTCTGCTATAATATATGTTTAAAATGTAATTTATTCCAGTGATGCCACAGCTGAATTTTCCAAAAAGTCATTACTCTAGTCTTCAGAGACACACGATGCGTCAGAAATCTAATATGCTAATTTAATTGAAAGAAATGATTAAAAACGTTATGTTGAAAACAGCTGTGCTCCGAAATATTTTTGTGGAAACTGATTTCCGTGTTCTTCGATGAATAGATATTATTAAATATTTGTAAGAGAAATCTATTATTAATGTCTTTATTGTCACCTTTGATCAATTGAATGCATCCTTGCTGAATAAAAGTATCAATTTTACAGAGCCCAAACTTTTTAGCGGTTATGTGTTTAGAACGGCAGGTGGTTTCTGCGGTAGCCAAGCACCTGCCATTGCGAATGAATAGGAACATTAAAGTAGTGCTTTGAGTATTATAGATGTCTATGGTGCAAAATGTATTGACTTCTTCCACTTGATAGGACATTACCTTCCATGTTGCTGTGTTTCTCCTGAAATAGGCAAACATTCGTGTAAACCAGTTATAGATCTCGTTTAGAGTCAGCTGTCGGTCAGGGGCTTCCAGAATGGCCTGGATGAATAAAGCCAAGAGAGAACGGAAGAGAGAAAGTGAGCAAGTGTCAAGAGGTGTTTCAAATGGCTGTTATTAGTAAGACATTAGCTGATGGACTGTTTCCAGACGGGCAGGCAGTGCATTATGGATAGTGCTGCATGTTTCAGCATGACTGACACTGAGCTAAGAGATGCGCATAAATCCTTAGTTACCAGCACACACCTCTGAACTCCGCTCAAATGCACGGTCCAGAACTCTATATCATACAGGCTGACTTACGTGTCGTATGAGGGAGGCGTAGGTGAATGGAGGCCTGACATCAGCGTTTTTGTAGAATTCACAATTCTGCGCAAGTTCTGTAATGGAAATAATTCATATGTATTTCAGTGTTGTATAAAATGATATGTAGAGCAAGACCAGTTCCTGTAGATTTGATATAGAGGGATGCTAACCTGAAGCGATGGGGGTGCAGAACTTGTCGGAGTTGCGCCGACGGATGGGTCCGACTCCGTGCAGGCTGGAGGAGCTGATGACGGAGGGTCCCTGCCTCATGGGGGTGATGGGAGTTGCGGCAGAGGTGGGGGGATGAGGCAAGCCCTCGGGAAATCCCTCACTTTCTCTTTTCGACAGCGACATGCTAGAGGCCAGGTTCAGCTAAATGGGAGGAAAACACAATTGAAAACGAAATGAGTTCATATCACTATTAAAAAGGTTGGAGTTTTTTCAAAAGAAGGTGTTCATGCTTATTAAGGCTGCATTTGATATTATTTAAATAGCTACTCTTATACTACAATTTAATAATATCACATGAGACATACAAAACATTAAAATTCACTCTAAAAATGCAAATTATATATGTATATACACACACACACACAGTACACCTTTCTAATTACAATATCTAATAAATAAACAAATTTTTTTGCATAAATAATAACATTTATAATATATAATATTATTTACAGCATGGTTTTATATATGTATTATTCAATTAAACAACAAGAAAAAAAAATCCTTCTAACTGTATTGCATTCAATATATAAAATAATAATTAAATGTTTACTTGAAGTTGCTTTTTTAACATTAAAATATATAACAACATTTGCCGTGTATTAGTAACTGTCAACATTTATAAAATTATAAGCTTTTATATGTATTATTCAGGTAAATACAGAATTAATGCATTAAAACTTAAGTTATGTTTGGGAATAAACTAAAACGGGATTGCATCCGATATATGAAATTATTATTCAAGTTGTCTTTTAAATTGCCTTTTTTATGCATATACATAATACCAGAAATAGTACAAAACGATGACAGTGCAAAACACAAATGTCCTTCTCTATCTATTTGGCACACGTTCAGTCTCAGCGCAGCCTCGATCCTAATTCGCATCATCTTCGTGGTGTACAGTAATCTCCAACATTGCAATTACCAACCAGGAAATATAATCATCTTCAAATTGTCATTGCTCTCCCGCTGTGAGAAGCGCATCCTGCGATCGTTGCCAGCACATCCATGCCAAAAGCAGTTGGCACAGTGACTCCATTATAAGATGATCCCGTTCACCCGGTGAAATTCAAACAAAGCACCCCACAAATCCCATTTCTCAGACACGTGCGCGCACAAACGAGGCTCCTTGGTGACACATTGTCTGCAATTAAAGCCGCACAAGAGCAGCAAAACAAAGCGATACATGGTAGGAGGGGGTAAAACAACAATCTGGCAACAAACAACGCTTGCGGTTACCCGCACTCATTGTGGCCCTGCTCTGCCCAATTAGCTTCGGCGGGCACGGAGCTCTAGGAAACAGCTTTCCCCATCGCTCAGGGAGTCTTTTTCGGGGTTGCTTGTTTTGTTCTAATTAAAACCATCATGTGCACGTGTGAGCAGCGAGAGATAGAGTGAAGAGGGGGCGGGCGAAGCGGGGTTGACGCTAATATGGCGAATTAAACAGCGCCAGCCCTCTTTTCTCTCCATTCTCATTGCCACAGGAGCCAACCTGGCCCATCTCCAGTAATTAGGGGAGCAAAATGGTTTAACAGGTACTTAATTAACGCTGGAGCCGTGCCAGTTTGCTGTGCCAAACACCCAACGATCTTAATAGCGGTCAATGCCACACACGGGTTTCAGCTTGTGCTAAGCTCCGCCCTAATGCTCACCCTTACCACTTAATGCTAATTCTTTCTCTTGATCACACTCACAATTATCATTTTTTCATTCTCTCTCTCCCTCGTTCTCGTCTAGGTCACTCGGCCCAGCCCGGTCATCATTTCCCATTACCGTCTAATGGCGACTGATCCATGGAATGTGTCTCCAAACAGGAGACGCGGCCTACTTTCACCCTCCGCCTTAATTTATATCCTCTCAAATTAAGACACTCCACTTCTAATTGACAATTAATTTCAACATCTTCGTATTTTAATAAGACTCCTCATCAATCTCTGCATGAAATATTCATTAGATTCCTAATAATTGCACAGGCAGCTGGTGGCTTGAGGGGGAAACGCATTGTGATGGCTGCGTATGAAGCAGCGGTGTGGAATATCTAGGAAGTTAAGCTCAAAACACTCATGTTCATTTACACTGTGGCATAAATACAAGCGTCTAGAAAAACACTCTTCTAAAGTGGGCTGGAAGAAAGCAGGCCAGCTGTAGCTGCTACAAAGAGTCTATAAGAGTCCATCTTCACACTTGAGTTGAAGACGATAAATGGCATGCTTGAATATATTACTTTTGTAAAGTGCAAAGATAAGTTGAACAGGCAAATGTATGAATCTGAATTGAGACTATAGTGTTTAGCTGCTCTCCAGGAACACAATCCAAGACGATGGCAGATATGAGCAAGGCACTTCCGTCGTTGCCCAACAGAGAGCGCTCTTTAGTGCCTCACACAACCGATTCATTGATCATTATGCGTGCCAGACAGTTACTTCACATGAAAAGGAGAGACGCACTAGCAAAGTACACGTTATCACAGGAAATAAGAACGAGACAGAAGTTAAGAACTTACAGGTTGGTTGAAATGCTTTGGCTCTGACGGACGCATGTGCAGGTGGGTCATCATGGCCTGCAGACGCTCGCTCTCTTTGGCCAGCTAGAGAACACAAAATTACACATATATTAGAAAAAAAGCTATTTTCTTATATAAACTGAATATGTAAAATTATGCAATTTTTTCCCCCATGTTTCCAGTTTAATGTGCACTGACAACTACAAAAATGTAATCTGTAGATTGCTTTTTTTTTTTT
>JAUMHP010000060.1:12279866-12307355 GCA_032361065.1 Enteromius trimaculatus
TATTTTTTTCATCTCTCCCTCTCTATCTTACACACACACACACACACACACTCTCATTCTATCTCTCTATCCTTCCATCTGCCTTGGGGCTATGTGAAATGAGACACCGTGCAACCAAACAACAGCTTTACTCTTAAAACTTTCCCAGACTCTCTGGCTCTTTGATGTGCGTGTCAGCGACCATCATACGCGTTTCCCGCTCCCGCCCGCGTGCACCGAACACGCTCTTCACCCCCGTCGCCAGGGACGACCGGAGGAAATTTACATACACATCTTTCCGGCCTGTCAATACAGCGGTCCCCTCGAGGAAGCACAGCTCTGGAGTCAAAAGAAGATGCGAGGGGCCTAGCATCTCGTCAAAGAAATAAACACACAGGCATGTGACCGCAACTCATTAACGGACAAGAACACCCGGCTACTGTAACAGGCGAAGTTGACCTGCCGGATATCAAAGGAGGTGTTTGAGGGAGGGAAAATAAACAGCAGAGAGAACGTGCGTCGCGAGCCTCGAGTCCACTGGGGCAACGGCAGCGGCAACAGTCTGGCTCGCACTACTGTGACAGGCGGACATGTCAGGACTTTCCACTGTGAAGTCTCATTATTTTAACACACAGAGACAATGGAACTGTTTACATCGCCTTCCCTGTCTGATCTCTTCCTCTCTTTATCTCCTCTCGCCCCCCCAGCATCCCTAAAGACCCCAAACTGGCAAACACACGCGCAAAGAGATGGCGAGAAGAAAGAAGATTGGGAAAAGGGAGATAGAGGAGGGGAGGGAGCCTCTTTTTGATGTCTTTGCTTGTATCCAAGAAACAAAAGCTTCTAATTGTAAATGAGCTAATTAAGTAAACCACTAACGAAGCGTGAAAACAATTTGCTTGACCCAGCAGTGGAGTGCTCAGGGATGGAGAGGGGGAATTATGGGAGCGGGAAGCTAATCGGCCTCTGACAGCTACCTGATGAGACACACACACACACACTCTCTCACTCTTTTCCTCTACAACACAGGACGGGTCAACAGGAAGGGATCAGAACCTCTGTCTCTATGGTTACAAGTGGCACATGCGTGAACTAGCTTCCTGTGCAAAAGTATTACGCTAAACCTACGGGAAAAAAGTTGTGTGAAAACCACACAGTTCACTTCTAGTCATATATCTAAAAATTAAAACACATTAAGAATACACACTCACATTAGATACAACTTTTAGAGAGGATATGGAATCTATTATTACAAAAACACTGATGTGAAATCGTAACATTTAGCTGTAGACTGTACACAAACATCAACTAACATTTAGTTTGTTTGAAAAAGGTGTTTATGCTCACAAAAGGTGTTTATTCGATTAAAAATGAAGTAAAAACAGTACTACTGTGAAGTACATACTGTGCATAAATATATATAGCAGCTCTACAGAGAGCACTCTGGTTTACTCTGATTATGTTCTATGGCTGTGAAATGCCTGTCTATCATAAACGAGTACAGTCCCACAGCACTGCTGAATGTCTCACGCCCTCTCCAGCAATAACCTTGCACCCCCCACCTCCCTGTTGAATTCATGCTCTGGTCTGTTCAAACATAACACCTGAACATGGCTGTCAATCGCCCGGCTTTTTTATTGCCTGTCCTCTCATCCCCGCATTTACTTCAGAGCAAGAGGTCTTTAGTTTACTGAAGTGATCTGCAAGCTCATCGAAAAAAGGATGAATGCACACTGACAAAGGGAAATGCTAACAGCCACAGACTTGTTTTGTAGGACACAGCAGGTAATGATGAATGCTCTGCTGCCCAGCGGGGGGGGGGGTTTCACGCGAGTTACGAGGTTTGACATGCATGTAGCATGCATGCTCGTGAAGAGGAATTTGACGGACAGCTGTCACTCACTTGATGAACTGGCCCATGTCCTCACACAGCGCTTCGCAGCCAGGCCACTTGCATTCGCCGTGTCCATAGAGCGGATGAGAGGCCGTGTGTTCCTCGTGAGTCGAGCTGAAGGAGATAAAAAAAAAATTATTTGTCAAAATATAAATGATTACGTCACACTGAACTTTGAGTAACTTGATCCCTTGGAAATCATTTTTATTTTGTTGCTCAAAAAGAGTCTTATTATCAATGTTGAGTACAACACTTCATACGGTTTCTTTAAAATCCTCTAAACACCTGCTTTCTTAATCAAAACAACCCATTGGGGTCAATATCAGTATACATTTTTTGTCAGGCAGTCGGCATGGTAGCCTCACACACATGCAACCAATACAAAGCAATGAAGCAATGGAAACAGTCTCGAACATTCCCTGTCTGGGAAAGTTGATATTGCTTTGAGCCAGTCCTTCAGGAAGCTTCGAACAAATCTAGCTCAAAAGGATCTGGTAAATGTAAAAAAAAACAAAAAAAAAACCGACAGCTTTTCCATAATTGTGACTGACAGGCTTCTACCAGTAAGTGTGTATCATTGTATTAGCATCTTGTACAACTACGCAGGTTCGAATGTCCTCAGATGCAGCCAGGAACAACAAGCCGCCATCTAATTACGAACAAACGTGGGTGATATTCAGATGTTTCTCGTAACGACGGGAGCACGGATAAGGTGGCTGCTGACGTGTTGACAGGGTCTACTGGTGGGGCCTGGGGATAAATGGTACGGTCTTGTTTCGTTTGAGATGCAGCCACTGTGTGTTCTGTGGCTGAGGAGTCTGGTTCGGGTCTCTCTGGCCCCGGCTTCTGTAGAGACCCATAACGGATCAGCCTCGAACCCCCGCCAGCAGTCTCATCCAGCAATTTTTCATTTCAGGCCTGGCCAACCGCCACGGGCTAGCATGTAGCTTGGATTTTTTTTTTTTGTGAGGGCAGGGACCACAGAATCCTTCGTCATGTGTCTGACTGTTGCTAAGCATGAGCTGGGGGCAAAAGAGGGGGGGGGGGGGGTTGCGGCTTGTGGCGGTTGAAGGTCTGGGGAACTCTTCCCAATTCCACATCAGAGTACTGCTTAATATAAAGCAGCTTGCTAGCAGATGAGGCCCTCCTGATGCGGCGCACACACACGCTCCCTCCTCCTCTTCATCAGATGTGCTGGCAGTGGACGGCCCACGCAATTCAGAAGCTGCTCGAGCGCTAGACATTACAAACTACTGGCAACCACACTGTCCACATGTGCCATGCATTAGCCTCACCGCACAGTTTTTCTTCCCCTTTGAGTTGCGTGTATGTGTGTGTTTGTGTGCAAATGTGTTAGGCCAAGTCAGGGAGAACAGTGTTAGAAGAAAACATGATGGAGGGCGCGCTTTTCTTTCTGTTTAGCCATGTCCGTGTAGCATGAGAGGGTGGGGTGTGTGTTGGCGCTGCTAGTGTGTGTGTAGGTTTATTTAGCTGTAGTTTGGAGGCCCCACCAATGAAAAAATGGCCATATTACATAAAAAGAATTACAGTACTGCTATAAACATCACACTGATGCCCCATTTCAGTGAATTGCAGCAGGTTAATAAAAACTTGACTAAAAGCATATATTTATGCTAACTATACACACATTAATATTACAAAGATTACATTTTAATTCACCTTTTATTACATTTATATTTTATTTGACATATTTTACTTACTTTTATATAGTGTATTTTTTTATATATTTTATATATATTAAGTGTCTATATGGTTATATATAAAGTGGGCTTGAGGGTCTGATAAATTATTTTCTATAACAACAATAGTAGTCTAAGGTATGTCTTCATATAGATGGATAGGTAACCTTGAGTATATACAGTAGTGTATTTGTTACTCACTGGGTGCTCTGCAGGGGAGCGCCTTTGGAATAAGGCGTGAGATGCTCATCACTGGACTCCTTGGTGAAGGACGAGATCCACTCAAAGAGTCTTGCTCTTAAGAATGGAAAGAAGGTCTGAGTACCCCACAGCAGGACACACACAGCTGCTCACCTCGCAACCAGATTATCATGGTACTGTACATACCCCTTTACCCAGTCTACACACACACACACTCATGCTAAACTGGCACAGGGGCGTCAGTCATGCTGACGGCATGCTATGTTCTAAGGAACTCACACAAGCACCAAATATCAAATGAACCCAGGCATTTTACATCAGCTCATCAAAGAGCAGCTGACAGCTGAAACCTTGAAATATGATGTGTGACAAAAATATCCATTTATGAAATCTGTCATGTAGCAGTTGACATTCTGATTGCTCATGACAAAAATACATTAACATAGCTTTGTTCACTTGCTTTGAATATTCTATTAGTTGTTGCTTAGTAGCTGTTGCAACCGATGTCCAGATTTTACTATCTACCTGCCACGTTTGCAATTATTAATTGTCAACATATATTGTTCATATTCTTGATTTACCATGACGTTTACTATTAAAAGAATATATCAGGTGAAATGTATGCTTGTGCATTTTCCACTGACCTGTCTCTCTTTGGAGTGTGCACAGAGTTCTGTCCATTTGGCAAAGGATGATGGGGGATCTGAGGTGAGACCTTGGAGGCCGAGTATGAGGTAGTGTTGGAGCTGTTGGTGGTCAGATCGAGGCCCTCATGTTTCATGGCCTCCTCTGTGCTCTGAACACCGGCCACGTCCTTCCACAACTGCTGCAGGTCAGTGGGGCACATGGCTAAGATGGATAGAAAGCAAGTGAAAGATGAGCACAAACTATAACAAACCATAAACCATAACATCCTTACACAGAAGGCTTTAGTGCTTTAAGAGTCAACAACAGGTGCCACATGATGAAGCCTTCTCTAGACAATGTTTTTCAGCATGTTTATTCATTTCTTTCTCTTCTTAGTTGTGTTGAAGATTATAAGCCGGTGTTGAATGACGAGAGCAGATTCGGAAAGCATCCAAACCTCTCTATCACACCTCCAAAGACCCCCTTCTCCACCTTACCGCATCTTGAACAGTGGCCAGCTGGCAGCCCATCCCACCCCAGAGATCTCAGAGACCGGCAGTGCACTGACATCAGTGTGGCAATCCATAAAACAGCAGGCACACACCTCGCCACACTTCACTCAGGTAGGGGGCATGCCAGCGGGACTTGTTAAGTTCACAGGACAGCAGAAGGAGGGACCCATCCAAATCGGAGGAAGAAAATGGCTAATTTCACCGTGTTCTTGTTATCTTTCAACATCTCTGCAAATCCCCCTGGCTACCTCCATTTGTAATTATCACTGTCCCGACCGGCACTGCAACTCACTGGGCGAATTAATCTTGGCGAGATGCTCTCTTGGCATTTTTTTTGTTTTATTTTCCCCTCAAACTTGCTGAATTCGGGATTGTTTTTTTGTCTCTTGGAAAGGCAGAGGGGGTCTAGGTTGGGAGGGAGATTTGAGGGTGTTAAAAAAAAAAGCGAAGAAGAAGGGGGGGGGGCCCAAGCTCGTCTGGCGCACACTGTTCCCGAAAAGCCACAGCCTGCAACGCTATCTCACATGGCAAAGACTTAATAGCAATCTAAATATTATGTCTGGTCCGCCAGCATTCTTGTCCCGGACCCCGCCAAAACAAAACTCCTCGCCTGGCCTGGCTCTCTTCATCCCTCCACCTCCCTCCCTTCCCAGCAGGCCTGGGGCCAGGGAAATGATGTATGGCCACACTTGCAGCTACAGGCTGTTGTTCACTAGTCACAGACAACCTAACAGAGCACCACAGGGCCACGGATGTATTTTAACCCTGCAAACAACGAGCCAGCCCAGTGGCGTGGCGCTGTTGCCTTGGACGGGGGAAGGGAAGTGATTTTTGCAGGTTTCTACTTTTGCGAAAGAGCAGCCAGAACATAGGAAGTGGAAGGGAGGGCGCAGGGTGGAGATGGCGCGGTTTACCTACAGTGAAGTGTTTTTGTATCTCATTTTCCTCCAAACACACACAGTTGCACACACACAGGGGCAGGTGAGGCGTTTCCCCCTGTGGTTGGCCACACACTCTCTATTTCTCACACACATATTTCACAGAAATTCAACCTCAGCTTTCCACACAAGTGTGTATTCCTGAAATTGTTTAATATTTAACATTTAGCAGTTGGTTTATTGAAGCTGTGCCATGATGTTAAAACTTTACTTAACGTGCAGAGACTGTGAGTAAACCATTCTTAGGTTGATTTCTCCGACATGTATAAACATTGTAGTATTTTCAAAACATCTCACTGTTAGTCTTAGCAGCCTGGCACGGCAACACCGTCTCAACCAATAGTGTGAGTTTGGGGAGGGGCTAATGGTGTTTGACCAATGGCAGACAAATGTTAACCTGCTTGGAAATAGACATTATTTATGAAATTCTTCTTGATGCAGAATAAGTCATCTACAAATTTAAAGGAGAGCTGTGTAATCTCTGCAGAACTTAAATTATATGCACTACTGTTGAGCTCAGTAAGGGTTTTTGTTTTAAGAAGCCTCTCATGCTCACCAAGATGGCGTTTATTTTAAAATACAGTAAAAACAATAATACTGTTAAATGTATTGTGAAAAGCTAAAATAACTTTTCTATTTAAATCACGTTTTTTAAATATGCTGATTTGGCACTTTTGTTTTCAGGATTCTTTAATGAAAGTTTAAAAAGAATAGCATTTATTTGAAACATAAGTTTATTAGTTTTGTTACTCGTCATTTTGTAATCTGTAACTTATCTGTAACTTTGGCATAATAAAAAAAAAATCATACTGATCCCAAAATTCTCAATGGTTATATATATATATATATATATATATGTAACGTGTACACTACTGTTTTACCAATGATCAGACTACAATAAACTTTCTGATTATCATCTAAACTAAGCAGATATCCAATTAGGCTGCTCAAGATGCAACATTACATTACTGCCCTCTACTCTAACTACACGCATCACAAATCCTGAAAAAAAAACTGAAGAAAAGTTTGGCATGGTGATCACAAAGCATTAAGCCGAGTCCGTCAGATCTGGTTGCGCCCTTTGGACAGGAATTAAAGTGACTTACTGTAACTGTTAAGCAAATCTTACTAAGAAACAAAAGACTAGCAGTCTGTTAAATTCTTGGGTTCGAAACTCCAACCTTTCTGCTGGAATGACTGGGCACGCCAAACAAACACGAAAACAACAACAACAGCGGTTGGCGCCACCCATGGATCAGAGAACAAATCCTTTTCAGCGGCAGCTACAGCCAAGCATGACTAGCCAGAAGAATGCGCATGGTTGGCTGGTCAGTCATAATGGAGGACTTCTTTTCAGAGAGTGGGGAAATTCCGTGATTCTGCTCTGTCGCAGGATTTGTTGAAGGGATTCCAAGAGCCCAAAGTTTATTGTTCTTCAGACCCCTTGAAACAATGCAATAAGCAATGAGGGTGGGTGTGAGGGTCTATGCCAGAAAGATGCCAAAGCCAAATGTTTACAGCTGTCGCGAAAAATTATTTTCATCAATCTGCGAACCTTCCTCTGCTCTCTCCCTCTCTTTTTTTCCCCCCAAAAGACTACTTTTCTAAAAGCAGCCGTGTGCATGTGTGTGTGTGGCAGGCCCACTCAGGATTCCGGATGACGAGTCTATGTTTTCTTAAGACTGAAATAATCAGAGATGTCAAGAGCAATGGGTGAAAATGAGAGTCAAGAACTCTAATAAAAGACTGGGATCATTTTGGAGGCCCTATCGGCAAGAGTGGTAGGGATTTCGGCATGGAAACTGGAGTCGGTTCCCTGTTTGTTCTGTCCTGTTGAGGCTCTTGCAATGTTACGACCGCTGTGGAACCTGTAAAAGTTGATGTGTCTAATTTGGGCGAATGGTGGCCAGTTTGCAGTCAGGATCCATTACTGCTAGGGTCCCTTTGACAAAACAAGGAAAAATGGAAAAATACACTCAAAAATGATCCAAAACCTCCATTTCCTTCTGTAGGATAAGTGCGTCTGGAGCGTGTAAAACTCTTGGGCGCACACACACATAAGCCCCCTCCCTGCCTCCGCACAAAGCCCGGTGAATTTTGTGGCATATTTTACCTATTATCCAAATGACTGCCTTCCACAAAACCAACAATCAAGCTTTGCTTTTATCTCTTTATGAGCTGATTAAGTTAACAAGCTTCACATGTGGCTCTATGGACATGGCTGTAGTTAGTCTCCGGGGGGCTCCATCCCGCTCTAATAGATCGAGATGATAGCTCATTGCCAAATTTTGGAGGAAGACGAATAAGGGATTCATTTTACAGCCAGCTTTATTAGCATTCAACGTTGTGCGTATAGTAGCGGGGCAATCTGAGATTGTGTGTGTATGTGTGCGCACGTGTGTGTAGTTGGGGCTGACTAAGGAAGAATAAGTGGGCGGCGGACGCAGGTCTGGCCTCAGCCGGAGACCGCCATCTGGTCCTGGGCTACGGGTATGAACACAGATGCTGTATTTATTTAGCACGCTGCATTTCCTACAGAGCTCTACTTTCCTTTAACAGGCATCACTACAGTAGCGAATCAGACACTCTGTGGTGTTTTTCTGGCTGCTGATGACAAGAGGAGAGTGTGAAAGGGAAAGACCACCAGGTTGAGGGGCGTGTGGTTGTAAGCACCTCAACCCGAGGCGAGACAGAGTCAGATGTTTGTGGTCAATATTGATGAGCTAATGGAGCTGGGAGTCAGCATCTGCAATAAAACGTCTGACAAAATTCCTACATTCAACAAAAGTCCCTTAGTTCACAGTAAGCCAATTTTCATAGTAAATACATTAGATTAATTACTTAAATATTCTGACATTGTGCAAATATGGCATGTTAATAACTAGTATTTGACTTGTTTTCTAAAACAAAATAAGTTATTGGTTTTCATCTTTACCATTTTTTTTTTTCTCTAATTAAACAATTACATGTTTCCAGTTGTTTTTAGTACATAGAAAATAAAACATGCCAGTTCAGTACAAATACATATCATATTAAAGTAACAAAGAACAAGTTTTGACATTCAAAGCATATCAACTGAAATATATATAACGTATATATAAACAGCAGGTGAAAATCATAAAACTAAAATGAAATTAGTTTAAACTAAAGCACTAAAATTATTAAGTGGAAATAAATCAAATCTAAACTAAATAAAGAAAAATACAAGTTATAAAGTCAGCTTAAATAGTGATACTAAGAAGAAAAATAAATAAATAAAGTAGTGTACCTTGCTGCAGGCTCTGAATGGGTACTGCTCCTTGGCCCGGCTGTAGGTTCACCAGGCCCTGTCTTTGTAGATTCAGAATGTGTTGCTGCTGTAGTTGTTGCATCTGAATCAGCTGCTGCTGGAAAGCCAGCTGTTTATTCCCCAACTGCTGCTGCTGAGAACGAGAGAGAGAGAGAGGCATGTTACTCAACAAAAACGGATAGGAAAAGTAAGAGAAAGATTTGGAGAGCTTCAGGATGGAGAGGGCGGAAAAGACGAGACATTCATTGGCTTTTATAAGCCTTCAACCTCGTCCAGGACATGTTTAGATAGGACATATCCTGGAATAGAGATATTTTCCCCTCCAATCACCAAAGCACTTCCTGCGGTGGTAGAAAACAAGAATGACAACAAAACACTGACTTGGTTCAAAGTGTCGAAGTTCATTGTGAAGCCTCATGCATTAAGAGATAACGCATTAATCTGGGAGTGACAGTTCCATGTGGTCTAGGAACGACACCAAAGACACGCTCACAAACACGCTCGTTCATTCCTGTGTGTAGCAATCCGTTAGCATGCGGTTGGCGCGCAATTAACACGGCAATAAACAGTGACTAACAACATCTGTGCACAATGTTAAGAACAGTTCCAGATTATATGACATCAGATGTTTATCATTTTACGATAAGGCTTGGTATTTTTTCACTACGCATGAAATGTGCTTTGTGAAACTTGAGAAGCATGACTCCAAAACCCCTTTTCACTGTTTAAACAGGTCTCATTGTGTACGGATTGTCATCATTCAGCGATCAAGAGATTTGTTTTCGTTCCAGTCGACTTCTGGTGACGTTTAACAAAAAGATGAAAAATGAGCAAACCGTTTTATCAGCTATGACATAAGCACAGTGTATTCCAAGACTAGCCCTAAACTTGAATAAAAACATGACACGAGTAAGAAAAACCCATCAGATCTTCAGCCAGAGGTGGGAAGGAACATAAAAAAGGGCCAAGGTGGAGAAAAAGATCAATTTAAAGGTGACGCATATAATTTATGATGTTTAGAGTGATACTGCATGCCAACATTGACTCAATATATTAATAAATAAAATGTATATAAATATATAAAATATTCATAAATTTAACAGAACTTGTTTTTCTGGCCAGTGGCGTACCTTGTTTAAAGTATGCATGATACAACTAATTTAAAGAATTAAAGCAACTAGCACACACTTATTTCTACAGCAGGTAGGTGCAGATTTTGAGAGCTGTGTGTGTGTGTGTGTGTGTGAGGGTAAGCAGGGTGATTGCTATGGAATACATGGCATGTGCCGATAAGGTCAGTTGGTGTCGTGGTGATAAATGTCCTCCTTCCTGAACTGGCCTGAGTCGAACCACTGTTTCCAGCGACATGCTTTTTGATGTTCCCTCAATGAGAGATGGGCCTTATCTCCTTTGAGATAACGGTGCGAAAAAAGTGGAGGGGAGAGAGAAAAAATGTTGAAGGAGGGAAGAAAAAATAAAAAATAAAAATAATTAAAGGTAGTTTCTTAATCTCACTGTCAGAGAAGTGTTTGAGGCCCCCGCCTGGGGCACAAGGCCCCATGGGAAAGGGCCACATGGGTCAACATCAACAGAGAAGAAAGAAAACGCAAGCTCTTTCCAAAACCTAGTGAGCTGCTTTGTTCCCTACAAAAGCAACTATCTTTAAAAGCAGCATCCTAACAATCACAACCTTCATAAATTAACTATTTGAAAAAGTGCTTTGTATTTGAATCAACTTACAACTAATTTCAACAGCTGCCAAGATAATAGCACAAAACTCTCATAAGAACAAAAATACATTGCACACATAAATATAAGTAAAATAAATACATTGAAATAAATTCAATATATATATGTACTATTATTTATTTATTTTTTCAATGGTAGCTTAATAAAGTTTAAATTTAGCCTTTTTTTGTAACTACGTTGGGAAATCCCTAGACATTTGGAGTGTTACAAAGTCAAGAGAACGAATTCATAAAAAATTCACAAAACAATTCCTGATACATTTTTAACTGATATTTTCTTCTTAATTTTTAACTTGAGAACAAAGATTTTCTCTAGAAAACATTTCTTGAGATTGTTCTGCAGGCAAAAAAAAAGGGATGTTCTGAAAAATAAAGTCACTTAAAGTCAAGATAACCTCAACTTAAATGTTAAGATATTTAATGAATATATTCATTATATATTAACCATTGCATCAACACACTAGCAATGTATGATACATATTACTACCAGGGTTCGAGTATTCTGAGGTGACAAAAACTGAATAATGTAAAAAATGATCTGTCATGATTAAGCACATATTAATTTCAAATTCTGTAACAGCTTGTAAAAAAAAAAACCTCAAATAAGAACCTTGTTTTTAATTTTATAATTACGCCCTAATTTTTCAGCAAAAAAGAACACGCATACATACAAAAATAGAAAATCTGAGATTCTCAATTCTTGAGGATTTTCTGAACTTTTTTTCTTTCTTGAATCCAGCCGCAACTCTCTGTAAAGGGCCGTATTTGTTCTCTTCCCTAACTTTTGAGAATGACAGATTTGATAAAAGAGCTAACAGTGAACCTTCAGTTAACGCGCAACCGAAAGAAGTGAGGTAACGCCAATATTCAGGATGTCTATCTCTCTTCCCTTCCTCCTCCTCCTCCTCTTCATCCCTGTCTTCTCTCCATTCTCTTGCTCTCCCTGTTTGGATCCCATGGGACACAGTTCAAGTTCTTTAACACATTGTGTCTGCACGCTGTTTACATTAGATGCAGTTGAGTGGCTAAAGCTAGCGGAGTAACAGGCCTGTCAGCTTGATTTATGAGCACATCAAACAGAGTTTGGGCACGCCAGGCCCGACTGACAGCGCTACTTCATTAGACTGACTCCAGGGTGACTCCACAGCTCAACCGTCAAACTGAGAGAGAGAGACAGAGAGAGCGGGTGAAACAATAAAAAACAGAAAAAGAGCAAAAGTCGGGACTGATGATGCAAAAATGTGTGCGGCAACCATCTCTCCCTTTCTTCTTTCTGTCTATCTCACCTCTCAACCTGCTCGTGCTGGCTGGCAGTGATACGGGCAGCAATTAAAGCGGATTTTTCTGAGGGAGAGCGTAGCGTGTCATCCCTCCATCTTCAACTTCTTTACAAAAACAAAGTCCTGAGAGTTTGAGTATCCAATTACTTTATGCTAACAATGACAAATGAAAGAAAAGGTAAATAAAAATCAAGCAAGTGGTATTATGGCCAGAAATGCAGTTAGCTTCAAGGCTTCGGGGGGCACTTTTCTGTGCCATGTGGACCAACAGCATTGCAGAACAAAGAAAAGGGCAGTTTCGGAGGATACAAGGCTTTACAAAAAGGATAGAGGGATGAGAAACACCACACATACTTGTGTTGCTATCTTTCTTTTGCCTCACGTCTGACTCTTTCACTTTTAGTCCAGTGCTGTCAGTGCACTCGTCCAAAGGGGAACACCAATAGCAGCCAAAACACGTGTAAACACACACTCAGAAAGATGAAACATGGCCTAATATAGTGCACTTGTGTCCAACTTTCCTTGCATAGACACTCCGGATGGCATGCATTTAACAGTTGACTTTCCACAACAAGGACTGTATGTTAACATCTAAAAAGTACTCTAAATTATATGAGAATATGGAAGCTTTAATTCATAAATATTTTACATTTAAAATAAATAAATTAATAAATAAAATAAAGCATAAATAAAGGAAATTTTAATGCAACATAAAACATTTTTAATAAAAAGTAAAGTAGACTTAAATTAAAATAAACACTTTTAATATTAAAATTTTAAATGGAGAAAAAGCGCATCTTTGTTTTAAAAAAATATTTAAGTAAATAATTATAGGTGGCAGTATAGCATACTCCAACCTAACATAATTGTGCTGTTGGGCAGCAGACTCTGATTTCTTAACACACACCTTAAGTATTTACAACATGTCTATGATGTGTCGGCTAAGCACATTAGCATACTTGGCACAGGGCCGTATTTTAGTCTGACTAAAGAGGCGCTGAACAAACGTGAGCTGATCCGCGGGGAGAGGAGCTGACCACTGCCCTACCAATTTAATTTCCCTGCTCTCCTTCCACTCTGAGAGCACACCATCTCCCTAGCTCCAATATTTAATAAGGGAAAATGTCTGAAAAACTCCTGAGGCCTTGAATAAGGTTAGTCATGCTTTTTTATACCTTTCCCCTCCCCTCTCACTTCTCAATCTTTTCCCTTTTCTTTTTTTTCCCTTGGTCTCTGTCACGTTCCTTGACTATCTGTGGAAATGTCAGGATACTGGACTCATTTGAAGAGTGTGTGCATGTGTGTCACTCTGTGTACGTACGTGTGTTTTCGGGCACCTCGTGCACTTGCCACGCATTTGCTCTATCAGTCATGATGTAGTCTGGGGCATATCTAACGGGTCTTAATCCCTGTCCTCCATGGCCTACAGCATCCGCCCCCGCTTGCCTCATTCGCTCACCTGCTATGAAGTCAAGAGCTCAGTCGTTTTCTGGTCCTCTCAGTCACAAATACAGAAAACTGCAAACCACATTCAACCCTATACAGCTCAGATGAGAATTTTAGGCCTGTTTGCTATTCATATAGGTCTAAACTGGATTGTAGACTGTTCTCCCAGTTAATTGTAGCTAACTAGTCAACATACTTAGTGCTTGGTTTTTTTTTTTTTTTTATCTAGACAGGTTACTGTACTCTGTACTTGTGCTAGCAGCTATAAGCTAATGTCTGCTATTTTGATCGTTTTTGACTCACCTGACTGGCCAGGTAAACCATTTTAACACCAGTTTGGTAAGGCCATTAGACAAGCTAAACTGATATAAAACCAGCTTGAGCAGGCTGTAGGCAAGCAAGACTACACAGGCTATCTTTCTAATAACTGCGCTAGCAGCTATGTGCTAACCTCTGCTACTCTGATGGTTTTAATGCCCCGATAAACTTCAAACAAAGTTTGTAAGTAACTCTGGGTCGTTTCACACAAGTATCATTGCAATGTCTAACTGCTGAACTTTTAAAGTCTCTCTGCGAGCGATAGTCCAGGTGCGGATATGTGGCAGCTCAGCTATATAGTGACTGGAGATGTTGCTCTCTTGCCTGACCTCAGTTAAATGACAAACGATTCTGGAGAAAAAAAATCCTGCGTCAAAGAACGTGGAATTTCAGAACATTCCCATTGACTGAGTAGCCGCCTCGGACCAATAGTAGCACAAAGGTGTTTAGGAGCCAAAACAAACTCCCTAAAAAGTTCGCTTTGGTGAGCCGATTTTTATTGAAATAACATCATTTCGGTTCGTTCTTCGATTGTTTTTGAAGTATATCGGGGCCTTTAGACTCTAAGAGAATTAACGCAGAGAAATTTAGTACACAGAGGCATGTCAATGGATATAAATGGTTATGTTTATTTTAAAATTGTCAAACTGAATTAATGCATACATTATAAAGTGCTAATTATTCTTTTAGCCTTGTGTTTTTCAAGGCCAGGTTTCTTTTTTCTCTCTTTGGTTTTGTTCTGTGTGATGTTTTGCTGATGTTCAGCCACTGATTGTGGTCCGCTTTGGATGCGAATTGAGTGAAGTGTGAACCCCTCCAGGATCGTGGACCGTCTCAACTCTCCTCTGTGTGCATAAAGGCAGAGTTGGACTGGCGAGCCGCCCGTTAACTGGACCCTTTGAACATTCCTGTTTTAAAAGAGCACAGAAATTGAACATATTCATCTTCGAATGGTAAGAGTGTAATTTCATATCACTTTTCCTACTTCGGGATAGACTTTAGAGATTGTGGACTGACATTATAAACTGATTGATTTTCCAAAGAATCATTCTGAGTGTTAAACACGAGCATTTGACTCTTGACTTTGTAGTTTATGGGTTAATGTTTAAAGTGTTAAGTAACTAAACTAAGAACAAACTGAAGAACAAATCGGTTAAATACGGGAAAAGGTTGATAACAGGAACAATCACAAACATCTTTAACCATCAGCTGTATGAATTAGCTGTTAACAAAAGAAGAAGACAAACAAGACATATCAACTTACCTTGAGAAATGGTTTTGAAAAAAGCCCTGTAGGGAAAGAAAACCGTACTACTGTTACTACTGAATGTACTAAACCGAGGCCACTGCACAAAAAAATTGCTTGCTTATCTTTTATTTCGTAGTCATTGTTAAAATAAAATGTTTTCCTCTTACCTCAAACCCTGTGTTGCTTTTGCAGAATCTCTCTCCTTGGACGAATCTATGCTTCTGAGCTTACTGGTTCATTGATAGACAACTTATAAGAAATTCAGGTGTCACGGGTTACACTTATCCTCAGTGATCCAACATGATTCCCCCTCACCTTTATTACCCAGATCAGGTCCTTCTCCTTCTCCAGTGCATTAATTGACAATTAAAGAAACTCGTCTGCTCCACCATAGTGGGTTGTAATGGGGATTTTCCACTAGGCTTAGCAAGCGGCGACTTGTAAATTAATACTTAACAAGTATTAGCGGAGAAGCCCTTGGTAAGGTTTGGAGCATGACTTTGGTCAATGGCAGAGAAATGAAAATCCATATTCCCCAAACGTTTTAATCCGCATTTTGGAATTGCTTAATACACAAAATGCAATTGAGCACTTGAGAGAGGAGGACAAAAACATGATGGCATCCGTCTATTTTCTTATTAAGGATTTTATGTAATGCTCAATGATTAAAGCCTTTATAAGGTCTGTGCTGTTCAGCGCAGCACAAAACCAGTCATATAATCATAACGCATATGAGAATACAGTTATTGTCAATGAGCAGGTTTCCGGCTTTTAAGAGGAACTGGCCTCTACTGTGTGACAAATGAGGTGTCAGCCATCTTGAGGATGCTCATCGGAGAGCTATGAGGGTGAAGTACACGGTGAAGTGCACTACAGAGGGAGAAGGCAAGGGTGTCTCACCTCTTTGGCCTGCTTCCCTGCTTGCTGTTGCTGGGTAAGGAGCTGAAGGTGCAACTGCTCCTGTTGCTTCTTGTAGTACTCCTGCAACTAGACACAGAGAAAAAAAAGAAATGGGTTTTAATGCAAAGCAAATGTAACAACTGCACTAAAATAAAAAAATACTGACCATGCACAAATCTTATTGTTAAACTGTAAAATGTACACTTAAAAATGTCTAAGATAATAACACGATAAAGGTTATGTATTTAAGATCTTTAGATACTAAAACAATTTTTTTCCTATGTAAAAAAATAAAATAAAATAAAATAAACACAGCAGACACAACAGGACACAACACAAATATATGTAGGAAAAAAGTGTGCTTCAATAAAACATCAATGACATACAATTTGACAATGACCAGATTCATCTTTATTGCATAACCTAGTATGAAGGTTACATGTATTCTCTCCATTTTCTTTATTCCTCAACCTAAACCTGATAAAGTGGCGTTTAAACATCAGTGCTTCTTTTATAAAAAAAACATCATGGCACAATAAGTTGTCCAAAACTGTCCAGTGGTGCTATTAAATGAGTCACATGATACTGGGTATCCAAGATGAGATAGTTGGGTGCAAGGAGTCACATATGTCTAAAGGCATCAAAAAAAAAAAAAAAAAAAAAAAAAAAAAAAAAAATGAAAACAGGATAAAACAAGATCAGCTTCTTGCTTAAGGGCTAAAGTGCCTTCATAATAAGACATTTTCATCTTTTTTCAGCATTCCTCTAAAAGGCAGCTTAAACACCTGGCAGGTGGCGTATGAATGTCTCCTATAAATCATCTGTCCACCCTTCTATTGGCGTGGCAAACCTGACAGCATGGAGACAGGCTTCCTTATTTATGATTGACTGAAGTAAAACACACAACACCTGTCTGGGAAAAGGTGCTGGTAAAATTTGCCCTTTGCTTCTAATCTCAGAGCAGTTTTCTTTACCTGCTGAATAACAGTTACGATTAGAACACAGCTGCAAGAAACCAGCCAGAGATCAGCACAAAAAGCCAATTTATGCCATAAGCCTCTGAGAGATATGAAACACAGACACCTGCCTGATTCATACACGGATGCTCCTGGCACAATCCTTCAATTATGAGCAGTACGGTTTATTATATACAAACTCATGCCGTTGTCAAATGGAAAAGCACCTTTTGTGTGTTTTTCTCATTCTGTTTGCTTGTGTGAGGGGTTTGTGTTAAGTTAATAAAGCACAAGAAAGGTGTTTACACACTGGTTACTGATTCAAAGCTCAGCTGAATGGGTTTCTATCTCCTCTACACAAGTAAACATAGACTGTATGTGCTTTATCGCTGTGAAACACCTCGCAATGGCACACCTTGCTCTGATTAAAAGCTTTGGGAACAGACTGAAGCATGTGAGAGTCATTGATTTTAAGTGTGCTCAGTACGGTCAGGGGTACGTCTCATTCTTTAGAACAATGAAGGTTATAAGACCAAAACAAGAAACAGGTGTTCCAGGGCAGAAGAGCAGAGATGGTATTAATCATTTACAATTATCACTGACTAATTCTGTGAAAATCTTTAGATATGTTTTCCTTAGTTTCTAAGACAAACGTTATATTTACTTTATACTTCCCAGGGTTGTAATGGCTAAAATCAACTTTAACTAGAAGGTGCTTTTGATGCTCACACGTTCCAAAATGTTCACTAGAAGTTTTGAAAATATTACACTCACAATAACACTCTTCCAGCATTTGAAAAAACATAACGCGAGACAGACTTCCTGTCATGCTACCATGTTTACTTTTGCCTACTTGCACTAGCTTTTACACGGTCCTAAGTGGGACTGGCTCGCACCCTCTAACACTGTCATTACACATCTCCAACCGTAGCTCTGGCTAACCGCAGCGGCCACCGCAGACCCACTGCTGTTTGTTTTACTTTCAGATTATTAATTTACCCAGGAAAGCCTATTAAGATTAAAATCTCTGCTTTGCATGGATGACCTATTTGACATGAAAGTGCATGTTGACCGAAGAAGCAGAGCACGGAGGCCCTCGGACACGCGGAGGCTGCGGCGGAGCGCCTGGGGAAACGCTGGCTGCAGCTGCTGGAGAAAAGTGGAATAATGATACCCTCATTAACTCCTTATCACACATACTGTTTACAGATGTAATGCGGGCTTACTTAAGGAATGAGGTACTTAATAGTGGGCTACGTACCAATTTCCTTCACTGTGTAACTTTAAAAAGAGCGCCGACACAAAATGCATTCAGCATACTTTTAATATGACATGATACATAATTTTCACTGGAATATTAATAAATCAATGCCACCATGCAGGACATTTTAAACTTACTAAAATGAAATTATTACTATACTTCAACAGTATTCTAAAATGTTAAACCTATCTTGAACTCTGCATCTCTGGGGTTATATGAAATACACATGACTTCTACAGTATAGAAATGCTGAAAAGGACAACAATTAATAAAATAAAATAGCAGTTAACCCTAACAGGAAATGTTTGTTCTTTTGTTTGATCTTTCCAGTCATTTGCGATTATTGATGTTTTTTTTTTTTCATTAATGAATTCATATCGCTTATAAATCAAACACTTCTCTAAACAAATGCAAGAACTGATTAGAGAAGTGTATTATATAAAGCAACATTTTCATGGCATTCATTTAATTCTAATGAAATACAATTACATTCATTTGTATTTTTTCCTTATACAAACTTCTATGATATTTCCAGGGTTCACCCTTCACTTCATACCAAAACCAGCAGCCCAGATGTTCATCTGCCGGAATGACTGTGCAAAAGACAGAAAGCTTTCATTTGATTGGCCGCCTGCCCTCAAAAACTTCTCTGGAGCTGACCTGAGTGTGCACAACTCCAGTCTTAAACGAGCCTTAAACTCATTCATCTCCTGCAGTTTTAACCAGACGAGTGGTTCTACCAAGCAACACTAAAAGTCTGCGTTCCCTCTACCAAAGCCATCTCACACCACTGCGTCCATTTGGCTACCTGTCGCCGCACTGCTTTACAGGATATTGAAGGTGAGCTATCTGGTGTCTGCGACGCTGAGCCACGGCCCTTCCTAACAGAGGAAGTCAGCGAGCCGTAAGGTGTGAAGCGAGACTCCATTTACCACACTAAAGGCGTTTGGCTGGCAATATGTCGCCCGTCTCTTGGTTTAAACTCTCCTGCACGCCTCACTGCCGCCCGCCTGGCCCCGTTGCCTCTCACCCACTCATTACCCCTTTAATTCATGCCAATATGAAGCTGAATAGTTGCGGGAATAATTAAAGAATAATTAAGGGTTTTTTTAATGATTTGATTCAGCGGGCCCCTTTCACGTTAACTGCGCGCCTTGAAAGGCATTCACCTTAGATTTCCATTATTGTGACCTTGGTTTTACTTAACAGCACAGAGAGGGGATAAAAAAAGGAAAAATATATCAGCTGGGCTGTAATTAAGGGTTGGAGGGATGTAAAGGTTAACTCACACATGCAAAAGTGCACACGCATACATAAACATGCACTTGCTCTCGCTTTCCGGCGCTCGCGGTCTTTGTATGTAACATCGTATTTGTGAAGATATTCACATGCAGAAAAAACCGAAGCCCACTCATTCTCCCACACGCACTGGGATGAGATCAGGGACGGCTTGCTGTACGTGTGTTGGCAGGCTCTCTGATTGCTCCATTTGCTGTGCACGAAAGAGTGAGCATTAAAAGCCACTTCTCACGTGGTTCATCACCACTGCAAACCATTAAACCCACTGGCTTTTACTGGAGATGTAAAACGGCCCATGAACGGTGACTATTTCAATTTCAATATCCTCGTTAAATATAGAATAAAAAAAATAAAAAAAAGAGAGAGAGAGAGAAATAAAGCGGGAGGAGGGGGACAAAGTGCTAAGTTTCTTTCTCAAACAGCTGAATTTTGATTTCTGTGAGCGAGCGACTCTTGATAAATTTGTCAGATCAGCTTGCCGCAATTTATACTCGCCTAAAGCAACCTCCTCCTCTTCCTTAGTACTACTAAATCAATTCTGCTCTCTGTCAAGATCATTTATGCAACAGAAAACCTTTTTCAGTCTTTTAGCTGTGAAAAGTAATCATACATTCTCAATCAGGGAGGTTTCAGAGACCTGAACGGCGTGTGTGTAAAGGTCGAGGGTGTGCAGAGTTTTGGGACGATGTTAAATATTTGAGAGATGTGAGAGAAATAGGGTTGTTTGTTTCTTCGTGTCTGCTCAGGGGCCGCACCTCTGGCCTCCAGACGATATCGCAGCGAGATAGCAGAAGCCGCGCAACTAATAAACAAAGAAAGAGAGACGGGAAGAGATATGGAAAAGTCTGGCTCAGCAGCTGGGTGAGAAACATTGCCCTCGCTCTAACGCAAGCGCTCCCTGACCGCCGGCGAGTCGACATGTAGCGACACCAGCCAAAGGAGGCGTCGCTAACACTAGTATGCTAGTAAATGCCGCTTATAAACGCCAGAGCCAAGTAACATCAAAGCCGGGAAAGATATCATTCCGGGCATGCCTGTGAGGATGCAATCAAAGTTACACAAAACGCGATTACATTACACACTCTGACATCTACACTCAGGGCCTATTAACGGGGATCACACGTGAATGTGCATTTACTGTGCCATCTGACGGCACTCTGTAAAAACGCTGGCAACAGCTGTTGGAATGAAGGACGTCGGTCAGAGATTTCCGTCAATTTGGCAGGATTCTTCTATAAAACATGCATGGCTTGAGCAGTTAGAGGTCCAGACAGGAGGGAAGAAGTTTTCTTAAGGAAACAGGGAACAAAGCGTTTCATGTCTGAGTGCCTGTAGTTTTGAAAAGGTTTTCAATTCTTGTTTGTTTAGTTTGCACCTCGTTGGCGCCAACTTAATATTTTTTTGAATTAACATGACGTTCTGTATGGAAGCCAATTTCTGCCTCGGTATCAATAAAAAGGCAGAAGTGATACTTTTCTTCATAGTGTCAACTATTTCTCATAAAGTAATGGACTTTATACATTACCTTTAAAGGTTTGGTTTGTTTGTTTTTTTCTTTATTATATATATATATATATATGTGTGTGTGTTTGTGTGTATATATATATATATATATATATATATATATATAAGCTTTAACATTTAATAAAAATTAAAGCATGTTCTTAAGCACAAAATCATTAAATTACGATGATTTTGTCACATTGGGGTAATGTCTGGTGAACAAACTGCTTGGGAATATATTGAATTGTAATATCTATTAAAATAAAAAAATTAAAAAAATTAATTACAATAATACTGTAGAATAGCATATTTTACTGTATTTGTGATTTTAAAAAATCAGCCAGGGTGAGAGTAAGTATTATTAAGAGTATTTACTGTAAAACTATTTGTTAGTTATCCACAGAAACAGCCTTTCATAGTTTTGTACAGATAAACAAATAAACAAATATGGTTAGCCTTAAATAATTAGTTCATTAAAATGGAACAAATAAATTCCAATATCATTAAACTGATGAAAGCTTTCATATCATACACACACTTTTGGTGGGAATAAGTTCTGAAACACAGACCCACAGGACAGGTTTTAAAGTACATGCAGCAGCGAATAGCGTTCAGTAATATTTTGATTAGCCAATAAAACGTGTACCAATTGGCTTGGAAAAGTGTACATTTTGTGTGGGCATGTCATGTCTGAGCAGCCCAGACATTCCCAAATATTGTTTTAAGTTCTGTGTGTGGTGACTTGCGAGGCGCCCGTGTGTGTCGGTGTGTGTGTGTTACCTGTTGCAGCATAAGGGCTTGTTGCTGTTGGAGTAAAGCTTGGAGCTGAGGTGGAGAGAGGATCTGCTGCATCTGCTGAGGAGTTATCATCTGTGGGGTCATCATCGCCATGGATACGGGCACCTAATAAGAGCAGACAAACCAATAAGTGACCACATGCATGGTTGTGCGTGTATTTGATTAACACACTCCATTACAATGGGTCTGTACTCAACAGGTGGGCCGTGACATTAAAAGTGTCATGTCTGTTCAGCAAAACGATGCTGAATGCAAATGATGCAATTCAAAATATGATAAAATATGATGCACAATCTGGGCCCAAAACTAAATCACAGTACTAAATGACACCGTTGCAGAGAGATAAGCGCATATCCCTCACTTGAACATGATACAAAGCCATTTCTGTTTCTCTAGCATCATAAAGGAATGTTGTACTTCACTTTAATTAACTCTTTATCCTGTCATGCCAAAGAGAGTACACATAACATCAGCTCTGTTGACACAATAGAGCTCCACACTGCTTGCATTGTAAAACCCTGGCAGTTTTTCCAAAAGAGAGCGAGAAAGCGTGTTGATCAAATCTTCCCTTGAGTATGTAGTCTTTATCAGCCTGAAAGTACTTCAATAAACATAATATTATGATTCGTTATCTAGAGAATCACATCTTTGGCAAAAATAACAAACAGTCTGATAAGATAGCTATCGGCAGGAAACAACTTGCAACAGTCTGGAATTGAGAGCGCAATTTGCTAGACAAGAACGAGGCGTAAAGATGGAAGGCGTGATTCTTATCTTATGACAAATATGCAGAAAAGGAGAGAAATGGAAAGAGAGCCAGGCTCAGGCCAGTTTTCTTTTTTATCCCAAGCCCAGTCAGGGCCATTAGTTCAGATGTTCGCTTTCTCTACCAGCATTTTCAATGGCCCCACTACAGAAAACCCCATATTGTTTTTTAGTAGCATGTTCATATTCATATGAAATTAAGTAGGAAAGAAAAAACTCCAACCTGAGTTACATTGGCTGAATTTATCAAATCAATAACAAAAATGTTTAAAACATCACAAAAAACTAATTGTGACCCTGGACCACAAAACCAGTCTTAAGTCGCTGGTGGTATGTTTGTAGCAATAGCCGTAAATACATTGCATGGGTCAAAACTATAGATTTTTCTTTTTTGCCAAAAATCCTTAGGATAGTAAGTAAAGATCATGTCCCATGAAGATATTAAGTCAATTTCTTACTGAAAATATATTAAAACTTAATTTTTTATTAGTAATATGCACTGATAAGATCTAATTTGGACAACTTTAAAAAGGGGATTTTCTCAGCATTTAGATTTTTTTTTGTACCTCAGATTATTTATTCAGCTTTCAGATCATCTTTAAATTTTAATTTAAGAAAATTAACACTTACAATTGGTTTTGTTGTCCAGGGTCACAATTGTTAGAAATAATACATTTTAAATTAAAAAATTTAAAAACACACCCAAACATGATGAGTTTGATTTGTGAGTTACTCTGCGTGTGTCTAAGAGAAAGAATGAAAAAGCCTGAAAGCAGGCCACCAGTACCATTATATCCTTTAATGCAGTAGGACTGGCCACTCTGTGAACTTATGGGCAGCTTTTTAACGGGCCAGCAATTTCCACCAGTACAATTTGCGGCTGCTTCCTCGAATGCAACTAGCCATCTTCCACTGAGACACGCACACACACAGCTGCTCTGTGGCGTTCCATTTATTTTCCTATTTACTGCTCAAGGGCCAGAACTGATCATCTCCCTGCAACTGCTCAATAAAAATAAAGCTATTTACAGGCAACGGCTGGCTTGAAGCTGACACACGAGCGCAAACTACAATCCCGCATAATACGTACATTTATCTACATTTTCCACTCAAAGGGAATCAAAAAGACAGGCATCGCCGTGACGGCTTCCCAGTCCACTGCCAGTCCGATCTGATATTTGCATTCATTTGTTTTCATGTAGCGCCTGAGCGCTCATATTTTCAGCAGTTTATCTATTCGGAGCTCGAGGGCTCGTGAGGAGGGGCGGAGGAAGGGGGGTGAGATAAGGAGAGGAAAGACGAAGAGAGAGAGCTGTCAGACGCAAATTAAATCTGTAAAGGGCTGATTTGACTTTGTAAACAAGATTGGCGGTAAATACGAACACTGGCTCTTTTTCCCGCCGGAAAGAGGGATGAAAGCTGGCGCTCGCGAGCGGTTATCGGCGACTGTCCGATAGTTTATTGTGAACGTCCCTATCACAATCAAACGAGCCATCCGTATCCTTCCCTATGAAGAGGGGGGAACTCTTCCCAGAATCCATGACAGAGACAAAGAGGCAAAATTATGCACTCTTTTAGCCTCTATGACTTATGCGCCACAAGACAGACGCATTTTATGGGCTGGCGTGCCACTCACCTTGATTAATTATAGGCGTGATGCAGGTGAGGCTATGTTAGACTAGCGCTTACAGCTAAAGCTAACAAGCACCGACACATTTCAGCTGATGAGATCATGCATCTGATGCCATCGAGGGCGAG
Source organism: Enteromius trimaculatus (assembly GCA_032361065.1). NCBI lineage: Eukaryota > Metazoa > Chordata > Actinopteri > Cypriniformes > Cyprinidae > Enteromius > Enteromius trimaculatus. Next base: position 12,304,288 of record JAUMHP010000060.1, read on the forward strand.
CATTTTGGCCCTCTGCCAAAAGTCAGGTACCAGCTTTTGATGACTTATATCAAGGGTTAAAACATCAAGGGCCTGACAATTACAGCTCTGAAAGCGAGTACGTGCGTCTAGGGAGGAAGAGGTGTCTGAAACAAAGCCAGGGCGCCATCCGAGGCGAGAGCCCGCAGCAGGCCGGCTGACTGGGGAGGGCGGGATGTGCCGTATATGTGTGTGTTTGTGTGCACAACGGGGGAGACAAAACGTGAGATAGGGCAAAAGAGGGGGCTCGCGTGGCGGGCGCATGGCGTCACGCCAATTTGCCACGCGCGGTTGCTTGTCACTGGAAAAGAGCGAAATGAAAACCTGTAATTAATTGCTCCTCTGCATCCCATTCTCCCGCGGTGACAACCCATACATTCTATTTTATACACACGTTCATTGACATTTTCAAGTTGCAGGCGTAATAATTACCAGAGTTATAACACCTTCTATTGCGGCGCGACAGTGGGATTGACGAGCCGCCTGAATGCTGAGTTGTTAAGGTTTGACGCCATTAATTGCCCCTATAATCTAATATCACAAAGGCGGGCCATTACACACCGTGAGCGGAGCGTGCAATTCGACACTACGGTTTCAGAGCAGTGCAGGAAAACAAAAGCGCGCCATTAGGGACTTGACGGCCGCTAACAAAAGCGCAGCACAATGCGGAATTATATTTTCATTCGGCTTTGTCTCTCGCCCATAAATGATTCCCCCCGTTCATTTGCCGCTGAATAGACCCAGTAATAGAGGAGCCCGAAACCCCAACCATTTGAAGTCAGGCATTTATTAAATGCATTTAATTTTTTTCTTTTTTGCTTTCTCTCTTTAAATTAACATGCACCGGGAAAGAAAGGAAAGGGAGATATTTTGCTTGATGAGCAGTAGCACAGCGGCAAGCACCTTGTGTGAATTATCAGGACTGAACACTCATTTACTATATTTTAAAAACAGAGACAAAAAGCATTCTGTCTGCATGTGATGAGAACGAATAACAAGTGAGATTTGTTGTGTGATGTGTTGCCAATAAAGGCCAAGGGATCATGTTCTGACCATTGGAAGAGGGATGGGATTGAAATAATATAGATGCAATATTTGGAAACTAAATTAATATAATTTAAAAGAAAAGACATTGTATTTAATACAAAATATTTTAAATAAACCTAAAAAAAAAAAGCTCTATAATTTTTATAATAAAATATTTTAAATATACAGTGCTGTCAAACTCCAAAAAAGTTTACACACACACAAATCTAAATTTATAAATGTAGATGTTTTAAAATATACACTGTATGGGTTAAAAACTCATTCTGGCTAAGCAATTGCCGCTGATATAAACAGGAAAGCTAACATACAGCTTGTTTTGCAATAAAAGCATATAATAACAGGGCTTATGCTATAATAAGGCATGAAAACCTTCAAGCCTTTACCAATCAGTGGCATGCATGTCAAGGGTCATCTGCAGAGGGGGGCTCAGGTAGGGGGTAAAACACACAATACGGTAAATGGAGCCCATCTATACAAGCAAAGCCTCTTTTCACACTCACACGCAGCTTTGAGTTTGTAAGTGGCAAGGCGTCTGAACACAACTGTCTGCGAGAGAGTGCATAATATATAGTGTGCATTTGATGACCACCCCCTAAAACCATCTCCACAAGCTTCTGAGACTAGTCTGCTAATAAGCTAGCTTCAGTGGCACCTCTGGTGCCTCGCACCACCATTAAGATTCACCAGCACTGTCCACATGCGCCACGTAGAGCTACCCACTACTGACAGGGGTCAGCTTCAATACAGAGAGAGAGAGAGCAGCGGGGGAGATGGCCGTTCGCAGGGAGCGGAGCAGTAATTAGAGGGGCTATTTGAAGAGCGAGTTTAACTGATTAACAAAGAGAAGAGATGGGAAATGAGGTAGAGAGAGAGAGAGAGAGAGAGAGAGGAGGAGGAAGCTGAGCTGCAAGAAGAGCGATGTGTCCCAGAGGGTCATAAAGGAAGTAGTAAGGACAGAGAACGCATTCCAATGAGCCTTAATCTGACTTTTCCTTTTTTTCGGAGCTTGATAAATTACAATCAGTATTATCAACCACCCTTCGCTCTTTAAAACACAGACACAAGGACAATGGTGTGAATCTCTTGTGACCTTACAGACAGACCTGCAGCCAGAGCCTGACATTGTGTGGTTTATGCGGGGTCTGAACCGGAACAAGCAAGAGTGTTTTAATACCAAATCCTCCTCAGCACAATATACTGTCAGTCTGCCAAATGACTCACTTTCATTAAACTAAAACCATCCGCACTTAAAAGCATTTTTTTCTCCCGCGAGCTGTTTCACCTGTGCTCCTGGATTCAATCTGATTCCATTAGCGTGGATATATGGAACGTCTCAATGTATTGCACAATAAGTTGTAACCGTTTCTGCTCTAATGAAGTGGCCACTCAAATTATTTGTCGCTTAAAAATAGATTTGGGAGTAGTGGCACATCTTGCAAGGTAAATAATGCTTGTTGTACTAAACTAAATCACAAAGAACTTTTTGAAAAAGATGCTTAAGATTGGAAAAGCATCATGTATGGAAGGGAGATATATTGAATATTGATGATATATTAGGAATGATTCATCTGCCAATATTTAATTAGCCAACATCATAAACATAGCAATAACTTAAATGCGCTTTTTATTTGCCCATTAAGTTTCCTCCGTCCCCCCATTTCTTCACAACTTACGAGCATGAGAGCATTAAAACAGCATTTTAATAGCCTCTCTGATTTAAAATAAAGTCGCAAAACATTCAAATTAGAAAGTTTTCCAATATCAAAACACACACACACACACACATATACATATATACATATATATATATATATATACACACTGTACACAAAAAATTGCATACATATATGTATTTAGTGTAAAAATTATAGATGGATGGATGATTGGATGGATGGATGATTGGATGGATGGATGATTGGATATGGATGATTGGATAGATAGATAGATAGATAGATAGATAGATAGATAGATAGATAGATAGATAGATAGATAGATAGATAGAT
>JAUMHP010000060.1:12307455-12326335 GCA_032361065.1 Enteromius trimaculatus
AGATAGATAGATAGATAGATAGATAGATAGATAGATAGATAGATAGATAGACAGACAGACAGATAGATAGATAGATAGATAGATAGACAGACAGACAGAGTAGGCTATTCTTCGTCACCTTCTTTTTTTATTTATCCCTATTAGCATTTTCAGGACGTTTAAAAAAGGCAGTGAGTACAAAGGTATAGATGAGATCTTCATTTTGGGAAAGGTCAACCTCCCAGTAATGAGCCGTACACTAAATTATGGTATTTAAATAAATGGATGATGATGAATGCATCTCCATTCTCTAGAGGATTCTTTGCCATTCCATATTACAGGGTAATTATCACATGTAGTGCCATGGTGCATACAGACACACACACAGACAGGAACAGCCGAAAAAGTGGGTGAAAGAGCCTCAAGTGAAAGCATATAAAAACATGTTACTAAACTTTGGACAGACGTGGCAAATCAGCTCCATAAAGCCGTAATTGGGACTGGCTGAGTTCTTGAAAGGCTTTTTATAGCTGGAGAGGAATAATATACTCGTCCATATAAAGGGGGAAAATCTGATAAACGGCCCTTAAAGTTGAAGAATTCAGAGAAGAGCACAAAGGTCTAGCGCTTTAAAGACTGCAACTGAACTCGGCTCAGACTTGGGAGTATGAATTACGACAGAGCAACGTTCGTGTGGAAAGGTGGCAAAAAAGCACTTTTGACTACGTAAAGAGTGCACAGGTCATCCATATCTAAAATCCTGGTCAACACGCAGGAAGAGTTAGTTCTTCTAGAAAGCTAAGATGGGGTGTCAAACGTACTGTCCCTCTGTCGTGAGTTAGAAATGAGAGGATGATTAACTTGTAAAATCTTAGTAACGCTAATAATCTTTAAAGGGACGGTTGCTAAAAATGCAATGGCATGGGAAAGAGCATTTAGGACATCCTAGACTTGACAAATGCTCCACAAAAGAAAACTACAAATCATTTGGGACATGTCTTTAACCCATGATGCATCAATGGAATAAACCAACATTTCAACAATCTCTTAACTATTAGTATTTTTAAAGATTTATTTTAAATGTATGTTGGACGACGAGAATAAGGATGAGAAAGGAAAAAAGGAATCAGAATGCACTAAATATCCAGTACATCTTTTCAGAACATTTCTAACATAATATAGTCGGTAATATGTCATGCATCCCTTTTTTAATATACGTGATACTCAAAAATCATGAGTCAAAAAACCATGATTCTGAAAAAGCTGGGGATCTGACAATAGGTGGCGCTATAAAACGACAAATTTGAACATTTAGTGTGTGCGCGCACATGTGTAATGGAGAAAGATGGAGGCTTATAAAGTTATAATGAATATATAAACACCACAGTCAGTCAATCTCAACAATCCATCTTCAAGCTCACCGGCAGACCGCGGGGACCCTGGAGTGGGAGGGATAATTGAAAAAAATGACAAGGAGATGACTAGAGGAGACATCACACGCGGGCATCCATGCACACTCGGGACAACATTCTAGCGCTGTTTACCCCCGTCAAAAAGAATTACTCACCTCAGCGATGGAGGACTGGTAGACTGCCTAACCGCAACCCACAGCTCACACTCTCTAATTCTCTCTCCTCCTGCACTAGGGTACCTGCAGTCTGTGCTGATGGCCATTATGATCAGTTTATTCACGGGTGCGCTCGGGAGTCTACAGCCTGCGGGCTCAAGCCGGTAAACAAGCCGTCACATCTCATTTACACAACAGCACCATTAATCGCCTCACAAACCAATACCAAGCGCTGGGTCGAGAGGCGAGCGAGGGAATCCGGAGAGGGAGGATGGAGGTTAAGGCCGGGGTTGTGGAGGCTCAGCGGGGTCCGAGACAGGGGGCAAACAGGGATGGAGGAAGGGTGTACCAAAACATAAACAGGAGGGACGGGGAATACCAGATATGAGGAGGGAGTTACTAAGATTGTCGCCCAAGAAAAAAGCTCAAGGAGCAGAATAGTAGATTGGATATACTTATATATTTAGATATTATATACTAACAGTTGTTCATATTGTATTATTTTAATAATTAATATGTATATGAATATACTATTAAATGTATAAACATAAAAATATATACATTTATATTTAAGATAACTGAATATTACTTACATTTAAGTAAAATTTAAAAACAAGACAATAAATGTTTGTTTTTTCATATTTTATAATGCATATATATGTACAGTATATAGTTGATATGATATCTATAATCCTATTTTGTATTTAACTAATTTGATATAATTTTTTAGCCAAAATTATATATACACATATAAATATATATACACACACACACACACACACACAACACTCATAATAAATAAACTAAAATTATAATTATAATATTACAAACAATGCCATTAGGTTAAAATAACCCTGTCAGATCCCGTAGCATTACCCTGTCATGTCTAAATATACACAATCTCTTACAACTTGCAATGTTGTAAACTGGTAGAAGTGCCTGATACAGCAACACGGTAACAAAGCAGTAACAAATCTAAATTGTTGCCTCTCTCTCATTTATGATCACCTTTCATCTCCACCATATCACATGTACTTTGCAACGGTGCAAAACTGCTACATGCTAACCTTCCTAACCATATATTTACCCTTCCCCCCTCAAGCTAAAGCAGAATGTGTTTATCAACACATGAACAGGAGAACAAAATGCCTCCACTGTTCCTCCAGAATAATTCTCTTCTCTTAATCCTGACAGGAGTGCCCAGAGGTCACATTTCTCAGGTGGAAGCGATAAGGGTGGGGGGCATTTAAACAGTCCCACCGCCACCTTCAAAAAGCCTGGAAGATATTAGCCTGCATGTGGAGAGTGAAGGGTCACTATTGAACGGGACGCGACGCTAAAGAGGGCTGTCATTTTAATAACAGGCCCGCTGAAAGGCTGCAGGCGCTGTTACCAGGTGGCTCTGTGATGATGTCTTCCAGGCGCTATAGAGGGGTCCTGGAGCACACAGCCACCTTTTCACAAGCTAATTTGTCTAAAAACCCCCATCGCCACCCGTCTCCCACCCCAAGTTAGCCCCCATTACCTCCCACAGGTATTTATCATATTGCGCTTCTTATACAATACATGATGGCTGTGCGGGTGATTTTGTTTGCGATGGCTTGTCGCTATGTGCGTGGCGTGTAATAAAAGCAAGCCACCGGGGGCTGCAGGGCTGAGCGACTCCAGAGAAGCAAAGAATTCTTGGCTGTCACTCGCATATTTTCACCCAGTTCGAGCTGGCGTCTGGGGACCGCTTTCTCTGACAGCGTTCGGACAGCATTCGGACAAATGAAAATCCGCCGTTGTGCGAGTGCCCTGAGTCGGGCAAGTTCAAGTGGAAAATCCCCCCACCACTCCGTCTTCCATATCCCTCTTCCATTAGTCCCTCGCTTTCAATGGTCGTCCCTCACACACACACACATCTGTGGCTCTATCTAACGCCTCACTGCCCCAGAATAAAAATGACAACAAATTTCCAGTGGAACACAACAGAAGAGATGACTGGGGTGCGGAAATATAAAAGCCCATTATCGACCGCGTTCATTACACTTTTCACTCATGTTTCAGATCAAAAAATGGACTTTTACACTCCACTGCTCAAACCCAAACTCTGAAACTGCCACCGCGGCCCTGGGTGTTTCTCCTCTCGCTCGCTCGCTCTCTCTCTCTCGCCGTCTTCAATCTGTCAGGCCTCTCGCATTCTGGGTCACCCTCTCTAACCCTCTCTCTTCAAAACAGCCTCTTTGAAAAAAGTGCCAACTAAGCATTTCCACTTAATGGACAAAACAGAGAGTTTTCAAAAACAGAAGTTCAAGAAAAAAGGCTACCTCCAGTACGGATGGTCTTTTTTCCCCATTGATTTGCGATGTCTATATACGTGTCGGTTTCCAAAAAAAAAAAAAAAAACACACCAAAGAATTCTTATCAAAACCTGCTCTTAAGTGTCCATTTGCATGATAAGCGCTGTATTGTGTTCTACTGTGACGAAGAACAAACACAAGAGGTAGATTTTCATTAGGGTCGAAGGGCTTTCAAAGTTCATGCTGTAAAAATGAACCCGAGGTTCTTGACCACAGAGGGGTGGAGGTTCCAGCTGGCATCACTCATCTCTCCATCGGATCATCTCAGATGCGGTGCTCCCTTCACCCAGCACTACCCTGGCAGTGCAGCCTCTCTATCAACGCTCAAGAGAAGGAAACTAATTAGCATGTCTCTAATGAGTCTTTTCATTTTTTTTTTTTTAATTAAACGAGGTCCTCAATAATACATGAAAAGAGGACACTTTTTCTTTTCAATTACCAACAGAGATGGGACTGGAGCCACGTGTGTGTATGTAAAATGGGTCTATATAGCCATGGTGATAAATTCTATGCCCTTTTCATCACTTTAAACATACAGATAAAAATACTCCTACACTGTAATAGGGCCTTTAAAAAGTGTGGATTTTATGCTGCTGCTAATTAAAAATAAAATAAATGAATAAATAAACAAACTGAATGAAAACACCCAAAAGATTGATGTATGTAATAAAAAAAAAGAAATTAATACTTTTTTTTGGTAAGAATGCGTTACATTAATCAAGAGTGACAGTAAAGAAATGCTGTACAAGATTTCAAATAAATCTTGTTCTTTTAAACTCTTTCCATTAAAAAAAAAAAAAAAAAAAAAAAAAAAAAAAAAAAAACTAGAAAAAAATAGCACTGTTTCGACTAAAATATTAAGCAGCACAAATGTTTTCAACATGGGAAATGTTTTTTGAAAGCCTTCCATCACAGGAACAAACTACATTTTACTATGTATTGTAATGTATAAAAATAGAACAATTGTTTTAATTTATAATTTTTTAATTTGTAAAATATTTTCTAAACATTTAACATTTCAATCAAACTGAGCCAGCATATGTTTATGTATGTATGTATGTATGTATATATATATATATATATATATTAGGTAGGTAAATAGATAGATGGATGATTCTTCAGGCCTGCCTGTCCCAAAACAACAAAGAATATTATACGAGAATGAGAAACAGCCAAAAAATTAATTTTAGGGAAGAACCTGTTGGTCACAGCCAAGGTTCTGGAAGATTCAAACAAAAACCTCTGTAATCTAACTTCTTCCGCCTTTGTCAGTGATGAAGAGGAAAAATCTAATTATCAGGCACCAAAAGATTTCTTTGTTCATCACACTGCATTCACATCTTCAGAAAGACCCTGCAAGGAGTTAACCCGACTGGAAGCCATTTTCTGGAAGCCAAGTTCATTGACTAGTTTAAATGACTTTCATGCCCTGCTTTTCCTGCTATTGGACAACAGCTTCAAACCTAACGCCTTTTAGAAATTGTAAAAAAAAAACATTTGAAATAAGACCCTAAGAGTTAAAAGAGAGGTGATATAACAGCAAGAGTCACTTGATGGCTAGCAGTCGAACAGCTGAAGGCCATTTCGCAGAAGCATAAGTGGTACGACTCGCCACTGCAAAAAAGCATTAAAAAAAAAAGCCAGTCCTCCAACATGACTCTACACAAAACTACACACCAGACATTTTTCTAGTTTCAGAGTCAAGAGTAATGAAAACACTCCGCTGTGAGACAAACAAGGGCTTGTTTGCAGTCCCTTAAACTCTACAGCAACTGGGAATGTACTCAGAATGTGGTCGGGGTTGAGGGTTGATGCCCTGGAGCAGTAGATGAGGAAGTGACACTACAAAGCAGAATCTCAGGGCTCACCTTTATCAGTATTCAGGGTGGTCTTGTGCTGAGATGGGAAACACTTCTCTCTAGAAGCCAAAACAAAAAGCCTCACCTGCAGCTCCGCTGAGGTTCATGGGTCGACAGAGGTCAGTGGATCAAACCATAGAGTTCATCAGTTCACATCAAATCATGGTGTGTAATCACTACTACAGTATATAACATCCAGCGTGAGAACACGGTAGTCTATAAGCTCTCGGACTCCTATTAGAAAGAAAATGTGATCAGCTCTTGTGTAGAACTTCACCAAAAAACACGTCTGATCCCAAGATTTGTTAAGAGCCCTTTTCAGTGCAAGTCTGGTCTTCAAAAAAAGTGAAAGTAAGTCTTCTAAACAAACTGCATGTTTTGAGATATCAGTCATATGTAGCCTAAACAAAACGGGATGAGTAATAAGGTTTAATTAATACTTAAAGGGAAAGATAATCCAAAAATGTGTTCAAACCTGTATGACTTTCTTTCATCTGTGGAACACAATATAATATTTTTAAGAAAGTCTAGTGACTTTTTAAAAAAAAATGTATTATAATTTTTTTAAGGAATATTTTTTTTTTATGTTAAACTATTTATTTATTTTATCTTCCACAAAGGAAAGCAAGTACATTTTTGTCTACTTTTTCCTTTTGAAGAGTTAGTCCACCTCAAAATGAAAATCTTGTCATTAATCGCTTACTCTCATGTCAAACTCGTAAAAGCTTTGTCTTTGGAACACAATTCACGAAATTAAGGATAAAAAAACGGAGGCTTGTGATTGTCCCAAATAATAAACACTGTTAAGGTCCAAAAAAGTATGAAAGGCATTGTCAGAATAGTCCTTCTGCTTTAAGTCATGAAGCTACGAGAATAATTTTTGTACAGAAAGAAATAGAAATAACAATGATACAGCACGGCTTCACTGTTTTTGTACAAATCAAAGCATAAATACACATAGAATAAAATCATTATTTTTGTTTTCTTTACGTACAAACAGTATTCTCAAACCTTCAGAATGTTTTGGTTGAACCACTGATGGCAGATGAAGCATTCTGAAGATGTCTTTCATACCTTTCTAGACCTTGAGAGAGTGTATTACTTGGCAGTCACAAGCTTCCCGGTTTTCATCCAAATCGTCTTTAATTGTGTTCAATTTTTATTTTGGGGTGGAGGATCCCTTTAATAGAGCTGTCTCCTAAGCATAAGCAATGCTAAAAGTGACGCTTAACCAAACACCACAATTTTTAACAAGAAAGGAGCAAAACCTGTTCAATAAGCCACATCAATCATCAAAAGGTCCACTGACAAAAAAGCAACTTTGCGGAAAAAAAGAGACTCTGATAAAAATGTTCCCTTGATTTCCCTCTTCTTGACTTTTCTTTAGCTCGACGAGCACACTGAAGCAAACTTCAGCCCAGGGTTCAATCTAATTAGTGTGGTTTGTTAATTAAATGAGTGTGCCACTAACGAGGTAACCTGCTGTTCCTTGATAATGTTAATTACCCTGAAGGGAAAACCTCTCAACACGGTCATTTAAACTGTCAGCTAGCATTCCTCCTGGATTATTGATGATTTGAAAAACTCTGGGCAGCTCTAACACACCCCTTTTTCTCTTTCATTCACTTGTACTCTCCACGTTACACCTCCGCGCTTGTATTGACTGCATCCGCCCCTTTTCCTGCTTATTAGTGCTTGCCTTCCTCTCTCCACCTCTATCAGGATAAATAAAAAGCGCTAATCTGTACCTATATGCCAGTCTATATTAGTCTCACAACTGTGTTTATACAGGAAGAAGCATGTTTCATGACTGTGATAGCAAAGCTTTATTCTAGTACATACAGTACACGTGAGTGCGTCTTGTCACATTTGACAAGTGTGTTATAGCAGGCAGTTGCTACAACTGGCCCAATTCAACGTGGCAGGCTTGAAGACTGCATATCTTACAGACAGCAAGAAACACCAAGATAAAACATAACTAACCTTCATGCAAAATGCACATTGTACTACATACACACAAACACACATACTATATAAACACAGTATACAGTGTTTGCACATATATATATATGCTCTTTAGTAATACACTGTTCATTGTCATGCATGTTGGTTTGTGTTTGAAAGTGACAAATATGGATCTGAGCCCTCCACACTACTCTATTCTTAAGATTCCTGTGTGGGGAACGCGCACTCAAACAAACCTTCTGCCCAATGAGAAATGAAGTTCAAGATGTGTCCATTGTTCAGCTCTTCACTACCAAGAGCCACATTCACAACTCAACTCTTTAATACAGTACAGATAGCGGGATAGGACACAACCAGAATGAAAACGTTAATAGTCAAAGATCTAAGAAAGTAAGATACGATGACAAAGCTGAATCTTTATATTTTTGCTTATATAATTTAAATACATTTCACTTCATTCAAATGACCAAAATATGTAAACTTTTAATTTTTATTTGCATGCGCACCGATGTAAATAAATAAATGAATCGGTCATACGTTTTAAAATAATTCAAGAAAATGAAACGAACTTGTCAGAAGTTTATCAGAAAAATTATCAAAACTTTCTAAACAAAGAATAAAAAAAGAACATGGATTGTAAAAGAAGCCTAATGATTCTATATATTTATCTAATTCACATAAAAAGCGCATTAAAAATCATCATCGTTTTTAAGATGCTGCTTGATTCGACGGCACCAGCAAAATCTGCTTATTAGGGTTTATATATATTGTGTCTTATTAACATGACCATATTTGAAATCCCTTAATCCTATTTTTAACTACTACCTTGCTATAAATAACCAGCCAATTCTAAGTTGATTGAGGGGAGACTCTTAATAGTGAATGACTACGGCTAAGTCTAAAGTGGCACCGTTTTATTTTTTATGTACATCCCAACCCTAAACAAGAAGAAAAGAAAAGGACAAAAGCCTGATTTAGGCTACTTACTGTATTGATATGCTTGCATCTGTGTGTTAATGGTATAAGCTTGTATCTGTACAATTGTAAAGCCTGACATGTGGTTATGTGTGTGGCACTCGTACCTGCACAGGGCTCTGTTTGACCTCGTTGCTGCTGGGGGAGCTGAGTCCTGTGGCCTGCTGGAGGATGAACTGGCGTGCTGCCTGGAGGGCCTGTGAACACAAGAAATAGAGACAACACAGCGGTGAGCACTACACACACACACCTTTACACTCTGCTTCCATTTCTTCATAATCACAGGAGAGATACACTTAGCACTGCACGGTGGGCCCCCCACCTGTTTGCCAACCTGAGTGTGTGGGGCCCCCTTCTGTACAGAGCCAGAAAGGGGCCTTGCTTTCTCCTCTGAGAGGGAAAACACAATTCTGTAACTGTACCGCACCCTTTTTTCTCCCTTTCCTTTCACACTCTCTCAGATCATCTGTCCACTGCGCTGCCTGCTATGTGGTTTGCTACCCTACGGACAGACGAAGGTGGCATTTTTTTAGACTGCACCCGCACAGGATCTTTGGTCCAGTGGCAAAATGTGCCTCTCAAAACAAAAACACCAGGCAACAGTAAATCAGTGGGCAAACAGCTTTTTGAAGAGCGCCATCAGGATGCACATTTGCTTCCTGGCCCTGAAGAGAGAGAGGAAGGTTACATAGTAAATATTGATTTATGAAAAGAGGGAGGGGGTGAAAATCCCTCTTAAAATAAAAAAAGACCTGTCACCAAACATAAATTCTTAAAATCATACTCTGATGCATACGCTAACAAAAAAGCCCTAGACTGAAAACTATTCGAGTTTTAGACATTTTCAGCCAGCTTTAAAAGCTCACCAAGCTGTAATCCCGCTTTGAAGACAAATCTATGGTTTAACATTTACTGTCATTTAAGGAATAGCTCACCAAAAAAATGGCTATTGTCATTATTGCTTCATAAATACAGCATAAAAGTGGTTCATACAACTCCTCTACAGTATATTAAAATCTTTTCAAGTCATGCAACAGCTTTGTGAGAAGAATAACAAAAAAGTGAATAGTTTTACCTGAAAATGAAGTTTTAAAAACTGATAATTCACACTATTGCTGGTATTACTTTATTTTATTTTTTTATCAAAATCACTTGATAAGCATAAAAAACAAACATTTAAAAAAATGTACTCCAATCATTTGAATGTTAGCGTATGAATATTGTGAAAATTAGTGGTATGTTTTGTCAAACCTATAACTATAACTTCCAAAAATTTTTACACACCAATTAATTTATTATTCTTATTATTTTTGTAGCTTAAAAATGCCTGGTCACTTTCTGCTATTGCTTGGAGAAGGAGGTTTTACAAAAGACAGTCTTATGTATAACGTTTTTAGGTGAACTATCCCTTTAAACACAGTTGCTTAGCACTGATCTGATATCAGTAATAGACGGTTAGTGTTAATAGCCATTATATCAATTGCAGAAGTACTTACTGGCTAAATGTGTGGGAGGGTGTATTACAAAGCCCAGTCCAGGACCCTCTAAATAAATGGTGCCAATCCATTTAAGAGAGATACACCTCTGTCTTTTTTATTGTAGAGGGGGTGGTGGGGGGGTTTAGACAGAGAGGGGGCCAAAAAAGGCGAGAGGCCCCCAATACAGTCGGCACATGAGAGAGAGAGAGAACATGCAGTGGTCGGTGTGATGAAAACCATCTGCATCGAGAGCACTTGCTACTTTTGCTGAGGTCGCAATTGAGCGCTGTGCACACACACACACGCATACATTTGTGAACGCATGCACATGCTGTGCAGGAACCCCCCAACCCCCCTCCATCTGCACACATGACCTCAGCGGAGGGCTGGATAAGCTAAAGTGACCGGCAGCACCTCCCAGCTACGACTAGCTTTGAGAATATACACTCTACTGATGGCATGTGGTGTGAATTACTTCTTACAGACACACACACAGAACCAGAGACAACTTGGACCAGATGGTTGTCTGGCAACAATGATCAACAATTGGACAAAACTGCCACACTGATTACCACTTTATTAAACTTTTCTTTGATTTTCATAAATGCCACAATTATTTGGATTAAATGGTAGCAGTTTAGTGCACACATTTAATCCAAAGCAATTTACAGTGCACTCATTTAATGCACAGCCCCTTCTGGAACTACCAGAGGTTAAGTGCCTTGCTCAGGGGTGCAATAGTGATAGATTGTGATATCGGTAATTTGGCAGTGACTGGGTCACCCCTAAATAGGACCACCCCTAAATTTGTGTTTCCAGTACAGCCATAACTATTAAGCTGAAACCTCCTTTGATTTGCTTCATGCTTTCTTTCCTGGACCTTGTTACATTGAAACAATAGTTCTTTAAAGAATGTTACGATCATTTACTCACCCTAATGTAATGTTGCTTTGTAAAACAAAACAAGATTCCAAGCAACTCTTTTTCATACAGTTTAAAAACACCATTAAAGTATATGGCTTTTTTGTCTTACTTTCATAAAAGTGTTTTATAATGACAAAAAAATAAAAAAATAAAAAAAAACATACAAGTAGCGAAGCAATGGTAATTTATCAAACGACTTTAGAAAATTCAGAATATAATCCATAAAGTGTATATTTAACTTCTAAATTTACGCCATCATAAATCACTTCTTGGTGTTGGTTCTGTGCTGAAAAAAAAATACTGAAAAGAAATTTGGAAGGACATAATACAGTATGTGAAGAAAAGACAGGGGTTTGAAATATTACAACACCTGGAATGTAGTACACAAATTTTTGGAGCTTGTTTTCTTTGCATGGAAACGAGCTGCTTGGATATACTAAAATCTCATTTTGTGCTGCACTGAGAAAAAAAAGAGTAATAATACGAGATTGGAATGAAAAGGGGAAAACAAAAAAAATGGTGAACTATTCATTTGGGAAGTAAGGCACGAAATACCTAGTGATGAACAAGTGATCAGTATGGCTGGTCTTAATCATGATGCACGAAGCTCAGCGGCGCTAAACGGGCCCAGAATGAGAGCGTCTGGGGCGGCGAGTCTCTCTGAGCAACAGGGGAGAGGCTCCGTTCTGTGGCTGGAGAATCTATTGAGTCTGACTTGCCAATTTTATTGCTTTCACGAACAGTGGAGGTTAAAAAAAGATTTGGAGTACAAACAGGGGGAAAAAATGCTTTATAACTTCCATCCATACATCTAAGCAGGGAGTGAAAAACACATCCAGATTTCAAACGGGAACATGAGTTGCTGCTTTCTTCTTGCTCACCTACTTTCATCTTATCTCTCTCTATCCCAAAGCCTTGTGGCATTCGCTGGTGAGTGCTGCACCTTTAAAGAAAATATGAGGGAGGCCGCGGATGGCCGGGTCCAACAACAGTTCCATTGTGCTGTTGAGTTAGACAGGTTTTATTGCAGCGCAGGGCGGGCGGTCGAACGAGCCAGAGTGAGAGCGCGAGAGAGCGAGAGAGAGAGGGGAAGGGGAGGGTGAAGAGGTCAGAGCCCAGCTTGGCGGCCTTAGCAGCACAGTGTGTGAGTTCTTCTGACTTGTCATCGGCCCCCCCCGTAAATCAACACTCCTGACATCGCCTTTAATAACAGAGCATTTTTTAATTCAACAGGGTCGTTGGGGGGGTGGGCCGGAGGGTGTAGGGTGGTCGGAGGGGTGGGTGTAGGGAGATTCAGGAGGGGGGGCTCCCTCTTCCCTCTTTTTTCCCCTCTTTCTGTTCCTTTTTTCTCTTGGCTCTCGCCCTCCCCTCTTTAACGGGCTTCAGAAAAAATGGCTGACAACTGGGTTTCTTTTCTTTTTGCAGGAGAGAGGGAAGGAGGGGGCCCTCGGGCGAGGGTCCATTATGGGAAAATAACAGGGAAGAATTCGATTTGGCAAACGCACGTAGTACGACTCGCTCTCGTTCTCGCAAAGTTGTGACAGTCGCGTCCGTGCACGCAGAAGTGCCCGTGTCCAACAATAATATGGCAATGAAATTTTTGAGCCGCTTTAGGATGGACGTTCCAAAACAACGCGGTAAAACACACAAACAGGGGTGATTGCACGCCTCTTTCCTGGATGTCCCAGCTTCTATTCATTACGCTCAGGTTGCTTAAGTAAACACGACTGGGAGGTGATGAATCGAAGCCCTAATCCGCCTGTGTTTGTGGGAGTGAGAATGAGGGAGAGGGCAGAATGCGGGGCGCTCGCTCGCTTTTTCTCTCTCTCCTGTAAATCTAAACAGTGAAGCCGGCTCCTCCGCGGACAGGTGGGCACCATATGCTGGAATGATCCATCATCGCTGACAGAGAACCATTGTTGACGCCTGCAACGTCCCCCCGCAGCCGCCCCCGTAGAAAAACAGAGCCCACGGTGGGCCGTCCATGGGTGTGGGTGGGTGGATGGCGGCGGAGTGGT
This sequence comes from Enteromius trimaculatus, assembly GCA_032361065.1. Lineage (NCBI taxonomy): Eukaryota > Metazoa > Chordata > Actinopteri > Cypriniformes > Cyprinidae > Enteromius > Enteromius trimaculatus. The sequence continues at coordinate 12,320,563 of JAUMHP010000060.1, forward strand.
GGGGGGTTCAGGGTGGCACGAAGGGTCAGAGGGAGTCATGTTACTGAACTTGGCGGATGCAGAGCTGAAGACAGACTGACACTGCCACTGTATGCTGAGAGAAACTCAGGAGATACCGATGGAGATGAGGGTAGAAAAAGGGAGGAAGTAAAAAAGACTAAGTGTATTGCTTTATAAACGACTAACATAGAGACAAAAATAAATAAATTGAAATGAAACTAGGAAAAGAGAAGAGAAATACAAATGTTGTCAAAGTAAGAGCATATATAAATAAATGTGAACAGCAATTAGGTTTCAGAAGAATCTGACGAAAAAAATCAAAAATAAAACAAACTAAATCTTATCATATAGTGTTGGATGTGTCCTCTTTTCTTAAATTAATACATATAAATATTTAAATATAAATAACTAAAGTAACTTAAAAAACAAACAAAAAACAATATATATATATATATATATATAATAAAAAACATTACAAAAACATTAATAAAACTATAATATAAATATATTTTATAAATGTAAAAACCTTTAACCCTGTTTAGGACAAAATAAATGAGATATTTAACCTGAAATCAGAACGAAGTCTAAGGCATTGTTTTCTAAAACCGATGAGACACGTGAGACTACTGTGACCAGTCTTTCCTGAGAAAAAAATTTAATAGTTGTCCGTTTAATCTCTTTGCATTCTAGGTGAAACATTTGAAATCTCTAATAGATGTAATTTGTCTTTCCTATTGGCCTGTCCACATCAACTTTATGAAACAGATCTTGCTGCTGGCCACACTCGACCAATCAAACCCCCACCTCGGTGCTGACCTCCAATCAGAGTTAGATATGATGTGCAGTTATTTATAGTTGGCTAGCGAGGACCCTTTTAGAAGAGGTCAACGAAGTAACAGTGGTGGCCTCCCTCAGGGCTGCGGCGCTGCGTTTTTAATTCATTCTTAAATAAACCCCTGTCAACATGCTCCACTTACACTCTGGCTTCTACTGCCAAATGGCATATTTACCTGCACTCAAAGCTGCTTTGAGGTATTATGTCACACACTGTGACTTGACACAATGTTTTTGTCCTAACTTCTTCACAAAAAAATAGAAAAAAGACATGATGAGAAAACAAAAAGCAACCAGCGTTAGAAAAGATCAGGAGACTTAATGTGGAGACTTAATGGAGTTGTCTTTTTTTTTTTAAGTATCAAACATTAACTCAGTTTTACCGTTTACCTCGGACTAAAATTTCTTAATAAAAATAAATTACAACAAATCAGATTTTTATATAAAAAAAAAAGATTTTATTATACAGGGGGAAAAAATCTGCCCCCTCTATATCACTGCGTTGTAGGAAAAACAACTTTTACAAGGATTATTCTTTCCAATGCATCATTATAAACAAAAAATAAATAAAATAATCGACAAGATTCATCTAAAAGAATTTGTGTCTCAGTGCCTTGTGGTGAAATTTTAGACTAAACATAAATAAGTGAGGTCAGTTTTCTATTAAAACAAAGAAAAAAAAAATGCTTTTCAAATGTACTCTGTAATTTGTTCACACTGTTTAGGAAAGCAACAGGGTGTGCTCTTCTGAGTAATGTTACCTACATCACGTTAAAGCCACACGCACGGACAGATGTGGTCAGACGCTCTACAAACAATCCTAAACATACCACAAAAAGTCTATTTTAAGGGTGTGAAGACAGAATATATTTCCAATTTACAAAATGACAGTTCATAAATAACTAGCCAAAGCTTATTTTCCCCTCACTCAACATCAACTGCGTTTAAGGTGGGACTGGAATGTGAACATTGCTACAAAAAACATCCCGCACCGCACCAAGGAGAAAAAACCCCCCGAACTTAACCTTCTTTCAGCGGCACAAACCGGGAGGACTTGTTCACTCAGGGGCTTTTGTTCAGCATGCACCCTGCATGATAGCCACCTCCAAATCAGAAGCGGAGAGACGAAGACAAAGGCGGTCTCTTTTTCCCCAACCGGTGCCATTCAACCTTAAAGGAAAAGTAAAGCTATTCCAAAAGCTGCTTCTTTTGAGGTTCGGGCTTGATCCATCTGGAATTAGGAAGTTCAGCTTTCTCCTTGTAATGTGTCTAAAAATGAAGACTTGGGCTGTTTCTGTTTGCTTGCATTGGATGTGAGAAACAGAAGTAGGAGAGGGGGGGAGAGATGAAAGCAAAGTTTCGCAGATGTAATGCAAGCTGGCATCCAAAACGTCACTCATGTGAGGGATTTGGCAAAAATAATCATACCTGCTTGTACAACCTCTTCAAACTCTGAGTAACTACAGGCGCACAATGTGCCCGCTCCTTTCCTTTCGCCACTCCTGACGGCAGCCGCTTTATTACTCACGAGTGTGACAACTTGTGGGATTGCTTTGTATCTGAATGGCATATTTACGTGAAGCGTGGCTTTCGGTAGCGGTTGCTTGTAATGTATCAAATGCATCACTGTCAGCTGCTAGAGGAATCTACCGCCGCAGATGTGTTTGTCCACACGATCGAAAGCGTTACGCACCGTCGCTCATGGAGTGTCGGCCTGGCCAGTATGAACTTAACTTTCCAGAGAGACTATCCGCACCAATAATTACTAAAGGATGAATTATTGTTTGCCGGAGAACCAGACTCGCTCTATTTTAATGCTGGAACGCTCCAACACAGCTGGTGACCAAATGAGCTTCGTCTACAGCGGCTTCAGGCAGACATACTGGGCCTGTTAGCAGCTGTCCACCCCAGGCTACGGGATGAGGTGTGGGTTGTTCGACGGGATCGGGTTTACAGGCCCGGGCCAAGGTTTCGTAGATCTTAACTTGGTCCCCATGACTCATTACAGTCGTAGCCTGCAGAGCTGTCCAATTTCACGGTGGGTTACAAATAAACTGCACTTCTGACCATATTTCTCTCCTTTTTCCCCCCTTCGTGCTGCTTTTTGGCCCAAGCTGGATTTAATTTGCCACTTCCCGTTCTATTGTGCGGTTCGCAGTCACTCGTCACATTTGTTTTTGTTCAAACCCATTAGAACACGCATCTGAAAATGGCGAGATCGAGTGAATTATTCAATGGCGAAATCATCTAAAAACACCCGCCGCTGTCCCTTTTTGCCATTTAATGTAATGTTTCCGCAATATAAAGGCTACGGCGAAACCTTAAAATTTAAACGGCTACAGCAGACTCCCATCGGCCATTAAAATGAGGAAAGAGTGAATTGAAGCCAAGGCAATAAAAAAATAAAACTAAGGGAGGAAAAAACTTCAAAATATGCTGTAATGTTTGAAAACCCTGACCACTTTGGTTTTTTTCACATCCTATTTTTCACAAAGGGGACCTGTATGAAACTTGCTGCCTCTGCTGCTTTCCAGATGTGCGTTGCTCACCTCTAAGTCCCCAAAAATGTTAAAACAAAAAGCCTGCCTGGGAAAAAAAAAAAGTAAAAAAAAGTAAATATGAGCTGCAACACGATAGCTGCAGCAGTGTTTCGGATGTCAGGGAGATTTTGTTTTTGAAAACTGTGAAAAAGTTTGCGAGGACTGCATGACTGTTGAACTCATTAGGGGAAGGCGAATGGTGAAAGAGGCTCAAATGAGCTCATATGTACCTGGTGTCTCTCTCGGCAGTAACTTATCCCCATGTCCCATACTGAAAGAGTGAAAGAGGAAGTGTAATCCACTATGGCTGGGCTCTCTGGGCATCATTACCTCGTTGTTGGCACCGTGAGCTCACTTTGTAGTGCTGAAGGCCACAACATTAGCGAGAGTTCAACACCGAGACAGCTCGGAGAAAGAAAAAGAGAGAGAGCTCGGAGAGTTCAGGATACGGGTCGTCTCGAAATCCTCCAGCCTCGGCAGCCGCACAGCCGGCTAATTGATGGCAATTGCACGGCAGTTTTGCTGTGGTTTTCTTAACACCGCCCTTCTGGCAGCCAAACAAAGTTCTACTTGATAGGGTTTCAACCTCTCTCTCTGCTGTGCGAACTGCAAAAACTAATAAGCAAAAATGGACTTTCAAGGTCTTGTCGTATTTGAGAGCTTTTCAAGATCTTGGAGCTGGTCTGCAGGGACGGTTCGGGGCAATGTGAAGGTGTTAAGGTTCAATGTGAGTCACAGCTTCAGTGACCTAGCCCAATGGGACACCGTCCAAAACCATCCTCCTACAAACACATGCTAAACAGACTGACCATGATGAGGATAGCACTAACTGGCAGCAGGGCTTCCCGTCCAAACCAGACATATGGGACACATTTCTTTGTTATTATTAATAAAGAAAAAAATTAATAATATGCTCTCGGGATGTTGCCAAAAGCAAGTAAGCTAGAACAAAAGACACATGGGGCGTATTGTTAAAACAGAGGAGCATTTGAGACCGCTTGCTCGGAGAATAATGAAGAAAAATAATGCTCAAGTTTTTAGTTTTTGATTTCACACCTGGTAGTGGCTAAAGTGATACCGATCTTCAAAAAATAACCAGAAAGGACAGAGCGTATAGAAAGTTTCTGCCATCTGTGTTTAAACAGCAGTGGGGAGGTTTGAAGACGAGTTAGAAGGGAATAAATCGTACCGAGAGGAAACAGAGTGCTACGAGGCCTCAGCTCGAGTCTTTAAGTACAAATAACGAAGGCAAAAGGGAAGCAACTACTGTAGTGTCCTTTCTCAAAACCTTCTACAACGATGCGTGCTATAAAGCAAACACGCTTTCTTTCGAAAAAACCTTTAACAAAACCCAACCAGCTGCAGGTTTCGCATGTTCTTCATCAATATTCAATTACATCAGTAGCATCAATCTATATCATCAATCCGCGTCGCTCGGCACAATGCGGCCTTCATCTCGCTTCTATCCCCACCCTTGGCTATTAAGAAGAAGAAAAATAGAAACCAACATTCTCTCTCTTCTCTTCCCCGACGCCTCTCCCTGTTGACTTTAGTCTCTTTTTAAGATGGCAAACACAAAGAGCAAGCGGAGGCAAGCTAATTAGCAACACTTAAAAAGGGATCTGGCTTCATTGTTTGCAGTCCCTCGCCCTCACCAGTTACCAGGGCAACAACTTTGAGAGTGGCGCTGTGCATATTTCTTTTGCTTTTTTCTTCGTCGTCTTTTTGTTTCCCCTGGGGGTTCTCCATTTTTTGGAGCCTGGAGAGGGCCATTGGGAGGACAGAGATGGAGAGTGGAGGGGTCTCTTATCCCGAGCACAGAGCGGGGGCTTCTGGGATGGCGTAAGGTTAGACCTCTGCATTACACAGCACAATACAGAGTTCTAAGTGGGCATTGAAGGCAAGGAAATTGGGCTTAGTAAGTACGTAAGTGTGTGCGCGCTTGTATTCAGCATGGTTAAAAGAAAAAGTTCACCTGTATTAAAACCATATGACTTTCTCTTTTCCGTAGAACCAAAAATAAGCTATTTTGGAAAGCGTCCAAGCTGCTTTTTTTTTTTTTCATAAAATGGAAACATATTTTGACCAGGTGCTCCAAAAAGCCATTTTGCTCATTTGTATATTTTAATTTATAATGTCATATTTGGTTTGAAAAAGTGCAATATTTTCAGGCAACATAAAACATAAAACCCATTGTGTAGATGCATACTAACCAAGGCTGAATTATTTAATCAAAAATATGTGTTCAAGTATAAAATTTTTTGTTATTTAAATAACAAAAGTGTTAAATAATGCATCAGACATTACTTTCATATATAATTTTTAGATAATTGCTTTTATACTTGCATATATATACATATATATATATATATACACATATATACACACACATATATATA
>JAUMHP010000060.1:12337702-12362363 GCA_032361065.1 Enteromius trimaculatus
ATTGGTTTTTTCACTTTGAACTTTAACCTTAATTTGAAAAATATAAACTATTAAAAAACTAAATTATTTAAAAAAAAAAAGCATATTTTTATTTTTATTAATTTGAAATTCTATAATGTGTTTTATACATGTGTGCGTATTACAGCTTTACAGAAATGCATGAATCAAAATCTTCTAACGTTCTTAAGTGCTCTTTGGGAAAATCACTGCCCTTAAGCCAATCAGAGAAAGGAGACGGTCCAAATCACACAACTTCCCTTACAGTGCGAGCGTGCAAGTGCACATTACATATCATCCATCACAGAGTATCAAATTCTCACATCTCATACTTCTTTACTGCGTCTTCAGACAGCCTTCCAGGAACAGTGTCATTTTTAAGCTTTGCCAACAAGTTGGAACACTTATAAAGATCCTGCGACCGCTGCACTGGAATGCCTGCAGCTGGCCGCTGCACATGTCTGCACAACAGAGGAGGAGAAGACACGCAGCGGAACGCTACATTTCACATCAGAAATGTCTTGAGGGACTTCTGTGTGACGGATACGCCAGCTTCATGCTTGGTGAGGTCTCCGCTGACCTTGTTTCATGTACGAGCCGCCTTACGATCATTCACCACATAGCTGAACGTATTCCTGCAGGATATCAGATCATGTCGGCGGCGATACAGCAGACTTGCTATAAGAGACATTAAGTTTTACAGCTTAATCATTATGTTCTATTACAAATTATTTACATGACGTTGTGTGCGTGCACAAGCTGAAGTTCTCGTTGCTCAAAATAATTCATAATCTGCTAAATTCTTCAGCTCTCTCAATAGGCAGAAGTCAATTAAATATTACGGTTTTCTTTAAAAGGAAGAAAGGAGAAGCAAAGTTCACGTCATCTAAAGGAATTCCAATTAACACCCTCCCACGCAAGCAATTAACTGTTAAAATAACTGATGAACAAACTGAAAATCCCTGGGAGTTCAATACGCTGCTTTTCTAATTAATTCCGGAATCTCCTGCATCTTTTTTATAATGAAACACCATTTGTTGTTTGACAGCACATCAATGCCTGGACGGGGCCAAATAAGTGTAAATAAAAACACGGCCCTTGTTTTGTCCTGCACCGAATGCACTTGTGACTTCTTGGGGGAAAAAAAAGAAAAAAAAAAGAAAAGAAAATTTCTGCTGTGATGGTGGAGCAACAGAAAGAGATGTTGGACATTAGAGAATGAAGCTGACAGCTGTGGTCGTTGTGTGTGTGTGTGTGGAGAGAGACTTCTCAAAGGGGAGCTAATTAATAGATAGTGCGCTCAGGCCTCTGTCACAGTTTTCCTGTCAGGTCTTGCGTAAGGACAAAGAACCAGAAAAAAGAAAAAAAAAAAGAAAAAGGGAAACCTGAAAAAAAAGGGAGCGTGTGTACTGGATTTATTGTTCTGCAAACTGCGAACATCAGAGACGGCTTTGAATTTAACCTTAAGACTGAGGTTAGTGGCGCTGACGCAATACCCCCTGCCATTTGATAAGACGTTTATTACAAATTGTAAATGAAACTTAGCCTAGCTAAATACGAGAACGGAGAAAGAAAAAAAAAAAAATCACTTGTTACATAGGAAGACGGAGGAACTGAATTATGTGTGGAAAGAGATTGTGCACCATTAATTTAGTCATAGGTATGTCTTTTCTTCACAGTGTTTTTCCTTGTAGTTCTCGGACACTTGGTGTAGAGTAACATCAGCAGTGGCTCTATTAAAACACTATGTATTATGAACCACACTGTTCATCTACTTTATGTCGTGCACTTGCCCGATCCGCCTTGGGGTGAACCTTTAACCATTTTGAATTGAAGTCTTAGACCCTAACTACATTGTACATCGAGTGCTGTTAGTGTATTGATGTGACAGGTTTTTAACGGGCAAACAGTTTTGGGTGGTTGATATAGCATTGCTAAGATATTCAAAGTGCTATGGGGTTGCTGTAGGGTGTTCTGTATGGTGTAAACGCCAAGGTCTCATGCCCTTCTGACACAAATGCCACTCACTTTCTTGGGGACAAAAGTTTAAAAGTGCTATAAAGTGGTATTTTGAGGTGAAAAAGAGAAAAATCTTTTTCAGATGGGAAACTTATAAAATAATGTCCAACAATCGGATGTCGTGAATTAAAGGCCAAATCACAAAAGTGCAATGTATTGCAAAATAAAAGGTTCAAAAAGTTAACTTTCTATTTCCATGTGTTTTACACTATTAAATGTGTTCAGAATCCTTCTTCAACAAAGCGTTTGTAACACTAATATTAATTAAAAACAGCGTATACCGTTTCGTTCCAAAATTCTCGAGCTGTCATGATAAATGATTTACAGTGTCACTTTAAGTTTTAAAATGCTAAGCATAACACCTAAATTATAATGTCACAGGTTCACAGCGAGATTCACAGCCCTGTCAATCCTTCCCCCAGAAATATTCAGCAGAGCTGCGAGTGAAAGCCAGACGCTTATTTGCATATCTCAGACTGTGTGTAGTTGAACACCTTAGATAGCGGAGGCCATCGCTTTTGCATTTTCCTCCGTTTTAATATAGTGCGATAGCCATCGAGAAACAGAGAACTGATTTTACAAGCCCCAATACTGAAGCGCTTTATCAGGCCAGGATCCGACTCTTGTCAAGTGAAACTGTGATAAAGTCAGTTTCTAACTACACCAATCGATGAAAGTAATTTATTTACCTCGGGTAGGCAATTTCAGTTCCGTCTTAAGATGGCTGGAGCGAGAGAAAAAGAGAGAAAGTTTGGCTTGGCAGGGCTTTGTACCACGGGGCCCAAGATTAATATTCCTCTCATGAAACGTTCTCGGACATGTGAGGCGACTCCATAAACCGTGCCGGGGTTAATGCACGGTACTAAATCTACACCAAATCTCGAGCAAAGCGAGACGGGGAGATGCAGTGGCGCTATCGCTCCCACCTTTCCCCCTCACCTGACACTCCTGTGGAACCTGGGAGAGGCAGACGCTATATCAAAACCACCACCGCGCGTGATACGCCTCAATCAGAGGGCCTCGTTCGCTTAACCGGTGTGGTCCTTAACTCGACTGGGTAAAATAAAAGCCACGTAATAATCAATACAAATGTGGCCACTTAATGCTCGTGCTCAGGTGCTAATGAATATTCATTTTCTTTGTGCTCTAGGCATTGGTTGCGGTTGTAAACCCATCACCAGAAAAGGGCAACCCAAAGGTGAGTAAATCAGAGCATTACATAAAAATGAGTGTGTCATGTGTGTGTGTGGCTCGTATAGAGAGCATGTGAATTACAGACTGCTCCAAGTTTCAGAAAAACCATATAATCCCAGCAAGAGCATTAATTCATCACGTCTTGCATGCTTTCCTTTACGTCTCTCATGCGTGAAGAAATCTTTAACCAAGACGTACGTTTTTGCATTTCTATTAAACACAGCTAGCCATTCAAAGAAACTACAGTACACGAAATCCCTCCCTCTTTCTCTTTTTCTTCACGGCCCTGGATGTCATTTACATGAATCGGATTGCTCTTGCCAACCTCGAGTCAGACCCCATTTACGACGCCCTTTATTTCTGCAAAAGACTAGCAGACTTCCTGACCCCCTATCTCATTTTTCTCTGCGGAGGTTAGCGCGACGGCTAAGGCATTCTGGATGAGAGAGGACGAGTCTCACAAGGTGGACGCTAAATCGAACCACAAGTTGGTGCTAGGACCTGTTATTAAAGAGTGTTTAAGTTTGCGTTTGACTGACAGGGTGGCTCTGAGTGAAAGGGTTTCTGCCGCTACAGCTGCTGTGGTTTTGTGGACTTGACAAACATAACCCTTTCTTTTCACTATTGTTTTTTCCCCTCTTTTCTGCCGCTCTAACTCCAATAACAATGCTATTTGGGGTGGCTGAAGCAGCTGCGTATTTGTCGTCGCCCCCTTTCTCTTCCCCTCCCGTTCCTCCATTGTTTGTGATCTCAGTGTCTGGGACAACCGGTTTGATCCCCTCTGCGAGGGTAATTTGCCAGTAGCCTTCTGTTTCAGAGTCCTGATAGGGATGAGCCCCACCTGCAGAAAAAAAGGTCTAACATCTATTACAAGGAAGCTATTATTAGCAAACATATAAAAGTAGCTTCCAATCATATAGATATTAAAAGAATGTGTGTAATCCTGGCGATATTTGAGCTCATGGGAGCTGTAGTTACAGTGCACTTTCATTGTGTAGTCGGCACAGACGATGGGATCTGAGAAATAGCCCCGTCCCATCCCGGCCCGAGGAGATCTCGCACCGCCGGCGGCATTAATTAACTCCTCATGCCTGTCTGAAGTAATAGAGCAACACGTTTAGACACATCAACGGGGCGGATGGTCGTAAAGCGAGAAAGTTGGGCGAAAAACAGAGTAACTAAGCTCTACGTGGTCCACTGCTGAACCAGCAGCCAATGAGTCAGTCGCCTTGTTAAAACAAGGAAGGGTTCGGGTTTCACCTCCACTTCAAAAGCATAATGCAAAAAAAATCAAAACCTGGTCCCCTTCCAGGAACCATATAAAGGTTGAGTGAATCTGGAATATAGTTTTGCAATTAAAAGCAGCGTTTGGGGTGGATGGGGTTGATTTGGTCACAATATTAAAATAATTTGCACAAATGCCCGCAGCAAACCCTCTCAAACTAACACTTTAATCCCACCCACTTTAAAGCTGTCAATCAAAATTGCCCTCTTTTTCACCTACAGCTCCACCCTTCCTGATGGGCGGGCCAACTTCACAGCTCTACTGTATCCAAAAACAAATCCGCCCGAAACCTGATGCCGTCCGCCACTAAGGACACAGACGGCTTGCAGACTCGGAAATTTTCAGGCTGCTTTGTTCGCAGTTAGTGTTTCCTACGTAAATCGAGCTTGGCCCTGGCATCCTGAGGGGGCCCTCTTTTTAACAGTACACAGACTCGAGCGCTCAATTAGACTTCTGTGAATACACTCACAGCCACACTGTTTACCATCATTTCTCAACATTTTAATGGGATCCAGTACAAATTCAAATAAATGAGCACTTCATATGATGACTCCAGGCCTTCCTACTGTTTATCTACTACAGCCTCCCTTTTGACCTCGGCTACACTCGCATCAGTCAAGATGGCTCAACAATAAGGATGACCTGCTGGCCTCGGGCCAGTGTGAGGGAGTTTCAGGCCAGTTGACCAAACTATGCATTAAATATCACGATTAATCTTTAACATCCACTTATGCTTTGAAACCTTTAACACTTGCTTTTGATTCTACATTCAATGCTGCAGTTGCAAATACATAAAGGTGACAAATTGCAAATGATATTTGTAAAGACCAAAAATAACAACTTTTGCAAATATTTTTTAAAGAAAAAATATAGATAAATATAGACATATATCTATGATAGATAAACACTTTTTTAAATCAAGAAAAAAAGATAATATGGAGGTCACACATTACTCACATTTGCATAGTTACAAAAGTGACTTATTTAGCAATATTATAGTCTTCTTTGGGAAAAAAAAAAAAAATTAAAGTCAAAAAATTATTATTATTATTATTATTATTATTAACAAATTTAAAAAGACTATTGTTTTTGTTGGGGACAGTGAAAATGTTACAGAAATATTACTGCTAAGTCCTGGTTAGACTAAAAATAAATAAATAAATAAAAATCCTCAGTGTGTGGTCACTTTAAGAAAACTAATGCTCAACAAAAGCAAAGCTATAATTTATACTCGCCTGCCGGACAAAGCCTGGAAAAGCTGGTGGAATGTTTGCGAGCTGCCTGGATACTCCTGGAGAAGCAGAGCTTCTTATTGACGCAACGGCTGAGAAAATAACACTGGCTTGTGTACCAAGCCCATGGCCAAATATCCTTTTATCAGAGAGTCTGCTTAGACCCCAAAAGAGATGTAGGGAAAACAGATGACCAGACAGCAAGCTAAACAGAGAGAGAGGAAGTGAGTGAAAGACAGATAAATGGGAGAGCGAGGGGAGACGGAGAGACCTCCTCTGCCGTGTTCTCTCCTTTTCATTTCATTTCCATCCTGTCACTCATGTGATAAAGTGGCTACATGAGACTATTGAGAGCAAGACAAACTACAGCCCAGGTCACAGCGTGCATCAACAGTCTGCGCCCCCGATACCTCTCCATCTGCTACTGTCCCGTAGCCTGGATCTCTTTCAAGTTGAGAAAAAAAAACTTTCCGTCTTCTATGAACGAAGGGCCATCTGGTATTTTCTGCAGAAGGTTCTTCCCTGGTACAAATTTTTAAACCAATCCGGCCGGGAGCACGGAGGCCCGTAATGGCTCTGACATGTCCCTGTGCTATGACCTCATCAGACAGTGTGCAGAGCCAGGGCACAGAGCGGTGAAATTCCACCAGAAGGTTCCATTCGGCCCATGATGTCGTGTGACTATCCCGACGCACACTGGCACTCGAGAGCGGGCACGGCTGACGACACGCGTCGCCAGCCCACTAACGTGACAGGTAGCAGGGTTTGTAATTGGAGCCGATCAGTACACCATATGCCACTCGTCTCCTAGTGCCAAATCTCCGCCCCCACCCGCTCCCGCCACCTCTCTGATGCTTGGCACACTCTGGCTCCCACAGAAAAAAAAGCCCTCCACTTCATTAAGAAAGTAAACACAAGTGCTGTCTGAAGTGTCTAATTAGTCCCCTAATTACTCCCTGCTCGTTACTAATGCAAATTAGATTACGCTGCTTAACTTCATCGTGTCCACAACGCCGCTGTTAATTGAGGCCTTTTGAAATTAAATTACTCGCTAATTAGCATATCAAAACCATTAATTCTGTGCCAGAGAGAAAGGGAAAAAAAAAACAACAACAAACGCCAAGTTTTGCTAATGAGTTTTGCTAATTGAATATGTACGTTCAATATTGAGTTTTTGCTAGCCTGGCCCCGTTCAAGAAGCTACTTAGCCACTTGTGCGAGTGAGTTCAAAGGGAAAGGAAGCCAGTCTCATGTCGTTAAAGGCAGCACTCAAATGATTTGTCAATATTTTCTGGTTTTGCAGCATGTGGGTAACGCTCAGTGAATGAAACAAATACAGCTTTATAGTAGTTGACGTATTAAAAAAATGCAAAAAACACTGCGATACAAACTGTGCTAAAGTGAAATTGTCAAATCGCTAAAAATTTATAAGTAGCCTTCGAAGGATTTTTTTCTTTTTAATGTTTAAAAGGAAGTCTATAAATGTTAAATTATGGAATTAAAAATACACTAAAAACTGTAATTTTGTGAAATATGAATTACTTTCTATTAAGAATAAGCTGAATTTTTCATTCTTCAGATTTGGCGCTTGTGAAACATTTCTAAACAGCATCAATGTATAACAGTTGTGCTGCTGAATATTTTTGTAAAAAAAAATAAATAAATAAAAAAAAGGAATATATTTTAAACAAATATTTTTAAACAATCCCAATTTTTAAATGGTACAGTAGTGTAAGGCAATATGATAAAAGTCTCTTAATTACCCGTAAAAAAAAAAAAAAAATGTATTACTGAATACTGCCATGTAAGCTTTTCGCTTTTTCCTCAATCACAATTAAAAGTGAAGATCTCATCATTTTCGCCTTACAGCAAAACTTTCAAACTTTCAACACGTTAACTCGTTTTCTTTTACCTTCACAGGCAGGCATCCATTCAGAAAGAATACTTTCACGCCGTTAATTCATGTAATCTACAGAGGCGACGAAAGGCTTAAGAATTCTCAAGAGTCATTTTTGCTTTAAATGTAAACGACAACGATTAACTTTAACACTTCCTTTTTCGGCGCCCCACCCCCCCTACGCACCCCGCAACCCAATATCTGTCCAATATGGATTTCTGAAAGACTTCATTCAGCGCTCTTCAAAGTCTCATTTTAATACTATCTCCAACTTCTCATTTGAATACAGACCTAATGGAAGAGGTGTAAAAGAGAAAAGAAATTGAATAGTGAAATTGAGAGGTAGCCACACAAAAAATTAAATAACCATGATAATTAGATGTAAAGATATTATAATTTCTTTACAGGGATGCATTGAAAATGCTGCTCTACAACATTTGGCCTAATTGCCAGAATTACCATATTAACCAGTTACCATTTGAGTAAGTTGATTAAAAAATTGATTATTCGTCTATTTCTTTTAGGAGTTTCTTAATCAAAATCTAACATCCTTGAAAAATTAATTTGAAGCCCCTCTTATCAGTTAATTAAATCTGGTTGGAAGTCATTTTTCTGTGAAGCGTGATTAGACAGCGCACTGTTCTGTACTGTTCGGGCCGCATGACGTTAGAAAACTTTTCAATGTCTCATCAAACATTCAGAAATAAGAAGAATAGAATTTCTTTGAAGGGCTGTCTCTTCTCTCATTCTTTTTTTTCCCTTTTTTTAAACTCTGCCTTTCTGATAAATTACGCTATACCCGAAAGATCTCTCACTCTCATTAACACATTCTCATTACCAGGCAGGAATATAAGGGAAAGAGAGAGTGTGTGTGTGTGTGTGTTGGGGGACAGAACGAGAGAATAATACTTTTACAGGATGGATTGCTGTATGGAATTATTTCCTCATATAATCCAGCAGTGTGTGTGTGTGTGTGTGTGTGTGTGTATTTGAGGTGTTTCTGAACTGCTGTCTCGGCTGGAGGTGAACCTTTAGCCAAATTAAAGAAAGAGGAGAAGCCAAAGATACAAATGTGCTTTTCAGACAAGCAAAAAGCAGCTCTTTTTTTAATGAGCCTTTTAGTTTTTTCAGAGCAACTCTAACAGTACGGCATCCCAGATTCCTCAGACAGAGGATCTAAGGGGGGCGATAAGTCATATTTGACAAAGTAAAGCTTAACACATATTTCATTACAATAAAATACATTGTAATATCAATATCTTTGGAACGTCTCTGTGGACAAAGTTGTCAAGAAGATAAGAGAGTGCATGTCAGAGCCGGGTGAGAAGGAGGCTTCGGCTAGAGAGGCGCGTCGCTCTGAAAGTCAGCCAACACACACGCCGCTAAAACGATTTCGCCAGACAACCTTGGGATGAGCTGCTGAGGACGACACATTAATATACCGAGATAAAACAGGTGATGAGACACTAATTCTATTTTTTACTGGAACAGCCACATATATTTTCTTTCATTTCCCTCTCCTCCTCTTGCATTATGCTCAATCTTTATCTGTAAAATAGGGTGGCCAACTAATCAGAGCATTTATCAAATTCCTCACATTCAAAGTTTATTTTGGGGGGTTTCCATAACATGAAGCACAGAGTTTCCAGAGCTTGACTGACCACACGCAAACCTACTGACCACAGCAGTGGATAATAAACCCTGGTTGAGATCAAATATATATATATATATATATATATTGAACGTTTATTGAAAAGTTGGAGACCTTAACGGATGGCAAACAGGCTCCTCTTCATCCACATCATCTCCCTCAAGGTGTGAGTAAGACCAGGAGTTTTGCTTCCTACAGGGAATGGCTCAATTAGTCTGATTAGGTATTTATTGAATGATTAGGGGAAGCTGATTACTCCACTGAGAGGTTCGGCTTACTGCCAGTCAATCAAGCACCGCTTTGGGCCCTAATGCAGCCACTTCATGTTTTGTTTTTTTCCCTCTGTATCTCCTTTAAAATCAGACCCATCAAAATTTAAGAAAAGCATAATCTGTTTCAAATAAAATGAACCTTTTGGAAAGATGGAGAGAAATGTAAAGTAGCCACATGTGTTGAACACTTTGCCTCTTTAATATTATTACAAAAAAAATTATAATAATAATAATAATAATAGTCAAAACATTTTATGGAGAAAAAAAATCCTTGATTGTGCTACTTGATTGTGAAAAAGTTCGACACAGTTTAAAATCAGAATCCAAACAAAATCCAAATGATCAAACATGCTGCCTGCAGGGTTTAGTTTAGTCTTTTTTGGAGGGGAGTGTGAGGGACAAGCCACGGCTGTGTTTTTGAAATTAGCCATGGCAAGCTGGTGTGCGGAAAGTGATTGCTCTAAACCACGGAGCGTTACCGGGAGGGACAGTGGGGAGGTTTGCACTCGCAGACGTCTCAGCCTAATAGCACCCAGGAGATGTGCTGGAAACTTCTCTCCGGCCAGCTTTTTACAAACACCCAGCATAAAGCCTCATAAAGAAACTGACTCATCAGAGATGTCGACTTCAGCCTAACACACCACTGTCTTTAAAACTGGCTTTAGACATAACAAAAAAAACTAAAAATCGAACTAGAAGCAGGTTTTAGAGAGTGTGGAAACTTTTTTAAATTTACATGTTTGGGTTTTTTGCATACTGGTTTTGCTCCTAAAATTATGTTAGTCCTTGAAGAAATTCTGCATTTGTGATTTATCCATTACTATCAGATTGTAAAAATTTCAAGAAGAAAAAAGTTGCATGTCATAGCCGGGTGAGAGGAAGGCTTCGGCTAGAGAGGCGCGTCGCTCTGAAATTATGTTAGTCCTTGAAGAAATTCTGCATTTGTGATTTATACATTACTAACAGATTGTAAAAATTTCTAAAGAAATCTGGGGGAGAGGCGTATAAGAAATGTATAAGAAGATGTAAAAGTTGATTTGAAAGAAAAGAAAAGCTCACCTGTGGCCAGTAGTCAAAATGCCCTGTTTTTAATTTCAAAACATTTTTTCTCTTATTGTTCTTCTGCCTGCAGGAAATTAATTCTTTTTTCTCTTCTCTATGAACTGCACAGCAATTACGGCAACCAAACACTTAACAAAAGATCACACAAAAAAAGTCCTTCCTTTATGACCTATTCAAAAAAAACCCAGGCGTAGAAATGCCTGACTGTGATAAAATGCTGCACGCAAACGCTTTAAACAAATTTAATCAGGTTTTAATGCAAGGAATAGGTTTACATCTGAGGCTTCAGCCTTTCATCCGTTCACCATTTTATCTGATAAAAATGATCGCTTGATTGAAAAGAAATGAAGTGAAGATTAGGTATGCTAGTTTCAAAATTAAGCATACAATCACAACACCTTTCTCTCTAGAGTTATCTGCAACTTTTATCATGCAGATTCCTTTAATAAAGTCCGGGCATGGGTCATGTCAGAAAAGGTAATTCAAATTGAAAGTGAAAAATTACCATAGAATGCCATGTCATCCCAATATCACAGCAATGCAATTCCTCCACATAAAAAAGCGCATGTGTGGGGAGGAACATGAATTTGGCCATCATTCCTTTTTTAATTAAAGCATTCAGTCCCCTTTCAACGTGAGTTCAAGGATGCCAGGAGACTAATTAATTTGAAAAGGTACAATGTCTGTGCACAAATGTCTTCCGACATGCAGTTTTAAAGAATATGGAATAAGAGAGAGGTAAGAAAGAAAGAGTGCGAGAGGTCACACCACTTCATGTCGCCCTGGTGTCATCCAGTGATCAGAGCTGAAAACAGACCAGGGCAGGAGTTTGCCTTCTCGGTATGTGGGTGGGCACAAGTGTGAAAGCCTGGATAAAAGTCTATCAAATAGCTGCAAAGAGAACATCAATGGGAAAAAAGCTCAAAAATTGCTCATGACTTATTTATTTAGCTACAGCTAATTTAGTTCAAATTATATCACTCTATAGACAGTCGTGGGTGCCAGCATCCATTGAAGCGCTGCAATAAAGTACCAAGTATATTAAAGCTATGCTGAAAAAGTGCAAGACACACACGCTTTTTCTAAACCTGCCATTTAAAAAAAAAATGTTACAAAAAAGTTTTACAAATGGTGAGTGAGGACACATTTGTAAGGTTTGCATTTTTCTTTTCGCGCTTAGACATGCAATTTTAAAACATCTTTCTAAACTGCTACAAAACAACTAAATTAATTTAGTCCTTTTATGCTGCAATCACATTGTAAAAGTAAATATAAAAAAGCCTTAGAAACAGTGCATGCAATAATTAATTAGTCCGCTTCAAATTATTTATTTGTGAATGAAAACTACATTTTATAATATTTAAAAAAAAAGCATTTTCCAAAGCAAAAGATTTAAAAAAGCTAGTGCCATGCAAAGAAAAAAATAAATAAACTGTGGGAGTGAATTAAAAAGTGTGCGAGAGAGAGAAAACCAAGCACCAAACTTATCCACTCCTGTGGAAAAGTCCTGGACAGGAGAGGTAATCCTAGGTTTAGTGGCTGGGTTATTTCCCAGGGAAGCAGGGGTACGGATGTAGAATCCCATTACAGATGTCAGCCGACTGGCAGTGACCGCGAGGGCAGACATCATACCGGTACAGAGCCCCATCGTGCCCCCAACCTACCGGCAAGAAAAGCTCAACCGGTATGAAGTCTGACCGGCTCCCCTAACCCATCCACCCCTCCTTCTCTCCACGACCCTCTGTAGGAAAATACTCTCCCTGACTTCTCCCTTTAGCGCTCCGATGAATGGAGAGTGAGGGGCTGTCTGTGTGTGTGTGTGGAGGGGGGTTACCATACAATTATTCAGATAACAGCTGGGGATAATATAGTGGCAGATGTCCCCTGGTCAACAATGCTCACAGACCACAGCCGAGAGCAAAAGGCAACTCTAACCAACGGTTAGCAGCGCTCATCACACGTTGTAAAAATAAAAGAAATCACTTTTTTTTGTCTCTCTTCATTTTTAACCTATCAGTACGCCTGTTTAGAATCTAAACCATTAAATTGGTCAAAATAATTCAAACTCTTGTACCACATGAATATACTTTTAGATTTGAAAATTATTTTTATACATATTATATAAGTAAAGAATATTTTATGGTGTCTTTGAGTCTGTGTCCATTTGTAAAACCCCTTGCATTATTTGGCGCGTGATGGTTAGTGCTAGATAACGTGCTTATCCTGAGTCGCGAGTGTGTTGCGCTGCGCTTCTCGCACTCGTCACCCCCCACCAAGACAAGACACTTCACTGCAAAATCATCACAAGAGAGGAAAAAAAATATTTAAAAAAAGACAAGCCCTTACGCAACAAAGAAATGCATGGATTTGGGTATTTATAACATGATATACATTTTGAAAATGTGATTTCTTTGCGATGCAAAGTGTGTAAGAAGTTGTGTGGGAATGACAAAAGGGGGAGAAGGAAAAAAAAGAGGCAGAATGCGTCAATCAAAAACAGAAGGACGAATCTGATTTTGTTTTACACATGGTTAAAAGATAATTCTGTCAGAAAATGTATCACGTTCGTCCATTTCAAATGCAAATAACTTAAGTAGGCATCCCCTTGTTACCCATTACTAATACCATAAAAGAAACCAACACATCTCCATTCCGCTGCTACTTTACGGATTAGCGAATGAAAATTAGATGCATTTATATGGTTATTACTTATATGGTCACACAGTGGGGAGGGGGACTTATCCAAGCGTACAGTGCAGTGCCAGAAACTCCCTCAGGAACGAACCGCTCGCACCTTCGGCGGCTGGGGGTGGATTAGAGTTTTAAACCCAGACTAAGGTTTACCGCGGCCGGCAACACTGACAAGAATTCCTCCCGCCATTGCCGCCCAACAAAGCCAGGCAATGTGGAGAGGAATAAAACATCAGAGGTTTTCTCCTCTCCTGTTTAGGCAGAAGTTTTCAGTAATCACCATTGCTGTTTTGAGAGCTTAGCGCTTGGCGTCACGAGTGGAATTTTATCAGCGATAGAACTGGGCTTCTCTGGAAAACTTTACTAAGACGCATTCAAACAAGCCGCAGCTGTCACTCTGACATCACGTCACGTCTTTTGTGACAGCGCCGAAAGTTTGCCCCCATCTCTCCCAAAGAGCTTTACTGATGCGCCTGTTCTCCGCCGTTCTCTGATGGACATGATGGCTTGTCAGCGTTACGCTGGGGTTTTTAAAATATACAGCGAATGGCGTTATAACGACCTTCGCGGAGGGGGTGAAGGCTCGAGGGGGGGAGATGGCGGACTGAGAGAAAATCCATAACACAAATACAGCTGTCAGCTGGAAAGCAAAGTTAGCAGAAGCAGCTTCGGTGGCCACAGGGAGCAAGTTTATGACTTTAGGTTGCATCCTCACTTAGACACTATCTAAGCTTCAACAATCAATACAACAATGCTCTTTATCAAATCAACAGGTACTGTTGGAATCATTTCGGTGAAAGATGGCTACTTGCAACGGGAGACTGATTGTGCATTGCGCTAGTTTACTTTCCACCCTCGTCTGCGGCCCCCAAACTGCCAATAATCTCTCCTGAGATGTTCGGCTAATGGATATAGAGAAGTAGTGATCAACGTCTTAGCCTCAAGTACTGTCATTTCCGTCCACTGAACACCCTGCTTTTCCCTCTACCACATTTCCCCAGCTCATCGGAAATGGGCCCTTCCTCTCTCTAAGCAAATGCTAGGGTCATTCTTTAAGACAGTCATCACCTCATAACAGCCTGGCACTCTCCCGAAACCCGGCGTGAAGCCTCCCCACACAGGAAACCTTGTGCACGAAAACCAAGAAACTGCAAAAAAAAAACGTGCCACTGAGGTCACGGTAAAGAGAAACTGTGCTTAAGAGTTCAAGTGGAGATTTAAATTCACATTGGGAATAAACATGCCGTAAAAAAAAAAAAAAAAGCAACGTCTAGCAGCATCTTAGGCTGACAGAACGTCGAGACGGCACTTCCGTGCTGCAGTCTGGTCTCTCTCAAAGCTGAAACCGTTAACGCCAGATCTTTTCGATATCAACTAATCAGACCAACATTGTCATCTGGAAAGCATCCGTCACTCTGGTCTCTTTTTGAGTTTTAATTTACAGATGCAGAAGTTGCTTGAGTGTCAGGTTTTTTGGTGTGTGCCGTTAGCTCCTTTTTTCCCCTTTTCGAATCTCAGGAGTTTGAGGAGAAAATGACACCACTCTCCGACTAGCAATAAAAGCAGCCCTCACTCTCTAAAAACGTGCAGAATTTATTATTCACATCCACTAAAAAAAAAAATGCTCAGCCTCGTTTCACCAGAAAACATCTTCAATTAAAACCACATGTTTAATCTACGGCTGGTGGTGGTTGCCGCTGGTCAGTGGCGGAGCTGGTGCGTTCAAAGACGCAAACGAGCGTAAAAAATTCCAGCCTGACCTTTTACGTAAGGTCAGCTGAAATTTGAAAGGGAGAACGCAGGCATGACATATTTCGCACAAGCATGTTTCGGAGAGCAGAGGTGACCAAAAGTACGGTTGACTGAAAAAAAATAAAAATAAAAAAAAAGTAAAATCCTAATCAGCTAGAGATGGATATGTATTGCTCTTCAAAATGCTTTGGTTAAAAATGCACTTGTGAGAAAACTAACATTATTTTTGGAACGATAAAAGAGTTTAATGGTGGGAATGCCATTGTGAGGGTCTAAGGGACAGTGCTTCACGAGAACCAGAGTGCTGTGTTAAAACCACCCGTGATATTGAAAAACTTAAATTTACCTCTAAATCACTTGACTGGGGCTCTCTGAATTTGAAAAGAGCACACACACACACTAAATGCTTTTTGCACAGCACACGCCGCCATATATTTGCATTAGCAGAAAACTGGTTGTTCAAATAAAGCTTCAATCACCAAATGTTCCTAAAATACGCATCAAAAAGCAACATGCCTAAATGTACACCTGGCATCAGGTTAGTCTCAACATCAACGTCCAAAACAAACACATTCCAGACCTTCTCTACCCAGAAAAATACCCACAGTGGGCTGAATACCAGACTGCCATGCAATTCACACATTCATCAAAATAACATATTTAAAAGACCTCCGAAAGTGAGGTTAGTAGTCTGTATAAACACGAAGAACGGCATAAAACAATCACTTATCGCCGAACAAGTGATGTATCAATTATAACCAGAACTCTAAAGCAGTCTGGTGTCCGCCGTTAGAAACAGAGTGCTAAAACTATCAGCTGAGGTGTAGCTGTTGCCGCTTGCAGCTGCTTGACGGCCATGCAAGTAACTAAATTACCCACTTTACTGTCATTTTCATGCCCCCTCTGAACAAAATGCTGTATTCTTTATCAACTTCATGAATTATCTCTTTTACTCTGAGCACATAACATCATTCAATCACTCCACTCATCTATCGCACAAGCAGATCAAATGGAAATTGCATTCATCGCTTTATGCTTACGTTCATTTACATTTACACATGTCACATTTCAATTAGCAGGGAATCTGTTTATCATAAGAGGCTATATATCAAAGAACAGACATTGCAAAAACAAATAAGCACAGCTCTGATGCAAATAAAGTGTTTTAGTTCAACAAAAAACTGTTCGTCTTTACACACAGATGTGTATATATTACACATATGTAAACTAAATATTATTTTATGAAAGCACACTTTCATCAAATAAATTCCAAAGCCCTTTTATGCAAGTTTAAATGCTGTTAGTAAATAAAAAAAAGAAGATTAAATAATTAAAAGATATATCAGAAATGTTCAAAGTATCACAAAGTAAATCATTTAGCATTCTCCCTCATCTATAAAATTTTATTTAATATAGTTGCATTGTCTAGTAAACGTCAACAGTGAATTAAGCAAAGCCTCATCTATACTTTCAATTTGATATAAATTAATCGTGTCCAAATCTCCAGTCACTTCTTAAAAACATGAGTTTTACACACACTGACAGATTATGAGATGATGATGATGATGATGATGCAGACGTACATTTTTCTTTGGCTTATGTAAAGATTTATTCTTAAAAAATAAAAATAAAACAAGTGCAGAAAGAGAGCTAAATTATAGTGTACTTGGTACAGCTCCTGATCTGTAGTTTCCTAGATGCACTCTTAGTGCCCCGGACTGACATCTTTAAATTGTTGCTGGTTTGTTTTGTGTTAGTTTTGCTGTTGCGAGTGTTTCAGGGCGAAACTAACAGCGCTGATTTGATCACTGTACTGTTTAAAAACACAGGAAAAGTTCATCTTATTCATGCA
This sequence comes from Enteromius trimaculatus, assembly GCA_032361065.1. NCBI lineage: Eukaryota > Metazoa > Chordata > Actinopteri > Cypriniformes > Cyprinidae > Enteromius > Enteromius trimaculatus. The sequence goes on from JAUMHP010000060.1 coordinate 12,354,607, forward strand.
GCTGTGTAAAAATGAATCACTAACCTAAATAATAACATTAAGTTTGGCATTACATAAGTTAGTGAAGGACAATTTCGTAGCCTACAGGCGAGGCGAAAACTGACCGGTGTAATAATAACAGAATTGCGTTATGTTTTTGAAAAATGTTCAAAATTAATACTTTTTTCAGATCTGTTTGAAATCTTTTTTTTTTTTTATCTACACGAATCTGATGTCACTGTAACTGATGCATTTGAATTAATGATTATAAATAGGATAATCGTGCATGCCGCGTTAATCTTATTTTCTTAATTCGTAACATTTGTAATATTTAATTGTCTCGGGAACACATCGGACACTAAACATTATAAGCTTCAATACGTTCGCTTTACTTCTCTTCACGTTTCGCTATAATAAATGGTTTCTTAACACTGTATTTTAAATAAATTAAAACTTACCAGTAAGAATCTATGGGTTATTTGTCTAAAATAAAATTAGTATTTGCTTAAGGCCTGCTAAAAACAATCAGCTTGACGGATATTAAGGGGGGAAAAAATAAGCCAACTTACATAAAATAACCGCAATTTAACTCTTTAAATTTATGTGCATGCTTTGGTGTTGTTTATTAACTTAAATTGTATATACGGAGAGTCTTGTTGCCAAGGCCAAGCAATATCTGATTTCTATGTTTCTTTTGAAGCAGCGTATAGTCTGAGGTTGGAAAAAATATATACAAATTCTAATAAATAAATGCAAAGTAACATAGATTAATTGCTAATTACTTATATGATCTGTCGTTTTGATCAGATTTCAAAGCAGGTGATTTTCAGACTCAGTTGCACATGTTCACTAAACTTGTTTTCAGACTTTTTTTTCCACGATCGGGGTTCATTTTTATCTAAAACCTTTCCACGTTAATAATTACGTATTTTATAAAAAAAAAATAGCGATAGCGATAATTCATATTCAGTTAGCCCATTATCTCTCGTACAGAATAATAACACGTTTTCATCTCCGGTTTAAAAGTGTAAAGTAAAAAAAAAAAAGTTACGTCGTCAAATCTATTGTAACATTGAGAGCTTTAGTATCCCATTTGCAAAACGTCTACGAAAATACACTGACTAACATCTCTTTCTATTGATCTGAATAAGTGTGTGTGCGATAACGCGTCCATGCATTCAAATCTGGGATACATTTTAATATCCCAAACGCTTAATCTCGCGAGGAGCAAATAAGAAGAAGAAGAAAGAAAGAAAAAGAAGTAAAAAGTGGATATGAACCTGTTAAGATATTGTGAAGAACTCTACTTTCACTCTACGGCTGGACCATGTGGATGTGTCCCTCCAGCTCTCGTGAATGTCCCAGTGATTCCAGAAACCTTCGGCAGAGCAACGCAAAAAAGAAAAAAAAATCCTGTTCTATGAGTGATGTCTTCAGACCATTACTTTCAACGACAACTGTCTTTATTAGTCTTCCTTTCCTTTTTGACTGGCTTCCTCTCTTAGACTGGTCACTCAGTAGGGTGATAAGTGGAAACAATAATCGTGCACTAGCTCAAAGGCTGCATGGTCACAGCGCTCCTCAAAGTTCATGAAGAACAAGCACGCGGCTCTTTGCGCCTCCTCGTCGCTTCAGGTCTTCTCGGTTTCTTTCGGTTAGTCACACGGTGAGTTTTCCTAAAGTCCCAATAATGCTTCTCGCTGGAGTTTTTGGCATCTCGTCTGTTCCTCGCTCATTCGCAGAGAAATCAGTGTTGAATTACTCCGCTTGTGTCTTGTGTTGGCGATGTGTTAGGGGACAGTTTGGTCTACCGTAATGCGTCTAGAAGGAGGGCGCACACATCTTCTGCGCTGCAGCTGCTTGAAGCACAACACAAAACCTCGCGCGCTGCAGGCGCTGATCTCTTCACCTGCGCGCGCACCGCCGGTTTAGTTTGGCCATTGTGGTTACTGACGAGCAACAGATGTTAGCCAAAGGACAGACACACCACGGGAACCGTTACCTGCTCCTCATCTACTCTTCAGTAAATAACAAGTTTGTTCTCGCTGCCTGTCGTCATTCAATCATACTTTGATTTGTTGCCCATAATTGTTAGGAAATTTGAATTTGTTGTTCTAAATATTCTTCTTCTTACTATTATAATAGTTGCCTAAATATTGTTTTAAAAGTCTTTAATCCTTGTTAAAATATTCTAGATAGATATCTAAAGATAACATGCACAGTACAGGTAATATACTTATCATAAAATATACAAAGGCTATATTGCTTTATTACTATTTACTATTATATAGGTATATTTAGAGTATGTGATGTGTATGTGACCATTTTTTACATCATCTAAAAGCTGAATAAATACACTTTTCGTTGAAGTATGGTGTGTTAGGAAAGGACAATATTTAGCTTGGAATCTAAATATTGAGTAAACCTCCTTTACAGTTGTACAAATGAAGTCCTTAACAGTGCATATTAATCAGAAAAATCAAGTTTTGAAATATTACAAAATATCTTTATGGAACATGATTTTTACTTAACATTCTAATAATTTTTGGCATAAAAGAAAAATAGATAATTCTGACCAATACCCTTGTATTGTTGGCTACTGCTGTAAATATCCCCATGTGACTTAAGACTAGTTTTGTGGCCCAGGGTCTTAAACACACACATACACACTAGTTTTATGTAAAATAATTCAAGTATAATTAATAGGTGTGCAACTGTATTAATATTATTACTGAAAACAAAGCTCACGACCAAGTATGATGTGAAAAAGTTTTTGATTTATGAATATCACTTCAACTTTTAATGTATAGTCAAGGTGATGTTTTATCGGTAATCTGTCATCTTATCAAAAATGTTCAAATATGATTTATTTTATGGTCAGTGGAAACTTTCTTTCAGCAAAAATCCTCTTTTACTTCAACCATCAAAAAAAGGCAATAATTCACATCTTCACTGGACAATAGGATACGACCCCCATTAGTCAAGACATATTCATTAGAAAAATCAATAATCCAAGATGTAGCCATGCTGGCCTAAAATGAAAGCAGCAGGCTCATAAAACAATGCTGACTTCACTTCTATGTCCTGCCATATGGACCCCGGAGTCATGGCCAAAATAAAAAAAAACTGACTAAACTTTAAGACTGTATTTATAGCTTTAGATTTACTGAAAAGTTATTTGTCCATTAATACTGTGTGTTTAATCACAGGCCGGGGGAAAAAATACACTTTGAACTACACTGAATATTTTAATATCTAAACTGTTTCGGAGTTTTTACAAAGTTCCCCAGCAGATTAACCCACACACAAACAAAGAATTACAAAACTTGTTTTGCCTCACGCACATGGTCAAGCATGACAAATTCTGTGGTCCAAAACAGATACCTTGAACCCATGGTAAGATGGACAGAAGGAGATTCGGCTTGCTCGCCGTCACGGGGTTAAGATTAAACACTCTTGTGGTTTTGGCCATCACAGGCTAATGAGGTACTCACGAAAGGATTACAAAGAACCCATAGGACATACAGTTCACCTCACACAAGCACACACCTGCAAATAAAATTACAACTGAATATATAAGAAATAGATTCCCCCATTTTAACAAATTTCCCTTGACCTTTCACTAAGCATTGTAGGACCATACACTGATAAAAAAAAAAAAAAAAAGTTAATTTGAAATAGCTATAACTCAAAAATCGCTAAATATCACAAACAATTTGCAACTAACATTACATTTAAAAATACAATTTTTAAAGTACGGTAAAAACAGAAACAGTATTTTTTTATTATTATTTGTAAACGATATACATTTGCCCTTTATTTCCATGTATTTTGGTTAATAATAATCAAAAGCATGGGTGCATTGAGATCTATAATATGTCTTATTTCTACATAAAATCCATAAATGCCAAACTAATGAACTTTCACATTTTTAAAGGGAAACAAATATGGCCATTAAAAGTGTACTTCTGTTCACACAGACTCAGTAAGCCATTTTGATTAGTATTGTTGTGACATGCCATCATATGACCACAAGGAGGGTGAATTCTCACTCGGCTAAAGATCTGAATGTTTGTTACCTCATCAGTCCCAAAGCTGACATCAAAGCTGAGGATCAAGTCCAAAAGTATCAGGGTTCCACACTGTTATGCTCCCTGAGAACCACCCATGCATACTCAGACACTCTGAATACGCTTTATAATTTGGTAGTTTTTACAAAATAAACTGTACAAAAAGAAGCGTATTGTGTACAGTGGACTCGGTTTCCTCTCCTTTGTGCTACAGGAACACCACCAGAGCCCGGGGACATGGAAAACAACACTATTTACTGTATGTTGTTTGTTTACTCGTTCATCTGTTTGTTATTTCCAGACTCTGTTTCTCACCCCTGCCAGGCAGTGGGATTCTTGGTGATGCTATATGCGTGTGTCTGTTTGTTTGTTTACTTGTTTGTGCTGGCATAATGTCCTTAGGGACCATAAAACAAGACCGACGACGCTTGGAGAAAAAAACCCTTCATGGTCTACGAGGGCATTGCTGGACTAAAGCAAGGACACAGCAAGAGCCATGCAGCCATTCAGACATATTGCAGTCGAAGACAAAGGTGAGTATCTTAGTCACTGTAATCTAATAACATTCTCTTTTATGAATGAAAAAATAAAAACTCCTCAGCACTTTCATCTAGCACTTTCGATTAACATTTAAGAGCTGGCTTTGTGGTTAATCAGGGGTAATAATTATCAAAGTCGACAGGTAATTAAATTAAACATAATTGGCTACACGAATTGGCTGTTCTACAACATTTTCCCCCACATAATTAAAGAGAAATATGTCAGTATTCAGAGAGAGAATGACTTAAAAACAAAAAAAGGGTTTAGTCACACTAGAGAACTTGATGATGCTTACGAGGTGTGTTAAAACGGATAAAAAAAAAAGTAGTTAGGATTGAACTTTAATCGATAAACAAAGTGCTTTAATGGAATACTCTGGGTTCAGTGCAAGTTCTGCTCAATTGACAGTATTTGTGGCATAATGCAAAATGTGTGCATTATGTGAGCAATTCAATTCTAAAGTAACCTTACACTCAATTTTTTCTTAAATCATGTTTACACACTGTTTACAAAAATGAGTATTTTAATGTTTACAGATTGGCCCTATACCCTTCCAATCATAAGTGCATGAAGTTAAAATAATTTTGGTTGTATCATTATTATGCCACAAGTGCTTTTAATTGAGCTCATGTATTCAGTGTCTGCTCCTAAATGAAAAAAAAAAAATCAATCAGAGGATAAAACAGCAACCAGACGTAACGTAAAACAAGAGTTATTTATGTAGGTTTCGTGTCATTTAAGGGCATTTATGACATGTATCAATATCCTAAATTGCATTTCAGCAGGCAGTGGAACACACACACAGGCCAACTCACTTACAGACGTAAATGACTTACAGGCCGTTGCCTGAGGATATAGAGTGGTAAGTTTAGTGTAAGTGTGTCTCATTTATGTGAACTGTATTTGTGCGGGATTAAGCTTAACATCATTTAACTGCCACGTGGGAGTAATGTAATAAAAAATTATTAAATAAAACATTATTACCGTTTACAAACATACCCCAAGGTCCCTAATGGCCAAAGAAACTGAAATAGAACCAACTGCCCTTGAGATCTCATGGAGAAATGGGAGGAAAAAGTCAAAAGACCTGTTTAGCAGTATTGACTGTGCCTCAGAATAAGACACTATGGTGACAGCTGCAAGCCACTGTTTATGCCACAAGACAGTGGCAGTGTATGCGATACAAATTACACCATTTGATTAGTGAGGAAGATCATAGACACACCAGCATGTTTTCATTAAATCGTCATAAACGTGTTTACAGGCCCAGCTGGCTTTGGTTAGAGGGTGTTAAATAAAGCAGTGCGTTATTGTTTACCCCTCTGCTGCCGTGTCTCTCTCTCCCAGGTCTTTCCCCTCACACTCGTTTTTTTGTCAACACTGTATCCATCCTCACATAAACCACATGGCCGAGCTGTCTTCGGGGAGCGGTAACCGATCCTAACGGCCCGTGTCATGTGAGGAACTTCATCTTGAATAAAGCTGTCAAAAAAAAAAAAGAAAAACCCAGATCAGTCGGGAAGGAAAAAAGGAACGGGGATGAGGCCGCCGTTTAACGAGCTGTTTTAAGGTGCCGCGTTTTTCAAACAGAAAAAAGGGTTCAAATCTAGCCTGAGGCCACTTAGGAGGAGCTGACCGACTCGGCCCGGCTCGACGCAGCTGTAGCCCAGCCACAGAGGCTCTGCAAGTGGGCTGAAGTGTCACCTGGCTCCCCTGAGAATAGTGAGGGGGGGTGATGGGAGAAGCAGAGGCCTGCGGGATTGTGGGAGGGGGAGAGGAGTTTGCTAAGTTTTCATTCACTGGAGGTGGGGCCAGCGGCGGTACATATGAGGAGAGCTGCCGATCGTACAAAAGGAGGCGGCAAAAGGTCTCTTGTTGAGGCGGTGTGTCTGTACACACACACACAAACCCTCTGCTCTCTTCCTCGGGTGCGATCTTGTATCAAAGCAAACAAATGACATGCTGTCTCCCTCCCGCCTTTTCTTTTTTTTTGATCCGGTATTCACTAAAATGACACTCCATATCTCAACAGACTGACATTATCAATCTGCAGTATGCCCAAATCTTCCGGCCAAACTTGCAGTTCCCAGAGGAAATCCAGCGGCATTGTCCTTTGTTTGTGAAGAGATCCCACAGGAATCAGCCCTGACTTTTTCACTGCGTGAGGAGAGCTGTCACGCGGGCGGCCTGGCACGCAGGATGCTGGGTTAGGATAGGTACTGTCAGCCGGCTCAGATTCGCGCCTCTTTCAGGAGCTGCTAGATGGCGCAGGCCGTGGCATTTCCGCTCTCAATGCTGGATTTGGTTTTAATATAAAATACATCAGAGTTCTGTCTCCCTGCACCGATGTCAAAGAGACATCTGGATCTGATATGAGGGACCACAAGGGGAGCATTTATTGTTGGCTTTTACCTATAGATAGTGTTGACATATTCTTTATTTTATCATTTTTCACAGGAGGGGAGAAAAGAATCGTGCCGTTTTCAAATCTTTGACATGCAGCACTGAATAAATTAAAGATTGGATTAAAAATGATACATTAACAATAAAATTAAAAATAAGCCAAAACAATAACTACAATCGTTATTATCACTATTATTATTTGTTTAATTATGTTTAAAATAATCAACAATTTAAATAAAAAACTAAAAATGTTTGAATAAATAAACATTAAACAAAATATACTATAAAACATATATATTTGAATCTTTCTTTCCATTACTACTAGGCCAAATGACAAAATTGAATGTAAAATTTAATAAAAACAGGCAAACCATAAACAAATAAATATTATATAAATGCATAAAATAATAAATGATCAAATGTTTCTTTAAGATAAATAGAATTATTTGATAAAATATAGATTTTCACATTTCACTCATTAGGTCTAGTATTAATAACACACACACACACACACACACACACACACAGACACACAAACAAACAATAATTAAAAATAACATTAAAATCAAATAAATAATATATGATTATATATCAAATATAATTCTGTGATGAATCGTATATTTTGAACCTTCACTCCATTGCTAGGACAAACGTAATAATTACAAACGTTTACAAACAAACAATGTAAGTCAATATAACATCACATAAATACAGTAAATAATAGAATCTGTTATTATATATAAAATATGTTTCTATATATATATA
>JAUMHP010000060.1:12378939-12407326 GCA_032361065.1 Enteromius trimaculatus
AAAACAAAACAAAACAAAACAAAACAAAACAAAACAAAACAAAACAAAACAAAACAAAACAAAACAAAACAAAACAGGTAAAGTGGGCTTTACAAAATAAAACAAAATAATGAGACAGCAAAACATAAAAAAGTGAACCGGTCCTTTTCCACTAAATATTTGTTAAATAAGAAATGGCATTAGTTTTAGCACATGCTAATTTACATATATTTGTTGCATTCACCAGAAATGAGGAGAATGATAGGTTTTGTGCAGAAGACTGCAGAGGAAACACAATGCCTAGTATGGGAATGTACCATTCTTATATAATTATATAAATCTTCGCAATGAATCGGTTGCTCTGAATCATTGGTTTACAAATAATTGTGTCCTCGATAACTCAATGACTCATTTCTGCGTGAGCTATGCCTTTTCCAGTAACAATACATTTTCAGCTGTTTCCTTGCAGTTCGTTCACTAAAGCACAAGTGGAAGTGTTTTTACATGTGTGTAACAAATCAGCTCTCCTCTGGTGAAGCGACCAAAACACTATGAGTCTCCTGTGATTTGCAGTAAACAGTAATGTGTTGACTGGTGGAGATTTCATCCACACCACTTTAATGCTTATGATTCATGAGCAATGAGAACAGCAAGCATCTGAAGACATTGAGCATCTCTACGGGAAAATACACACTCTCTCACACACACATACACACTGCATGTCCTGTCCTGACTCAGACATGTATAAGTAATTCCAAAGAGTTTCTCAACGCGTCATGGCCTTCGATGTAACTCTCTCTGCACAGATGTTTAGATAAAACGAACCATTATTTATTTGATTATTTTTAGTCAAATTTGATCACAACCATCAAGGGAAGCTGATTTCGCCAAGGAATTACATTACACCCAATGAATGCACGCAGAGACCAACAAAAAAGATACAAACACGGCACGAAACCTTAAGCTAAAGTCATGAATCTGATCAAGTGTGATGGAATGATATTCACTAAAGATTACTTTAAAGCGAAAGGTACAGCAGAGAAACAAGTTCATGCCAAGGTGGAAGAACGTAACAGTGTTGTTACTCTAAAATAAATAAATGAATTGTGCAATAATATATTATATAATATAATCCACCTGCTCTCATGGCACAAACCTACCTGACAAAAGTTTTTTTAAAGCATAATTTTACCATAATTGCTTGAAGAATATCATGTCATGACTTCAAAACAATATGAATTAATTTAATTAATGCTTTTGAACTTTAGCATCACACATATTCATCTTCATATACTAGTTTTCATAGGTTTGTTCAGTAGCTCACGGAGTACAGCGATGTACTGTACTTGAGAGGCAAAGAGCTCCAGTTCAAATTCTGTCTAACTATAGTTGAAAAGTGTTTAAAAATGAGTTCATCAACAGATGTGTTTTTATATCAGTTTTGCGTTTGTTAACATTATAAGCTGGATTTTGTGTAGGGCATATTTTCAACATTATAGAGCATTCATTTTAGCGACATTCCACAGATATTCGAATTCTGAACTGCCGCAATGCTTCCCTAAAGCAATGTAATAAAAACACAGTAATACCTACCTATGTTAACGTAATAAAAACGTGCCAGGGTTCACATATGTTCTTTTGCAACATTTTTCTATGAAACTGCAGCGAAACGATCAGTAAGGTGTTGCACAAAAAGTGCTCAGAGGTATTTATTTTTATAGAACCAGGTTGAATACAATATATAAAATAACATAGGGTAATATATGTTTTGCTAAACGGCCATGTGTTTAAGGTGAGGCTATCAGTTTGCTCAACCAGTGGCAGATGGACAGAGGTTTTGGGATTGTTTTGGTTTGAAAACAACCAATATTTATGCAGTCTGCTTTTGGTGAGGCTGTAGTGATGACGAACTTACACACTTCACCTTTAAAAAACCCCGTAACGATAGTGGATGCCACTGTGAAACGCTAATGATTCCCTAGGAGAGCTAGTGGACAAATGGATCAAAAACAGCATTTTTAATGATTCCAGTCTTTACAACTGTCTGTTGGGAAGATGCTGGCAAATGCAATCGGCGTCACAAACAAGAGAGACGAGTATAATCAATCTGTGTCTGGAGTGAGCTCTCAATTACACATTCACGAGCGTTCTCCATCATTGTTAGTGTTAATTAATTTATAATATAGAAACAAATTACCTTTGCATGAATGAAAATTACACCTAAATGTACCGTAGCAGTTTTGCTGATTAAATATTCCCACCAGATTCAGAGATGTTTGCAGCTGCGTGCTGATGAACTTGTATAGCTTTATTAAGTTAGCAATAACAACTGGCTAATTTACTTGTGTAAACATTCGTTAGGAGGAAAAAGCAAAAATAGACGTGACACCTGGAGTGCAACAACAAACACTCCAGAGAGAGATAATTAGCGAGAGAGAGATAGAAAGTGTTGTATAACAGTTAATACTGATCTCTTATGGGTGCCTCATGCACACTGAGCCGACGTGTTACATCTCATTTGACTCCTGGGAAGTTTTATGCACATATGCCGTCATAAGCCTGCTTTTTGTCTCTCGCAGTTCTGATAGATGCTATCGTACTTTAAAAAGCTTATTGTTATAACTTCACTTATAATGAACTCAATTTCAAGAGCTAGGAACAATACACCTACTTTCTACCAGAGATCACTGACAAAAGACGAATAAATAGTTCTTTTAAAAAAAGGATAAAAATCCTCCGAACAAAATAAAGCAGCGAGCTAGAGCAGATAATAGAAAGAAGGATATATATCCAGGTGCCTCTGTTCTCTTTGAGTAGCACCAATAGTTAGTTGGACTCAAATGAGGCCACTCAGCTCATCTGCTTTGAGGCTTAACCAAAGAAATGAAACCTGACACCTTTCAAACACACCGCTCGCCGGCATCTTCTCTTTGTGGTGTGGTTTGTTGTATTTTTCAATTGAGAGGACATTACATCGAAAGAATGTTTTATGAAAGAAGCATTTAGAGAGAGAGAAATTTGAAAAAGGTGAAGATTTTAGATAAATAAGCACAAAGGGGGGCTATGCATCCAATTAGCAGGAAAGCTATGCACCTAAAACTTTTATTTATGAAATGCTGACCCCAGTTTTTGATTAAATCCGTTGGGAAAAAAAAAAAAATACAATTTACTGTTAAAAAAATTTATTTGTTATGTTTGTAATAATTAGACTGATTACAACATGAGATTTTTCAAATATTAAAATAGTCAACAGCTATTTTAATTTGTAATAACACTCTTAATTTTCATTCATAAATACATTTTTGTATTATTAAAAAAATGTAATGTCTTGCATTTATTTTATGATTATTTCCTTTCATGTAAAGCACGTTGAATTATTATTATTTATTAAATGTGCTATATAAATAAACTTGCCTTGCATTTTTGATCAAATAAATGCAGCTTTTGTGAGCTTTTCAAAATGAAAACTTTCAGAACCAGAACCAAAACCAGCTTCTTTAACAGTACTGTATAAAATACAGAACCCTATACTGTGTGTGTATATATATATATATATATATATATACACACCTAGACAAATTTATGGAAAATATTATCTGCCATTTTTACTGTCTAACACTGACACTGTCAAAAAAAGAAAAAGAAAAAAAAATCAGCTAAAATATAAAACTGCTTCACTGTGGTAATGTGGATTCAGCATTCAAGCATTATCTGGTTGGTAGAAAATAAAGTGAAAATTAATCATTAGAAATTAACACGGCTGTCTAATTAACTGACAACATTGCTCTCAGGACAACAACGGCGGTCGTAACTAGCAGCGGCAAATGCACGTTTGAGACTCTCTTGATGAAAATCGTGCCATAAAGCTCCAGTCCATTGAAAAGCGCATGCCACGACTGACAGCAGCGGGAGCGGAGTTTATTTGCTCCAGCGAAAAGGCATTACAAGGGGAAGCCCTGCTCTGAATGAGAGCATCTATGTCAATTACTCTCCCCTGATCCCTGCTCACTATTTACATGCTCACTTGAAAGCTGTAGCAACCTAATGGGATCGCTTTCACAGTGCGATGATAAGCCATATTTTCTGTGTCACCTCAAATTGAGGCGCAGCTCTGTTGCGGGGAAGAAGATTAAGGAAGCAGAAGAGAAAAACAAATCTTCCCAACAGGGAATTTGAATATGAAACAAAATGGGCTCCCATTGGCAGGAGCTGACAGGTATTAAAGGCCCCATGGCAAGCATTGTTACAGCCTTGAGAGGAACATGCGATACAAGAGGGTTATAGACTAATAAACAGCAGCATGAATACAACAAGCAGCTTTGCGGGGAAAAGACAACAAAGCCCGGGAGAAAAAAGGGGGAGATATGTTTAAACTGTCAACACTGTCACAGAAAATGGCCCTCAAATTAAGCGGCGCGCGTGCGGTGGCGAGGAAAAGCGGGAAATTGCCTTTTATCACCTCACCGAACAATGGGCGGCCTGACAGCGCTTAGCCAGATAACTTTAGCATCCCTTTACCCTAGCATATTTACAATTTTAGTCCTCCCTATGTTCTCTCTTTCTCTCCAGCGCTCCTTTAACTTTGGCGACTTCCGTGCTTCTCGATGGCTGGGTGCTTTCAAGTGTTTAATATCATGTAAAATAACTGCCGCCCACCGCTCTCCTCCTCTCTCGCCGCGTGGCTAAGCACTACAAAGCCACACACTAGTGTTGGGAAGTCTCAGACGATTGCGCCAGCGTTATCTCTAGTCCTGTTTATTATTGCCATTATTATTTTCTGCTTTAAACGTTTGACTAGAGAGAAGAATGGGACAAAGGGGAATAAAAAAAAAAAAGAGGAAAAAAACACTTGCTGCTGTTCCTCCCATTTGACTTGTTAAATAAACTGCCTATTTACGCCCATGACAAAACAAGATTATATACAAACACAACCTATTACAAAAGCACTGCTGTTAACCCTTTGTCATCGAGGGGTCGAGGAGGCACAGAATCAATTTGGGAGAGAATACGAACGGGCCAAGAGCAAATATAACAACTACATGGTTCAACGCGCTATAAATTAAGTCCAATGCAAAACACTCGACCTATGGAAAGTGCTACAGTATGTCGCCGTTGATACATGCTTTACTATTTAGAAATTTTCCATTTGTTCTCTTTTAAAAATATCTAAAATCTAATGTAAATGTAAGAATGTAGGCTCATCGAAAATACGTGCCTCTTCATACATTGCTGCAAAACTGAAAAAAACGTACCTATACAGTACATACGAAACGCTTCAGCTCCACTCCCAGAACATTTATTCCTTTTCTACACAAAACAATGATTTACAGGTAAATTTTTGATTAATAAAGGCTAATTTTCACATAATTAGTTGCAGAATTATGACTATGTTATGTAACATCCTGAACAATTTGAAAACTGATACTTTTGAACATTGCCGTCACATATACAGCTTCAAATGAGTTTTCGAGTTCGAAAAAAAACGAATATGCTTTTAAATTTCTTTTGCATTTGTTAACACTATCGGGTAGGTTTAGGTTTGAGTTTGGTGTAGGGGATATTTCCAACACGATAAAGCATTAATCTTTAGCGACACTCACTGGATATTTGAATTCTGAATGGCCACAAAACGTACCTCGAGCAGCATTATAAAAACACTGCAATACGTACCGGTACCAACTTAATATAAACGTGCCACGCTCATGTATTAAATGTGAATTTCAGTGCCACTCTCCGTAAATGTGCCGTAAAGTACATAATTTTGCGGTTGCAGAAATGTATGTGGAGGTGCATTTCCAATGAGCCTAAGTGTTTTTTGGTGATATTATGGCCTCAAACCCCTGTTTATTTCTGACTGTGGTCACCTACCAAAGAGACACAAAGTGACAACAACTCATCAACACAACTGACTGAAAAACTTGCAGTCTAAAAAACCAATCAGTTTCCTTATCTGTGAGTGAGGACTACTTAAAGTCAAATCGAGCAAAACACAACTTCCCAAGTGAGCAACGGCATTATGTAGAACACTGCAATGAGAGCTTAAATCCCCCTATCTACATACTGGATAAGACTTCCTGTGGCTAGAGAAGTGGGATTGCATTAATAGGGTTTGTCCTCTGAGATTGTGCTTAAGGCTTTATGATATGACTATCTGTAGCTAAGTGGGCAGGTAGATGCTAAGAGCTTAGACAGACAAAAGGAACTTTTGCTTTAAGGCAAACTGAGTTATTATACCTGGTAGTGTTTAGAAGCCTTCGCATGTGAGTGTGCGTTCATGTCTGAATATGCGTGTTTCAGCTGAACTACTTCAAGCATAATAGGAAGTTAATACCTAAAACTTGCAAAATGAGATGATCATCGCCAAAGAAACTTTTTAGGATCTTTGTGAAAAGTAACTTGTCAGATTACAAGTGTTTTAGGGCCACGTTAAGAAAAATAATATTATAAATTAAAAGAATCAACAAAAAGTATCAATAAAATAATCATGCCTACTCTAAATAAATATCTTTAGAAATTCAGATTCAGAAGAAGTAACACAGGTTTTAAAGAGCCATTCACTTCACTATTATTCCTTAAACACAAGCTCTTCTGCTCTCGAAACAAGTGTGTGAACTGACTGTAAATACACCTGTATAGACACAATATGCACCACTTGGCATCTGTTGACTTTCTCTCTTGTGTGGTTTAAATATCAACTTGATTTGATGTGCCAACTCTAATTCTCCAGGTATTCAAATGTTGCCTTTTATGTGGTGGTGGAGGATGCTGGTTTCACATACGCACACCTGGTAACATGACTTTCTCTCTTTCTGCTTGTTTCTCAGAAATAAGCACACACACAAAACAGATTTTTTAAATGTCTCACATACATAGATACACATACACTACCACTCAAAAGACTGAGATCGGCACATTTTTTAATGGCTGCTAAAAAATTCAGCGTAGCCATGATAAGATTAAATTACATTTTAACAAACTTTTAAACGTAGGTGAATACATATATTTGTAGCAGATCAAAAATCAATTCAAATTTACAAACAACAACTGCATTTTAGGAAGAACAATTTATGGCTTCAAACTGCTCATACAACCACAGTTTAGTCAATCTGTTCAACCGGTTACCGCTCACACACTTGCATGTACACACAGCTAACAAGCACATGTTAAGTGGCTCCACTGCCTCTTACCATCTACATGTGTATGCAAATACTCCTAGTTTTGCATATTTGGCCCATATCCCCCATCCCCATCCTGCTGTTGGTCAGGATTCTATTAGAGACCCCCGTTTAATATTAATACCCCACTCTTTTCTATTCAAGACCGTGAGTACTCCATTGAGATATTCTGTCTGAGGGTCTCACGGATGACAGTGTGCTTGCAGTTCCTCCAAATTGTTTTGATGGCCTTTCCCTCTGGGAGTCTTTAAAGGGGGTTCCTTGAAGGCCTGCCAGGCATGGTGAGCTGTCTTATGCGGCGGGAGGGAGAGAGGGGGTCACCGTATGATTTTGTACACGGTGAGCGCAACACACCCTCCAGGGCCTCCTCTTGACATCGAAGGGGGAATCGTCACTCGGGGCTGACGGCTAGCTGACAGCCACAGCCTCGACCCTTTGTGTATCTGTACACACTTCAGCATGTTACACGCTCTTGTTCTGACAGATGAATGTAGGAAACGGTCATTTCGCATTTGGAGGAAACCTCCAGACGGCTTGACAGCGTTATTTGTTTATCTGCAAACAGGCATGTTAGATTTTTTTGGGAAGCTGTATTTGTAAAACAGATGTTTCGGCCCGGCCTTTAGACCTCCGGAGCTGCAGAGGTGGAGAAAACCGCACACAGGAGAGATGTTTACTTGTCAGTGAATGCGTGGACTACAAACGTTTACCAAATCACTACATATTTCACTTTATATTTGATATTTCTGTCAGAATCTACAGTAGCAGCACAAAATGGGCTGGTCTGAAGCTGGTGAGTGATCTGACTCAGCTGTACCAGACCCCGCTGATCCAGAGTCAGAGGAAGTGGGTCATTTCCTGCAGTCTGATGAGTAACACACTGACCTGCGTTTCACCTCACCAATCACAGAGGGAATGAGAAAAAACAGAGATATAATGAGTGTGAATCATTTTTTACCATTAATATAAGCGAATGCTTGAATTGTGTCAGGGCTCTCGGGGGTCCCGAACCCCATCCTCCACACATTTTACCACCAAATCATAAAATGAAAACTTCATTGTGAATTTTCTAATGTGACTGACTGGTCAGATTATAAAACAAACTTTGTTTACCTGCTTTAAGCACTGCCCACTTGCTGTGGGACTACCTTGTGTATTTTTCCCCGTGGGATTGTAAATCACAATTTTACAACTTTCTATTGTTATTTTTAAAGTAAACAAGTATTTGAAAAAAATCCCTAACCTGATTTTGCCAAGTACAACATGTCCCTGGGTCAACATCTTTGTTGACCCTGAAACAACATTGTGATTAACAAATCAGATTTAAAGAAACAGTTTACCCTTTTGGTGAAGTTTAGGCGTACAATCAGTGTTTGGTGTTTGTACATCAGTGTCATTCATCCATCATTTCATCTGGTTTTAGGAATTACTCATGGGTAAGGTTAGGTTTAGGTGTAGAGATATGGTCAACACTATATTTTTGCATTAAAATGTTGTTCCAGGGTCAACAAAATATGTTGACCTAGGGATACATTGAACTTGGCAGCTTTTAGGGAGTGTAAGAATGCAGAACCCGATTTTGCTGAGTTCGACGTGTCCCTGGGTCAACATCTTTGTTGACCCTGGAACAACATTGTGATTAGCCAATCAGATTTGAAGAACCAGTTTACCATTTTTGTGAAGTTTAGGCTTACAATCAGTGTTTGGTGCTTGTACATCAGTGTCAGTCATCTATCATTTCCTATGATATTTTAGGCATTACTCATGGGTAGGGTTAGGTTTAGGTATAGAGAAACTAAAATTTTGGAATAAAATGTCCCTGGTTCAACAAAATATGTTAACCCAGAAAAACGTTGAACTTAGCAAAATCAGGACAGGCGTGTAAGCACTACAATCCCGTGATGAATTGCAAAAAACAAATGAGACATGCAAAACTATTAATTAAAATGTGTTTATTTAAACTGGAGAAACTATATAGTTGAAGTTAATTCCAAAATACGACAGTATTCAATTCGATTGTGTAATTTGGGCGATTCATGGAAATCTGCATTTCCCGCAAGATTTTTGGCACCATGTGTTTGCTGTGACTGATTCGTGGAATCTTCTGTGCAGCATCATTCATACTATATAGAAGAACCATTTATTCCTTTTCCAAAGAACCCTTAGCGATCATTTTTTTCTTGGTGTTTCCCCCCCCACTGTAAAGAACCTTTTGTGGAATGGAAACATTCAATGGATGTCTTAATGGAACCACGAATGCCAATACAGGACCTTTATGTACTGTAGTGTAGCTTCACCAATTAAGCTGTTAAGCATGATTATTTTAAAAATTAAGATGAAATGGATATCTTCAAAAAAAGCTATCAATACCATAGAATAACAACCTAAGCACTCACAGTTGGCCTGTATATAAAGGTTTATAAGATTTGTTAAAAATCAGTTTCCCCTGTGGAGAATATAAAATGAGTTTTTACTTCCGGAACCCAACTGCTATGTGATGACATCATCAGTAGATGATTGTGATGTAAAACTGTCATGTGGATGTCGTAAATATAATTAATCTCCATCAGAGACAGCCACTGAGCTAGTTTTTGGCATTGTGGTGTAATAAAGATGTTTTGAAAGCCCTGTTTACTGAATTTATGAACCATAAACCACAGTGCACAAGTTAATTGGTACTAATACGAGTGCTCATATTTTTAGACAGAGCTGATGTCTCTATTTTGGAGAGCTTAGAGACATATATTATACTAGGTCTGTTTAGATCTTCCAGTTTCATTATCATGCATTTTGCCTATGAAGGGAATTTTTTTGAATCGATTTTAGGAATTGATGTGAAGACAATGTGTGTAAAGCGAAGAAGTGTATTAATAATGGGTGTGTAGTGTGTGAGATGCATTTAGAGTTATAAGAGCTGTCAATCAAAGAAACAAGTGCTCACATGCTAAACGCATAATGCGAATATTCTGGAATCTTCTTTTGACATTCGAAATGAATTTCGAACACACATGCACAAAATGCTTCTCTTGTACCTTTTATGCAACCATACACAACGGTTAAGCCAGAGGCGAAATTACTTAAATTCAAGGGGACTGCAACAATGGCTGCAACAACATGACCTAAGATAGAATACAAAACATCCATGTTGATAATAATAGTCCCTATTAGACCCTATCTGTTGTTTTATTGAATGTTTAAAATCATGCACATACATATGTCACACTTATGTATAATAATTATTGTAAGTTTTTAGAACGGTTAATTTAAACAAACAGTTTGAAAGAAAGGGATCGCAATAATGAGGCACTACTTCCGATTATACTATGAGCATGCAGCAAGTTTATGACTAGTTGTGTGCATGTCCAGGGACATATACTGTCTAACGTTACTTTGGAAACCAGAACTAATAACGCCAAATAGCAAAAAAAACAGTAGCGAGAAAAGTTTCTAGCAGCATGAACAAGGCTAAAATGCCATATACACTCAAACGTGAATAATGTCCCTCAGTGTGGCAGACAATTACTGTAAGGTTAATATGTTAATTATTATTAATCAAACCTTATCAAAGTGCTTGCTTGTCAAAATGGCACATCTGCATATTCAAATCATTTTACATTCAACGCAAATTACTTTCACGGAACAAAAATAAAGCCACATGAAACCTACACATGTGAACCTCATGTGAAGGAAGAAAAACGAGACCCTTAACAGTGTAAAATCAATAACTGTGGTAAACCATAAACGCTCTGCGTGTGTGATATATGACTGAGAGAAAGTATGCTAATCTGTTAACAGCAAATGCACCATATGGATCTAAACTACGAGCATCATTAAGGCAAAACGCTGGCTTTCACTCTTTCACAGATGATTTCATTCTCCACAAACACTGATAAATGACACATGTTGCTGACTGACAATTCAAACAAAAATAAGGCCAAGCGGGTGGACGCTCAGTCACATCTAAGAGAACAAGACAGAAGACTCGCTACACACTCAAAGATAAAACACCACTCTAGGCCCTAAAGATCCCTCACATCTGAAGCGAAGTATGAATTTCAAATGGCGACCCAACAAACAAGCCTTGGGCGACTGTCCTCACAAAAGAAGATAATGTGGCATCTAACAGCATGAAAAAAAAGTTTGATAATTCTTCTCAATGCTGACATTACCTCAACACCCACAGCTCAGCTCTCATAGCCACTGGCCAGAAATGGACACCCTATGAGTAACACCACACAAAGCCGAGGGTAAAAACAGGAGAAGTCTGATCTTCACACCTCAGATGAACCAAACAACATGCAATACACACAATACACAAGCTGCACTTTTGTATAGTCTATCGTGGTTTAATAGTCATTTTGGAGTGTGCTAAACTAAACATTTTGACAGGGAAGTCAAATTCTGGATCTTTTGCACAGATCCGATTTTTGAAGTACCCAAAAATGATGTCTAAATCACTATATTCACATTATTCATTAGCTTACCTTTTCACATGAACAATGAAAAACCATAAACAGTTCATTTTGCGTGCCTTTAACACCAGCTTATCAGTCTTCAGTCTGTTTCATAAAAAGAATGGCTGTGTGAGCAACTGGTGCACTGAATGCATTGGCAAAAACCAGCATCATAGGATCCTATGTGTAAGTATTTGGGCTCATTTTGAGTCAGAGTAACTGTCAGGAATGTCCAAAAGTGAGTTTTTTGAATGAGTAATTTGTTGACCTGGGTTGCTTGTGATAGTTTCAGATGGTTCCGACCAATTTGGTGACAAATATATATATTATATGGTAAATATTTTGCAAATACAGTAGCCCTGCTGAAAAAAACTGCATATGATGGTTCGTTAGGTTTTCAAAACTGGGATGCTGGTTTATGCTGGTCCTTTGCTGGTTGAAGATGGGTCTTTTGCTGGTACTTTGCCAACACATGACCAGCATAAACCAGCAAAGGACCAGCATAAACCAGCTTAAACCAGCATCTCAGCTTCAAAACCTACCTAACCAGCATAAACCGTTTTCTTCAGCAGGGAGAATCCTTGGGCAAAGATGGTTTTTGTGACCACTGACATCCAAAATCTTATATGGTCTCGTAAGCAACGATTTGGTTTGGTACTTGGCTAGGAGATCACCAAGCAATTCCAGGTGCTACAAGATATTGAGAAATGTTTCACATCATACTGTAACTGATTAGTTATATTGGGGAGCTGGAAATACTGACCTACCAGAAGCGGTAACTATCCGTTTTATAATAAATATTTCAGAAAATGTGTCTATGCTGATGATTCAGCTATCAATATCAGTGTGGCACTATTACCATTAAACATTCTACCAGATTTAAATTCATTCTCAGCACAGAAAATAGTCCGTAGACTATGGGCCCGCTCACATAAGCTGTTCATTTGGCCAAATGTATTGAAATGAATTCTCTGCATAATTTGCTAATTCCTATATCAAGGCAGATAACATGAATACAGTTCTCCTGCTGCGGTTGGCATGGCACCCAACTGACAACAAAGCCCTGCAGTCAGCCGCAATTGTCTTTTAGCAATTATAGCCACGGTAACAATAGTATCTGAGTGTGTGAGCACAGGAGTGTGTACGAATGTAGGAACGCACCTCTGTTTAAGGCTTATCATAAATGGGGAAGAGGGGTTACAAAGACTTCGTCTTATTTACCGGAAAACTGCTGCAAATGATGAAAGCTCGTACGGTGAGAGAAACAGGCCTCCGTTTTTTGTGCTCAAACAGCTCTAACTTTTTCCCAGGTTTTACAATGCTGCAACGCGGAAATACTTTTCATTGAGGCACACCAATGAACACATTGAAAAGGATGTTTGCTTATCAGGCCCAAGTTGTGCAAACTTTTAAAAGGGAGTGTGCGTTTATCTGCAAGCGCACGGTTTGAACAGGCTACACTAATGTTGCTATTGAACCAACAACATTCCTCTAAAACAATCATCTCTTCATTTTCCTACCCAATCTGCCAAAGGAAAGTCTTTCACGCGAAAAAAGCGGAGAAAAATAACTTCCTTTCTTCTTCCCAAACAGCCCGGGAGTCTTGTACAGATGAAACGGAGCTGGAGCGGCGTTTCATGTTTTGTTTGGTTTACGCTGTTGCAAACTCTCACACAAACTTGTGTTACCTGCACGCAGCTAGCTTTGAGTTTGACGGAGTGTGGAGAGAGTTCCTGCAGGGAAAGCTGGAATCACAGGCCCAACTTACCTTTGTGTCTTAAACCTGTCAGACGGGAGCAGAACCCTCCTCTAATCTACCGCTCCGTCTCTCTGTCTATCGCAAGTTGGGGCGAGAGCTTAGCGAAAGTCACACCAGTGCTCTGAAGGGCCGGGGAAGAAAGAAACACAGCCCAAGTGTAATCCAGCCAGCATGGACGAGACCAGTCATCACCGCCTTAGCTTAAGGTCAAAGTGAATCTTAAAGGACCCTGTTTACTTTGTAAATACACATTCCTGGTGTCATTGTGAACAATTTATCACGACAAAAGTAGTGATTCCAAAGTCATTCCAAAGGAAAAAGGTTTGTCTTGGCAATCTTTCATTAAAATGCAAACGACTTTTATTTTCTTTTTGCTCATGGGAACTCAAAACTTTTTGATCTAATCGCTTAAGTTACAACTGCAAAGGAGTTACAAATGCATGGAGGAGCAGAAAAATCATTAAGAACAGCAAAGAGATAAATGCATGGAAAAACATGCCGCATCAGATCACATAAAATCATACTGCACTATGATATTGATTAATATAATGAATTTACTTGTTTAAACAACTGAAATCTATGATGTCAAGACAATACTGTCTCCATCTCCACACCATCAGATCATTAAATGCTTTAAATGCACCATTCACTGACCAAGGACAAGAGCTAACGCTGGATAAATGCACCATATCCAATCAAACACTTACCGTTGCTTTCCTTTTTTATTTTAAGATCAAACCCAAACCAATATGCTAAAGCAGAACGTAAAGAGATGCCAGGAATGGCAACATTCTTTTTCACCCCCTTCCCCCTCCTTCTTTTCTTTTACATTTTACAGTATTTTGCTTTGATGGTGACAAAGTTAGCTTGTAAGAAGCAAGCGGGGAGGGTCTGAATCACGGCAAATACTTCTCGGTTCAACAAACGAAAAAAAAAAAAAAAATCAATTTATTCGGCCCAATAGGTCTCAGACTGCAATTATAAAAAGCGGTAGCGGCTGACAATGTCTACCTTAACGCGTGCAAACTGCACAAAAGAAGAAAATAAGGAGAGAGCTGATGAAGACAACATATAATGTGAAGACACAATGTAGGGGCACGAAAAAAGATTCCCAGTTGTTGGTCAATAGACTCTAAATGTGGTTGCTGTTGATCTCATAATGGCGACAAAGGGCTGAAGGTTTGACAGCGTTTGGCCGGCTAATACATGTCATTATGAAGGAAAAATAGCTATTTTTCACACTTCTTTTTTGGGAACCTTGCTTTCACTGTAAAAATGCTCATAAATCGAAGGCTTTGGAGGACATTCAGGCAAATAAAAGCCCTTTCTGTACGAGTTTATAAAATACCTGACATAATGTGGATGTTATGTGTAGCTGATTTCACCACATATACCGTATCACCACTCCGTATTTGCTTTCTGTGCCTGGAAAAAACACAGCTGCAATAAACACACTCTCAGTTACCTTTGCAAATAGAGGTCAAACCTCTTTCTCAAGAGCTGGGGAAGATAAAGTGTACCTGGGAGATACTCCCAATGACAGCTCTGTTATTTGTGTAGCCACTGAGCAAAAACAGACGTCCTAACTACAGCAGAGAGGAAAAGAAGAGGAAACGCTTTTCATCCACTGCACTTTCAAATGAAATACGCGGCCAAACTCACACCACCTTTCATATACGCACATATGATTCATTTTTGATTATTTACTTCAATATTTAAAAGAGATTAGCACTTTAGTTTATTTTGTTCATGTTTAATTAGTTATTTCTCTTAAAATTAAGATTAAAAACTTTTTATTTTTATTGTTTATGTTCAATCAGACTAATAGAGACTGGCTCGGAAAAAAAAAACTGATTTAAATGGATTTAACTGAATATTGAATGATGACTAAAAGATTATATTTTATACATTTAAATATTTAAAGAGCACATGCAAAAAACAAAAATATATCATTATGCATTTTGGCCCATCACAAAAAAACAAAAGCAAAAACAAAATCAATCTTTGACTTTTCTTCTAGCTCTACGGATTCTCATTCTTGTCTATGATTGGTTATAATGTAAAAATTCATGCATGTATAAATGCAAGAAGGCAAAAGCACCCTTTTTTTACTGCAGAGCTTTAGACCTAAATAGAATTAGGTAAACAACACTTCTTAAAAAGTAATCAAAGCTGCTGTAATCGTAATCTTGACAATTTTACAGATAGCTCTAAATCTAAGCCCTGCTTTGCAAAAAAAAAAAAAAAAAAAAAGAGGAGTAATTATTTCTTATTTAGAGCACTGTCCCTCTGGGGTGGAAATACCTCAGTGTGAGCTTTGATGAGACCCTAGCAAATGTGAAACTCTAGTCGAGTGCTTTGTCTCCACAGCCGCCCAGAGGAGGAGACGAGAGGCCAGTTTAATTTTCTGCGCTTCATTAGTTAGCTAGACCTCTGAAAGCCCCCCCATTGGGCCGGCCTGCCACCGCATACACATACACACACACACACATCCCTCCACCTGTCTCTAAGGGTGTTCAGCGGCGCGCTGATTAGCCCCTCCGACACATGCATGCACTCACACACGTGCACACGTACAGTTCAGGTGTGGCTCGAGGCAGCACGCATGCTTCAGCTCAATTGCTTTTTATCAGATTTCATCAGGGAGCCATTACCTCTGTCTCTTTACCTTTTAGGCTTCGGTTACCCTGCTATCTTTTTCCTTCTTTTTGTGCCGCTGGGCAGACGCATGCATGCTTAACCATATACATTTTGAGTGTGAGAAGGTTAACTGTATAATGTTAACCTCCTGTGGCTAGTTCCAATTCGGCCGAATAGAAAATGCTGGAGCCTTTAACACTAGCAAAGATGTTCATATTTGCTTTTTTTAGCGTTTGACTACCTTGCTAGGAGACGACCTAATTCTTTCACACATAGATGGTATTTGAACTAGTATGAATGCATGTAAAAATATAGGTTTTGAATCCTACATGAGAGTTTTGTGTCCATGTGTGTTAGCATACTCCTCATTTACTCATTTACATTTTTAGGTACAATAAACATACAATACTTTTTGTCCAGTCAAATACCTCTCCCTCTGTTAACACCCACAACTGAATAGCAAGTGGCAAACCATGTCATGGCTGTTATGTAACTCAAACCAGTTTAATTGTAATATGAGATATATCAGTGCATGACAAAAAAAAAAAAAAACAACGCACTGTGTTTATTTAGTTTATATTTCTTGGTAGGCTTTCTTTAGAAATGTTTTATCAGCCTGATAAGAACTAATATTGTGATTGGATCATTAGTGCTTAACAAAGAGACCTACTAAGTAATTCACCTCTCCAAAACCCATGGAGAAATCAGAATTACAACACTGCCTCAGGTCTAAAGAACTTGGGATCAGTACTAGAGAATTATATAACATTTTCTCCACTGTCTAATAAGGGCCTGGGACTGTGGCCGGTGTGTATTTAGGCTGGCATAGAGTTGGATGATGGCCGAGTACAGTGTCAGCCATGGGTGCCATTTCTGTAATGGGGTTTTCATTTATTGCCTTGAGGATAATCCACTTTAGACAGGAAGCACTACCTACAGCCATTAAGTCTAATCCCATAGACTCAGTTTAATTGTCTGGTTTCTGAACACACTGCAAGTTGTGATGGTCGCACTATGGAGGCTGCAGGAAATATATATGAGAAAGCATGACTGTGATGATGATAATTATGGTGATGAAACCATCATGACACCAGGAAGACTTAAGAAAGGATACTCCCATGTGACAGGAAGTGTTTCAACAAAAACGTTCCTTACTTAAATGTAAAATTAATTAATTAAAAAAAGAATAATAAAAAGTAATTAGTTATTAAACTTTTCAATACAGTACAAAATATGTTTAATTAATGCCAAAACAAATAGTTGCTTTGACATGTAACAAATTGCATGGTTAAAAACTACAGCATTAAATTAAAAAATTCTATTAAATGTTCATACTAATTAATTTTGAAATATGTTTTGTTGTTAGTTATGTTGTTAATTAATGGAGTGTAATTCATTTAAATTCTCTCTTTTCATTTTAATTTGATCAGTCTCGGTTTGTCATGGAATTTAAATGTGACTTTAAAATTTTGACTTTGACTTTTGCATGTGTGTACACAATACTTTGCTAAAGTTTTAGGCCATTACATTTTTTTCAAAAAATAAAAAGAAGGGAAATGTAAACTAATATTTTTTGTCTACTCGCACACTAAAATACAAATGGGAAAATGCTACTGGCCTAAGACTTGTACATACTGTATATATGTATATGAATGTATGTATGTAAATATGAAATTGCTCTGATGAAACAATCTTTGAAAAATCAAATAGTAATAGCTTTTATATATATATATTATATTTTTTAGCAGAATTGTGAGGTTAAAACAGAAGACCAATCTTTTAAAGTGAGCCAGATTTGTCTCTCAGAGCCTAGTATTTTCTGCACAAACATTTCCATAAAAATAATGCAGTCATGTACCACTTGAATGTGTAACGTGGTCACATAATTCCTAATGCGGTCATTTCATGTACCACTATATCTTTCATACATGCTAACTTCTACATTTTATTTATTTATTTATTTACAGCCACTTCTTTTCACCCCCTTCACACACACACAAAGATTTTAAAGTGCATCCACAAAGCATGCATTTATCTCCACTGAATGCAGGGCCATGGGAAGGCTCACAGCAATTAACACTCTCTCACACACATATATGGGCCATCTTGACCCCCTCTCCCACTACTGCAAAAACACACACTAATAATCTCCCACAGACCCGTGCATTCACTCTCACAAAGAATCTCTGGCAAAGACAGTGAACATCTCACGCGCTTGTCCTGTGTATGTGAGAACGAGGTGTTTATGAGCAGACTGTTTGGGCCGGAAGTAGAGCTGTTCTCTGACCTAGACTCCAGGCCTCAAGGGCAGGTCAGGTCCTCTTGACCCCTTGCGTTCCATAGGCCTCGCCTGCTGCAGCCTGAAGCGCTCTCCACATGTCTGCCGGGCAAACACACATACAGACAGACACATACAAACACTCTGTCAGTCTCACAGGCCTAGACGCCCACTATCAGTAAAAGGCCACACAGATGTTTGACACTCATGAGAGTGAAATTATCTTAGGTACCTTAATGCTAGTGTACTCCTAACAGCTGGCAAAACAAATCACGCACCGCAGATCATTGTTCATGGCTGACATAGCCTCACTAAAAGCAGCCAACAGGTTAAAAAAAAAAAAATCTATTCAATATGTCTCACTGTATCATTACTAATATTACCATAACAACGTGAGCCACATGAAATGAAGAAAGTTATCAACGTAACTAATATACAAAATGGTAGGCACCATTGACCTTGTTTACATTTCAAATGCTGTGCTTTTGAACTTTGTATTTATTATCATGGTTTCAGTGCAACTTCTTGACAGTAATAAGGAATGTTACCCTTTCAGTCAAATCACTTCGACGTTACATATGGGAACTCGCAAGACAGACTAATGCCATTGAGCTTTAAACAAAGGCAGAGGAATATTGGCGTGCACTTGATTGCATTCAGGTGCATCTCATC
This sequence comes from Enteromius trimaculatus, assembly GCA_032361065.1. Classification (NCBI taxonomy): domain Eukaryota; kingdom Metazoa; phylum Chordata; class Actinopteri; order Cypriniformes; family Cyprinidae; genus Enteromius; species Enteromius trimaculatus. The sequence continues at coordinate 12,397,897 of JAUMHP010000060.1, forward strand.
ACTACGTGAATATTAGCGGGCATGAATGCAGTGCACTTGCAGCTTTCCGATTAGGAGCCTTCGCCGTTCCTGAGCTGGAGACCCCCTCGGCTTTCATTTTGGAGTTTGAGTGGAGTGTCGTTGAAAAAGAACATGCTGAGGCAGCTTTCGTGGATGGTCAATGTGTTCCTTGCGAGCGGATGACCATGGCTACGTTGAGGACTCACCTCTCATTCGTGTGGCAGGTCCCGTACTCGTCACACCTGCGCCCAGGCTCCTCTCCCCTCGTTGGCGGTGCAGCTAGGGGGTATGTGGCGATCCCTCTGGACGCTGACAAAGCTTGCTTTCTTGATGCCGAAAAGGCCTTTTCTCGGCAGTGGCACACCAAGGCAATGTCACACATCTTGCCTCGGAGGTCCAGCCAGTCCTCGAGTGCACCCATTACACCTGCTCCGACCCCCGCGAGGCACACGATGCCCGACTAGCGGCCTGTCGTCGAGCTGGCCGCGGGAGAGGGGCACCGCCCGCTGCTTAGAGACAGGCCAGAGACATCCTCAGAGCTGCGAAGCGTTCCTGAGATGGGCAACCCGGAAGGTGGTGAGGATTGTTCTTCAGGCAACGATGACATCTCCGTCCCCACTCCCGGAGGAGGGCCGGGAGTTTCTGTGCACTCAGCTGCCTTCGGCCTACGGGTCAGCTGTACCCACAACTTCACAGAAAGAACAATTTCTCACACCTCCGGGCCCAGAGGTTCTCCTCAAATGCTGACCCGGAGGACTGTGTCACCAGCGCGGGATGCAGGGAAGCTCAGGGAAGAGCAGCCAGACTTTTCTCCAGGACGTTCAGCCTTCTGGGATCGTTTGGCCTGTCCCTCTCTCCCCGCGTCTTCACGAAAGTCGCGCAGGGTGCCCTCTCCCCTCGGTGGCAGATGGGCATTTGCATCCTCAATTATCTTAATGACTGGCTGATAATAGCTCACTTGAGGGATCTGTTGTGCATGCACAGGGACCTGGTGCTACGGCACCTCAGCCATTTGGGTCTTCAGGTTAACCTGAAGAAGAAGAGCAAACTCTCCCTAGTGCAGAGGATCTCTTTTCTCGGTATGGAGCAGACGAGTTGTTAGCAGTGTTTCTGGGCCTGCGTCGCTTTCGACCGATGCTGCGCCACAAGCACATTCTGGTCCGGACCGACAACACAGTGGTCGTAGCGTACATCAACAGACAAGGTGGTCTACACTGTGCAAGATCAGGGAGGACGGGGAGCAGGTCCTGCTGGTAGCGCCACACTGGCCCTCCTGGACCTGGTTTGCCAACTTCATGTTCCTCACGGCAGCCTCTCCCTGGAAGATCCCCATTGAGGAAGGACCTTCTTTCTCAGGGGCTGGGCACAATTTAGCACCCGCGTCCCAATCTTTGGAACCTGCACGTCTGGTTTCTGGACGGGACACGGCAGACCTCGCCGGCCTCTCTCCCGCCATGATAGATACCATCACTCAAGCAAGAGCCCCCTCTACGAGGCAGGAGGAGAAGTTACACTTTTATGCCACGACTCTGACGCAAGCTCCGCTCCTCAGCAAAAACCTGCAAGTGCACTGTATTCATGCCCTCTTATACTCACATAGTGATGAGGTGCACCTGAATGCAATCAAGTGCACGCCAATATTCTTTGGCCTTTCTTGAGCAGAAAATCAGCATATGGTTTCTGAAAGATCATGTGACACCAAAGACAAGCAACAGCATGTTAAATCGGCATCAGGGACGTCGGGAAAGTGAGAACTCTGATTGGATGCCTAGTTTCACAAAACATTATTAAAGCGAAATTGATCAAAACGAGTAAGTAAACAAAGTCGGCACAAACAGAAGACTGCATGACCTTACAAGCCTTCCAATATCTGAATATTACCATAACAACGTAAGCCACATGAAATGAAAAACGTTATCAACGTTACTAATAACTTTTGTCCGACGTGAGCTGACAACACCGTTGGCTTCGGTCGGCTTGGTGTTTATAACTCTCTTAACATTTGAACAGTAGTATGTGTGCAATATGGACATTATAAACTAATTACAAATAATACAATTTCCTGACACCAAAATCACACATTTTACAGTTATTTTATAAATGTTTGTTTCTGGCTGAGCAGCTCAGTTGTGTGCTTTGTCTGAAAGATGCCATTTGCTGTGTGTTGACTGGACATGATGTAGCTGTTAGCTACATGTGCTGATTAAATCAAGTGTAATATATCGCATGTGTCTGTCGGTGTACGACTCTGAGAGAGTAGGTACGTCACCACCCTTTGAGCAGATGTTACATTTGGCAAGACATTAAGAGCATGTGCATTTACATACCCAAAAACATTCACATCTCCCATCAGCACTGAGATGAGACGTCAGATTTTATAAACGTGTCTACCAGCAGTCATACATGCCCTACAACAGCGTACACATATACAGTCATCCTCTCTCTATCTCTGTCTCTCTTTTCACTCTCGTTTACCCCCAACACACACACACCCCCAGCCGTTTCCCCCGACACTCTTCTCTTTCAGACTAAACAATTGTGACTTGGCTGGGAAAGAGCTTTGGATCCAGATGCTACTCCTCTGGCTCCCCCCTCTCTCGCACTGTAGATTGCTTTAATTGGAGTGGCAGGCACAGATACTCTCTCAACAGACGCAATGCACCGGGGAGCTCCCACTCCTGGCAGTAGTCTTCCATTAGCGCTCCAAATAAAAGAAAGTTGAGAGCTGTTTTTCAGGTGTTTATCACTAACTTAGCTTCAGGCAGCTACTAACTCCTCTCTCCTCTGGTTTTGCCTGCATATAGTTTGTTAGAAGTTTCTCGACCTTTAGCACATCTGTTTTCTTCCTGTTCACTTTGCTCTGATGTGAAACATAAAACACGTTTTCTTTTTTGCAGCATATGGACTTTCAAAAGTCTTTTTGATTAGCAGGTACATACCACACATATATATGTAAAGGCGCAAAATATAAATAAATGCACTAAGGTTACATTCAGAGGGTAAAGGGGCTCAAAAGGAGATTGCTTATTGGTTAATACGGTCCTTCCATCCTTGCTAAAATACAAAACATACAATTTTTATAAAATTATATATAATTGAGCAATAAATAAAAAATAATCCTAAAATATATATATATATATATATATATATATATATTTGGTCATATCGCCAGCCTGTGAGATCGCTGATACACAACATTATCGGATACAGCAGTCATACATCGTTATTATAGGGCTATGTGTCCTACGCATCATCACAGAAGTTATCAGTCTAAAACTAAAACAAGGAGAAAATTAAAAGTAGATTTATTTTAAAGACCAACAATTTACACTAAATATTGGACATAAACAAAGACATTAAGTATTTTCAGATAGCCTAAGTTTATATTTTTGGAGTAAACTTAAATTAAACAGACACTCCAGACCGCGTGTCCCACGACAAATCCTGTATTAGGCTGATAACTTATTAACTTGTTTTTTATTATTATTATAACGAAGATGAATAACAAGCAACAATGTCTTTTAGTTAATATGCTGTAAAAGAAAACAAAATGCTGGTGACTATGCTGTTTCATGTTCATTTATAGCTGTTAAAGATGTCTAAAAGATGTCTCTTAAAGATCCAGCAGTAGTTTCTTTTAATTTAATAAAAATAAGTTGCCCCCTCTGAAATCAAGCCTTTCTCAAATGCATGTCGGTGTGGCGTCACACCGACAGAGGCCACTCCCACAATATTTAATTGACAGCAGCGTGTCACACAGACTGAACTGGTGTCTTTCCTCAGACCCGCCTTGAGTGAGCCGTTATCAGACCGAAATGCAGAAACAAGCAAGACTCCTAAACGATTGAGGTGTTTTGTTGTTGAATGTATTAATGAACATAGCAGTAGTAATTTACTCCCGACATCTGAGTGACTGAAGATGTGGAGGATTAACGTTACGTTTAGTTCTGAAGGGAAACGCACCCTTGATCAACCAAAATGCGTTTATGTTCGCGAGAATCATTCATGATCCAGCCTCCCCTACAGAAGCAGTGAGTATAATGTCTTTTAATGAATCTTTGCAAATCACCTTTCCTAATAATGTGCTAATTAGCAAGTTTCACTATAAATACGACAAAAAAAAATCCTCCAAGAGTGCCTCGGAAAAGAGGGGCGGGGCCAGCGGAGCTGGTGAAGATTTAAAGGGGAAGTACACAGAACAGAGTGATTTCTAAAAAGCTGTTTTGACAGGGTAAAACTAGCCAAATATCTTCTTGACTATCTACAAAGACATCTTCTATCGGCACAACCTAATATTAATGCAAAAAAACTAGCTTTTTAGCTTTTTAATCACGTGAATAAATTACATTTTAAAATATATTCAGAAAAAGGTATTTTAAATAATAAAAATATTTACAAATTTTACTCTTTTTGCTGTAATTTGGAGCAAATGAATGCATGCTTGGTGAGCACAAGAGACTTCTTTAAAAACTTGTAAATACATTCTGTAGTAACTGGAATTTCTGCTTTATAAACATATAATGTTTTGGTAAATTAAATTTATGACATTGAAACAAAGTGAAACTCAAACAAAAAGTAGGCTAAATGTGCTGGCATAAAAAAAGTTTAAATTATATCTGAAGTCATAAGTATGAATATAAAAATATTGATATTGCCATAATTATGACTTTTTAATCTCAGAATTTTTAATTTAATTTAATAAAAAATAAAAAAAAATCTATAAATAGAGCTGTAATTTTTCTTTTCATCACCTGTAAATGCCAAATCCAACTCCTTCCCCATCACCAGCTACTAAATACATCAAGGCTAGTTGAGCTGTGGAAAGCAAGGTACAGTCACGGTCAAACACAGCAAAGAAAACCCTAAAACCAGGCCATCTCACACTTCCCTCACCTCTCCGTTCTGTCACCTTGGCTCAAAGGGCCGTGTGTACTGTATGTGTGCGAGTTTGTGGCCAGACCTCAGGCTTTGAGTTTTATACCTTGTCCCAAGAGTGTACCACACTGTTACGACTCAATTAACTTTTCTTGTGCTGATTTTACCCGGCTTCCCCACAAATTTGTCCTGAAATAAATCACAAAAAAAGGAAAATTGGAAAAACAAGAACTGGGGCACAAATTTCCTCCTCTGTAATCCCCTCTTTGCCAAGACTGGTCAATTAGACTCTGAGGTGTAAAGGTCTGTGCTCTACAGTGAGTTTTGAGCCTGACTGGTTTGACATCCTCCATCCAGGACCCCCAACTTCCTCTTCTTTATCTCATATATTTTCTGAAGAGGGATAAAAATGGGGGCCGCGGCGTCCGGAGAGAGTGGGGAATGTGGTCCAATTCCCTAGCGCTCCAAATTCTCTCCCTTTTCAGCACATTTCTAAACAGCACCTCTTCGACCTGATTCAAAAATAAAAGAAAACATGGAAAGAAAAACAAGAAAGGAGCACAAAAAGGCGGAAATGTTATTTAAAAGGTACCAGACCACATCATTTTCCACTGATATTATATACTCCCGGGCTGTATCCAAAATATATACGGGCCAGAGGCCAAGAATGTAAAAATAAAATACATAGACTCAACATCTGGACAGGGCCTGAACAAAACTACTATTTAATCACCACTGAATAACGTATTCTTCCATTTAGGCTCTTTATTTCTCTTTTTTCGCACTCGTGTATCCTCACGGGGGTCTGCTACTTCTGGTCCGGGCTCGGTTTTCAGCCACGTTTCCTGCGTAGCTGACAAAATGCTCATTTTTATTATATTTATCCATTGTCTGATGCACACATTGAAGACTTTGTGTTTCCACAGTTTCGCTTCACCGCATACCTGGTGTGCTGATGGTTCAATATCTACTTTTAGGGTTTCTGTTGGCTAAATAAATGGGTAGACTTTGGCAGTGCAGTGGCCTGTAATAGTTGTTTTAGTTGTGGGTTCATGTCTTGCTTTGAGAGCTCCCTGGACGCTCTCCAGCTCCTTGCCCCATTCCAAACGGAAATATTTACTCCCTTAATGAACTGGCTGAGAGGACTCAGACAGTCAGTGATTACAAGAGTGAACGGTATGTGCAAGGTGTCCGTAACAGTGTGGTTTGGCACCCTGGAGCAAACCGCTAAGACTCTGGGTAGCTCTTTATAGAGTTTTCATGCGTGCCTTACAGCTCAAACTGCAAAGTTGCATTGGCACATTTTAGCTGATGATATTAACCCTTTAGAAACACTCATTAAGACTTATAGATTGAGGTCTACTCTGCATTGACAACATATTTGGCAAAATAGGGTAAAATGCAGGTGGCGTTAATTTAACACAAATGCAACTCCTGTTCTGCTGAGAAGACAAACTACAGTAAGTGTCCTATAACAGAGGAATGTATTACCTGGATGTGGTTTTGTACTCAAAGAGCCATGTGAAAAAGAGCTAGTGTATGTATGCGCACACGTGTGTGTATGGAGAGGAATAAATAATTTACAGTTATTTGGGGAGCATGCGTAACCAGATATGAAGAATATATAGGGCTTTATTTGGGCAGGAAAAGTAACATTTCATATCTAGTTTACGGGATTTTGAAATTTTTTAATGCCAATGATTTTATTTTTCCTAAAATGGAAAGGCAACTATACATTTTTTATGTAGAAATATCCAGTTTACTGTACCAGAAAAATATAAAGCATGAGAACATTAAGATATTGTTTCCTAGATTAAATATAATTGTCTTAAATAACAATCATTTGAATGTGCTGATAAATTTTCATTTATTTATAACAAAAAAATATATAATTTTTTATAAATTAACTAAATTAAACTAAATTATACATTTATAAAATTTAACTCAGTAAAAATGTATTTGTATTATATTGAATGCTGAAAACAGTTGTGCTGCTTAATTATCATTTTTTAAAGGATTATTTGATAAACTTTTTTAAATAGATTTGTCACTGTCACTTTTGATCAATTTAATGCTTTCTTGCTGAACAAAAGTATTGATTTATTCCCCAAAAAAATCTTACTCATCTCAAACCTTTGAACTGTAGTGTGTTATTAAAAACATACTTTATAATAACTGCACACTATGAATCATTAGTTAAGCATTAGCAAATAGTCAATTCGATTTATAAAGCATTATTTCATTAATAGCAGTTTATAAATGCAGCTGTGATGTTTTGTCTTAATAATTGTGTTTTCATATTTTATTAACAAGGAATTTATCATTTATAAATTATTATGTTATTTACAAAACAGTTATTTAGGAGTTGTCAGTGATTCATAAGATCATTTATAAAGCGTAAGCAAATTATTAACTATTTAAATGTACATTTACAAACATTATTTAGACACATGATGATAGTTTTGTGTTAATAAATGCTTTAATAACACATTTTCCTGCTGTAGTTAATGATTAAGTCAGGGAGTTATAAAACATTTCGTAGTTGCCAGACATCTGTTTTTGTGAGCTCATCTAAAGTTAGGACTATTTAGACATTGTAAAACATTTCCAAAGAAGATTTAAAGGTTCGTTTGTCTTCCAAATAGAAAAGTTAAACACAACACAGAGAGATACAGAACACAGAATGTTTTTTTTTCCAAGATGCAAAAAATAAAAAGGGTGGGTTCCACCACGTGCAAAATCCCAATTGAACCCCTTGTGCGTATGCATCAGTGCAATCTACATTAAATTTAGCACTGATAGATGTCAGGGATGCCCATCTGGACAAAGACAAACTGATAAGCATTTATCACACAAACACACACTTTCAAGATCCTCGAGTCAGGAGACCTGCCCTGTGGGAAGACACTACACAAGCTTACCCAGCTTCTTTTTTCTTTTTTTTTGTCAACCTAGAAAATGTCCTCTTGGGGAGTTCTATTCCTATTCGCAATCGCTCTTTAATCACGTCTTTAAATCCATGGCGCGTGGAGACGTGCGTGTCTGAGCCCCGGTGAGCGTAGCATCATTTGTGTACACATCTTCCTGTATCAGATAACCTGGATGAGCTCCTGCGTTATGTGCTAACTCAATTCTGCTCTGACAGGGCGGATCAGAGATGCGAATCCGCTGACAGCCGTTTACATGCTTCGTGGCCTTCACTGCGCAACTTATCAGAACGCCACATTAAAGACCCCTGTAGGAGTCCCTCATGATAAGCATCTGAATATCAATACAGCCCAGTGAGGATGCTTACACACACACACACACAAACCCATCCACATCACAGCGGCTGACATCTGACATGCTGATATTCTAACTAATAATCTCCGAAACATCCTGCTAACCTCCTCCTGAACCACTCTTTCACCATCTCTCTTGTTGTTTCCAGGCGTTGAAAACTAGGAATGGTGTTTTATAATTTAAAACAATTTTAAACAAACAAGCAAAGCAAGAAAGAAACAATTTACTTGTAATGTAGTAACACTTAAAAGACTACAAAACAATAATAATTTAGTAAAACTTGGGATGACTAGTAGGATTTCAACAGAGTGCAACAGCTGGATTCTGGAAGCAAAAATCCTATTATTTTCTCCAAAGACAAATTCGATTTTTGATGATTCTGTGTAAACCTTTAAAGACAGACCTACCAAAAGCTGCATGGTTATTAAATGCTGTAATATACTTTTATTAAGGCATCAGTCGGCGTAATTTCAACTTCATTTTGAAACTATCCCATTTGTGACCATCGACCACAAAACCAGTCGTTAGGGTCTTTTTTTCCAAATTGAGATGATAATATATAATCTGAAATAGATAAGATTTCCATTGATACATGGTATTTATTGTTAGGACTGGACAATATTTGGCCGAGATGAAAATGTTGAATTTGAGGGAGCACAAAAATTTTAATTTTATGAAAATTTCTTAGCAATGCCAATCAAAAATTACGTTTTAATATATTTATTGTCGGAAATGTACAAAATATCGTCATGGAACATGTTCTTTACTTAATATCCTAATAATTTCGACTGGTTTGTGGTCACATTTAATAGCCTTTAAGTGCATGCTTATAGAACACTGGCTGCTTTTATAGGCAGCTCCAGTGAAGTGCTGATTTTACTGATAAGCGATTGGCTCTTTAATTAAGAAGGCAGGGCTTCCTTTAATAGTGTGGCTATATTAAGCATTGCATTTTTCCCCATTCAAAACGACACAAGTGACATGTCTTAGGTATTCTACAGGTGCATCCCAAATCATTTACTTATGCACTAATCTATGATGTTTTGTAGAGTAAATACTGCAAGTATGAACTGAATGGTTTAAGTATAGTCTACAAAACCACCTAGTTAACTGAACTTAAATATACAAGTTTTGGTAAACTACTGTCACGGAGGCTAGACAAGAGATGAATGGTCTGAACGCGTCCCCTTGTTGCATAGCGGAATACTCAAACGCGGAAGAAACGCGAGCGAGCAGGTTAACCACGCTATTTGATCTGTGAACGCTCCGAAGC
>JAUMHP010000060.1:12408665-12435885 GCA_032361065.1 Enteromius trimaculatus
GCCTACTTCCTGTTTATATACCTGCGTGAGGTTACTTCCGGGTTCCCGCAACCTCACGTGATCTGGTACGTGTGACAACTACATTACTTAATTAAATTGAGGCAACGAGTTTACTCAGTTTAATTCAGTCGACTCATTAGGGTTTTCAGTGTAGTGCGTTCACACTAAATATCGAAAAAAAGAGAAAAATTGCACTTTAAATACCTGGATGATCCACTTAAATGACTGGAAAAACAGTTGAATGCTTCATGCACTCAACTGTCACAGCTTTGATTATGTTGTGAAGGGGGAGAGGCTCTCTATTTTGTCATTATTAATCAGACTCTGATTATTAATGACAAAATAACCTTATAAAATCCATGGCTGAGTGCATAAATTCACAAGAACATACTGTAGTGCATAATTTAGGATGCAGTTATAGTCATTGGTTATGCTAACCCTCCAATCGGCGCATAACTTCACACGCACTGCTTGAACATCCTACACACCATCACAGGGCAGGGGCTGATATTAACGTCTCACAGAGGAGCACAGTAATACAGCCTGTAAAATGCACCAGTAAACACCACAAACAAACATGAAGCTTTAATGAGAATAGGAAAATGTGTTTCAAGCCTGCATTGTTATTAAAACTCCTATTTAGCCTAAGTTTATGGCAGAAACTTCTGTAAAAGACTATATTACAATAAGCCATAAACCCCAGTCTGACCACTCAATGACAAAATCTGACACCGCAAACGAGACGTGGGACTTGGGTTTCAACGGATTTCACGTTTTTCCATTGTCTAATCGAACTGAAACACCACATGAAACCTGCTCTCCTAACAAACCCGGCCTCTCATCTGCATGGGTGAGACTCCCTCTGTAAAAGCCATGTGTCTGAGAGCAGATTGTTTGTCTGTACAAATTTATTTGTTTTTGGGAGTTGGAGACGTGCTACTGTTTGTGAGGTCATTGCACCCCGTGTTCTCTCCTTGTTTCCTCGACAGATCAATGTAGCCCATGCGTTCGCTGTGTCGCCTGTTTCTAGACTAGTCGTTTGTTTTCCATGTAAACATCTTTTCGGCTTTTTTGTTTTCATATCCAGTTTTTCCATTAAGATCTTGATGTCACTGCTCAGAAACATCAAATGCTTGGATAGAGAGTAGGATAATAAAGTGAAAAGGAAGAAAGAAAAAAACTCAAAACAGAGATAATTTACATACACAAGTCTTAAAGTTACAGCACCAAACTTAAAAATGAGATATGATGGCTGTTTTTGGACTAAGAAAACACGGCTAATATCATAGTGAACTTTTAATATGGAAAGGAAGGAAGAAAGAAAGAACATCGGTGTGCAGAGGCTATTCAAAACAGAGGGTCTTAAAGGTACAGAAACAAAAAAAGATCAATGACTGAATTATGGTGTTTGGATTAGGAAAGCTTGACTAATATTATAAGTAGGCTTCAGGGGGAAAAATGCTACAAATGTGTGGAATATGGTGCGTTTAACCTAAATAATTCCGCTTGCATAAGATGTGTCACTTAGTACATTTCCAAGAAAAACATTACGCAACGCGCTTTCTCTAACATTAATGTTAAACTGCATCTGAGTTGCGTAGCATTGATGTCACAAGCAATACAAATCTTTTAAGTGTGTTTTATTCATTAGTAGGACCTGTGATATGGGTAATAATTCACCCTGAAGAGATGTAAAAAATATGAGCGCTGAACACTGAGTCTCTTCTGAAGCAGTAAATATGAGCATGTTGGGAGGAGTTTGAGATGAAGGATGTCTTCCTCACTGCTTACCTCACACGCGTGAACAAAAATGCTCTTTGTGCGTGTTTGGGCACAGTCAACTGTATTGTGCTGTAAATGAACAGACACATAGTGTAGGTCAGCTGGTCACTGAACACAAACGGCCACAATGCTTCAGTTGATTGATTTGCTGTCTGAGGTTAATCATGTTCAGAAGTGTCATGTCAGTTCATTTTTGGGCCAAGTGGTTTTTAAAAGCAAATCGCAAAAAAGGAAAATAATAAATAATAATAATTAATTAATAATTTATAATTATAATTTGGTAAATTATTTGGTTGGCATCATTCAGATAACTTTCAATATTAGAGCAATAATACAAATATTTTATATTGATCCCATTTTATTAATTATTTAGTTTTAGCAGTAGTCCTTAACCTGTTGATCTGACTGGAATTATACCACATTCGTTCCTTTTTTTAGTCCGAAAAAGACAAAAATTCCGTCCTTTATTTTTCTGAATTGGTCAAATGTGAAGCATTCAAAGTGTGTGGATGGACAGAAATCAAGTAGCTTAGAGATGATGTGAGAATCCAAACAAGAGTTGGTTTCTTATTATGGAAAACAAATTAAGATTTCACTTTTGTGCATGACTATTAAACAGCAGAATTTCTGCGATGGGGGAATTATTTAGAAACTTGGTCATTTTTAATTCATTTTAGGTATGGTGATTGAGGATTAATAATTCATATCACCTTTTCCCCCTTGACTCATTAAAGAGCATGTTTGAGATGACGTTCCTCTGAGCTGAAATAATAAAAGTGACAGATTTGAATGGATGGCTTTATAAATCTTTAGCACAGGGGAGCAGAAAGCGAGAGGTTGGGGAGATACAGCAGCATGCTTTCTCTTTTCCTATTTCGCTTTTTGTGAGATTCTGGGTTCTACAACCTTACAAAATGCTCAACAGAGAAGATTAAAAGGATACAGGGTCACCTAAAATAAAATGTCCTTCAGAATTTACTCACATTTACCTGTTGTCATTGTGAATCTCAAGCTATAAAAGAACAACACAGAGGTATCGAATAAACATATCTTCATTGTTTAAAGACATTTTTTAATTAAATAAAATGTACGTATTTATCTACAGTAATTTTAAAATGAACTAAAAATTATTAATTGCATCCAAAATAAAAGTTTTTGTTTACATAATATACAGTGTGTGTATGTTTGTACTGTGTATATATATTATAATTACAATTATGTGTATATAAATACAAATAAACACATGCATGTATTTAAGAAAAATATGCTATGTTTATGTATTAAATATAATTCTATATAATATAAAATACAATTATATAAATGTAACTACATGTACATAATTGATCAAATATATACATATGTCTGTGTATTTATATTTATATAATAAATAAACACAGTGCACATACTTATATTATGTAAACAAAAAATTGTATCTTGTATGTGATTAATTGCCTACCAAGTAATTTGGCAGCCCTAATTTATTTCTTCATTATTATTATTATTATTTATTTACTTTATTTACTTTTTTTTGAGTTGAATACTTTCACTGCATAATTTAATTCAACATGGATGCACTCAATTCATATTAAGTGACAATAAAGACACAAAGTGTTTTAAATTATTTCTGTTTCAAAAAAATAATTGCTGATTTTTTATTTAAATTTATGAATGAATTCTGCAGAAAATGCATCATGTGTTTCCATAAAAAATATTAAGCAGTTTAACTGTTTTCATTATTGATAATAAGAAGAAATGTTTTTAAGCACCAAATCAGCATATTAAAATCATTTAAGATGTGTGATGCCTACTGATAATTTAGCTTTGTCTAAATTTGAATTGTATTTTAAAATATAGTAAAATAGAAATCAGTTATTTTACATGAAAAAAAATATTTTAAAACACTGCAATACAAAATGTGCTCAAAAAACAGATTTAAATTTATTTTAGCCTTATTAGTACATTAGTATCCCTTTAACCTCACAGTCCAAAAAAGAAAGTGAGAGAGAGAAAGAGAGAGAGAGATGTGAAAAAGACAAAGAAAATAGGTGACAGGCAAGGCCAGAAGAGTCGAGGGTGAAAAGACGGGAAGCGATGGACAGGATCTGGCCACAGAAAGCGAGACTAGAGGAATAATGAACGGTAGAGATGCAAATGCGTGTTTTTTAATGAGTGGTGTGGCGTGATAATGACCAACCATCTGAGCAGAAAAGGAGCCGGTCTTATCTTATACCATTCAAGCACGTCTGGCCTCACCTGCCGTCTGTAGGGCTGCCACATGTCACACACAAATACACACACACAAGACACAAAACAAAGGCCTGCACTGCCTGCCGCTCCCTCGCAAACAGCCTAAATTAAATCTTTTAAATATGCAACAGCTATTGGCAATTAAACCTGCTTCTGCCTTTAAAGAGATTAGTGAGGCTGAAGAGTTAGACAGAATGATGATCTTGACACACACACACACACACACACTTTTTAAACCCCCCTTCACCCAGAATCCTTTGCTCTGTTCTATTCTTTTGGGAATAATTGCTTTTGGGTGTGTGTGTGTGTGTGTGAAATGAAAAAGATTTTGGTCCCAATGTGGGAGGAGTCAATTTGCAGAGTGTTTATTTTTGGTGTGTTGGCCCTCACTCACTCACTCTCTCTCAATCTCCTGTCTGATCGCACACACACACACACACACTCTGGTGAACAAATACAAATCTGTGTGAGGAGTGGGCACGGAGAGACCAGAGCCTTATCAGCAGACACAACAGGGCCGACAGAGGAAACAGGCCGGGGAGAAAAGACAGACCTCCTCCCTGACACACAAACACATACTCACACACAGTTGTTGAGGAATGTTTCTAGCTCTGAGTGTGTGGTTGAACTCTGCTCTCTGGGGGCACAGTGAGTTTATGCTGTCTGAGTCACTTCCATGTCACATCTACTGCTAAATGTTTAATAAAGACACTGATAAGAGTTGTTAGAAAAACACACTCTCCTTCTACAGCTAAAACTTAAGTTCTTCTCTGAGGAGTTTTTGTTACTCAAAGGTTGCTTAGTGAAGGTTCCATTAAAGAAATTAATTTTTTTCAAAATGATATTGAAAGGCAATATTTTAAGCCCAGTAGAGTGATATTTTGCACTTTGTTCTATTCATCAGTTGTTGATTGGATGGGAACAGATCTGAATGCGAGCTTGCAATTGATTGAAAGAAATATGTGGACTAAATGAATGAAGATATCTGGCATACATCAGAAGTCAATCAGTTATGACATTCTGATTAAACATTTATCTTATATGTAAAAAAAGAAAGTATTACTGCAGCAGTAATATGCATATGGAAAATCTGTAGATCTGGATAAGTCAGAATTTCATTATTCGTTATTTTGTGAACCAGGGGAAAAACACTAAAACAACACATGGGTGGGTAAATTAAATAATTTTCATTTTGCTAAAAAAAAATGATATGCTATTGTAATTCTTGTTCCTTTAAAGGTGATGCATGTAGAATTGACACCTAGTGGTATTGCATTCAGAATCCAAGAGAGTTTTTTTCTGAGGCTCTAGAGGATTTACTATTTGTGAGAAAATTTCCATTTGATTCATATTTTAATCTTTACAGGAGAAATAATTGATATGATATATCTGGTGTCTGCTGATATTTGTCAATTCTCTCAAAGAAAATCAGTTAAAAAAAAGTAAAATGTAAATATCTCAAAATTCCAGGTCAATAGATAAACAAACTGCACGACATAAGTTTTTAGTCAAAAAATTGCTGATGTCAACATGCTTAAGATGATTTTATACCATCAATAACTAGATCTTAGAGTGCCGTCTTTGAATATTAAGGGCTTGACACAAGCATAGTGACTCTGAATAGAGGCCAAAGGGTAGCAAGTGGTGCCTTGTTTGCATTCAAATCAAATGAGAACCCTCTCTCGCCTTGTTTTTTTAACATTCATATTCATTAGGGGGCAGTCAGTCTGTCAAGACCTTTTCCATGGAGAACTGAAATACAGCAGGATGGCTCTTCTGACCAAAGGATGTCTGAATTAGCCCTCAGAGAGCACAAAAGGCCTTTCCATCTCCATTGGAGGCCCGATGCAGTGTACATCTGAGTGTCTATGTCTATGTGTCAATGCATATTTATGCTGAAGATTTTCAAAATTAATCACCTGTAAAAAAAAGTGTTTTCAAATGGCAAGGCCTCTCTGCTTTTAATTGGTACAATAACCAGCAGTAAACATTTATGAAATGAAGCGCTTTATAAAGTACTGAATGCACAAGCATGGAGGGAGCATATAATTACATTCATTTAGCAGTGAAGCACATACTGACATCCAAGGTTGACTGGTAAAAATAAATAAATGATTAACAAATAAATAAAATGAAGCCAAATAGGGTTTAAAATTAAATAAATTATGTTATTGTAATTCTTTCACAGAGACAAGGTTCACCATGTGCCTAATGGCCTCAGACGGACAGATAAAGAGACTACAGAATTGATTTCACGTCTGTATTACGCTTGCATTTTAACCTTGTCACCTGACAGAAAACAAATAAAGGCACTGGCATTTTATCTCCTCGGATACTGCATTGGGTTTACTCATGCCGGTCAATATTGTGTCAGTGTAAAAGTTCGCTCACTTGCCATAATCTTTTCAAAACCTTGCTAACATACTGAGGCGATGACAGGGTCAGATTACGGTATGAAGAAACGACCACCATTAATGCAAATATTCATAAATATCTCAAAGTGAAAGGCAATCTCTTCTAATAGCTATTTTGAAAGGCATACAAACAAAAAGGTCAGGGATCTTCAAAATGTGTGTTTACTAGTAAGTTATTGCATATTGACCTCTGTATAACGTAAGAGAGAAAGAAACTAAAAAGTATTTACCATTCACGCATCACTGCGTTGTTATGTTTTGTAGCTGGGATGCTGATTTATGCTGGTCCCTTGCTGGTCTTTTGCTGGTTTAAACTGGTCATTTGGTGCATAAACCAGAAAAGGACCAGCATTAACCAGCAAAGGAAAAACTTAAACCAGAGAAGGACCAGTGAAAGACCAGCGAAGGATCAGCTTAAACCAGCAAAGGAAAAGCTTAAACCAGCAAAGGACCAACATAAACCAGCAAAGGATCAGCATAAGCTAGCAAAGGAAAAACTTAAACTAGAGAAGGACCAGCGAAGGAAAAGTGAAAGACCAGCGAAGGATCAGCTTAAACCAGCAAAGGAAAAGCCTAGACCAGCAAAGGACCAGCTTAAACCAGCGAAGGACCTGAATAAACCAGCAAAGGATCAGCATAAACCAGCAAAGGAAAAGCTTAAACCAGCAAGGGATCAGCAGATCAGCATAAACCAGCAAAGAAAAAGCTTAAACCAGCAAAGGACCAGCTTAAACCAGCATCCCAGCTTCAAAACATACCAGCATATGCAGTTTTTTGTAGCAATGTAATGGCTAAAATAATCAGTCCTTAACAAAGAAGGATACATTTTTAACGCTAGTTTTTAATTATTAGAATCTTGAGAGGATATATGTATTCCCGCCTTGGATGTGGACTACAATCCTCTCTTGTTTAAGCCAATTAGCGGGTAGCACTAGGCCAGCACCTTGAGAACTCAAAGGTGGTGAAAAAATCAATGCAAGTTAAACCTTAAGTTCAGATATAAACAGCTGGATAAGTTGAGATCAATAGAGTTGGATCCTGGAGCAACTGGTCAATATTTCATCACTTTACAAGCAGCACAAGGCAAAGATGAGACGTCGCTAGCGGTTGCGGATGAGTCTAGCATGGCTAGAGGATGTTAATGACTGCAGTACAGCGACCCCAAACCGATAAAGTGATAACAGCCCAGCATTGATTCAATAGCCGTGGAACGTAATGAAAAACTTCTACTTTGTCCGTATTGATTTTCCTCGCTTTTGTTTGATTCCTTCCGGAGGCTAATTCACTTGTTGCCAAGTCTTAACACAGACATCACCAGTCAGCCTGGGAAGAAATAGCAATACCACGGCTGCACTTCTAAAAGACAAGACATTTATTACTGTTTTGGTTCATTTTTTTTTTTTTTTTTCCTTTCTGGTGCGCTTTTCATTTTCTCGATTTTCTACTTTTATTTCATCTCCTGCCATCCAGTTTTTTCCTCCGTGGTGTGTCAGACAGAACCCCCCCTCACATTCGCACAACTCTCAAAATGATGCATGTGTTTATCCAAGATGGTTGCATGAACTATTTATGTGAATGCAGTTACGCACACTGTTCCAGAAATGCGCGTGGGAGAATATTTATTGGAACTTGTCGAATTTTTCAGCCAAAGCTTCCGCATGAGCTGTGTCATCATACAAACTAAACTACAAGCACTGGCCATAAACAATTCACAATATGTTCAAATAAACAGAACTCCTGGGAGGCCCTCAGAAGTCAGGTTTTTTAGTTTTTTTTTTTTTTAATTCAGCATATGTTTCAATTTTCCTTATTGCTTTAGTTTTTAATTTTTTTCTATTTTTATTTGTTCAAATAATATTTGTTTATTTGTTCAAATAATATTCAGAAGCAAAAATAAATTTCATAAGATTCCACAATATACACAATACACAAAATGTTTTTTTGTCAAAAATTACATCCTAGTATATCAGGATTTAGTAAATATCACCTGATGTAAATAAAATATAATTTAAAACATTTTTTATCCAGGCTGTTATTTCTATTTCTGTCTTGTGTCATATTTACATTTGCTTTTGCATCCATGGTAATGCATTTAACTCAAATTCCAGTAATTCCAATGGCTTTCGCTTACTTTCATTTAGTTTCATTAACACTAATAACACAGGCCCTGTTGTGTCAGCCTCATACCCTGAAGCAGCTTGACCACCAGCTATTCTCTTATTCATTCGTCTCTCTGCGTAACACTCAGTCTACTAGTGCCTCGATTCATAGCAGCAATGCCTTTGGAGCTCAGTAATTATTATCCGGCACTGACAGCGTACGAAATTCTTGGAGTATGTCAGAAAAATTCTCTTGTCCATGTTCCATGGTCTTTGTCATCTCTCCGCAGCTCCATTCTTTAATAAGAACACTCTTTTGTCCGCTTACACTGGGGTGAGATCATCTGAGCGGCTGCCCATTGGAGTGAGTGAGGGGCTTTTGAACGGCATGTGGTGGATAGATCAGGGAGGCAATTACATTTTCAACAGTTCATTGTGTCTCTGGAAGGAGGGAGACAGGAATAGAACAGCTTCCCCTGCACTTCAGAAGGACGGTCTTGCATACAGTAGGGCTGCATGAGCCTGGCATAGCGGCCGTATTAGGGTCACGGGAACACCTTGACCCTGTGACCTCTGTGAGGTAAGTCCTCCCAAAACAATGTGATGAACAAGACTTACAAAAAAACAAATCTATTCAACATGATATTAAAAACAAAAACGCTGTTGTACTCCTATTCCTGTAGAATTATGATTTCGGGGTGTGTGTTGCTGCCCAGTTTGACCCAGCTGTTTGCTAACGGGGCGTTTTCCACGTGGATGACTAACCGAAGGGCCGTTTTCCAGACAATAACATGTGGAGAGCATTAGGCACACTGTCTCAGAAGTCCGCGCCGTTCTGCCGGCCCCTCACCTACTGCACAACCAAACCTGCCAGACAGCACCCGCACCACCGGGATAGTTTTCACAGCTGGCTCAAATTGACTGGAAAAGAGAGGAGGAAAAAGAAAGGGGACTGAATGGAGGAAAAGAAGAGTGAGGTGGAACATTAAGAGAGAGACAAAGATCAGCATAAGATTACAGAACACACATACTGTACACACACAACACACATGTTATCCTGCTGTGTAGTTTAAACTGAGTGTAGATTATTTTCATTTATCCATCAAAAAATTCTGTAAATAAATTTGGAGAGACTGACTCAACACTATGAAGGTACCACACATGATCCAAAATATAATAGAATTAAATTTGCCCACTCATACATTCATAATTAAAATGAATACACACTGCCTTATGAAATATATAATTTTTTAACCCTAATCAGTTTTTTTTATGCACAATTACATTAAAAACACATTTTACATTTTCACTTAAATTGCAAAAATAATTATGCATTTTTGTTTACAGCATTAAATGGCTCATGGGTCTAATTCCTATAGAATAAACAGATTTTGTATACCTTTAATATAATAAAAATTATTTTGGATAAAAGCGTATGATTTAATTTAACATTTAACAATTAAAAACAAAAAAAGTGTGAAGAATAGTACCGATATTGATTTTTGCCTTAGCAGGCACTGCTATTAATAACATAATATGAAAAATAGAAAAACTAAAATCACTGTGCATTAAATTTCAAATTAATTAACAGTGAAAAACCACCAAATGAGTAGATTTCAAATGTAGCTGGTGCAATTCTTTTTTAAAAGAGCTGAGCATGTAAATTTTCGCATCCGTCAGACCCAAATTGGCATTTAAATGTCCCTCTTGTTTTATTCCCCCGGGGAACAGGCTTACAGAGTGACTGGAACGGACTGGAATCGTTGAGCCTCTACTCTGCATGGAAGGTCCTCTTTGTCACCCAAACTCCCCTCCAATGTCACAAAACAATTAATACACTCATACATTTTTAACTCTAAACTCAATTAGAAGAGAAATGGTAAAATATGGCAGAGGCAGAAGCGTTAGTTGCGGTGGCAGGGATGACATTTGCACTAATGAAGCTGGGTCGAAGCACGAGCCACATCAATCATCAACACGTAAGAAAGGGGACGAGGCAGAGCCGTAGGGGTAATCAGAGCGGAGGTAGCTATGCGGGAAGGACAAGCCAACCAAGCTAACATCTTGTTCTGTTTGGACTGAATGCTGTGGCATGTTGAGTGCTGAAGTGTCTCTTTCAGAGGTCATGACCTGCCACTGACTCCAGCTCCGTGGCCGAAATGGCCTTAAAGAAGCAATGCAAGATATTTCGGTTACGGTTCCCACTGGCTTCCGTAGTATGGACAAAAATACTTTTTCATTCTTAAAAGTCTTTTGTGCATAACAGAAATTGAGCAGATGATGATGAGGATTTTTACCTCAAGGGACAGAAACAGGGTCAGTGAGTTCAAGATTCAGATCAGTCCGATTCTGTGCATGAATCATTCAGAAATGACATGAGCATGAGTGAACAATAGCATTTTTCTGGCTGAACTATTCAGTTAAACAACAGCAGTTGACATCTATGTCGCTTCGCCACTAAACTACATGTACAAAACAAGCCTTTGGTTGTTGAAAATAATTGCTTATCACCTGCTTGGGAAAATATCTGGAGATTAGCATCACTTCAAAGCTGTGGACACCCA
This sequence comes from Enteromius trimaculatus, assembly GCA_032361065.1. Lineage (NCBI taxonomy): Eukaryota > Metazoa > Chordata > Actinopteri > Cypriniformes > Cyprinidae > Enteromius > Enteromius trimaculatus. The sequence continues at coordinate 12,419,772 of JAUMHP010000060.1, forward strand.
TGACCTTCTCCAGATTTCCTGATGCCACTTAATCTCCATACAGCAAGCATGCTTGGACTATTTGTGGAGTAACTAACGTGTTGGTGTCATATCTTGTCCAATTGTTGTGAGCTCTAGGTGGTAGGTCTTGTAATTTAGTGCAGCAGTTAAAATCTGACACCTCTCTTTGGCTATCACCAGATATGCACATAAGCCTAATTAAATGATCACCTCCATTCTGCGGTCATTTTTTTTTTTTTTGCTCGCTCTTTTCTGATGTGGGGGTGGGTGCTACAGCCGGATAGGGGGCGATGGGGGATGGGGGCTCGTTAATTACCACATAAGAAGCATTAATGACTCGCCTCACCTCCATCTCTATGAGGAAAGGTCACAGGAACAGTATTCTTCATTAATCTCTCCAAATGTGGACACACACTGACCGTAACATAGCACTGTGCTATCAAACAGCCACTGCAAAGGTGCTCAAAATTCAAAACATTTGCTCTCTTTCGCCTTAAAAGGGATTAACGTGGGCCAGCTTTGATGACAGGGGGTTAGCACAATTAAAAATGTACTTTTTTTTTTTTTTTTTTTAAGTACCGTTACAGAGCAACTGCAAAAAATTCCGACCATTTAAGGAGGAGATAAAGGGAGATATGTAGATTCAGTATGTGAACATGGGTGGGAATTTATCTGACTGACTTGCAAGAAATGACTTAAGGCAATGTTTCATAAGAAAATAAATGAAAAAAAAAAAAAAATTTCATGCTAAACTTGCCATAATGTCTGCAACATAATGTATATACATATTCAATATATACATATTTGTTAATGTTTAAGTACATATGTTATAAAGTTTAAAGAAGCCCACTTCATTTTGGGGGAAAAAATAATTTAACTTTTTTTTTATAAGTTGCAGTTGCTACTTTTTTTTACTCCCAGATGGACGGAGACCTCCATATAGTAACTTATATAGTAACTTTTCAACAATAAATAAATAAATTATTTTTTTAAATAAATACACCAATGTTTTCAGTGTATTTGTGCTAGTTGGTCTAAATCTTACATTTAAGATTTAACATTTTCTGATATATGCACAAGCAACAGTCAAATCGGTTAAAATCTAAGGAAAAAAAAAATCACAAATTATAGATGTCACAATACCGACACATATTATCTTCAAAGCTTCAGCAGAACACCAACACAAACCATTTACTATAAAACAGCGACACGAAATCACAAATGAACGCGCTATCATTACCTATGCACATATATCTCTGTGTTTGACCTCTTCTCTTTCTCCTTACATCTGTGATTGACTTGATACGATTCATGCCCTGTGTCTTCCATGACCTATTAGTATGCTAAGAGCACACTACATATGTCTAAACTCAGCCATTAGCATATACATATATATGTAGCCCATTGAATATTCAAGAGGAGTCTGGGATAAATGTCTGTTCCCAGTTTGCTCATTAAGTCTCATTTAATATCCAGTACGACAATACACACTTTTATAAGATTTGTTTACGCCTAAATTACATAAACATTAAGGAACAGGGTTTTTAATGAAAATGAAATAGGAAAAAATTAATTTAAATACTTGATGTTCCCAAATCTAATAAGGAAATGGGAATCCCTGTGTGGCACGGCACTGAAGAAGCCCATTAATCTAAACAGACAGCTTGGGGAAAGGAAGATAGACCTATTTGTACACTGCGGTTAACTATTACGTTCACTTAACTAGTGAGAAAGTGGTTCGTTAATTATTTATTTCTGGTTGCTTGAATGCAGTAAAAACTCAGCTTCAGCACAAACCAAAGAAAGAAAAGAAAAAGGAACAAAGAAAAAAGCAAAGCAATAACTATAAAAAAAAAGAAGAAGAAAAAGAAGACTGAAGTGTATTTTATGCATAAAAAAAAGATTGCCCTAACCCTGTCCATCCCATCTCCATTCAAAGTGTAGATACATTTAGAGAGGTAATTGTGATTGGACATTCGTTTAACTCTTAATGACAAGATCACAATTCCAGAAATCTACCAGAAATTTCTGGACATTTTACAGTTCCATTCTTTCAACATGCTCCAGCATTATTTAGATACATTATTCCTGGTGCATATTAATGAGAAGCCATGGACAAAATAATGAGAAGGAATGAAAGGCGGATATTGGGGGTGGAATGACGCATCTCAATATGAATTAGAATAAAAGTGAGATAAGTAGGAGGAGGTACGGACTTGAAAAAGACAGATTATGAGAACACATTATTATTCAAACAAAAGACAACTTTTGGGACATTTATTTCAAATACGTCTTTAGATGAGTTCAGGTATGATAGCTTACTTAAGTACTTTTATTCAAAGGGAAAAAAAGCTTGGGATTATACTGTATATATAAAAAAATAAAAAATCACATGAGTGCGTAAAAGAGTACCAGACCCTCTCCTGGGTCAGATATTAGTGTTATTCTTTAGTTGCATGTCTTTGTGCACCTTCAAATCATGTCGCCATATTTCCCAACCTCCTCTGCGCTTGAAATAAAAGCCAGATTTAACAAGATGCAATTACTGCCGTCTCCCAAACTGTTTTTAATTAGGAGCTTATTCACGGTGTCTAATAGAGTGCAGTTTATCCAATAAAGCTACCACATGAAGCTTCAGTGAGCACGTGGAGCTGAACAAGACCGCTTGTTGTTGTTGTTGTTGTTTTGCATTGCCCTGCATGCCCCCTTCTTAAAAAAAACGAAGGAAAAAAAGTGTCCACTCTAGGGTCGCCCGGCTCAGGCTCATTATCTCAGACCCCGGTAATAAAGCTACAGTGACCTCAAAGGGAAAAGAGCCTTGGTTATGTTTGCCAGAATATGACATTTGGATTCCATGAAGAAATTAACTAATAAGGGAGTCTGGCTGCAAATAATAGCCCTGAAAATAACCAATAAGATGCAAAAAACACCAGCTCTCGGAAAAAGAGAGACACGCACCAACTGCAGAGGGCAAAACAAGACAAACACGTTCACACAAATGAGTCATTTCAGTTAGGACAAAGTGATTTGGCAAGAAGGAAGTTGTTGTGGAAGAGGGGGACTTTAATAATAAAGAGATACATTTTCTACTAGTTCTCACACTTTGTATGACAAACGAACTAAACTTGAACATTTATTCACTACGGTTCATTTTTCCAGCTGCAAACCAGCATTGTGCAATACCGAAACCACATTTTTAAAAATGTTCACACATTCAGTGAAACAGAAGTCCATGCTAAACAAACTGTGAATCACTTTTCATTGCTTTCAGACAAAACACATCCAATAATCCACTTTCATACTCAACAACCTGAAAAACATTATATTTAGAGCATATTTTTCAAATGCTAACTGAAAAAGCACATTCAAACCAGAACAATCTGTCTATTTCTGCAGGAATTATATTGCATTATAAAATGTTAGACACAGTATTAATGAAATTAAATAATAGAATAGAAATTTCAGCTGAAATATTTTAATATTTTTATTTTTTAATATTTATTTTTAATTTCTTTTTGTTTACTCTGTGTTTTTTTGATAAACAAATTAGATGGATGGCTTTAAAATGATTTTGTTTGGAAACCTTGATAAAGGCACATTGGTGGGGGAAAAGAGTGGCAGAGAGAGAGGAACGTATAGGTTACTTTCGTAACCCAGGTTCCCTGAGATACAGGAACGAGTACTGCATCTGCTAAGACGCTTATGGGAAATACTCCTATTTCCTCCTAACTGAAGCCTATTCAATCACACAGTGAAACTGCAACGGCCATTGGTCGCTTGCAGTGGTTTAGATTAAACCAATCGGCAGAGCGCCGTATTAGAGCGACCAATGGGAGTCACTCCAGCCGAAGGCCGCCAGAATGGGCGGGGCCAGCGTATATATATGGCGCCTTCATCGGCAAAGTTAAATACTTCAACTGAAGCGACCAACACTTAAAGGGAGCAGTTCCCGTATCTCAGGGAACCTGGGTTACCAAAGTAACCTGTACGTTCCCTGTCGATAGTTCACTCGTACTGCATTTGCTAAGACGCTTATGGGAACGCAGACTAATCCTGCCGCGCTGTGAGTGCAGAATGATTGACAGCGGACCTAGGAGAAAGCACAGCGAACTATAAATATTATCCTTTTTAAGCAGAGAGGACCCTGGCGTGCAGGGCCGGGGCATCTGAGTTGTAAAACCCGGTGAAGGTGGACAGCGAAGACCAGCCGGCCGCTTCACAAATTTCTGACAAGTGGATTTTGCTAGACCACGCCCAGGATGAGGCGGTGGATCTAGTTGAATGAGCTTTTACTCCTATGGGACATTCTTGGCCCAGTGAAGAGTATGGCAGCGAAATAGCGTCTACTACCCATTTCGAAATCCTCTGTTTTAAAACCGGCAATCGTTTTGTGCGGGCTCCAAAACAGATAAAGAGCTGGTCAGAATGGGGCTAAATGGGGCTGACCGCTTGACATAGATCTTTAACGCTTTGATGGGGCAGAGGGGGTTAAAGTCATGGCCTTCACTAGGGGGTAGAGCGGAGAGGGATACCACCTGTGCTCTGAACGGTGTGGAGAGTACCTTCGGTACTTAGCCGAGCCTAGGTTTCAGGATGACCTTAGAGTCACTTGGCCAAAATTCCAGGCAGGCGGTACTCACAGACAGCGCTTGCAAGCCACTTATTCGCTTAACAGATGCCAGTGCTAAAAGCAGTGCAGTCTTAAGCGTCAACATCTTTACTGTAACTGAATGCAGAGGTTCAAAGGGTGGCTCCTTCAGGGCATTTAATACCATGGGCAGATCCCATGTAGGGATAGTGCGAGGGCGAAAGGGCTTCAGCCATCTAGCGCCTCTTAGAAAGTGGATAATTAGGACATCCTTGCCCACTGTCTGACCTGCTATAGGGTCGTAGTGGGCTGAAATGGCCGCCACATAAGCCTTAATGGTGGACGGGGACCGCCCCATATCCAGCAGGTGTTGCAAAAAAGACAATATCACTGCCATGTCACATAAAGAGGGATTTTGATCATGCTCCGTGTACCATCTTGTAAACATAGCCCATTTCAGAGCGTAAGCGCGTCTCGTAGACGGGGCTTGAGCCTGTTAAATGGTGTTTCTTACACGCTCTGGAAGGCATATAGGCTCCCGTCGAGTGGCCATACATGTAGAGCCCTCAGCTCGGTCTGTGGGTGCCACAGCAAGCCCTGTGCCTGAGAAAGCAGATCCCATCTCAGGGGGATGGGCCATGGTGCTGCTGCCAGCATCATATGTAGGTCTGTTATCCACAGCTGGTTCCTCCAGAAGGGGGCTACCATCCATCTCTCTCGTGAAATAAGCTGGGCAGCGTGTATTGCTGTCTGAGGCGAAAAGGTCAATTTCCGCTCTGCCAGATCAGCTGGGTCGTTTGGGAGTGAAGTGTCCATTCCTGTGGAGGCAGTTTTCCTCTTGACAGCATGTTTGCGCCCTGGTTCAAACTGCCCAGTATACGAGTTGCTCTTATCGAGCGCAAGTTGTGCTGGGCCCATCTCAGGAGGCGCGCTGCCAACTCGTGTAGGCGTCTTGATCTCAGACCGCCCTGATGGTTTATGAATGTCACTACTGTCATACTGTCCGAGTGAACCAGAACATGACTGTCCCTCATTTGTGGTAGGAAGACGTGACATGCGTGCCACACAGCCAACATTTCCAGGCAATTGATGTGCAAACTGCTGTGCTTCGCTGACCACAGGCCAGAGGCCGAAAAGCCCTCGTAAACGGCACCCTTGCTTTCAACCAGTAGTAGCAGATCTGCGCCGAGTAGCAGATCTGGAACGGCTTCGGTGCGGCTCTTGTTTCGTCTGCTGTGGCGACGGATGGTCAGATGACTGCCTGGGCTACTGAGATGGCGCCCTAGGGTGGCTGACTGAAGCAGATGGCTGAAGCAGATGCTCTCTTCGGCAAATAGTGTTGCATGGCTTGCGAGGCCTTTTGTGCCTCCGTGAACCTCTCTGCAAATCCATCCACCGAAGAACCAAACAGTCCGCTGGGCGAGATCAGCGCGTCCAGGAAGGGGATCTTGTCGGCCTCCTTTATTTGGGTGAGGTTCAGCCACAAGTGCCTCTCGAGCACGATGAGCCTGGCCATGGAACGGCCAATTGCTTGGGCCATAACCTTGGTGGCTCTGAGCGCCAAATCTGACGCACTCCTCAGCTCCCATGCAGCTTCGACGTCAGGCAGGCCCTCGGTTGCAGCGAGCAGCTTCGCAGGGAATACTTGCAGGACAGCCATCGAGTGCAGAGCTGAAGCTGCCTGTCCTGCAGAGACGAAAGCTCAGCCGGCAAGGGAGGAAGTCAGCCTACAGGGTTTGGATGGGTGGGCTGGCTTGGCTTTCCAGCCAATGTCAGAAGGGGTGCACAGGTGAGCAACCACAGACTCATCCAGCGGCGGCACCTTTTCATAGCCCTTCTCGTAGGTGCCATCGAGCTGCACAAAGGCGTTTGCAGTGGGGCTTTTGAGTCGCACTCATCCAAGCAGCTCCGCCTAGGTTCTTGAGGCTTAGCTGCTTGGATGAGTGGTACCTGCCGGGGTGGCCACAAACCCCTCGGCAGAGATCGACACCCTTTTTCCCAGAAGTCCACGACGAGCTGACCAGTCCAGTCCGAGCTCGTCGACAGCCTTGGTGAGGACACCGAATAGCACGGCGTCCATCCCAGCTTCAGACAGAGCGGAGGGGGCGAGGTCACCTGAGCCCGACAGCTCCTCCACATCCAAAGCTACAAGGGTACCTCTTCTTGTAGCTCTTCATCGCTGATGCCGAACGTGACAAGGTCGCTCGCTGAAGCCGAGGGACGAAGATCATCGTAGGCGTAGCGGACAGGCGAGGACTCTACAGGTGGAGGAGGTGAGGCTCGCAGGGGCTGAGCCGACGTGATGTCACCAACCTCGGGGTGCCACCCTCTGCCCCGCTGTCTCTTGCGAGACGGGAGGGTGCGAGGGCTGGGGTCGCATCCTGAAAAGGACGCTATCCTGGCGCATAGAGCAGCCATAGTGAGGAGCTCGCAGAACAAGCACTCCAATCCTGAGAGTGCGGCCTCCGCATGAGGTAGACCCAGGCAGGTGACGCACTCTTCGTGCCTATCAGCGGCATGCAGGACAGCTCCGCTGATAGTGCAGTGGCGACCGGGCATGATGCTCCTCGTAGAATTTGCTCTTTCAGATGCCTAACCGGTACGGCGTAGGCAGGGGATTTCTCCAGCTGCACGCGATCTGATGCAGAAGGCTTCCAGTCAGGACCAGCAAAGGCATCGTCGCTGAAGGAGAAGAATCTAACTTTGTAGATGAAGGCGCCAGCATATATATACGCTGGCCCCGCCCATTCTGGCGGCCTTCGGCTAGAGTGACGCCCATTGGTCGCTCTAACAGGCGTTCTGCCGATTGGTTTAATCTAAACCACTGCAAGTGACCAATGGCCATTGCAGTTTCACTGCGTGATTTAATAGGCTTCAGTTAGGAGGAAATAGGAGTATTTCCCATAAGCGTCTTAGCAGACGCAGTACGAGTGAAGTATCGACAGGGAACCCCTTACAGTACTGTACACCCATCTATTACATTTTGCAAAGCACTTATTCTGTGCAGGGTCTGTGTAGGTTCCTGGTTCATAGGCAAAAAATTGGACAGACGGCCAGTCCATGACAAAGATGACAAACACATATTCATATTCACACTCATTCACAGTCTCCACTTCACCTGCCTTGTATGTCTTTGAATTGTGGGAGAAACTCTGAGGAACCCAACATCAACACAGAGAGAACATAAAAAGTCCACACAGAAGGCCTCCTGGAGCAGCTGGGATTAGACACGCTTTTGTTGGGTTTACTGCTTCAGGAAATTATTCATGTTCTTATTTTTTTAATTTATTTAAACTTTTTATTTTTTACAAGTCTTTTTTTTCTTTTGTTATGTAAAGAAATAGAAAGAAAAAAATTTTTTTTTCTTCTTTTAAACAAATTTGTACCAGTGTTTTGTTGAAACAAACTAATTTTAAGTTCGTTTTTCATTTCCATCTGTGTTGTGCAAATTTCATTGTGTCACTTCAGAACACTTTAAACGTAGTTCACAAGTCATATGGACCAGTTTCATGGTGCTTTTATGTCATTTTGGAGTATGAGAGTCCTACTCTTCATATCAGGATGTTTTCCAAAAATGCTGTGACTTAAGATGACATGGTTTTGTTTTCAAGAAAAATTCTACAAAAAGCAACAGCTCAAATAGTTCAGATTCTTAGTGAAATTAATATATGATATATTCTTTCAGGCAGATATTTGTTTGTGCAATGCTTATCTTCATGTCTGCGTCAAACGATCAGGATAGCAAACCTCTCAACAACCACCTCTCTGCTCTCAGCCTCTCTCCCCCTCCATTACCGCTGAATGACAGGCTGAAAAGTGCCTCAAGGAATGACTTCTCATTCAAACAATGGCCAGGACGTCTGTTTAATTTGCAGTTGAAGGGCATTAAGATAATAAATTCATTTAGTAAATCTCAGCAACAAAAGCCCGGCCATCTCTGCTTGGCTGGTTTGAGAGAGAGCGAGTGCCTAGTCTTAGGTGAGGCACATTCTCCTCCTATTCTTTTTTTTTTTTTTTTGGACTTAATTATTAGTTTTTAACCTAGTTATTATGCAAATTATCCTTTTCAGGGGCTTCAAGGTATTGTACTAATATTTCCCCTTTTAGTTTTTTTTTTTTTTTACGCTGACTGTTTATTAACGGTGATTTCAAAGTGTCTCATCACGGACACTGGAAATGAGGGTGAAACCATATTATGCAGGACCAGCATGGTCGATGACTCTAGTGTCCGGTGCCAGATTTGAACACCTTTTCCACACGGTTAGCTTCAGTAACCAGCCTGCCTCTGTCTCCCGGTCAGCTAACAAATTCAGACAGTGCAGTGGAGTGGGAAAAAACAATGTTTTTTGTTGTTGCTATTTCTGCTCCAGCTGACTCTCTCTTGTCATTAAAATGCTAAGGGACCAAAAGTTACAATTACTAAGTATTTTTCCTGCTAAATGGCCTCTAACACATTTCAAATAGCTCTCTACGCTGTAATAAACGCACATTTAATGTGCAAGTCTTACTTTTAAGAACAATTTCAACCTGATCTGATGCTTTGTACATTACTGTAAGGTTGGCTTGGTGTATTTTCCCCCCCACTATTAACACTGCTACAGTACCCAAAGAGAACTGGGTTCTAATTCAATTATAATTTGTAATGAATTACACTTAAATAATAAGCATAAACATTGTGCAATAAGTGGCTATGCAAAGAATTAGCCTTAAAATTGCAGTGTGCAAGATAACAGTGACAGAAAAGTAAAAATAATCAAATTCAGATTTCATTTTTATTATAATTATTATTAACTGTTAATATCTATGATTGTGAATAAAATAATTGTAATAAGTTCTAAACTTTAATCATGAATAAAAAATATAAGTAAAATGTAGACTTGCTAACACCTTCTGGCAGGGCTTTGGGAATCATTGGGACCCCATATAACTGTCACATCATCAGCAGTCTTTAACCCCAGAAATCGACTCCCATTAAGAAAAAATTTTGTCTGGTGGTTTTGTTTCTGCAAATAGTTGTCAGTGTGAAAACCCCTTAAAAACACTTATTACTCATAGTAAAATCACTGTAACTGTATAGTTTATAGTTATTGACTTGAATAACTACTTCATTTAAAGCTTACCGTATAAATATATATATATTTAGGTTACCTATAAAAAAGTAAATACAGCATGTGTTTGCAGTGTTGTTAGAGGCTTACAGAACAAAAGCCTACTCAGCATTTCTATGTAGCAGACACACCAAGAGAGTTTGTAAAACATATTTTCAGAGCTCAGAAAGAGCCAGCAAACACACTCATCCTGAAAAAACCCCAAGACTCTTATTGCTGCAAACTTGCTAATTCCAAATCACTTTCTCCTCGAAGTGAACCGGAGAAACCGATATAATACCAAGACAACACAACAAAGATGTGACCGCTTACATGACAACTAATGTGTTCTGACGTCCAAACCCTGGGAAAAAAAGAGAGAGAGAGAGGGAGAGAGAGAGAGAAAACGATAACGCATCTTTAAATATTGTGATTTGACTTTGAACAAAGTGACTTTTGAAGTGAAAGGAGCCGTTTCCCCCGTTTTCATTTTTCCCCCCTATATTTTAATGCTCCCCCGCTCTATCATGCAAATCCCCATTCAAATTATTCGAGTATTAGAGCCCTCAGCACTAATGTCACAGAGACAAAATGAGATGGGGGACTTAAGCACCTAACGAACAATGAAATTTCAAAGCCCTGGGACAGGACAATTAAGCAGCAGGCTTAGCCAATGATGAAAATTTATTGCTATCTAATACATATTTCTATTTTCTGAACACTAACCAATTTGAATGTGATTAAGGGGGGGAGGGGTCTGTTCATTAAAGAACAGCAGCTACAGAGGTCTATATTGGAGGGTCTTTTGATGTTAAATTACAAATATGCACATGAAATCTTATTTATTGTCTTTTTGGGCTGGCTTTGTTTCTTTCGGTGCCTCTTAAATGGTTTTTTAACCCCGCTCATGCCGATTCAATGGGGAAGTGCTAATGAGAGAATCTGAAGAGGGGACGCTTTTGGAGGTCTGGGATTGAGAATGTTACATTATCGTTTTATTCTCTGCTTTTTCCCCCTCTTTCATCTAAATGAAATTGGCCCTCTATTGTTCAGCCACTGGCCTTTTTGCTGTTATCAGAACCCTGGGGCTTGACACGAGCAGGGAACTTAGAAGGGTAAGAGAACCAGGAATGTCTTGGAACGACCATTGTGCTCGACTCAAGTCAGATATTCCTGATCTGGACGTTCAGCTCTTCATCAGCTCGTAATTCGCTCGTCAGGAGTGTGTTTTGACATAAATATGATCAAATGTCACCTAAAGAGCAGAGAACAATGGCTGGAAATGGCACCTGCACTATAGAGCTTCTAACAATAGTGTCTATCTGAGCGAAGTACTAATGTTAATTGCACACTTCTGATAATAGACCTCGAGACCGATGCTGAACATTTCGCTGGAGAAACTGTGATGGCGGAGGTCTACTCTAAGACGTCTTCAACCACCGAGCCGAGCGCAAAAGGGAGAGAGACAGGAAAATGAGAAATTCGGTATGGAATGCAGAGATACTGGGAACGAAGGAACAACGAGGTCTTTGTTATTTACCCGGACGCAAAAAAAAAATCCTAATTTTCAGCGCTATGGAGAGCGTTGTACGCACACATCTCCCCCTCTCTGTGCAGAGGGTATGTGCCGATTAATTCCCTTTAATAAATGCAGTCTCAGGCACAGTTTAACAGGGATAAAGGACATTTTCATTAACTTTCTTTATATTTAATGTTCAATTAGTCCTGGGTATAACTGGACACTAATAAGATGGAAATATGGGCAGGAATTAATGTTCCTTCAGGAATAGACCCCTTGATTGGTTTTCACCCCGTGGTGCTGCTGAACCCTCGGTCCACGGCGTGCACGACTGCCTGTATTAAAAAGCGCAAGAATGTTTACTGATGCATACGTGTATTTACATGCATTCATAAGATGACATTATGTTTACATAATATGATTTACAGATGCTGATTGAGGTTGATTTGATTTTGAAGTGGAGATAAATGTGAAGTAGCGATGCATTATAGGTTTCAAACACCAAGCAAGGTTTTCTAAGAAACGTCGTACTGCATGCAAAAACAACAAGACCGCTGTAGTATGAACGACTTGAATAGTATGTAGAAGGTACTTCAGAATAATATATACTTTATATAGGACAATAAATACTGATATGTACATATACCTGCATAGCATCCATTTGCACATTTATTTATGCTATTGAGTGATATTTAAATGTAGTTATGAAATGTTTCTGAAGGTAAATTACTTGTAGGGTCACACATAATTATTGGATTACAGTATCTCCCTGTAGTTCAGCACAATTTGTTATCTGTTGTTGAGCCAACAATTCTTTGTGGACTGAGTGTCTTAAGGCTTTAATGTTCCGCTCAGCACTATTTTCTCGCAAACCCCTTAAAGATATCAATTTCACAGAGATTGAAAATAGAGCAGCAATGAGACATGCTTTCACGCTAAACAGAAAAATATAGTGTCGGCGTCCTCCGATTTTCTCGGCAGTGGATTCTCAGCGCTTCATTGTTTTTGATGTGCGGTAATGGCAATTACAGGCCATATTCACGGCGTAAATTGAAACGGCACAGAGTGCGTCATCTATTTTGTGAATAATTTTCAAATGCGACCAAACACAGCCACATACTTTGGTTCACACAGAGAGAGTTCTGCATATTCTGCCACCTCTCTGCACGCGAAGCCACATCCTCTCGGATGTCTTCTAGATCATGCCGCCAGAGTTTGAAAGTCATGGCGGCCAGAGGAAAAGGCTGGCTCAGGGAACATATGAGGAAAGACCTACCGGGGAGAGAGGAAGAGAAAAGAGGGAGGGAGGGCATTAAAACAACTGGAAAGAAACATGGGCCAAAGGAAGCACGACCCTTAAGTTTCTGGCTTGTGGAAAAGCATCGAGAGTGTGACTTTCTGAATCCCTCCCTGTCTGAGAGGGAGACGGGTGGGAGGCGGACGGGGAATCCCGAAGCAGCCACTGAGAGGACCTGTTCTCTGGGAGAGGAAACGAGAGGGAGAAAAAGAGAGTGGGAGAGAGAGCTGGTCAGTGTCCAAAGACAATGACCTCATCACTGTGTGCCATCACGAACGGAGGGCATGGCCACTTCACACCCTGAAACCTAAAACCGTGTTTACACCCACTTAAGGTCATGATAGAGCAGGCAAATTCCTGCTAAAACTTTTTATGCGAGTGCGGAGTCTGGTTGCATATTTCCGTTCAGAGAAAAAGTTTCAAATAGGAAATGCAGTGTCAGTTACTAGTAGGACTAACACTCATCAAAAAACATATAGACAAAATGTAAAATATGAAGTTTTTTTTAAATTTGCTAAATACGCATTGCATAACATAGTTTATTTTATGAAATAAGTCAAATTTTGTCATGCGAAGTTGCAATTCCAAGATTCCAAACACTTTGCAAATCATATTTTCACAAGAAATTAGAAAAAGATTTTAGTCACAATTACAAAAACAGAACTGCAATTATGAGATACAAGGAGCATTGTAGAACATGGTGTCAAGTTGTCAAATATAAATAAAATTATGTCATGCAAAGACACAAAACACAAAATAAAGTTGCAGTATTTTGAGATGTTAAGTTGAATTACAAGATATTAAGTCATTGTCTCCTTTTTAAAATAATTTAGCAAAATAAGAAGGTTTAATTACAAGGAAATTTAATCGCAATTTTAAAATATAAAGTCACAGTTTTAATGCTTAATGCTTTAAATGAATCAGGCATTCCATATCTGTGCGTGTCGCACAAAGGTGTCAGTGAAGCAAGCTCCAGTCCTAGCTCACTGTAGGTAAAATATATTTGAGAACATTCTAGATTGGAACGAGGGCATGACCTTGTCGCGAAAGGACACAAGAATCATGACCTCTTAAAACAGCCTTAGGGAGCACTGTAAATCCATGCTGTTGTCATGTGTCACTGTGCCAACAAAGCGCAAGTGTTCCCCCGGTTTCAACACAGACACACAGGCATTCAACACGAAGCCTATATTCCTGACCACAACCATAAATATCTCTAATTGAAGAGGCATGCATAGGCAAGGGTGGGTGGAGGCTGAAAAAAAACGAAGATTTACCTCTTTAAAGACACCTCAGCCTTACTCTGGATGAGTGATGTTGCTATTTAGCGCGTAATTTCGCCCAGCGAGACGAGTGGCCATCTTTAATGTGATTATTAAGGGAAATGAGTGCGTCAGATCAGATAGGGCCGGCGTTTTAATTTGCCTCCCATTTTGTCTGTTAGTGATGCACAAGGCTCCCCCGGGGAGACACGGTGATAAAGAACTTCAGCGTAAATAAGCAATTCCTCTCCTTGAGCAGAACAGATAAACAACAAACGCATAACAACACACAATTCAGCATGCAGCAGGACTACAGAGCTAGTAAATGGGAACTAAATGCAATGTATAAACTGTACAAACTCACTTTTGAACATATATTTTAAAATTAGGGATGCACTATATTAAAATTATTACCGATGTTGATTGTTACGGTAAGGATGATAAAGGCAAATGATACATGAGCATAAGAAACTGTACTATAACTATAACTGTACTGGATGATAACACTATTTATGTTGCTGTCATATTATCTGCCGCTTTAAATAGCTCTTTAAAGCAGAATGAATTCTGATTGGCTGTTTGTTGTGAACTCTGCTTTTCTTCTAAATTTAGAACAATTTTTAATACCATGTCTTTTTCCTTATTATTATCCTTGGTGTGAACTTAACCGATAAAGGGTAAGCTATTAAAATGTCTTATTATTTTGCCTAAATTAATTAAAACTACACTACTACAAGTGAATTTAGACATCACAGCATTATTATGTATACTATAAAAAATGTAAATAATACAAATGTATATGCAGAATAAATGTAAAAAATAAAAAACAAGGAAAAAACCCGTCTAATATGTCAAAAATTCTAATATTAGCCAATGACTAATATATTGTACATTTCAAATAATCCCGATAATGAAATTTACGTTTACATGAGAAACTACAATAAAATACAATAAAATGATTCTGTGCAGCTTGTTTCAGCTTGAAAGTGGTCTAGGTTTACGATTGGCATAATTAAATAACGTCCACTTCGCATTTGTTAGGTGGATGGCATTTCAGTAATTAAAAACAAATAATTGAATTCCGCAAAGTTCCAAACCACAATTCAATAATTAACTCTTAAACTTTGTGGCTTAAGATTTGGTGCTTGTCTAACGCGAAGCACCAATATCTGCGATTATGGGGCTAATTTGTGTGAAATGCCCACTTACGTCTGACAAGCCTATAGTGATATTATCAGTTTTACAATTAACTAACAATAACAGATAACCTTGGAATCTTCCTACACTCATAGCCACAGTAATCGGCCTCCAGTCGTGCCCTGTATTGTCTACGGATGAGAACGTACTGCGGAGATTTCACTGCAATTAAAATGCATACAATGCCATTTAGAGCAGAACAAGATGTTTTTGTTTGACTGCTTCTGGGTGATCTGCTTTTTTTATGGAGACAGCCATGGCTCGGGTGGAGGGGAGGAGGGTGGGAAAAGTGGAATGGATTTCTTGATTAAAAATGGCCTTTTTCCCCCTTCTCTTCGCTCGCAGGCACAAGGAACATAGACATGCGGAAAACATGCCGTGAATCCATATGCCTCAATATAAAGTGTTGCATCATTGTTAATTCCGTTCATTAGTCTCTTCCTAGATGGAGGATTTAATTTGAGGTTGTCTTTTAGAGAGCTGGCGAACCAAATTGAATTTGCAGACACCTCTCCACACACCGACGTCTGTGTTGTCAACCTCTCCTCAATTCATTTTTTTGAGCCGCTCAATAAATCAACTGAGATTACAAACAGAGTTAAAGATAGGTAATTAAATAGAGACCCTTCAGTCGGTCTCTGGTGCCTTCTCACACTCGTAAACACAAAGGCGGTGCACATACAGAGTGTTTTATTCACTATTGTATAGTAAAGGTGCGTTTATGACAAATCAATTGTGTTCTGGCCAGACTGGAAGTTACCATTTGTAATGTAATTTACATTCCATCTAGAATAGAATGACATGTTGGCTTTTAAACGGTCAATACATTTCAAATATATAGTACAAAATTACATCAGATAAGACCCAAAAAGCTGTTTACTTTGATGCCTTTGGTTTCTAAAAACTTTCATTAAAAAGATAAATAATATGCTTCGTGTTTTAAATAACCCTTTCAATTTTAGAAGTCAGGTATTATATTACTGTATTGTGAATATAAACATAATGGGGTTGAGAGCAAGCCATAATAATTTTACAATATTGCACAGTATTCTACATATTCCTGAATTACAGTCCCCTAGCTATATATAAATAATAATAGCATTAAAAAATACTGCTTTAAAAACTCAAACAACTATTGTACAAGGTGAATAGTCGGGATGAACT
>JAUMHP010000060.1:12509410-12520649 GCA_032361065.1 Enteromius trimaculatus
TATCTATCTATCTATCTATCTATCTATCTATCTATCTATCTATCTATCTATCTATCTATCTATCTATCTATCAAAAACTTCATTAGTACAGGAGTAAATAACCTGTATTAACACCTCAAAGTAACACTACTGTTAATCTTCTTAAACAGTCTGATCCATTTGTGAATGTTGTATAAAGATATATGAGGATACCATCCTAAATCTTTAAATCCAATCATCATGTTTTGTGCTACTGCAACCGTAAAGCAAAGAAAACTGAAATCTCTTTGGTAGTGGCACTCTGACATACTGAAACTAATCTGAGAGCATGCGGAAAAAAATGCATATAAATCAAGCTGGCATCATGGTAAAGACCTTTTTTCCCCTTTTGCCAAGTCCCAGTCAGCTAAAGACAAGACAAAGTGTTTTAAATGGAGACTTGTGTGAGTGAAAGTAAACTGGTTTGCTACTGTCAGGAGTCTACTTCCTTTGGATGTGTGTGCGTTTCTATCTGAGGTACTCTTCTTCTGAGAGACTGTCCAGGCTCTCGTCATCACTGCCCTCCAGTTCGGGAAGATCTCCCCACAGCAACAGGTTCTGCCCTGTGAAAGAGACAGAATTGTATTATTTATTTTTAAAACACGTACCCCCAGTTTCACAGACAAGGCTTAAGCTAGTCCCAGACTAAATGACATGTTTAAGTTGTCTCAGATGGAAAATATCTTGCTCTGACATATCTTATAACATGTTTTGAGTTAAGATGCACACCTGTAATATTTTCTTATGAGGCATTTTTGTAAAAGTTGCTTAAATATCTTAATTTAACTAATGCCTAGTCCTGGCTTAAGCTAAGCCCCGTTTGTGAAACCGGGCCTTAATCATTTATGTCTGAAATACGATCTTTACACTAACATTCAAACGTTAGGGTGTATAAGATTTGAATACTTATTTTAGACAAAGACACTAAAATTGTGAAATATTATTACAATTTAAAACAACTGATTTTACTTTAATATACACTCAAATTTAATTTATTCCTGTGATGGCAAAGCTGAATTTTTAGCATTATTACTCCAGGCTTCAATATCACACGATCCATCTTAATAGGCTAAATCGCTGCTTAGCTAAATATTTCTCATTATCAACATTGAAAACAGTTGTGCTGCTTATAATTTAGGTGGAAAAATAAAAAATACTTTCAATCCAAGTACAGAATTCATTATAAACAATTATTTTGTTTGCTGACATTTTTGATAAATTTAATGAATTCTTGCAGAAGAAAAAAAAAAAAAAACTATGCCAAACTTTCTAAAAGTAGTGTGTGTGTAGTTAAACGAAATTTAAATTTTCGTTTAAACAAAATAAGGTTTTGTATCAGAATATATTGTTTGAAGTGGAATTATCTGAAAAATTTACATGGGGTACATCATACTTTCATTGGTTTAGTTTTTTTGATGGCTATGAGCAGATAACTTTTGAAACAAAGTTATGCAAAAGCTGTGTGATCATAACCAGAGGGCATAGACAGTGTTTTTGCATCAGATGTCCCAAACCTGTTGCATCCAGTCTATTGATGGTGGACACAGCCTCACTGTTGAACATCCAGAAATGACCATTGTTGCAGGACAGCAAGCAGGGCTTGCATGGAGCCACCACGTGATATCCCACAACATTCCCACTGAATGTGCAGAAAGAGCCAGAGAGACAAACAAAAAACACCTGGTTCAAATGCTTTGTGAGACACAACGAAACAGAACAGAAAATGGCTCAGTGTTAACAATGGACTGAACTTCGTAAGTTTGAAGCCAACCTAAAGTCTAAAAATGCTGCAAAGCAAATAAAAAAGAAAAATAAACTATCATTTAAAGGTTTAAGTTTGATGATATTTTTAATGTGAAAGAAATACTATTACAACCTTTAAATATGACATTTTTATTGTAATGCAAAAATGTAATTCGTCACTCTAGTCATAATAATAGTTATTCTAATATCCTTAAACTATTCTCATATTTATTGGTCAATACACTTATTATTATTAATGTTGAAAACAGTTGTGCTGCCTAATTTTGTGGCATCACAGATGCATTGTCTTGTGAAAGAAAAAGTTAAAAGAACAGTTTTTGTCTTTTATATATGTATATATACACATTTATACATACATATATATGTATATTTACACACATACATATATATATATATATATACACACACACACATACACGTATATTCATATATATCTTTTGTATAACATTATACATGCCTTTGTAACATTTGACCAATTTTATGCATCCTTCCTGAACCAAAAATATACATTTCATGAAAAAAGTACTGACTAAGATTTTAAATGGTACTGTACATTGCCATATTTGTTATTACTAAATGCTGTACATCCATACACTTACAATACAAGTAAAAACAACAGTAGTTGTATTATTTATAAATATACTTTACCATTTCAAACAAGCAATATCTCTTAATTTGCATTTGCAGCTTTCAGTGGAATAGCAGCTTGCCACAAAATCAACTGTCCTAAATAGGGACACAGGCAACACAGACTATTAGGATCATGATGAGCACGTTTACATACAGTATGTGAAATCTGATGAAGGAAACCTCACCGATTTGGTGGTATGTCGGTTGAGAACAACTCTATTTCCGTATCAGCCAAAAGTACTGCTTTCATCCCTCTCATGCACAGCAGACTGTCACAGTATATACAGTTAACTTGAGTCACACACTTATTCTTGAAATTTGAAGTAGACATTGTTGAGTTGAGATCCTCTCAAGTAAAGCTCCTAACAAAACGCCGGTTCCTGTTGATTTAAATAGAGAACAAAGAGTCACCACCTGCAGTGAAAGCTACAGCAGATGTTTAACAGACGACCTGCACCTGCCTAGCTAGCTAGCTGTGGCCTGTTTGCACCTGTATTACCTTAGCAGTTTCTCCAAGCTAAAGTCTACTGATCCCCAAAACGGAAAAGCCCTTCAAGTGAACACTATAGGTGTAAATCACAGTAAGTAAATTCCAGCTCATTTTACGCTTCTGTTAGAAGAGGCTGAGAAAAGCTGCCCCTTTCCCATTAAAAAGCTAGCTAGCTACCTAAAATATGACCTTATTTTTTTACAAAGCATGACATAAAACCATTCTTACCTGTTACCGGATATCAGATCGTTCTTGATCTAGGCGGCAGAGAAACACATTGTACTACGGTACAATCTCTCTATAGTCACAACAGGGTTTAGATTGCTAAGCTACGTTTGTTTACGTCCGTGTCAAAGCGGATATACACTTCCTGAAAGGTTTTCAAACAGCCCGATCTCTAACGCTGATTGGTTGCAAATTACCATATATCACACATGATTGGTCAGCCTAAATTCCTTAGATGATTGGTTGGAGTTCTTTTCCGCAAACCACAAAACCACTAGGGGACGAAATCCGAGTCGTTTGTGCAAGTCGGTTCTTTCGAACGAATTGATTCAAAAAGTGTTCAGTGATTTTATTATCATCATAACGTGGTCCCTGGCATCCCGTTGTGGTGGATTACACGTTTAAAAAATGAACCATGTAAGTTATTTTGATTTAATATTATTATTAAGTGTGTTTAATGGCGTGTATTTTAAGATAGCTTGTTGCAGCATCGATTCAATACAGCAATACAGTTGTTTAAAACTTACAAATTATTTGCATTTAAATTATTCATTATTAGATTTAGATAGATTGGCCGAAAAACTTTTCCAAGTTCTATTCATTTGTTCAAACCATCTGGTGAATTCGTAAATGAAGCGTTTAGTTCGATTTGTAAGACCGAGTTTGTGAACCGGTTCATCTGATTCAAGATGACTCGCCATGATTCATTCACGAATCCGACGTCGTAGAATTTATTATTTATTTTTGAATAATAAACAATTAGACAAAAATAATTTCTGATGATTATTAAACTTATTATTTTCAACATCACGACGACATAAATTAAAAGAAAAAATAACAGTCAAAAAAAGGAAGGCGGTAAAACGACAGATTGTAAATATGTAAAGTGATTTAATTCATTCAAGCCTTTAAAATCAAAGACATAACACGGACTTATGAAATAAAACAGTATTAATTCCTCAGAAATGTATATTTTGGCAATATGATAGATTCATGTCCTGTTCGTGGGTTATAACCAATGACAATAGAGAGGGGCTGTTCTTTCTCTTCCATGAAAATAGGCGGGGTTTGAGTTTGGGAAATTCAGAGAATAGCGTAACAGCAAAGTCTTGAGGGAGAAATCTGGTAAATGAAACTCGATTTTAGACATGGAAATCGCCTTTTAAGGTAAGTGGTTGATCGATTCAGTTCACAGTATGTGATACGGGCGCGTTAGGCATTAGAGAAACCTCCGCGATCCTCCTGATGAAATGCAGGAATCTCCTTAAGGAAAGCCCTGCCTGAACTATTCAGAGTCATCAGGGGCCTCTCTGCTTTTCACATCACGTTACTCGACAAACTCCCTCTTGATGCTCATGGCCTCTTTCATTTTAGGACTAGTGATTTAATGTGTTTAACAACCTTCGGGGTTGGCAGTGTCGATTTAAACGTGTTTTACATGATATGATAGACAGGGTTAAAGTGCTCTTTAACCTAATCCTCCCATGTGTCCAGTATACTGTATCTTTAATGGTCTTAGATTAAAAAATCATAAATGGCAGCAAGACAAAATGATTGATACTGGGTTATATGTATGTGTGTTTAATTGATGTTTTATTATGTGAAAAGACATACGGTACATAAGTTACTATTCATTACTAAAATGCTGCAATGTCAGAATAATATAATTTCACATTTTGCTATTTAATATGCATCGTTTTACATTGTTCAAACACTGTAAAGATGAGCTTTTATGAGGTTGAACGTCTGTTTAAAACAAAACGAAAATATTTTGAGGAAGTTTACTGGAAGGAACTAGTCTTTAGAAATCTGATCCAGTGAACTTTTCTCTGCCCCGTGTGTGTGTGTGTGTGTGCGCGCGCAGGTTGCAGTAGTGTGATGCTGGGAAGTCTAATCCATGCCTTCATCCAGCACTGAGAAGCCTCTGTAGCCTCACTCACCCGTCTGACTGCCGGAGGAAGGCTGAAACTTTTGAAGGCGCTGCGTTTGGTCGCGCGGATCCAGTGTGAGTGAACGGTGGGATGAAACCCTTCCTCGCGCCTCGTCACGGACATATTCAACCTAGGAAGCCAACGGCAGCTCCGACTAATAATGCGGCGTGATTGATCATCGGCAGGAGACAATACCCATCTACTGCTCTCCATTCCTACATATTTACTGGATATCTGTAGACGAAGTGCGGGCGAAAAGGCATTTGTTCTGCGGTGGTTCTCGCTGTGACAGGACTTGATCAATATGACGTCTCCGGCTAAATTCCGAAAGGACAAGGAGATTATTGCCGAATATGAAACCCAAGTTAAAGGTAAGTGAAATATCGCATTCTTCCACGGCTGCCATTGTGTTTTGTTTTGTTGGTTAGGTTACAGTGCGTACATGTGGCGCAAACGCAGTCACAAAAGCCAAAAAAACGTTATTTATACGACTTTGTGAGAAACAATGCTAGCTCTTCTCCACATGTGGCAATGTGTCCTAACGGAATGAATGATAGACGTGCGGTCAGTCGTGTGTGAGAAGCGATATCGTCAATAGATGCTAACCTAGTTTTTACTATTCAAACCGGAGTTGGGTTATTTATGTGGTATTTGTGCTGTTTTTGTTTCCCTCAGTCAGCTTGTGTAGGTTGCTACGTATAGACAAGGCAGGGCGTTTTCTTTTGCCCTACGTGTCTCAATACGAGCTGCTGTGGTGCTGTGTTCAATTGATTTTGTTTTAAACATGCCTGGCTAGATGACAGTATGTTTTGCAGCAGAAAAGAAATGTGGCAACACGTTTAAATCCGTTTTGATTTTTATCTGACCCAAAAGCTGCTGTGGCTTGGCACCACTGAGCGGGAACGAAGTAAAGGTGTGATGCTTGGTGACAGCTCGGTTGCGACTGTAACCTCATCAGTGGTGCCCTTACACGCTGCTGTAACAGTGCAAAGTGTAAGTTTGGGGTGTTTTCTCATTTTTTTGAGTAGTAATGAAGTAATTGTAACAATACGCCATGCATATTTCTTCACTCGCACAGATGTGTGTACGCAACGCGTGTTTTTGTCTCTCTGGAGGGATTCCGTTCCCATAGAAACATCTATCTGATGAAGTGAAACGAAGCTGTTATTAATTGAAAGACGAATTGGATGATTCACTTCATTAGTGAAGCTCCCTATCATGTTATTTACTAGATCCTGCTCTATTGTGTGTTTGCCCGGTTACTGGCACTTTGAATAGAGCAATTGAGCAGCCTTTGCCTGTTGCTGGTGAGTCTTCATTAATAAGAGCCAGTGAGTTTCTCATCTATAAGAGTTTACATTCAAGCAGGTCATTGTGACATACAAATATTGATTCACAAAACCAGAGCCTGCTTTAGGGTGTCTAAGTGCACGTTTTGCATGTAACTGCCTAGGTATGATGGTTTTAGCTAGTTATCTGGCTGGTTTTGGAAGGGTTTTTCTCAGGTTTTTTGGGCAATGAGGCTGGGAGACCGTCTTAAACCAGCTAGGACAAGCAAATCATATTGTTTAGTCAAGCTGCAGCAGTTTATATGGGTAACTGACAAATAAAAATTGGACTGTGTCCTACATTAAACTTAACAAATGACATGAGATAAAATTATTTCCATTCTTACCGTTACAAATAGCATGACAATGATGTATCTTCAATGTTTAGAGGTTATTTTTTTGTTTTTTACGTTTTTGTTGTCACTCAATAGGACATTAACCCCCAGTTTCACAGACAAGGCTTAAGCTAGTCCCAGACTAAATTGCATGTTTGAGCTGTCTCAGATGAAAATATCTTGTCAGTGTCATTGTTCTGTGTTAAGATGCACACCTGTAATATTTTCTTATAAGGCTTTTTTTGTAAAAGTTGCTTAAATATCTTAATTAATTAAACGAATGCCTAGTCCTGGGTTTAAGCTAAGCCCCGGAACCGGGCCTATGTCAACTACCTGTATACGTAATGAAATGGGTATTTTAAAACGGTGAGAAAGTAAAAGAAATCTTGAAATTAATTTTCAAGTCAGTGAAATGTAAATGTAAATAGTTATGCTCTGCTCACTGGACTCACTAAAGAGCTGCAATATCATTTAAAATAAGTAAAACATATTGTATAATTAAAATAGTAACAAAATCAATCTTTTATAAATCATTAATCTGAGATACTGACTATATAAAAGAAATAATAATTTTAATTCCTCAATTCCGGCACTTGTAATTTTAGTAGTTGATAAACAACAATTACAGCAGTTGTCTTTAGCGACTTTTACAGAACTGCAAAGAAATCTTATTCGCAGAACACTGATCTGCTCTTGTGCGAAGAAAGACTGTATTTCAGTTTATAAATGTAGGCTAAATCTATAAACCTGATATTAATTATTGTTCCTCCTTCAGCTCCTCTCTCTGGATGCTGTGTCATATCACTTTCTCTTGCCAATTTGAACCCCCTGCCTCCCCCACAAGCAAATCCCTATTACTCTACCATGCCTGGAAAAAAATGCTTGTAGATCGGTTTGCTCAATAATCTTGAGCTGACAGGATCTGGAAAGGAACAATAATAAGCATGATTTCTTCTCTCAGGAATTGCAAGGGCGCACGCTGAAAAAATGGCCTAGGTTTCGAAAGCAGCCATGCCTAGTGAAACATCCCTGATTTGGCTAAATAATCTGTCATGAATTAGTGGCAGAAGTGGAAGCAGTAATTGCTTGGTGATCCATCTCTGTGCTGAGGCAACCAGACATGAGGAGAAAATCTGAAACTGGAGAAGTCAGAGAGAGACACATCAAAGCTACATACAGTTCTAACTGGATTTTCATTGATTAACATCAGCTTGATGTGAAACGTACAGTTTTTCCATTGAAATCATCATGTTTTAATACTCAATGCCCTGGAGTTGGTGCTGGTATCTTAAGCATTTAAAAATCCAGTGGATGCATGGTTATTCATTCTGACACTTGTTTGCCATTCTCAATACCTCAGATTCTCCATTCAGATATTTTATAAAGGAATCGACTTAAAGGCTCAGGTAAGAGCTTCTACTTGAAAGAACTAAAGGAGATAAAAAGAATGGGCTTGACGTTTTTAAGGTTTGGCGGGAAATGTACAGCTGTTTTTCACCACAGCTGGTTGGAAGGATTGGATAATGTAGCTATAATCCCTCAGACATGGGAAGAGAGCCTGTCAAGCTATTGAAAAGTGACTATGCATTTGAAGCTGTGGGAAAACTAAATGATTGACTGCTCTAATTGGCATTGGTAAAAGCCTAGATGCTTTGCTCCCCCCTATGTGCGGAGCCTTTATAACAATGGAAAGAGAACCAAAAGTGTTTGGACAGATTGATTTAATGAAGGTTTAAACATGGACACTTCCTTTATTCATATGGACATTTATTCATTCATATTAGTTCTTGTAATTTATAGATGGCAGAGAAACCATATAGTGCAAAATAGATTAGGTCAGGCGTTTTTTGTAGATGAATTGATTTTAATAGTATCTTGACGCCTATGTATGTAGGTCAATGTTGAATTCAGTTTGAAGTGCTGATGCTGGTTTTTGGGGGAGGGTGCGAAAGCCTGCTAACATTTTCCCTCTCTACATATTTCAACAGAGTTTCTCGCATTTCCCTGTTTGCGTGTCAGTAATGACCACGTTCATCCAGTTTCAAGGCCCAAAACAGAGTTTAGCTTTTGATTGCATCTTCTTTGTTCTCTATCTCCCTCTTTGACTGTGCGCTTCTAATTCTGCAACAGCATGTGTTTCTGCTGACAAGTGAAATAGTGAAGTCTCCACGACCCGAGCAGCTGTTATTCGGCTCTATCTGGCAAAAAAGAAAGAAAAAAAATGGAATGAGAAAAATCTTGGTTTCATTTGCAGTGTTTTTTCACACATCTGGAGCATTGGAGCTGACAGGGTGAGATATTGATTGGTCGGAGAGACTGAAAGATTCAGAGCCTGATCCAATCAGAGACATCAACATGAATATGTGTTAACATTAGCGATCGATTTATATATAGCCCAGGCTGATTGATTGCATGCTCATGTGTTGGTCTCATTTCTGATTGTGTGTACTATACACCAATATCATATCATCATCAATATCATCTTTGCTTTAGACCATTTTGCTTTGAAGGATGCGTTTAAATGGAATTGTTCCTTAGTGATCACTCCTGAAAGCAGCAGAACCTCTTCCAGCCCATTCCAATATGTTCAGTTAATCTGTGAGGTCGATGATGAGAAAGTCATTTAGGTTTTTACGGCTCTGCATCAGCCTTTGTTTACCCACGCTGCAGCTGCAACGAATCGTTACGTTTCCACTAATCTCTTCTTGTCCTTTTTAATACCCTTCCTATAACGAGTGTGCCTCAATTAGAACAGGCCAGCATTGATCCGTGGCTCCCGCTCCGGCCAAGTCGCTCCACTTTAGCTCTTAATGAGTCTGTGGGCTGGATGGTGTGCCCAGCGCAGAGCTAGAATACAGTATGCAAATGTACTTTTATGTGGAAATGCTGACTTGATCTGAAATAATCTTCCCCAGGAAGGAAGTTTGTTGTAAGGAAGAAGAGGAGAGGAAAGAGGGGGAGACAGTGCACAACACGCATGCATTGTTGCTATTGTGTGCTTCTGAATTGGAAACTCACCCCCGATTTTTGGACTTCCTGTCAGAGGACCAGCCCTGAGGGAGCTGACCTGGATCACGGTGAAGGTTTCTTCTGTAATCGGAATAAATTGTTGATCTGGTCCAGATATAAGTTTTTAACTTTAACCAATGAATCATCTGCGTTACCCACATGACTCTTTCCTTTTAGATACAGGAGAAATGTTCGGTTCCCTCAGTCCACCAATAGACAGACAGAGCACAATGTTTGTGAACGCAATAGAAAGCCCATAATTGACAACAGATGCCTGATCTCGCTGGATGCGCATGGTTAGATGCAACTGTTACCTGACATAGAATAGGAAGGAATGGAACCATAATCACACCCCTTAAAACTCATTAAACTGTTTGCACTGCATCAGCATAATTTACTGTGGAAATTAAAATGGCTGTATCGAATTTCTGTTCCCTCTAATTAGTCTTCCACTGTGCTTCTCAACAAATAAACACCAGGTGAAGCCCAATCTGAATTTAAAAACTCTGCGAGACTGGATCAGAAACATGCAGATGAAGATCAAGGGAAGGTGCTTGCTCTGTTTAACTGCCCTCATGAACCTGTTTTCACTTACAGGCTTGCTCAGGGACCAGCTATTTCCAACTTCCTATTCATTTCTCTATATATTAGCAAGCAAGCAATTCATTTTCGTTGCTCATCTCCCTGATGAGTAACGCTGGACTAAATAATGCGATTTCTCTGTCAGTCCGTGTTAAATGTCCTGAAGTCCAGAAGACCTTCAAACAGGCACGGTAAAGTCATCAAGCACTTTCCCGGCGTTCTTCCAAGGGAAGGTGTGGGGGAGGGTTGGAGAGAGCCTGCAAAGTGGAAAACCATTTACATTCTGTCTTCTGTCCACTTCTTTGTCAGACTGAAACGGGCAGTCTTGGGTTTTAGTGGACTTTTGCATTCTGCATGGCAGGAGATGACGTGCCAGTTGGGGATGTCAACTTTTAAGACCGGGAGCATTTACTCAGTTTTTACTTTTAAAGAGGGGATCAAATGAAAGAGGTCAGAGTGCATGCTGTGGATGTCCTCCCATATGTTTCAGCTGTCCTGATTGGAGGATGCCAGCCAGGAAGAGGCTTACATTTTAACAAGTGCCAATTATGGATTGCTTTTCACAGACATGGCAGTTTTCCATTAGTTCCTCCTTTGAGGATGTTGCGTTTCCGCAAGCTCAATTAAGTAGGCATTTATAAATGTTAGAATTGTTGCAGTCTGAATGTGGTGCAACAAGGTGTCTGTTTAAATGCTTTCTTATTGATGGTTCATATAAAAAAAGTCCATTAAAGTAACATTTTTTTGCACCACTCATAACACCAAATAGAAGTACAAATTGCTCGATAAACAAGTTCAGTCTTCATTGGTTGTTTTTGCAATTCTAAAGGCAGCCCCATAGTTGTTTTTTCAATGTGCACACTTCACCTTCAAAGGAGAAATTTAGTAAAAACAAAAAAAGAAAAGAAGGGGTGCACAACACTAGTA
>JAUMHP010000060.1:12543341-12555776 GCA_032361065.1 Enteromius trimaculatus
GACTACCGACAACGTTGACCGGTTAACGTTGATACGGTCAACCACCGGTCAAACGGTCATCGGTTAACATCCCTAGTCCTGGGATTGTGTTTTTTTTTTTTTTTTCATGCAGGTGACCCTCATTGGGAAGCTTTTTACCAGGCTTTTGTTAATATGCTTTATAAGTACAGGCTTTTATTTATAGATCTATTCTAGGCTTACACTGAAAAAATATATTATATTACATTTATTGATTGATTGATTGATTGATTGATTTTTTTAGCTGGTTGCAAACACATACATACGTTTAAATTAAAACAAAATGTTGAAAGTTAGTCTGCGAAATTTACTTAAATATAACTAAAATAAATTGATTGCAACCACTTACCTCAAAAAATGTAGTTAATTATAAACTTATAAACTTTTTTCGATGTGTTAAAATTTTTGGAAATTACGTGTCTATTTCTCATAACTTATATATATATATATATATATATATACATACATGCATACAATTTTATTTATTACATATATTTGTTATTTATTTATATACATTTTTTTAATAAAAAAAAAGAACTAAAGAATAGTGTAAAATAAAAGGGATATAAAAATAAAAAGAAAATCAAGCATTTTATTTTGTGTCATTTGCAGTTTGTCAAGTTATGTTAAAATGTTATTTGAAGGATGAAAGTAGTATTAACAATACAAAGAAGTCTTCTTTTTAAAATGCAGTTTTCATCACATTATTTCCAGCGCAGAGTTGTTATACCCAACACGTTATTTGAGAAGTGCAAAAAAAAAAAAAAAAACGACACTAATGGAAATGACATTCAGCAAGAAGATATTATATTAAATGATCTAGGTAGATCTGTAGTTGAAGAAACACTCATGTACAGTAGAAACTGTGTTTTGTTTTTTTGTTTTTTTTTCGCAGCATGCCCGATTAATTCCACAGCCTCTCTTCCCATCATGAGATCAATCATGAAACTGATCTCACATCTCGGTGTCTCTCTTCCCTGCTGTCTATCTGCTTCTGTTGACACATGGCTTATGTTTGCTCAGATGTGAGTCTCAGTTAATGCACGATGGGACTGTGTTCCAGTGCATGTAAAGCACACGCAAATACAATGTGCGCTTTTTCTAAAGTTTCCTTTTTAGTTTGGAGGAACGTCTCAGAGGATATATACCGTAAAGTGTTGAGTGCAGGTAAACCACTGTTCACCCACACAATTCACCACTGTTTCCTCACAAATACAGCGTCTTGCCCAGCTTTGGGTGTGTGCAGCATCCGCTTAGAGAACCGTAATTTAATAACATCTTTATTTATGTAGTATTAAACGGATGTGTGGATCCGAAGCCTTCTCGGGCAAGCTACTAAATCATCGTTACACTGACGTTGTGCTTTAAAATCTTAATGTGCTTTTCTACCGTGACTGAGAGGGCCATCTAATTCCCTCCCCAACACAGTGGCACTTCAGGTTAGAGAAAGAACACTCTAAACCTGCAAAGTTTTATATTACCAAGCTTCCATCATGCACACATGTGGCCACAATTAAGATGCTCATATACCGCTGATGTGTGCGGGTTTGCTAGCGCACGAGTACCTGTGAGTTTAAGGTATAGAGCACTTCGATTTATCATCAGCTGTCAGTCTAGTACGTGTTTGTTTTTTTTAGCGCTGCCCCTGGTAGAAACTGCAAGGTAAGCAAAGTGTGCAGCTGAGTCTTGGAATAGACATCAGATTGTTTTGTGAGCCAACAAAATGGCTATGAAATTGAAAAGTGCGTAGGATGTTTAAGTGAGGTAGGCCTAGGTATTATAAAGTGGAGATGCACAATATGTTAAAAAATGTGTAAAAAAAATTGCATTAGCTTTTAACAGATTGGTTGCAGTTGTGAGTTAATACAAATGTTGCTGGTTGTGTAATATAGGTACATAATGTATTATCACTATATCAGTCAATATATTTCCGAGTCGAATCGTGTGATATAAATCTTTGAGGTAGCAGCTAGTATCACTGGGTATGAGAATCGATATTATATATATCGTGATGAATCTTCCAATTGAATCTTTAAACCCCGTTTACACCAAGCATGATAACTATAAAGAGAACTATATTAACATCCACACTCATTTAATGATATGGTCTGTTTATTCTAAGAGAAGCGTGTCTGCTGCTTGAAATTCTCGAGCTCATGAGAGCAGGATGGATTCTGATTGGCTATCAATATTTGTGTTGTTCATCAGCTGTAAAAAAAATAGTTCTGGAAGTGATTCCAGTGATATCATTATTGTTATAGTTTTGGTATGAACTCTGCTATTCTGTAATATTGAGAACGATTTCTAGAACTATATCTTTATAGTTATTATGCTTTGTGTGAACAGGCCTTTACACCATGTCTGAGCTACACGCACGCTGTGTGTTTTTGTATTAACTAGCCTCGAAATTATTACTTTAGAAGCCATTTCTATTTGGTGCAACAACATACAAACTGTGTGACAGTTATGTGCTTAAACTCATATTTGACCCTTTAACATTGAATAAAGTATCATATTGCGTGACCTTATACTGAAAGTAACAACAGATAGCTTACCTCAGATCTTGAATTAGTTATTGAACATAACATGAAAATAATTGTTGGCTTATCATATCCCCCAAATGCCAGTATTCCCATCCATATTATATGTATTCATTTTTTAACTTATTATATTTGTTATATTTGAGTTGAATTGAGTTAGCATATTTCTGTAATTAGTTTTATTTAGCTTTTATATAGAAACAAAAGAAGCCTATATTACGGCTTCATTTGTGTTTGTTTGACTCTGTTAGCTCATCGTGAGAAAGAGGCGCACCATCTCGGGACTCGTACCTGGCACACAAAGGCCCAGCATACGTCAGCAGAACGATGGCTAACCGTGGGCCCATGAACACACCCTGAGTGGGTGCGATAATGCAGGCATACAATGGGCAGACAATGGGCACCAGGCCGTTCTGCGCCCCGCTAATCTCATTTCTGCTTTCTAAGCAGCCAGTGCTATAGTCTCTTCCGAGGGAGGAGGGGGTGATCCGCCTGTCAGCTTACCTCATATGCCCGTAAACATCATCCCAGAGCTGTGAGGACATCAGCTCAGCCTGACTGCAGGTGGTCACCAGCCAGAATCCCTGTTTTGTTCATTTGCACATGTTTAATATTGAAAGTAACATGTGGAGGAGAGATATGATGTCAGTTTGGCTGCTGGTGCCGACAGTACCGCAGAATTAAACAGATCAAGCTCTGTAATGTTGTTTTTGATCATTAATTGATGCATATTAGAGGCATTGTTGGCCCGTTCAGAGAGACTTTAAAGCATTCTCTAGAGAGTTTTAAGATGCCTTTCTCTATGAAAGCCCTGTGGTTCATTTATCTTTAATCAATATAGACATCTGAAGAGAGATTTGAGGAATGTAGGGAATGGAGAAAGATGCCTGTGCATGTGAAATGGTTGCACGCCTCACAATGCCGTTTGCCTTTGTTTGAGTGTTGAGTGAGATGAATGTATGGTAGATATTATTTTTGTGAAAATATTTCTATTAGTTTGTGTAAGAAAACAATCTCTAGCTTTGTTTCTCCTTCACTTTCTGTTTTGATGATGCTGTTATGAGACTGCAGATCCTTCTAATTGGGGGCCAGCTGATGGTATCACTGTCCCACCTCACACTGGCAATACGGAGCGGCTCTAATGCCAGCGGTTATCTCCAGCAAGGGAATGTGACATTCTGATAAGCTCCCTCCATGTCCGTACTCTGACTCTACGCTCATGTATTTTACGTTCTCTCCGATCTGTATCATTCTTTCTTTTACTGTCTCGTTCTTCTTGCTCAGTCATAGGCCTCGATAAGATCAGCTGCATGCAAATGTGGAACTGTAGAATGTGTGTGCATGCCACTCTTGAATACATAGTACCAACATGGTTGAAAAATATAAGCATACCATGGAAGTTATTGGTGATTATTTATAGATGGATAGGTTGGTATAAAGGTAAATTGATTCTAAATTCACTTGTAGCACGCACAAATTATACATTTTTATATTTTATTTTAATAATTATTTTTGTTTTCTGTACGCACAAAAAGTGTTACATAGCTACATAAAAAAAAAAACTTTTCTGGGCCATGTTAGATGCGTTGCAGTCTATGTAGGGTCAGAAAGCTCCTGCATTTTATCTAAAATATCTTAATTTGTGTTCTAAAGAGGAATGAAAGTCTTACATGTTTGGAATGACATGAAGATGAGATATTAATGACAGAAGTTATATTTTAAAGCAGCAGACCACATGCTTATAATAAACATAACCTTTATAAGGTGTGAATGCTAATTTATCATTATTTATGGTCACATCTTTATCATTAGTTTTTATTGGTGTCTATGGACCCTTAAAATGTTCTTATTTGTAGCACTAGTAATATTTCAAAGTGGGTGACTAGTGCCGTGATTTATAATGGGTTAGTGTGGTGATATTTTCTTCCTTTTTATAGTCAGAATGATGCAGGCACATGCTCTTCAGGTCCTCCACAGGACATAACACCCACAGAGAGCTTAATGAGGTCAGCTGTCTACTAAAAGAGCAGGATGTGTCCATATCAATCATTTGCCCTCTTTTCTTGTTCTCTTTCTGTCTTTTCTTCTCCCTTGTTGCTGAATTGAGATGAACAACAAAAACATCTGGCTGGTCACTTACAGGTGTGTTCAGATCACCAAAGGGGATGTGACCTAAAATATAAGAACACCTCCACACTACACCTATATACTGTATGTTGTCTATATTGTGCATCCCTATGCCATCTAAATATTGTTTAGGGTTCTTAAGTGATAAAAAGTCTGTTGAATATCAACTGACAAGTGTGTTAAATTGTGCCTCCAACAGATTTGTTTGCTGGCCCAGTTCTCTGTGTAAATGACAGCGCACCCTGAAAATCCTCAGCCTTGCGTATTTATTATTTATTGTTGATGCCACCCACTGTTTGTCTAAGTCAAGCATAAAGCTTTACTTTATTTATTTATTTATTTATGTTTACTGCACATCGCAAATGCAAAATCACTTCTATGTGGAAAAATATCCATGAAGTTCTCAGTTCAGACGAGAAGAGTTACACTTGAAAAAACCTCTTTTGATCTGTTATTTTAGCATTAAAACTTCCTGTCAAAGCTCGCTGGATTAATACTCCCCCTCCGCAATCTCTGGGCTGGCAGCAAAGCTGATTATTTAGCGTTAGCCATTTGTAAACACAGACTGTGATGGTGTCTAAGTTCATCAGGCCTCATGGTGGAGTTTTGCATATGTGTGTGAGTGAGAAGTGTTGTCTGAATGTGGGAGTGTGAACTGTGTGACGGTCCAGTGCTCAGAGAGATTTACTTCTGCGGGTCTAATTCATGCTGTTAGCGTCTTCCTCTCCATTTTACCTGAGGATTTGATAGTGCTGCCTGTACCGCTGAGGGGTTCAATAGAGCAATCTGTCCAACAGTCTCACGGTGAAATAGGTTTTTTCACAGATAATCACCGTATGGGAAATTTTAGCTCTTCAAGCAGCTGTCATTGTAGAAAAAGATTGGCTGAGGATTTGTTTTTATTCCCCCAGCCAATACAGTATAAGTTTCTACTCAAACGTTATATTTTCTGATGAACATATAAGTGGCGTTTGCACATTCAGAAGATGCTGACGTTTATGCCAATCATATCTCTCTTAACAAACCATACCGTTTAATCATTCATTTGATCAGTCTATAGAGGTTCATATTCAACCCCTTTATATGAGCAACCCCCCACTACTGCTTGCCTTTGCAAAATAATCCCTTCTGGACAATCTGATACTCTCTAGGGCTTTTAATTAGTTTATTATTAGATCTTGCTGTACCTTTTCCGTGCTAACCTGGCCATGGTAAATTAGTTTGAGGGAGCCTCAGTATGCCGTCCCGTAATTCCTGGCTATGGTGTCTGTCTTGCCAGATGGCTGGTTGATTTTACCGCGTGCAGAAGGAGCGATGCTGTACATGGCACTCTGGAGAGAGGAGCAGTGGACCAGACTGCAGCACAGATGGCCGTGTCCGCTCATGGCACTGGGTCTGGGGAGGGCTGGTGAGGCTGGGTGAGCTAAGGAAATGGCACCAGTGAAACAAGCCCTGAAAACGTACAGAAGGTCAACGTATTATTACGGCCAAAAGCCGATCAGCTACATCATGTTTGCTCTTAAAGAGCAATTCCGTATGCATGCAGTATGAAACAGTCTGCTGGCTGTGATCGGATTGGCAAACTACCATACTAATCATATTATATATATTATATTTCTAGCAGTGTTTACTGCTTAGTTTCTTTTTTTTTATTCCAGAGTTGCACCTAACTACATGTCGAACAAAACTATTCTATTTACAGTTATATAAACGTCCTTTCAGGAAGTCAGATGTCAATTTTATGTAATAAGCAGTACGCTAGCGTTCCAATCAGAATATAACTGCTGTCTCAATAACGGGAAAAGTCTGTGTTCTCATTGGTTGGCTGTTTGAAATAAGGGGCAGATTGGTATTGTGAATGTTTATTGTCATGTCAAGGGGAATTGGAAGGTCATGGGGGGTTTCCTTTTATAATTTCATTGAAGATGGCTTACAGTTGACCTCAACCTTAAGTGGGCTGAGCGAGGAAGAAAAAGACCTTATTGTTTTTAAAGTAGGATAAAGGAGACTTTAATGTGACACATCTGAAGACCTGGTGGTCATAAGAACTAACAATTTTATCTGACAACACAGGTGATCTGTAAAAAATTATATATTGTAGCAGTTATTTGAAGAGATATTAAATCAAAAAAGGAAGATTGTGTCCATCATACAGCATTTCTTCTCTGAAACACAAAATAGCATATTTTGAATGCAATTTGTAATGACATAGTTGATGACGGTGTTTTCATTTTTGGACGAACTAACTTTTTAAGGTTTTAAATTGTACAAGGTTAACAAATGAGTCACAATTTGTGGCCAGGGGTCTAAAACCATGTCTTTTATTAGTTGTAGATCAGATGTCTTTCTGAGGGTTTTTTGTTTATGCTTTGCTGTTGGTCTTGGTATTAGGTTACAGAAGAATTATCTCAGAGCTTTCCTTCTTTACCACTAAATGGAACATTATTTCCATTCAGTGTAGCTTACAGACTACAGTGAAACAATCGCATTTAGTTTTTCTGTAGTAAGTAAGAATATTTTGTGATGAAATAGCAGGAGGGAAATGAATTTTATATTTTTCCAAATACAAGAGAAAAGTACAACAGCTTCTGAAACTCGTTCCCCCTCTCAGTCTGTTTAGCAACCCATCGTCTGCTGAGCTAATTGGCTGTGTTTCTCCTCCAGCGATGTCACGGATAGCAAAATAAATTTAATGAGAATTCGTGTAAGAAAATGTGGTTCAGTATGCCGATGCCACTCATCTAGCTGTGCTGTTTGATCTCGAAAGTCTGTTCTATCTAGTGCTATCACAACAAAAAACGTTCAAAGAGAAAGATGTTCAAACCTGACTTGAACAGAGATTATATTATTATTTATTTATTTATTTATTTATTTTTTGCTCCTTTTCAAAAGTCTGTAATGCTTTCTTTGGGTTTCCCTAACATCAATGTTGTATTGTATAAAAGTTTCAGGTCATTAATATTACATTACGCTGATCAAAAGGAAAAGTAACACTACAACAGTAACAGTAAATAAATGTTGTTCTTGGAAATAAATAAATTGGAGTTTCTACAAAAATTTTAAGCAGCACAACTGTTTTAAACATTGATAATGATAGGAAATCATTGAACATTTTTTTAAATGTATTAAAAGTGACTGTAAATCTCCATTCTGGTCAAATATGTCAACTTTGAATGTAGTCTTGAGCCAGTCGAGCACATCTCAGCTTTTCAGCAGTGAGTGTTTGTAAATGGATTGCTGAAAGTGTTAACCGAACCATGCGCCAATCGCTAATTGGAGTAGTCCAGCTACAGTCCCTGGCATTAGATCATATTAGCCAGTGTTGCATGATTGAGGACGGTGACACCGAAGGTATTTCAAAACTTCAGAAAATAAAGTTTGTGGCAGGCACCGTCACTGGCTTTGCACCGACTTGTAGAGTGGATTAACGGTTGACTCCTGTTTTTCTAACAACCGAAGAATTTCCCTTCTACTCATGCCCAGGGCAATCTGGCCTGAGGCCTTAGTAAACAAAAGTAGACTGGGAAATGGAATCTGCTAATGTTGAAGAAACCCGTTTTCATTTTTGGCCATCTTTGTCTGTATAACGCACTTACTTCCTCTCTCTTTATGTAGTGTAACATGACCTACTGAGTGATTTGGGAGGCAGGCCGTAGAAGCCTGAGGTAGGGTAACATCTCTTTCCCTCCGATACAGTTCCAGTACAGAGCTGGGCTTTATGGGAGGAATTTCACCCCGCTGGGCGTACTCCACTTTGGCCCATTCCTGACAAAACTTACTGGGCGAGAAGAACCACTCTCCATCCCCCAGATGTTTTTATTGGAGCTTTGGTGGAATGCCCTGAACCTGTGCCATCAAATGGTAAACCGATCTCCTTAGATGCTATGCAGACTGGCAGCTTGATATTCACCAAAATATGTAAATACTAAACTAAGCTGATTTAGTTTTCAACTCATTAACTCAATCATTTAGTTTTAAAAGTTAAGATGTTTCCAGGCAGGGTTGTCCAATCCTACTCCTGCAGGGAAACTAGTGCAGCTTTATCCTGCTCAAACACACTTACTTGGGAGTGTTTAGTAATCCTGACCATGATTAGCAAGTTCAGATGGGTTTCATTAGAATTGGAGATAAGGATTTGTTCAAGTCTTCCTGGAAAGTTTGTATTCACAAGATGTGAAGTCGTACTTTAGGTACATTCAGATTACTTTATCAGAACAAGCTAGGAACGAAGCTTTCCTATTATAAATACAGCAGTATTTTTATCTCAGCAAGTACTACATTTTTAACTCTTTAGGTGCTAACATGAGTTCAATTCAAAACATGGATTTACTGTCAAGACTCTGGGTTCACTGGGTTTTCTTATTGATGCTGATGAGGAGTAATAGTAATATAGTAGTAGTTCTAGCTTTACCAAAACCCTCTAAAGATTTAGATCAAATGGTAGGTGTGAACTACAATATAGCCTAGCCTCTTATTGATTTACTATGTACCTGGTCTATGTGTTCCTTTGTTTCCACCATCGTTTTTTGGTTTCCACTATTCCTTTAAGAGACAGAATCCTGTTAAATGTTTGTGAACTATCCTTGTTTTGTACGGATGAGTAGGTGACAAGAGTTTTTCCACCCCATCGGCTCTCTTGGAGTAGCGTCAGCTGTGTAGACGGAGCCTTTCCCCGACAGTCCTTGAGGAAAACCCACGTTTGTGTTTCATGATTCACACTGAAAAAGGCTAGCCGGGGAGAAGGAAATATGGGTCGCCATCGTAAAGCAATTACCTCCTTTCAATGTTTTAATGATTAATCAAGGGAGTTCAGCGAGAGGTTTTGATTTTCAATCTCGCGTCCCTCACCGTTCACATGCAACGTGGTTTCCACAGTAACGGGTTTGATTATGGAAATTGGGGAGAATGAAGGCTATGATAATGTTCTGTCAGCTTGAGTTTATTTTTGAGCCTGATGTCACACACACACACACACCGCATCACACACTTCCTCCTTCTTTTGTTTCACCAAGGAGATGTTTATTTTGTCCTGACAGCTGCTCTCTAATGGGAGCGTGTCCCTTTTTATCTATTCATTTTGATGTTCATTGGTGTAGTCGGTGCTGGTGTGTCAGTGTGGTGTCATTCATGTGCCTTTCTCTCTTCTTCCCCTTCCGATGTCTCCATACACATGGCACAAGATCTTTTGAATGGTTCTCACAAAGAAACTCATCATACATGAATCTCTCCCTCATCAGTATGAGGATATTTCGGATACAGTAGTCCAATAATAATCTAGAAATATCGTTCAGTCATTGGATTCATTCATTTGAAGCTTTGTGGCCAAAGTCATTTTCCTTCTCCTTCAGCTTTCTATTTCCTGGTTTTGTTTCATCCTCATATAGTCTCTTAAAGTATTTAAAGACCCCATGGAATAGCTTTACACGTCATTGTGCATGTTTTTTTTCTGTTCCATTGTGTACTGTCAATAGTGTAGCTCCTTCTGAAACAAAGACTGTATGTAAAAACAAAATGTTTACAAATTGACCTTTTGTAGGCTGAATCAAGAACAAATGCATAAAAAACATAAAGCGCAACCAGCGGAGAATCTGTGATTAACTTCATTTAAAATTCCTGATTACATGGATTCCTATTGAAATGACAGGATTTCGCCAGCAGAAACTCCTAGAGCAATGGAAGTTGGGTGTTTTTCAAACCAATTTTTAGCTTTTTATCGTCAATTAGACATCCTTTTGAATTATTATAAAAAGAACCAATTCAGTCTGTTTTTGATTTACTGAAATCATAATAGTTGTTTGATTCAGCGTACAGATCTAATTTTGTATGTATTTAGTTTTTGCATGCAACCTGTTAGGACATCTCACTAAAAGTTATTTTGCAGTATGCCTTATTTTTATTACATCATGTTGTATTACATCATGTTTTAGTGCCATAGCACTAGCAGAGAACTCGGTCTTAAAGCATCAGGTCTTAAAGAATGTGGAAATTCAGCATGCAATGAGGGAAATGTTGGTTGATGTGTGATGCAAAATCTGGTAAATTATATCATCTTTCAATCCCTAGCGCTCCCTCCACCTCTCTTGAAACCTATCTCTTCCTTCTCTTTCCTGTTTCCTTCTTTCTTCAATGAACACTGTGTCTTTCTTTCGTTTGGCATGTCTGGAGCTAATAGTGTCTATACCACTGATATGTTAGAAAATTATGTGATTCTTCTTTGTTCACTGTAATTTGGGCTCTCATTTGGCCTCAAACTGTAGCTCAGGTGCTCAATAAGACCTTATCCCAGCCAGATGTTTTTCTCATTCTCCCAGGAGTCTTAGACCAATTCCTCTTTCATTTGTGGAGCGCTCTCGCTCTCTATCTCTCTCTTTCTCTCTCTCTCTTTCTCTCTCTCTGTCTGTAGCCAGCTGCACAAACTAACTTCCTGTCAGCTCCGTTTTGCTTCCTGTTTGCTCTGATGAATGGATGGTTTCCTTCAAGCTGCCTTTGGTGACGCAAGTAGTGTACGCCATCAGGCCCACCTCCTGGAAACAACTGGTCCCTTTCAGATTTGCCTTTTTTTTGGACTGTATCCCATAAAAGTTACGAAAACAATAGCACAGCTTAGAGCTGCACAATGCTCTTTTTCACAAACACACAAATGAGTGAATCTTCCTGCTGTCTTCTTACATCCCATCTGTGGGCTATTATGGTGTGTTGAAAGAATGCTACTTGTTTATACATTTTTATAAAAATTGTTTTCCTAATGAATTAAAAATCATTTATTGTAAGTGTTTAAATACTTAAAACTGCTATTTTATAGGTGTCAAGACTTATAATTAAACTAATTTCAAATAAAGTTTCTAAAATCCACGGATGAAATTTGCTAGCAAACCTCTAAATTAAATATGTTTTCAGATCTCTCCTGAGAGATTAAAACTTGTTAAGGTGTTTGTAGTGATGGTCTGGTGAAGCACAGGAGAAGGACTGTATTCGGGTGCTCTAATTTACAACTTTTTGAATGCGTCGGTGAATTCCTCAGACATCTACTTCCCAACCGTGTGAGGATGACTAATGTCAAAGCAACAAGCTTCTTGGGCTGTTTCACATACACAGCATATTAACCCATCTCGTTCTCCCTGTTAGAGTTTTCCTCAGAAAGTTTTAGAGTGAACACTAATTTCACTTGCTTAGTCACTATGGCAGCCCAGTGTTCATAAACTTTGAGCATGGCCTGTTTTTGAGGACAGCAGTCTTGCAGTCGACCTCCTAGTGATTTCTATCTCCTTGCTTTTAAAGCTCTGGCGACAAGCCTGGAGTTTGGAGCCCTTAGCCAGGGCTTGTAACGAGATATGACAGATTTGGGGTGGGGTTTTTAGGGGAGCCGGCTGAGATGCTCTCAGGGAAATGAGCATAGTGACAGCTGGGAGGAGGCTTGAATTGGCCTTGAAGAGACAGCACCATCAGATTACAGACCCCTAAAAACACAATTACGTTGTAGTCCTTATAAAGTCAATTCTTGTTATTTGTGTAGTGTTTTTCATAATATGTAAATTTGAATTATGGCACTCTTTTTTTGTTTTCCACATGCTCGTACTTGCACATTTGCTAATTTCCCTAAAACATAGTATATATCTTTTAAAAAAAGATACGTAGTGACACAAAAAAAAACTTATTCTGAACTTGGTGGGCAATTATAAATTATAATTTTATTATTTATTATTTTTATTATTATTTTATTTATTATTATAATTTATTATCTGTCTATATA
>JAUMHP010000060.1:12556318-12584284 GCA_032361065.1 Enteromius trimaculatus
ACTTAATTGGAGAGTCACACCACATGACATTTGCAAAAAATGCTTATCTTTAAAAAAAAATAAAATACATTTGTGTATGTGTATATATAATTTAATGTTAAAACACTAAATATGTATGCATTTATATATTAATTTTTGTTGACATTTGTCCTATCCTTTTTTTTTTTTTGATCCATTGATCCATATGTCATTCACCAGGCAGTGTTTGTCTTCCCAAGATTATCTTTCAGTCCTTTGTCATGTGCC
This sequence comes from Enteromius trimaculatus, assembly GCA_032361065.1. NCBI lineage: Eukaryota > Metazoa > Chordata > Actinopteri > Cypriniformes > Cyprinidae > Enteromius > Enteromius trimaculatus. The sequence goes on from JAUMHP010000060.1 coordinate 12,556,565, forward strand.
AGCTTGCCGGTCAATCTGTTTTGCTCACTCCCGTCTTCCCTTTTAGTTAGAGGCAGTAGAATCAATAATGCACGGCTGTGTAATACCCTGACAGAGCTGATATCTCAGCAGGTCGCTGTGATGATTGTTGTTTGGGGACCAGCAGGTATTACCAAGCACTGTGTTTGGTTCTGTCCTATAATGAAGGTCCCAGCCAGTGCTTTGCAGTGTGCTCACTGACAGCTGTGTCGCAAAGACTGCCATGTAGCCATGAAATTAGATCGTTATTTAATGCTTGTTCAGCAAATGCACACTCAAGGAGGCAGGGGTCACTGCTGTCTGGTTACTCTGAGATCGGTTAATATTGTGTGGCGCTTTAATTTTTATGACATGCTCAATTAATGATACTCAATCAAACAGGCCGTTTGAATCAAAGTTAATTGTCCTTGCTTGTTGATTCAGGGGAAAAAAGAAGTGATCTTTCTTCTTCAAAAAAAACCCAAACTGAAATAGTTAGAATTACAGTGAGGCAAGAGTGTTTGTGGCAACTGCAGAAGTAAAACCTCTGCTTCCCCTTTTTTACTTATCCTGTTTAATGCATGTATAATTTAAGTTAATAAGTTATCCTGTGTGTGCATGTGTGTGTATTATACATGTATTTTTACTTTTAAAATATTAAAAGTATAATATATTCTAAGAAGTAAAATATGTTTAAAATATAAATTTGTAGTTTAAATTTACAATGTTAATGTTTTTATAACTTTTACATTTTACATTTTTTCTTAAAAAACAATATATACATATATATGATGTTTTATAACTTTTACATTTTTATATGTATGTATATGTATGTGTGTGTGTGTGTGTGTGTGATGAAAAAATGAAACACAAGTGATTTGTTTTGTATTGATGGTGTAATGGTGAGATTAACAGCTTTAAGAATAAAACCCAAAAGAAACAGATTTTTCTGCAGAGGTCTCTTATTTTTTTCCAAAGCTGTATACACTGTATATGGATTATATGGGATGAATATTATGATAATGAATTTATGTGGGTTATATGTCTATGCATATATAATATATATATATATTTAGAGGTTTGCTACATGCAAAGTATTGTGGCATAAGGGCAGAGTGGATGTTTAAAAGAGCCAAACTAAACTTAAAAAGCTTTTTGTTAATTAATTATTCATAGTGTTCAATAAAAGTGTTCAGTCTGCCTTTGGAAGTGGATATGGAGCTAAAGATATTTTAAGGTCTTTTTTTTGTGACTTTGTATGTTTGTTCCCACTCAAGCTATTTTAAAAGATCTTCCCATAGATGTAGACCAGCAGGATGCTAGAGAATTGGTAGCACAGTGTTTCTCAGACATTTTATGAGCCCCTGAGACAAATGCAGAACATCTGACTTGAGTTTTCTTATGAGTGTGGTTGGATTATACTCTTCCAGCTCTTGGTGACAGTGATGGCGTTTACTGCTCTTCTCAAATCTCTATTTAAAGAGCAGTGAATTTCATTTGCATTTCAGCTTATTCAGAGTTAATCAGTCGTGGTGCTTGTTCTAGCTTGTAATGCGTCTAGCACAAACTGTTCAGGTTGTACTCAATATTTAGCTGGGTTACTTTTCCAGCAGAGTCTTGCTTAAAATGCTGCAGTCACATCTAAGCCTTGATTTCTTTCTCTAGCCCACACATGTTGGCTTCATGCCCTTTACCTAACCAATCAAAGTGTGAAGCTTTGACAGCTAAGAGCGTTTGGTTTGGTTTCATAGACATGAATGAACACACATTCATCAGAATCACTCCACCACTGTGATTTAGAAACTGGAATTAAAAAAAAATATTGTGCACCACATCTACATAAATTCTGGTTATCATGCTGTTCTCCATCATTTGGTGAATTATTGATACTATAAAGCTGTAAAACGGTGATATAATCCTGTTTTAGGCTAGTATTTCGAAAGCAGAATAAAACGTGATTTATTTTATTTTATCCACCAATAAGCCACATAGACATTTTTTGGGGGGATGCTCATGCACAAATCTGCTTATCTGTATTTATCAAATAAAAATGAAACTGTGAGCTCGTAACTTTATTATTAGGCCTGTGCTTGTTTGTAGCCGCTTTGCTTTTTGGTAAAATTACAGAGCTCTCTTTAAAAGCTGAGACCTTACGATGTGGCACTGACTCATTTCCTAGGATCATACATTTACAGACAGCAGAAAATAACATGTCAGTGGTATCGACACATGTTGGCATGTCAGAAAGAAGGTCCGGGTAGTTATTATCACAGTCGAGGGCTGCCTTATGACACAGTCATGTACAAATCATCACAACGAGTCATATGAAGTGGGAAAAGCCCAGTCCTACACTTTTGGGATGTATTGGAGTGAACTTTGTTGTGTTCGACTTCAACCAAGACACAGAGGCTGTGGAAATCCCACTTCTGTGTGATGTCAGAGTGAAAGTGTGCTCTCAGCGCAAAAGCACAATAGAGTCGGGACAGCTGGGTATCATAGCCCTGGGACAGTCACACCCCGCTGTTCTCCTCTCTTCTCTGGGCTGGAACGGTTAGAGCATATATGGAGGCAAAAGTCATCCGATTTCTTTACAGCAGGAAATGCAAAGGTACTGTTGACTCTCTCAGGTTGTTTTCTCATCACTAGTGACACTACTTTGACAGCTAACTCAAGACTTGCCATTAATACATCGGCTGAAATATGTTCCTGCAGCTGTAAATGAAGAAACTGGTGCTAGTTTATAGTGTTTAATATTTGGATTGCGTTGCTTTGAAATATTTAGGCTGCAATATAACTGCTAAATTAGATGGCTCTGCCGTATCATGTATTTGAGCTTCAGTATGCAGGACAAGTAGGTCCATCCATAGTTCCATCATCATAATACTGTCGGGATTGAGCGTAGTAAATGCATTTTTAGCCATGCTTGGGTGCTCGTCGGATGTTGGACAGGGAGATTTTTTGATTTTTTAATAATAAACTTTATTCAATCATAACAAAGACAAACAATTTTAAGTACACACAAGATCAAAAATGTGTTCCTCCTTCACCAAAGTACAAAAAATGGAATTATAACGCCACTGTAGTTTAAAAGTTTCTATATCCTTCATTGCTTTGGAGATGGAATTGCAGGGGGAAGGAGAGACAGAGAGATGCAATGGATATAAAAAGTGGTTAGCCTGAATAAACACTCTGAAGATGTATGTGTTTGTAATGATGGGCCTTGCAAAAAGATTCTTCTGATATGCATCGTTCTTCTGCCTGTTAATTACAAATTAAATTAAAATGAAAAAATGTTAATGTGTCACTTTACCTAAGCCTAGTTTTGGAAACATTTTTTGCATAGAAGGTTGAAATGTCTCTTCACCAGCAATTGACTTTGTTTTGAGGAACTAGACACAAGCTGCGTAGACTAGATTGTGAAATGTGGGTTAGAGGAGGATCATGTTTTAGTGAGCTGTCCTAGATTAAATAATGTGGAATTAATTGATTTAATTGATGAATGAATAGTAATGCTACCTTTTTTTAAAATGTGTTGCATTGCAAACAATGTTGAAAATGAGCTTCTGTTTACCATGCATAAATATTTCTTGATTGTGCGTTTTATAAAGAAATCCATAATTCCCTTTTACAAAAAAAGTTAGAAAAGTTCCCCTGCAGAAAAACTACACGATTTTGTTCATGCATCGAGTATGGTTTTGTTTCAGCCTTAAATTGAACAAAAGTGACTGTACATGTAGTTACATAAATTCTGTTTCAGATAAATGCTGTTTTTTGAGCTTCATATTCATAAATACTGATATGTGCCAGAATTAATATTTAAAAATAGCTTACAAAGGTAATTTTGTTTCTAATAATTAATAGTACTTACTGTATTTTACCATATTTTCCATTAAATGCTGCTGAGATGTAAAGAACTTTCAAAGCAATCTATTTTCTTTTTTTTTTTTTTTGTAATTCTCCAAATTTTCCTCTAACACCTTTAGAATAACCAGAGTGGAAAGCTCTGTAATAACTCTGTTTCTTCTTCTCTTCCTCTGATTGGCAGAGATCCGAGCCCAGTTGGTGGAGCAGCTTAAGTGTTTGGACCAGCAATGCGAGCTCCGCGTGCAGCTCCTGCAAGACCTGCAGGACTTCTTCCGCAAGAAGGCCGAGATCGAGATGGACTACTCCCGCAACCTAGAGAAACTTGCAGAGAGGTTCCTGGCCAAGACACGCTACACAAAGGACCCTCAATTCAAGTAAGAGAACATTTGGCTGTGTTTCCAGCTGATACTGCATAGTCCTGTGATCCGTGCCGTTACCTGGGCGCAGTTTGAAATCAATATGTTTGTTTTTTTTCCTCTTCTCACACACTTTTCTGATTACATAAGTGCTGTTTTGCAGTGAAAGTTGAGACGGTTGAGTAAACTCTCACCAAGGTCATGTGATATGCAGTCAACACTTCCCTTTAGGGTTATTCAAGATAAATTCATTAAAATCTTTGGCAACAAGGTCGTATTTTAGTATTTGAGTTCTTATTTGATAAAAAATGGTGATGAATCAGCTTTGACATTGCAAGTAACGTTTTACGGTGTGTTTTTTTTAAAGCTTTCACAAGAAAGCCTTATATAAGAGGCTTTTCTCATATCTCTGATAAGATAGCAGCAGGGATTTTGATCATGGAATAAAGTCAAAAAATTTCTTCGAAGTCCTTGGTTCTGCTCCAGTGACCCATATTTGATCCTGTTTCTGTAGCAGTTAGAGGTATTATGAAGAAACAGCTGGCGTAACGTTAAGAAAAGCAAGCAAAGTGGAGCATTTATGTTCTTACTCAAGCTATAAATGTTTATATTATCCTGTCTGATTGACTGCATTAGCTTATACTGCTAATTTTATTGTTTAGCATGAAACGAAACAAGCTTTTGCATGACCCCGATGTCATTTTTATACATAGGTTTAGTCTTTAAACTGGCTTTTTAAAGCTTAGTTGTGTAGAAAGGCAAGTGGCAATTATGCTGAAGACCTGGCATTAAATGAATGCAGGTTTCCCGATACTTACTAGCGAGCTTTGAGAATGATGCAGTCTCACGGCAGTCATTATGACAGGATATTCCGTCGAAGAGCCTATTAATCAGTGTTATATACTGTCTAAACGGATCTCTGCGGTCAGACGCTCGGATCCTGTTGGATTCAGTTTGATGTTGTGAGGATGTGGTAACCTCATCCTCAAAGAATTACCAAAGATAAGCTTAAAGACCAACTAAAAGTTAAAGTTTGAAGTGCACTTCCTTGCTCTGGCTGATGTGTGAGTTATGACAGAGCCCGCGTGTCTAAAAATGAGTGCAGTATTTGTTGAGAATATTTAGGACGTCTTCCCGAGTGCTATAAAGCAGAAATTTTGCTTGCATTGACATTATCAAGGTGCTTTTGCAACTCCCAACAGCCTGTATTTGCAGTGACACACTGTCATCCTTTCATGCTTGCTGTGTAAATAGGTTGGACTGGATTTGAGTTGTTTTCCAGGGTCTAGTGTGCTTACCTTGACAGGTTTCTTTCTGGCAGTTTTGCCCCAGGCTTTGTTTTGACATAGGGGATATCCAGTGCTTGAAGTTATTCCTTTATTTCATTGTTTCTTTCATTTTCCACCTTGTCATGTGCTTCTCCTTGCTCCTTCCCTTTTTCACTCTCTGTCTTTTCACGTTATTTTGCTCTTTGTATTTGCACTTGACTTCGGTTCCTAATATAATGGTTTGAGTGCTCGAGGCTGGGTCTGGGAAAGTCAACATACGGCAATGACAGCTTTTAGAAATAATCAATAGATAGCACATGTTTTTTTTGTTTTTTAGAGCAGTTTTGTGTGACAGCTCTGTGCCTTACCAGACCACGGTGCACATAAGATAATAATATTACTTTTAAACACATTTGTCAAAAATATTGAACTAATGAAGTAAAAATAAAATGCATTAATATTAATCAATAATAATAATAAAGCAAATTTATGTTTGTTATTTGAAAAATATCAGAATAAAAAGAAAATATGTAAATATGAACAATATAGAAATAATTATTTAATAATAAAACAATTATTATAATCAATAACAATAAGTGTAATAAATAATAATATTAACAATAGTACATATTATTGGATAATACAAATTTCTACATTTTCTGCATTTTAATTAAAATGCATTTTTCAATAAAAAAGTAATAATAATGGATAGATGTAAACTAATAAGTGAAGAAGATTTACTTGCATCTCCTCTCTGAGAACTTGTCTCAAATTTCCTCATAGCTCTTGCATTTTCTTCTACATTAGGCCCACATTACACCACCTCCCCCCTACTACACCAAATCTGCAGTAACCCCTGCTAATGTCCTTCCTGATACCAGTGACCCACGCTGAAATAGATTCTCTAATCGGCTCGTAATCTTGTCCAGTCTAAATACCATCCCCTGCCCTCCATGGGTCCCCTGAGCCCCTGGAATCCAGCTCCAACATCCGTATGTTCAACAGGCAAAAGGCAACATCTGGGACGATGATGCCACGAAGGAATGTAAGGTATTTTCCGGACCGGCTACTCCAGAAGAACGTAGCTGTTTGTGAGGCCCGGCCTACAAACTGAAGGGTATCTGTGGGGATCTTTTGGAGACTGATATACTGCTTATGTTCTTACAGGGTAGAGTTCAGCTCGATGCCTTCCGTTCTACCACTCAAGGGTTCAAAAGGCTCCTCTATGTGTGGTATGACAGTGTGCGTCATTTGTTCAGCAAACCAGCAGGAGGCCCGATGACGAGTTGACCGGCAATGAATGGACAGCATGGTTAAGAAACACGCGGTCTGGAATGATAACACGCCATGGCACTGACCGAATTTCTAGCATGCCTGATTTTCTACAAATGGATTGAGTTGATACAAAGAAGCAACTGAAACTCACCACAACGTCTGGACACATGACAAATAGGAGGGGTGGCGGTTACACTGGTGCCACAGAGGAGCGGCGTTGTGTCATATGCTTAATGGTCCACTCTGCTGAGTGCTGATCCAAGATTACACTTCAAACCAATTCTTAACATGTTCTCCCTTAGTGGTTAGGGTCAATGCTGGTTTCGTCATTTCAAAGTTTTTAAAACATTGTCATATGACGTTACCTCACTTCCTAATGTCTTGAATTTCATAGTCTAGCATTTTAGTCCATTCATTATCCAATGAAAAAAGAGCCACCTTCCTTTAGCTGCAACCTGATCCAAAACACATTTTTGGAAGTGTCTAGTAATCTTTAAGAACTTAATTAGCTTGTTCAGGTGTATTTAAATAATATTTAAGTTAAATATTTAAGATGGCAATGTACCTTTTCTACAGCAAGACTTTTAACTCTTATTTCTTAAAACATTATGTATTAAAAATATGCAGAAGGTGCTTTTTATGTTTTTTGTCGAATTAAAAAGGGTCAAAGGGTTAGTTCACCCAAAAATGAAAATTCTGTTAATAATTACTCACCCTTATGTTGTTCCAAACCCATAAAACCTTCGTTCATCTTTTGAAAACAAGAAGATATTTTTGATGAGATCAGAGAACCACCTGATCCTCCATAGACGGCAGTTTAACTGAAATGATCCCAGATCCAGAAACGTGGTAAAAACATTGTCAAAACAGTCCATGTGACATCAATGGCTCAACTTTTTGCGATTTGTATGAGAATTTTTTATTTAAAAATAAAATAATGTACTCAACCATTCTTCTCCTATGACTTACATCTTCTGCCATTTTAGAGAACATTACTGCGTAAGCGCACTCTTTCTTCTAGGTGCAAACAGCCGCAGATTACGCACATGTGCTTTCATCTAGATGTACACAAGGCTGCGGCAGATACGTTACAGCTTGTGTATACGGTGCGTTGAGCATGGTGAAAGACGTAAGTCACGGGAGAAGAGTAAATTATGTTATTTTTGTTTAATGTCGTAGCATTGCAAAAGTGAAATATCCCCCCCCCCCAATGTCATAATGTTAGGGTTAGTTGACTAGAGGAAGTGAGTCCGTCTTGTCTGGTGTGTTTGCCTATTCCTCATAAGTGTGTGACAGTAAGAGAAAGCAGGCAAGGCAAGTTTCATTTCCTCTCCAGTCTGACTAGCTTGACTGATGTCTTCCCAGCATCATGTCTGAACAGAAACTGAGGCCTTGTAAAACACTTCTCACCAGGGTGAAGAATTCCCCTCCACGTCTTCTCATGTACCTTCCAACCAAGACTGAATGAACCGGTCACTCTTCACGGTTTACAGACTCTGATTTTAGTACACTGCTAAGCTAATGACTCATGTTTCAGCCATTAATCCATGCTTTTGCTGATTTAGCACATAAGAAACATTTCTTAGTTTTATTAGAATTGATACAGATGCATTCTTTGACTAATAAAAAAAAAAGTATAGAAATCTTTTGTAAAATTCGTCAATGTCTTTACTTTTGTTGAATTTAATGCAACCTTGGTGAGTATCGATTCACATCATTTTACTCAAACTAAAAGTCAAGAATTTCTTCATATTCTTTGTCTCTTAAAATTCTTCACATGCCACCATGTCACGTCCCTTGTGTATGTCACCTAGGAATTAGCCCTTCTTGGCGTTGTGGAGCGTTCCTTTGGTGAAAGGCAGACTCTGTCTGCGATGACCTTGCTGTTAATTGGGCAATTCCTCCGCTCATGTGACCTCAGCTTTTTCATGGCCTTCCAGAAATGACCCGGAGCTCCCTCGTCTGAATGCCCATTTAAGAACACTTTCCGTCAGCCAAGAGGCCATGCTAATCTCATCAACTCCCCTTTGTTCATTCCTCGAGAGGAATTGAGTTTCTCCAAGGACTCCATCTTATGTGGTTAAGCATGTTTTGCTTCTTTGCATATGAAAAAGCAAATTAGTGCGTTTGGGAGGATGTTTCTCAGGGCTGTCAATGCCTCAAGTTGGTTTTAATCGTGCAACAAACGTCAGACTGTTGGTTTCATTTTTGCATTCTTATTTTTTAACACCCAGTTTGGTATTTGTGAAGATTTAAAGATTTGTTTTGTTTGCATATTCTTGTCTTCTCATGTTCCTTGCGTTATATTCTCTACACCTTGTTTCAATTAATGGAGGTGTTCCCACCACTTTTTGGCACACATCTCTGAGGTTTACCATCAGGAACTTGCCTTCTTTGAATCGTTGTTGTGCAAGACCTTTATTTTTGTGACACTTTTTGCTACATGCTCGAACCAGTTTCATTCTTCCCTCAAGTGTTGCTTTATACCAGCATGTTGTGCGATCATTGGCAGAGCAAACATCGAGATCTCATTCCACTCTTTACCTCAGTCGTAGCCTCCACAACATCCAAAAGCAATTATTTCTGCTACACTTCTTAACCGCTGTTGTTTAAATGGGAGGAAAGGGTGTCTGGGAAAGCTGGTGAAGAGAAACATTTTGTGGCATGCACACCTAAGCGTTTTAAACAAACTATACTTATTTACTTCCAATTGTAGCTGAATTGTGACTGCTTCTTTTTATTCAGTAGGTCTCCATACGTGTTCAGCTTTTTTATAAGGCATTGTTCTAACTAAAATAAAAAGCTTTGAATTTACTGATACTTGTGCAATAACTCTATTAATTGTCACGATGTTATCCCAGTAGAGCTCTCTGACCTTGTAGACAGCAATGCAACATACCACAATCTTCAGTTTCAGTCTCTCATGGTAAAGGTTGACACGAAAAAGAAGAAACTATGGAATAAAGTCATTATTTTCGATGTCTTTTTGTACAGAATGTTATTTTGTTGCTTCATAAAATTACAGTTGAACCACTTATGTCACATGGACTAGTTTAACCATGTCCTTACTACCTTTCTAGGCCTTGAATGTGGTAGTTGCTTTGCTGTCATTGGAGAGATATAACGCTCTCATATTTCATCGAAATGGTCTTATTGGTGTGAAACAACGTGAGGTTGAGTAATTAATGACAAAATAAAAAAAAATTGGGTGAACTATCCCTTTAACACAACAGTCAGTATGTGTTTTGTAACACTTTACAAGTAGAAAACATTTGATGAATGTTGAATAAAGAATAAGGAACACACATATGAGCAATATTAGAACACATTCATTTGAGTTATGAGTAATGCTCGAGGATTCAGTCAAGCTTACAATGTAAATCTTGTATCAAATCAATGTACTTTGATGTGTGGTGACGACAGTATATTTGCTCTTTTTAATCTGATCCCATCATCAAAAGAGTTACATGGGCGCAGATGAAGTGAGATGCGCCCATTCCTTTCCACAACACTGACAGATGTTGAGCTGGAGAACAGGCTGTGATGTACCTCCACCAAGCCCCCCCGGCGAGCTCTGAATGCTGGCTGGTTTCCCCTCGCTTTGAACTCGTTGGGAGGAGTGTCTGTCTGAAGTCTTGTCGGCAGGCGAAGCCAGAGGGAATGTCCTGTACAGAGAGACAGGATCCCCGTCGAGTGATATGATTAATCCAATGTGCTCTTGAGCACGGAGGACTGGTGTCAGACAAGTGTTAATACACATCTGTGCGTGTACTTCACTTGAGGTTTATTAGACTCCGAATACTTCAGGACATCAGCAGTTCTTTGTTTCAGAATATGTAATTTTTTTATTATTATTATTATTTTTGAAATATGCTACAACGGGTTCAGATGATGTTTATAGTGCTGCGTGATGTAAAAAAAAAAAATAGCTTTTTAAAATATAAATGTTTTGTAACAGGTCTTTACTGTCCCTTTTGCTGAGTTTGTCCTTGCTGAATGCAATTGTTTAAATATAATTGTTCAAATAAAACTTTAGTGTATTTAAAATTAGGGAGGACCTAAACTCTTTTGACTTTACAGGTCACACGTTGTTTAGGCCTTTAATGTACACATTTGCAGAACTCTGAAGGTTGCTTGTTGTTTGGGTACATGTGATAACCGTTTTACTTCACACAGATGCTTTGCACTCCAGTTAGCAGCAGGACCAAGGTCATGTGTTAGCTGTGCTTCTGTAAACAGACAGTCAGTAAAACATTAACAGCCGGATGCTGTCTGCGGGCTCTTTAGATCCAGTCCTTCCTGATTCTACCCTCTCTCCGGACATTTCAGACTGTCTGGTCTGAAGAAACATCAGGTTCTGCCCCACCCGTTCAGAGGCATTTTAGCAGCAGGGAACGGGTCCCACCTCATGGGCTTCTACGGGACCCTCAGCATCAGCTGTCTCCTCTGGCATGCACAGGCCACCGAGTCCATCCCTGCAGCATATGCCCAGAGTAACGCAGGGCTTAACAGAATTCCTCTTCGGTGTGACATCCATTGCTCTGTAATCCATCAGTGAACTTCACATATAGGGCAACAGGTTTATCAGGACAGATCTATATGCATGTGTACCCTTCTTGACCGTACCAAGACGGTTTAGAGTAACCTTTGACATCCTGGGCGCATTCTCTATCAGAGGAGTCCAGAGGTTTTTTTTTTTTAGCTGATTTATTTGTAGCAACGACATGTTCATCTCGAGGGCTGTTAACAGTGATTCGACAAAGTGATCTGAACTCATTAGGTTTTAAATACAGTTGGCTGTTTGAATACTGATGGCGATGAGACTTTTGCATATTAAAATATTTTCAGGAAACTGAATAGCCCGAAATTGCTAAATAAATCTGCAAATACTATACATTTTACCACCAGCAAGATAATTTTAGATGTGTTATTGAAATATTACTGAATACTAAACCGTAGCCCCTTTTACACTTCACGTTGGTCCCGGAAAAGTGCCGGGGTGCCTTCAGTGTGAACGCAAACCTGTCCCAGGATTGAATCGGGATAGATCCTGGGTTGGGGACTTAGTAACATTGCCGGGTTCAGTCCCAGAACAAGCTCTGTGTAAACAAAAGCCGGAGTTAATGCCTGTGTCGTAGTGGTTGATATTAGCTAGCTATTGTGCGACTTTTTGAGCAGGTGTTTTCAATAATACAACCCAATTATGTGCGCCTCTGTGTATTTTCATAGATCTGATTGGGTGGGCAAGCTGTCAATCTGTAGCTCCGCCCTGGTTCATGCATGTTTAAGTCTTACTTTTCTCCTCTTTTTATATAAAATTGTTTGGGAAAACACTGTTTATTAAAAATATATATGAGTATATATATCTATTTGGCTTGAAATTATTTGACTGAATCTTCTGGTTCTGTTCAGATGATTCCGCTGATTCCTTTTGATTATATTGTGATAAAGTTGTTTTGCAGCTATTTTGCGACTACTGCAAATGTACTTTTGTAAAATGTATTTTTTTTAAACAGCTTCTTCTAACTGACTCTCCTGCTCTACTGTATGATGAATGATTAAAACATGTTTTTCTTTACTCTTCTCTGCAGGAAAGAGCAAAATGTTCTGTCTCCAGTCAATTGCTGGAACCTTCTCTTGGCTCAGGTGAAGAGAGAGAGTCGAGACCATGCCACTCTCAGCGATCTCTACCTCAACAACATCATTCCACGCTTCGCCCAGGTCAGCGAGGACTCAGGACGTCTGTTCAAAAAGGTGACATTCATCTTTGCACACCAGTCGATTTCTCTACTAAAGCCTCTGTAGTGGTCAGTGAGATTGAGCCCTCATTTTTTACTTGCTTGTCCGTTCAGCTGATAATCTCTCTCTGACGTACCAGGTTTGACCTATTTTGACTTGATTATTTTTGTAATTATTTAATTTTATTTGTAATATTTATATTATATTTTATCAATATTTATTTAATTTCGGACAGTGAAATTTATTTGTTAGCAGTTTTGTTCGTAACCTATCTTTTGTGGGTTCTTATGCATGTTTATGCTCATTAAAGCTGAGAGTGAGATGATTAGAATCTTAAATCTGTATCAAGAAAAAATTTGCAACCTGGCATGTTTGCTCAGGCAGGGCTGATAGATGCAAGACAGCATCCAGCCTGTGGTGTCTCATTCCTCTTGGCTTGTCTAGACTGGTTAGACAGGCAGGAATTCAGGTCGCTCGCTATCTGGACCCAGAGCTGTGAAAGAGATGCTTTCTTTATAACACTTTTCCAGTGTCCATTAATTGTCCAGGTGAATCCAGTTCAGTCTGTGCTGTTTAGGGTTAAATCCAGCTTTAGAGGATGAATGAACCTCCAAAAATGCTAAATGCTGGAACTCACTTTGTTGTTGTTCCAAACCTGTAAAAAATGGTTTTCCGTTGAACATAAAAGAAGGTTTTTTGAAGAATGTGGTAGGCCTGTCGCAATAATCAATATATCGACTAATCGCGCAATATATGTACATGACCTCAATAATTTTCTGTGATGCTGTATGTCGCCCATTATATTTACATTAAAAAAAACCACACAAAAATGTTTTTTTTTTTGCAATCCACTTGTGTCTATGGCTTTTGCTGCTTCTCGTACATGATGTAGTGTAGTTATTAGAGGCTAGTTCAAATGTATAAATATCCTTGTACACAAAAGTTTAATTTGCAGATATAGCCTTGTTTAGGGGTCTTTGTATTTGTTCATACAGAGATCTGATTGCTAAATAGGCAAAAAGGGAAAAATCTGTAGATGGAAAAATCTCCAATAAAAGCTCTTTGTGCATTTGTCTTGTTTCTACTTGTAAGAAAATGTGTATTTACTATTTTGATACTTAATTTCTATGATCTAAAGAAGTGTTTGTTGTCAATTGAAAGTGTGTAGGCCTGCTTCCATAATAATGCCGTTATATTATGATTATTATTTGTTGGACAACATTTCACACAACAAAAAGTTGTTATCGTGACAGGCCTAGAATGTGGTTATGTTTAGTTGATTAGATCTCTTGTAATGTAGTCAGAGATTTCAGGTATGCATAATTTAATGTTTATTACAATTTTGTCTTCTAAACTTTTCTAAAAATTCCAATTCAAGAGGGAGAAAGGGCTTGCCTTAATCTTAACTCAATTTTTCCCCCTCCGCAGCAAGAATCTCTCAATCCCCAATCAGCATTTCTTTTTCTCCCGCTGTCTCTGTGTCTGTTCCTTGGTTCCCGTGAGAGAGGGAGAGATGAACCTTCCTATCAACATTCTCGCCTATCAACTCTTCCAGTCTCTCTCTTCTGTAGTTTAGCTCACCCGGCCCTCTGTACTGCAGAAATAGCAGTCCTTTAATTGAACGCTCCCGGCCGGCCTCTCTCTAGAGGCTTCCCAGGAATCGCTGAAATCTGTGCGATTGGTTTTACCCCACGTCCCAGTGCCATACACCTCCCACCTGTCTTAAAAGCACTATGACATGAGAAATTCTGCACTCTATATGCAAATACAGGCAAGGGAGCCGTGTCTGGAGGAGGTTCACGACTTTATTGAACCATAAGCGCAGACACACAATAAAGGAAACACTCTTAAAAGTGGAGATAGAGAAGTTTTGGCAGTGGAATTTGGGATGTCGAATCCTGTTCCCCTTAATTAGCGCATGATGAGAAACATAGCAACTTTTACCTTCTCATGTAATGTGCAATTAATTAATTTACGTTTAAACATGCTTTAATGAGCAAGAATAAAAAGATTGCAAAGCAATTTCTACTTAATTTAATGTGGCAGCAAATAGTAGAAAAACAAAGTTTTGGGAACAAAATATCTAGATAATATAAAGAAAAATATAAAGAAAATAAAGGAATATTTTAAAATATTACTACAAATTAAAAATTGCTGTTGTCTGTTTTTATATACATTTCAAAATAGTTTAATGCCAACACCTGGCTCTCACTTAAAGATAATATTTAATGGGCTGAAAATATATATATATTTTTAACATTTTCCCCATATATTTTAACAACTGCATAAATTAAAAAGCCAAAATGTGTTTTGTTCAAAGGAAAAAAAAAAGCCCAATTACAAAACAAAAATGTATTTTTCATTTTTTTTCATTGTTAGTGTTTGATGACCTGGCATTTATTTAAAAAAATAATTATTGACCTGTCTGTATCGGCAAGAATTTTAATATTGGTTCATAGACATGTTTGGAAAACCTCAGTTAGTGCCAATGACACTAGCTATGATGAAAATAAATCGAAAAGATTTCTCTTTACTGGTAAAAGACAATAAACTGTGGAATATTAGCTGTGCTTTGGACTCCAACCAACAAACATTATTCATGTTATGAACTACTTATGATTTTTCAAGCATTTCTCAGCTGAATAAGTGTCTCTGATCGTTCCGAGCACAATGCTTTTCATTTGGATTTGCTCTGTTTTTTACATTAAGGCAGATGATTTGCATCAATTCAACTACATGCTCTTGTTTGTTAGGGGAATTAGTAGCGGAGGCGGAAGGACAATCCTTACAGATAACAGCAATCCTTTGACATGTGACTGATGTTGGGTGCCAGTAAACCAATCCTCTCACACACACCCCAAAGTGATGCTTCTAATGACAGATTTGTGCAGAGCCAAAGCCAATCTCCTGCCAAGCTCTCAGACAAACGTGTGATCTTTTTCATTTAACAAGTGCATCTCACCATTACGGCTCATAAATCCATGTCCTCCCAACCCGGTGCCTCTCCCCTGTTGTCCAATAGATTTATAGAGGCCTTCATGGAAAATCAATAGTTTACTCCCATTTTTTGGGCTCTTTTCTGTTGTCTTTGGAGTATGTCTCTGAGCAGATGGAGAAAGGCAGCTCTGCCTGCTTCGACCGCACTCCTGAAGATCTATTTCACCGCGGGAATGTAATGCTGCTTAGAGGGGAAGTGTAATGTGTGTCTGTGAGAGGCGGAGCACAAGAGAGGAAGGAAAAGTGGAAAGTAGTAGCTTAGACCTAACACTCCCAATGTAAAGAGAAGGCTGAATAAATCCATCAAATGCTCCTTATTGAAGCTGAGTTAGGAGACTTGAGACAAACCCTTAGTGTCTCTCTCTGATAAACTTCTGAAGAGACCATATGCTTCTGAACATCTCCCACACCTTCATTTTAATGCTCACACATGCAATGGGACAACATTCTCATAAAAAATGTATTAGGATGTTTGTTTGCAGGTATTTTTAGGCATGTTCACTGGAGAGATCTACTGGTCTGAGATTGCTTCCAGTGATGTTATTGCACCAGCTGTTTATATATTGAGTGGTTGTTTAGGGGTTTATGTTCCTGGAACAAGAGCTCATATGTCTATGTGTGTTTCCTTATGGGATTATGGTTGCTAATTATGTGTGTTTGTGATTTAAATTAAGAAAAGATTAACAAAGGTTTTTTCCTCTTCCTTCAGTCTCCACTGACAAATAGATTAACTTTCTTGTACTGATGCACTTCAATATTTAGAAATGATCCTAAACGTATTCACAGAATGTGCTCTGTTTCGAGGCCACCATGCACATGCCAAAAATAAACCAGATTTGCTTTCATTTTACGCCTTAATTCAATAAAAAAAGTGTTTTGATGGCATCTTTTACACCTTAATACAATAAAAGCTCATTATAGTAATTTGGTCTTCAGTGAAGTGAATGGAACTTCGACATTACACAGCAATTTAATTCATATTTGTTATTTTAAAGAATTCTGTGCTTAAATGAGCTGTTTTACATCAATTTAAAAAATGTAAATAACTGTTAGATTATACGTAATTTTATTTGTATGAAATACAATGACATGCAAAAGTTTACAGAATCTGTGAAAAAGTGAATAATTTTAACGAATTAAGAGATAGCATGCAAAATGCGTTTTATTTTTTTTATTTAAAAAAGATATTGTCCATAAGACGACAAAAAGCGGATTTTTTTTTTAAGTATAATTTTTCAGCATAATTTCTTTATAATAGTTTTTCCAGCAGTGACTGTATGATTTTGAGATCCATCTTTTCACACTGAGGATAATTGAGGGTCTCAAACACAACTATTAAAAAATGTTCAAACCACAGTATAAGAACAAAGGGTTTATTTGAATAATTTCAGCTGGAAAACATCTTTTATATAAAATATCTTACTCAGGACAGTACTAAAAAAATACTTATTAGTACTATTAATACTACTAATGACATGCGTTTTCTGTATGATCTCTCATAGATTCAGATTCTGCGAGGCGTTTTCAAGCTTTCGTATCCCACTGTATATTTAATTTAATCTATAGATTCTAATATTCTTTTGTTTGTTACAGATATCTTTGTTCTTGACTGCAGCCAGTGAAGACAGTGCAATAGAAAGGCATCTTATCTTGCCATTGTTTCATTTGTCTTTAACATTTGTCTTGAACTTTTGTCTTTTTGGATGTATCTTGTGCCAAGCTTGACAGAGAGCATTCTCACATATTACTCGGTCCACTGCCTCCAAATAAAACCCATCAGAGCTCCATTATGAATGGCTTCCTCAAGGTGATCTAATGTGGGACGTCTCCCAACAGCCTACTCATCCATCTCAGCTTTCAAAGGGTTAAAATGAATTCCAGTCTTCCCATTCTGGTTGGAACATGATTTGGACTGTGTGATTTAACAATCAATGTTTGTGAACATTGACAGATTGACTGTTTGTGAACACTCTCTCCATTTCACTCTTTCACCCTTAACGTCCCGTCTGTCTTTTACACCCATGCACAAACTCCATCTTCTTTCAGCTGCATATTTCTTTTCTCTTCCATCATCCCCGTCACTTCTCATCCTCAACAACTTAGGAGCTAATTGACATCTGTCCAAAAACAACCATAACGTTTTTGTTCAGTACTTCAAAACCGGCAAAACCCACAAAAATGTCAATGCAGGGAATATGGAAGTCAAAGCCCTTGCTGAATGCTAGACATCTTCTTGGCTGGCTCTCAAGTTATCAGGCCACAGCGATTGAAGTTTGGACTTGAGTTCGCAAGCACTTCATTTTCATGTCATGCTGTGCCTTCGTTCCCGAACTTCCTCTTACAAGATCCAGCATCCACCAGAACATCAAACCACTATTTCCATTTCACACAGAGTTTACCAGACCTCTTTATTCCAGAATCTCTAAAAGGAAGTCTTACCGACATCTCAAGAAATGGTTTCCAGTTTCAGTTCAGCTGCACACTTTTTGACATTCATTATAATTGATTGACACTGAACTGAAATTGAATGCTTGTGCATTGTCTGTAAACTTCAGTTTTGTTAAAAGGCTCCAACACAAGTTTAACCTTTAGACAAGTGCACGGCTGTAATTTTAAGTAGCGATGCTGGTGACTTAAAATCTCACACACTTCCGGAGTAGAACTTTCCTTTTAAAGTCAAATAAATTGCCATTTTAAGCCGTTTTATTTCACTAATGTTACATTTTTACAACTGAGACAGAATATATAAGCAGAATAAGAGGCTTTATCCGTTCTGCGCTGTTTGAAAACTCTTTGTACGGCCCCGTTTTCGACATGCCCAATTGCTTGAATGTTTAACCCAGCCCAGTGTGCAGTGTTCGAGTATAATGTGACCGTTTGGACAGGATTGTATTGAAATGGATGTTTGAGTTAGCTGGTGATGACCTTCATTACTAAGAGGGCAGAAAACATCTCATCAGTCTAATAGTGACAGCTTCAGGGCTCACAGCCCAAAACGGATTATCAGTTGTAATAGAGAACAAGAAACTACTGTTAATCATGATCTATAGCATTATTGTTTTATACTGATGTTTTGGGGTTTTTTTCTGTTGCAGAGTAAAGAAGTGGGCCTCCAGCTGCACGAGGATTTCATGAAGGTCCTCAATGAGTTGTACACGGTAAGCTACAAACACAACAGAGTCAAGCATAACTTCATTTTCAGCGCTAAATCTGAGATTTTTATCTTTATTCAGTTTTTTTTCATTGTCACTTTCAGTTTTTTTTTTTTTCAAAAGGAGTGCATGAATCCTCAATGTCTTTCTTTTAATATCTTTGGTTCCTCTGCGTCAGCCTTCTGCAGTGAAGTCTCCGCTTCAGTCGAGTGCTTATTTTGGTCTCTTGTGGTTGTAGTCCAATCAGTATTTTTGAGGCGTGGGGTTGGCTATAGTTACTTTTTCTTCTTGTTGAAAATATTTTGAGAGCTTTTAGTCACTGTGTGGCCCCCTGTGTGTGGTTTTGTTACAGGGTGTGTGCGAAATGTAGTTTCCAAACGGTCTAGAAGGAACCGTTTAATGTTTATGTGCCTTGAAATGGGTTTGTGTGTAAGTGAACAAAACAGTGTCTTACCAGGCAGTCCTTGTAATTCCTTAGTAAGACAGGGGGTATGAACAAGTATCGAATGATGGTAATTATAGGCGTCAGCAATGAATCTAACCTGCTGGCATTCAGACTGACTGCTTGTAGCCTACCTGAGGCTCTAAAGTAGATCTATTGCTTTTGCAGTGGAACGTAGGAACACTTTGGAATATAAATGGTGATGATGCTCTCAGGATGGTAATGTCAGAAGTGCAGAATTAAGTCTCACTCATTAAAACATAGATTTCCTGGTATTCCACATATGCTGTGTTCTTCCTCAAGCTTCAATCTCTTTTTATATTATTTGTTGAAAATCTGATCAAATGATCTGCTTTTCTTATAATAAGATTGGTAATAGGTTTGAATGGTTGAGCTAGATGAATTCAGACATGAAGCATCTAATTGTGTCACTATAACAACATGAAATTTGTGCCTTAAAAGTAAAAGTAGTGGAGAAATGGGATACCAACATGGCATGCATCCTATTTTTGGAAAGTGACTTATCGGGAACTCCTTCAGTGTTTACGTTTTAGCACGAAAAAGCCTTTAATGGCAGTTAACCTCTGTTTTAACCTTCAGTGGCAGCATGATTACTGTTTTACAGACTTAGCTTTGCAGTATCCGTACCACCACAGAGACCCATGTTCCCTGGCAGTGCCGAAATTAGCAGTGGTGCACGGAAAATTTAGGGATGATTCAGTGGATTGTAAGTCATGTTATTATCCTGCTGTGTTGGGGGGTTTCTGATACACAGTACAGTGTCGCACAAGGCTTCCTTAAATAATGCTAATATTTAAAGTTTTTATTTTTACTGGGAGAAGAAATTCAATTAGTAATGAATTATGTGTTTGGCCACGTATTTTTGTATTCTTCATTTTTGTGGGGGGAGAAAGGAATAGTTTGGGGTTTTCAGGGTGGGGTGTTCTGGGCTCAAATGTGGTAGGAGGGAGGACCCGTGATATTGGCTTTCTTTGAATGGTGACTAGATTCCCCCCCGTACGCATGCACACATGTTCTCCTGGGAAATGACTGTAACCCATTTCAATACCCTATAAAAAGTAAGCAGATCCTTTAATTAAAGAGTTAAGGATGATGAAAATAAACCTGGCATCATTTTTAGTGACATCTGTGCTTTATATGAAGAAAGGAAAGAATGAATGGAAAAGCTGATGATGATTATCTCAGCCTTTTGGATCACAGAGAGAAAAAAACATCATGAACTGAATTTTAGCTCAACGGTGGCTTGTTCAGTAGTTCACCCAGGAATTAATATTCTGTCGACCTTGTCGATCCAAACCTTTCTTCTGTGATATATTTTTGGTGAACTTTGCCTTTAAGAACTGGAAAAGAGCCTGACACTTCTTTGCACTTTACAAGAGCAAGAAAAGGCCATTGAGAGACGCCCACATTTATGTTCGCCAGATTCCTCCTGTAAGTGTTTCCTATTAATGATGACATTGCAAAGAGCTTATTAAATTTATTATGCCCACCATGGAGGCTGACACCCTCATGAAAGCCAGTGTAAATGGAGGGAAATGGAGTCCATTAACTTTCTCTCTCACACAGACAACGAGCGAGGGTTTGGGATCATCTCTCTGGTCTTGGCAGTGTGTTTGATTGCAAGAACAAGAGTGGCGTCACTCTGTGACATTCCTCTCAAAGGAGCAGAAGTTTGGAATGAGATCCTCCCTTTGAGATTTCATCCCATTCCCAAATTTAGCATCTGCTTAACTATCAAGCTTGGTGGTGTCTTCCATTCATTGGCAACAGTCACAGATGGCACAGATCTTTCATCATAATCTCTCATTGGATTTACAAAAACTGTTCTTTATAAAAGTATAAAGTTTTAGATGTTTCTTGCGATTTGTATTGTTTGTAATTTAATTTGAATGAATAGTAATAAACAATAACTTCATATTTGTTTAATCTATTTTAGTATTTATATAACACTTTATATATAATAACATTCCCTCATTTTACTCTTTGTGTTTTTTTACGAATGGAACACAGAATAGGTTTTTGGTGTGAAAATATGTTAATGTATTCAATGAGCTATTGTAAAAAATAACTTTTTTAATGTTTTAGCTTATAATTGCAATTGTCTTGCAATTCCGGGTTTATTCATCAGAACTGAGACATTAAATTGAATTATATTAACTCAATAATAATAGAAATTGAGTTTGTTGCAATTAGAAATCTTGCAAAAGAAGTGTGAGATCGAACTCAAAATTCTATATGTGCAATATATATTGTATATATCCATATATGTTCCATACAATACAGTATTTCAAAAAGTCCAATTCATCACATTTAAATAACCTACATCACTGGGCATGATGCAATTTCTCTGTCCAGTCTACAATTTCATGCACGTTGCATTTCTTTTTCTCTAATGCACAGGTGATGAAGACCTATCACATGTACAACATGGACAGCATCAATGCTGAAAGCAAGCTGAAGGAGGCAGAGAAGCAGGAGGAGAAACAGATGAGTCGCAGTGTCCGACATGAGGACAGGCAGACCCCGCGCTCACCTGACTCTCTCACAAACATCAAGATCGAGGAGAAACATGTGCGCCGCAGTTCTGTCAAAAAGATCGAGAAGATGAAGGAGAAGGTGAGCAGAGAGATTAGTGGGCTCAAATGAGAAGAGATGGAGTGATAGAGTTAATGGAAGGAGAAATCAGAGTTTCTTGACAGTTTAAGCAGAGAATGTGGAGGAAAGGTGAACGTGGGCAGGAGAAGAATGAACAGATGGAAAGAGATTTCAGGGAAATGGGAAAGGTGAAAGAGTGGGAGTTGAGAGAGAGGCTGAACGATGGAGAGCATAGGAAGCAATGAGCTGCTGAGAGATACAGAGGATGCGGTCACTGCCAGATGTGTGTTGAGTGTCCTAAACCTGATCCTCAACAGCTTTAATGACCTGTTGACGGGTTTCATTTATAACATGCATCAAATATGATATTCTATGAAATCGTATTATGTCTAAATAATACTAAGCTTATCACGCAATTCTCTGAAATATTTAATTCTGATTGATCACGCCATTCTGCATTTGTAAAAATGTTAAATAAATGTTAAAAAAATAAAATTAAAAAAATATAATGACCGGCAATGGTATTTCCATATTCATTATAAATAAAATAAAATAAAATACTGTATGTTTTCATGTTATCATTTAAATTTAAATTTAATTAATTTATTAAAACTATAGTAAATAAAATATAGTAAAAATATATATATATTTAATATACATTTATATAGAAAAATAATATGAAGAGATTAAGAGAAGTCAGAACTGAAGACCAATAATGGTCTTTTCTTGTCATTTTCCATATTTCATTTGTAAGTAGCAAGGTAACACATCATAAAATCAGCTGGTAATTATCACAAAATAAACTCTTAGGGCGAAACCAGATTTGATTACACACTCTGAGATTCCAGGCTGCAAAATTCCTGAAATGTCCAATTCGATATGGTAATCCCAAGCGCTAAACGGCAGCTTAATTCATCAAGTCAGTGGCTCCACTATGACTGTATATAGTGTGTTGTAGAATGTCATTTGATGATGTAATGAGATGACATGGGTGCAGGGGGCAGGCATTAGCATGTCTGGGCCAGATATTGTTGTCAATCCATGTCTTTGTTCTTCTGGGGTCCTCTGGTTACCGTCTCTGTCCAGTACCACCAGCTTACGAAATGATTGATGGGATCATTGCTGGGTTGTTCCAGGGCCACCTCTGTTTCCACAAGGCCAGCAGCATCTCCTCTATGTCTAACCCACTAGAGAGTGCCTGTGGTCACCCCAGCGGCATTCATAGATGGAAATGTAGTAGAGTTTGTGGCGGCAGCTCTAACATGAGCCTGTTCAGGGAGGCATAGTAGAGGTTAAACAATATGCCATCCTCATGTATAACGCAAACTTTAAACGTTTTGTTCGCTCAAAAATATGTCTGTCCTACCATCATGTTGTTCCAAACTTTTATTTTTACACACAAATCTTCCTGGTTTTATTTGTTTCTTTCTTCTTAGCGGCAAGCAAAATACACTGAAAACAAGCTGAAAGCCATCAAGGCCAGGAATGAGTACCTTCTGGCTCTGGAGGCCACCAACAGCTGCGTCTTCAAATACTACATCCATGATCTGTCTGACCTCATAGATGTAAGTTTTATCTCATCACTCATGTGTCTCTAGTGTACTGTTATAAAGAAATGTTTACGGCACTGTTTTTGTAGCTTAATCACAAATATTCCTCTTTAAAGCTTTTGATAATTATGATCCTCGACCACAAAACAATTCCTAAAACATCATCTGAAAGCTGAATAAGTTGTCCAGGAGAAGTTCTATAAGCAATGCTTATAATCAAAAATGCGTTTTGACATACTGTATTTACAGTAAGAAATTTACAAAATATCTTCATGTAACATGATCTTTACTGAATATCCTAATGATTTTTTGGATGATCATTTTTACACATACAATGTATTGTTGGCTATTGCTACAAATATGTCTGTGCTACTTATGACTGGTTTTGTGGTCCAGGGTCATGTTTGATATTATAATACAGTCAAGCTTAACTAAATTAACCACTGTTATTTTTAGTATTATTTATGATATTTTAATTATAATTTTTTAATGAGCTTCTACAGTATTAGTTTGTCTGTCATTTGTTTCCAGCTTTATTTATGTATAAATTGTAATATTTTTAGTTCTTAGTATCTGTAGTATGATTTTCATTGCTTAAGTTGATCAACACCGGTTAAACTAGTTTGTTCTAAGGGTCTTTAAAACTTCTGATGGGTAAAACGTGTTAGAGGAATAGTATCTCCAAAAAAGAAAATTCGGACAACACTTTAATCACCCTCTATTGTAGGTCCAAACCTGTATGAATTATTTAGTTCTGCCAAACACAAAGGAAGATATTTAGAAAAAAGTTTGTAACAGGCTGTTTTAGGTCACCATTGACTTATATAGTATGTTTTTTCCTACTATGGAAGTCAATGGTGACCAAAACAGCCCAGTAAACAAACTTTTTTCAAAATCTTCGGCAGAATAAAAAAAAAATCATACAGATTTGGAACTACTTGAGGATGAGGAAATGCTGACAGAATTTTCATTTTTGGGTGAACTATTTCTTTAACTATTAACTATGACTTTTCCCTCAATAAGTTCTTAATTTGCAGCTTACTAATAGTTATAATAAGGTAGTTAAGTTTTTGAGCCATCGTATGGTCATGAAAATGTAATCATTAAGTAATTAAATTCCAACACTTGGAATGTGCGAATGACATCACTTTTAACATCTTTTTTTTTTTAACGGTCTATTATTCTTCTTGTCATGTGATCTTTGCATTTTGATATTTTTTTGTTCCAGTGTACTGTGTAACCCTAAAGGGTGTTAAAGTGTAATGCCCTAAATATGCCCATGTACAGTGTCCCACAATGTAGTAATACCTTCTGACAGTGTGCTGCCTCATCAGCCTTCTTTCTTCAAGTGTGACCCTGAAGGTAAACTTGTAGCAACCCCTCGTGTTAGCTCCGCAAGAGGGCCCACTTGTCCCACCAAATCAACATCATACTCCTTATAAGGGAACCCACAAAATGCTGTAATCTCCTCTTCGTATTACCCTCAACGTAGGCAAACACGGGGGCCCATCCTCTTTCTGAGTGAGGAACTGATGGATTTAATTCGAAGCAGTCAGAGCATGGAAATTAAGTTTTAGCTATGCATCGTTTAATACACAAAAATGGTCTTCAGGGGGACTACGAAGGGAAAAGGGCTATTTGTATTTTTTTTTTTTTTTTCACAATTTTTAGTGGTAATAAAATGAATTTAAGCTCCTTTGAATTAAATTCACTTACAATTTCACAGATATTGTATACTCTAGGTTTCTCAATTCACAGCTTTTATATTCACATCTTAAAAATACACCCTGTTTTTTTCCCCCTCTCTCAGTGCTGTGACCTGGGCTACCATGCCAGCCTGAACCGTGCACTGCGTACCTACCTCTCAGCTGAGTTTAACGTGGAGACTTCCAAGCACGGTGGTTTAGAGACCATTGAGAATGCTGCAGAGAACCTGGAGGCTAACGCAGACAAGCAAAGGCTCATGGAGACCTACAACAACGTCTTCTGTCCTCCGATGCGCTTCGACTTCCAGTCTCACATGGGTGATATGGTCAGTCGGTGTGATTTATTATTGCTTATGGCATGACAGTGGTGAAATGAAGTAATGGAATATGTAGTGATGGTAATATACCCACAGCAGACTCACAATGTGGGTAAACAATGACACTCAGACATTCTTAGGCAACTAAGGAGCAGCTTTACTGATGCCAAGTGCTTTTGCTCCAAAATATCAAACATCTTGATGATATCAAGAAATCAGCTTTGCTAAATACCAGGCGGTACTGTTACGCAACGATCAGCATTGTCTTACTGAGACGATTTGCCCTGCTGTTATGTGTTACTCTTGCAAGTCTGTGTCTCAGTGCATGTCCAAACAAACTCCGACACCTCTAGAGGAATGAAGCATTGCTCAATCAGATGGTTAGATAGTGACAGACATGCCTGCTGAGAGACCACACTTGCTTCAGCCCTCTATTACCACAGGTTGTCATTTAGACTGTCCAGTTATTATGGTTTACATTATTCTTTATTAAAATGGCAAATAGACTGCTACTGTAAGCTTATAAGTGTTAAAAATATATGTATTGAATCACGCAGAAGTTGTGAGTATGGTCTGACAGATCTTACAGAATTTTGTGTGTTAGTATCACAACTGGTTCAGGTATTTATGTTTTATTTAATGTTTAGCAAGATGTGTTCTTTCTCTGCCCTTTGTATCCGTGGTTAATGCTTCTACAAACAAACAGTTATTTTTATTTATTTATTTTGTTTATTCTTTATTTTATTTGTTTGTTTATTGGTAAGAAATTGGTTGTAGTTTTTTGTTTCTCTTTTTTGTTTTGTTTTGCTTTTATTTGCTTTGCTTTTTGTTAGGCTTTGTTTTTTTGTTTTGTTTTTCTTCACTTTGTTTCTTGCTTTGCTTTGTTGTTTTTTGTTTTGCTTTGCTTTGCTTTGCTTCACTTTGGTCTGTGTTTTTTTTTTTTTTTTTTTTGCTTTTTGCTTTGTTTTTTGTTCTGTGACACTGTTGTCACCAAAACAAACAACATTTTTTTATGAACATGTTTTCTAAGCACTGTCATTGGTCAGTCAAACTTATAGAGACAAAAAGTGAATATCAAACTGGGATAGAAGGTATTTTAGCATTGACAAAAATTCACACCGCAGCTCAACCTAAACATTAACATTTTTAGATGTACTAATTATTTTTTCTGTGAAATCAATCAACAATGTTTTTCTGCTGTGCTGAACTTTGTGCTGATGTGTTTGTAATTAGCCAACTTGCATCAGGGGTTCTGGATGTTTGTATGTGTTTGATGAACAGAGCAGCTGGTTTTCCCCAGTGCACGTGTGCCCTTGTCATGTGTTCAGCCCTTAGGGAGAGGGTGGACCACGGTGAGCCAGATGTTCCCCAGCTGTTATGGGCAAAAAAGAGAGAGAGAGAGAGGGAAAGAGAGTGAACAAGAGGCAGATTGAAGCTTGCTCGGGTCACTCTGTTCTTCAGCACAAATTAGGACATCAGCTTTCTCAGTGCTGGAGATGGGCTTGCTTTAGTTCTCCTTCATTATGTTCTTCATTAAGTTCTGAAGCACTTTCTTCTGTTCTGTCTATCTCTCTCAGGTGGGACATTTGTGTGCCCAGCAGCCCGTGCAGGGAGAGCTGATCCAGAGATGCCAGCAGCTACAGTCCCGTCTGTCCACACTGAAAATAGAGAATGAAGAGGTGACAACAAATACAATGTGCACAACAAATGTGTGCATATTCATTCTTCATGTTTATATTACATCTGTCCGAATGTAACATTTTTGTGCACTTTTTCATATCAAAGCATTGACTGAATCAAGGCTTTTTTGATTCGGCTGTCATCTTTACACATGCGTTCCTAATTCCATGTATTTCTACTCAGTTGGATTGTTTATATTTGTACATTTAGCAGACACTTTTGCCTAAATCAAACCCTTGTCGTATTATGGCTAATTTGATCAAATGTTGAGCTACCAATAAGAGTTTAACATTAGTATTAAACATTTATGTTAAAATCCATCCGCAGAAAATGTGGTAAAAAGGTTTAAATATAATTGTTTGGACTAGGGAGGTAGTGTAACAGTATTCATTGTTTATTGTTAGTGCTTCATTAAAGCTTTCTACGTGTTCTGTTTAGTTTTATGTAATATATATATGAGGAGCTCTTTTCCAAAACGCTATAAATCCATTTTAATAGTTTTCATGAAAATTAGTTTTTTTTTTACCTAGACCCATACATTTAGTTAATATTCAATTTATCATGTTAAAATGGTCTGTTGGCTCAGTCTGGACATGTTAAACAATGATTGTTAAATGAAACAACAATATCATCGATTATAAATTCAAAGTTTATTTTATTTTTTTTTCAAAACGCTAAAAATCCTTTTTTTTTGTTTTTACCTTTTCATGTTTAATCAGGCTCAGAGGTGACATGAGTTCAATAAAATTCATAAATTCATG
>JAUMHP010000060.1:12672623-12689520 GCA_032361065.1 Enteromius trimaculatus
ATGTTCAGTGCTTTGCTACAATCTGTATTGTTAAAAGCGCTATATAAATAAAAGTGACTTGACTTGACTTGACTTGATTCAGTTTATGTAGATGTATGAATTAATTGAATGCTGTATAAAATAATTTCAAAGGATCTTCCTTATATATCTGTCTAATAACTCTGACATTGCGATTGTTGGCTCTTTGATTGCTTTTTTCTTATTATTTTAATCACTTTAGTTTAAATAAAAGCATAAATATAATGATTTGTGTTGTTCGGACACAGCTGCGCAATAACTAAACCGACAATGCATGCTTGATTGTTACTAGATAAATTTACAAATAGATTTTGAAACAATGACGTCCTTTCTTCATAATCTCTTACTCATCAATCATCTCTTGCTTTGACCTGAGGCCATGACGAAATGGCTGGTGGAGATGAGTGCAAGTGCTTCCCTTCACAACAATACATTTATTTCATGTTCCTTAAGAGTACGAGGCTCTCTGCAGAAAAGGGGAAATTCCACACAGAATCATGTGACCTACCAGAACAGTACCCGGCAATTTTATGGCCAGGGATCTCTGTAGAAGTTCCTCATTTGTGAGTTTACTCTGTGCATGTTGGATTTTTCAGTTATTGGTGCTTTGATTTCACCTTAATCTCTTACTGTTGTCAAATGCAGCATAACAGAGCTTCATCTGATTGAACCGCTTTTAATGGCTTGCTTTGTCACATGCATAAGTTCTGAACTTGAAAAGCACATTAAATATGCTTCAAAAAAAACATTAATAAAATGAATAAACTATGATGGCAAACTCCCCTCTTGGACGTCACCATAGAAACATTCCACTTTAGCAGCAACACTGTCGCGCAACCAAGCAACCAAGAAAGAGATCAAATGGTACACCATGAACATTTTACATCACCTTAATGTTTTTTTTTTTTTTAAATCAATTTTATTGCAAGATAATGGTGTAAAGTTTTATGACAGTGGCATAATGCAATTTCAAATGTTCCTGTGGGTCTATCTTCTTTATACGTTTGGCCTTAATGTTAATATAACACTGTCTCTTAAGCTACAGCACCTAAATTCCACTGTCTCTGTATAAATTATTGGAACATGTTGACCTGTCTTCTGCCTTGGCAGGAGGGGGAAAGACATGCTAACTATACCTGTGCTCGAATTGGTGTAGCTTATATAAGCAAATGAGACTTTAAATGGCAATTTCTTGTTTCCGAGCACAAACACAGCTAGAAAAATGGCAGCCTTATCTGTATGTTAGCCAGTCGTATCATGCGTACTGCCATTAGCAGGAAGTGGCTGACATATGGTAAACACTGGTTGAATTGGTTGGGTGCAGTGGGTTCACACACACATCTGTCCACACAACCAAGCCAAGTACGTTTTCTAAAGACTACGTGTGAAATCAAATCCTTCTCCCAATATAAAGTTCCCCAATGGACTCGGTTGTTTTTAGCTTTTGGGAAGCAAGCTTGACTGGAAGCAGGTTGCTGTAAATAGACTCTGTAAATGTGACTTGGCTCATATGCTCTAGGCTACAGAATTCCCTGCACATTTGAAAGGACCAGACAGGAGAATACAAATCTGTTTATGTTGCTCTCACTTGCAAAGTGCTTCAGATGAAAGCATCTGCCAAATGAGTGAATGACTGTGTTTTTATAAGAAGTTTCAAATTCTGTGAAATGATAAGAATAGGCAAGATTGCAAAGAAGAAATAAATGGGCCTTTTGGTTGGACACACACATACAAAAAAAAAAGATATATACATATATAAACACACAAGTCTCAGACTCATAGTTAAAATAACCAGAAGAGAATTTTCTTCTTCTCTCCCTCTGTCCATTCCTTAAGTTATCTGTTTGGTGCCATGCTCTTTTAAGGTCACCACCTCTATCAAAAAAAGGGCCAGCAAGTGTGAAATATAGCTGACACACTGATAACAGCCACAGGGCCCCTTAAAAGTGTAAAGGCGTGAGTATGTGAAAACGAGAGCTGTATGCTTAGTGAACCATGTGAATCTTGATTAAATATTTGCCAAAATAACACCTACATCTACACCCGAAAACCGAAAGCATGTTTTACAGTAGGCTAAACTGTATCTGCTTGTTAATATCGCTTGAGGATGTTTTGTGTGCGTATATCAGCCACATATGATCTCTGAGGTTTGACTTTGGATACGACTCAAAGGTTTATTCAGAAGTCAGCAATAGACGTGTAACTTAAAATAGTAACATTT
This sequence comes from Enteromius trimaculatus, assembly GCA_032361065.1. Lineage (NCBI taxonomy): Eukaryota > Metazoa > Chordata > Actinopteri > Cypriniformes > Cyprinidae > Enteromius > Enteromius trimaculatus. Next base: position 12,674,863 of record JAUMHP010000060.1, read on the forward strand.
TATGTATGTCAATTCAATCAGTAGAAGTTCACATGTGATTGTGGCTGTTTGTAGAACGTTGACACCAGCATTGGCCAATGTTTTGCCTGTAAGTCAGATAGAGTTATTTGGAAGTTTCCAATCTATTGTTATTTGGAAGTCACACACCATAAAAGTCACACCCTTTGTAGATAGCTAATGCCAGTAACAACCTTCAAATATTAACATTTGCTGAACTCAACAGGTATTAGTTAGCCTGCCAAATAGCAACATTTTAATAAAACATGCCCCAATCATTCACATAAAAAGGGAATGTTACCATTTGTAATAACCAACAAGTCAGTGTTGATTTGTTTTCTAAATGAGCACATGCATAACACAAAAACACAGCCAGAAATGACATAAGGAGGATTTTCAGTCATTTCTCAACAATACCAGCTGACTATTAAAGCTATTTGAGAATGATTCAGGCCCTTTTGCAAAATAAAATCTATAAATCTGTTCTGTGCCTTTGGCTATTTCATAAGACAAAAACAAAGAGTGTTGAAATATTCTCAAATCTGTTATTTTCAAATAGTGAATTAATCTAAAGCGCCCTCCTGCGTCTTTTCTTATTATGAACGTAAAATAGTGCAGAACTGGTTTATGTAGGGCGTATCTTCCCTATGAATTGAAAAGATGAGTGTCATTGTTATTATTATTGCTAGATATGTGTTTTTTAAATTTTAAATAATAAATGAAGCTATTTTTTAATAAATAGTAGCCTTACTTTCACAAACATTGTGAAATTCTTTGAAGCTGCGCCCTCTAGCGGGCACATTTTTACCTCACTGAACTTTTTTCATAAGTTTTACACAACAGCGACACCTGTTGATATTTTCCGAGATTAAACTAAATGAAAGCAAACTAAAAAAACAATACAAGAAAAAAGGATGACAATGTCTGAATAAGTTTATTTAATTAGTTAGTTAGTTATAAACAAACTAAGCTGTTATCTTTGTGCTATGCTGGTTTAAATTAATCTCCCTGTCTGCCAGGAAAGTCTTTATCTGGTCGGCAAGCTTTTTTAAGTGAATTCAAAAGTTAAGGATATATAGATAATTTTATATTTAAAACCTTTATTGTTGCAAGTGCACTTTCAGTGGCGATGCATTTTAATTAGGTTGCGGCTCCTTTAAGAGCGCAAGCATTCCGAACTTCGCTATGACGTCAGAGCAGTAAGACGCTGGCCGACAGTCGCGAAGGGCTAGTGCTCGTTTCACAGATGAGTCGGGTTGGAGCGCATGCTATTCTCGCCTTTTTAATTTAACATTTGTGTTTTTAGCTCTCTCGGCGGTGCTTTTGAAAAGCCTGTGACACTTCGAAGCCGTTTAGTCTTGAACTGGTTTTATGTAAGTCGCCTTTTTAACTCTCTGAGCCCTGAATTGGTGGGTTGACCCTCGACATGGATATTAGCTAGCTTAGCTAGTCACCAAGAAACCGAAATAACGGCGCATCAGAGAGTCCGAGTCAAGAGTTTTATCGCTTTTATACGTATTTTATGTGCCTGGAGTCGAGCTCACTGAGGCAAATCTTCGCCTTGGGTGTTGCCAAAGAAAAACTGAAGTTCGGGAGAAGTAGTTAGTTGTTGAAGTTAGGGAAGAAAAGAGGTGGGAGATGTTGACTAACGCCAACAGTCCGCCGAAGTTTCCAAACCAGCAGCAGCAGCAGCAACAACAGAATCCAGCCCAATTCATGATGGGAAGAGCCTCACTTCAGATCAAGAAAAATGCCATAACTGACGAGTACAAGGTCACTAGTCAGGTCCTGGGGCTGGGCATCAATGGCAGGGTTCTGGAGATCTTTCACAAGAGGAGTGGGGAGAAGTATGCTTTAAAGGTAAAATGGAAACACTTTTAAATATGCTGTTGTACATTTGAACGTCTTTTAGATTATATTCAATAATAATAAGAGGCCTCTGCGTTGTTTTCTGGCTGTTAAAAAGGCCACTCTCTCACATTAAAATAGCATCAAATCAGTGTTTTATTCTTCATTTGGGGTGTTTATTTCCAGGGGATTTAATAGTAATCGGGTAGGCCTTCTGCAGGTGTTCTTCCAGGGTACACAGTGATTTGTGAATGAGTTAATCATTCATTTTAGGAGCACAATGGAAATTGGACAGCCATCTGTTTTTGTTAAGAACCAGGTGGCAGGTTCCTGTTCCAGCTGGCCTTTGATTTTAATGACTGTATTGGGCAGAATGGCTTGGATGAGAGGGCAAATAATGACATAACACATTCCACCTCCATTAGGAGGAGGTTTTGTTTCATTTAGACTGACGCAAATTCACTCACAGTTACGCAAAACAGGAAGGTGAATCTTGTTTTGGTCAGGTGACTGTGGAATGGGTGTGACAGTTCACTCTGCAGTCAATGGTGTTGAATTTACCATCCCATTTTTGGTTGTTACTAGCAGGTTGACACCAACATTGCCCTTTATTTAGTTATTTGGAAGTTTCCACCAAAAAGTGTCACATGCTTTTTAGATAACCCACTAGTACTAGCTGAGAATCTGGTTACATACCGAAATTATGAGGTGTCATTTATAGGTGCTATATAAGTTTGGGCTTAATTTCCCAACCTGTATGAGATTTTCCAGCTGTTGAACTAAAGATGTTTTGCAGAATGTTGGTAACAAACAGTAAATGACATAATTTTTTTGTTTTGATTTTAACTATCCATTTAAAATCAGTGTGAGTTTGGAGACATAGATTTGTGGTTTTCTGATGCATAGCGGAGTTATGCTGTTTAAACCATTGTAAAGGCTCCCTCAAATTATTTACTAGTTTTTCTCCTCTATACTGACATAAAATAAAAGCATAGTTCCACAGTATGGTGTATGAAGTAATTTCAAGCCACATGAAAACGTGTCATCATTGTTCCATTCATTAAATGAGTCCATTAAAATAAAGTTCTGAACTATTGTGGTGGTTAGTTATAAAATCAACTTCAAATGCAAAATGTTTGATAATAATATACCTTTTCTTATAAGTTCAACGATCTAGCTTATGGCATTGTTTTCAAATGATTTACACCCATTATTTTGACTGAAAAGTATATAAAGAATGATCAAATGTCCAATATTAAACAACAACAATTAGAACTACAGACCCAGCATATTTTTCTTAACTTGGGCTATGTTTGGTACTTTTTTGTCCCAAGACCTGCAATTTCTGGCCCTTGGTTTATAGCTATAGGTTATAATACCCTTTTGGTGAATTATGACCTATTTCTTTTTTTTTCTTTTTTTGTTTGGAGTTTTGGGTTGTATTATTTCTGTGGAATATAATGAAATAAAACTATCTATTGAACAAATCTATTTATTTTACAAAACTGCACATCATTATGAAGTAAATTATCGAATAGTTTCCATACTAATAGCGGTAGTCTTATGTGTTTTCAGGCAACTCTGGAGACCTCTTCTACTGAGTGATTGCATTTTGTATTCCGTTATTACACAGATATTTAGTCCTGGCCGTATTTGATAAGTTAAAAGCCAGGCAACAAGACTTGGGCCAAAATGTATGTCTCAAAGGTCAAAACAATCCACTTCTGTGGTTGTGGTCTTCCCACTCACTGTCTGTGGCATCAGAGTGGAAATGCAGAGGTGTTCATTTACTCCCACTCCCCGTTTGTTTGGTTGAGGTCTTTTTAAAGACCTTCATTATTACGGTGAAGTTGAAAGTTTCTTCCCCTTCTTATTGAAGACTACTGTATTTGCTTTTTGCTTCAGCTTGGTGGGATAGGATGATTCTGTTGAAGGAAAGCCCTGTTGATCTTCCAGGGCCACTGATGATGTCAGCACCCTCTCTGTCATCGTGCTGAATCTCTGTGCTCTCCGGTGACAGAACTGGCTCAGCCCCGCATTCGTCACTACCACACGGCCTGGCTGTTTTTAGCTACAGAAGAGCATTGCATGCTTGTGAGAGGCAGGAAAGAGTGGGGGTCTATAAAGCATGTGATAAATAATGACTGATAGTGGTTTGGAGAGCCCATTAATGATCTGTGTTAGGGACACCGATAGTCAAGCACCACTGTGATTTAGTTTTTGTGCGTCAGGGTACCTTTGATCCATATGTTGGGGGAAATGAGTCATAGCTGACCTGGCTGTTTGTATAATTAATTTGACCTGAGAAGCTTCTACCCCACAAAGCATAATTTAAAAAAAAAACAGTTCCTTTCCCTGTGAACTTGTTAAGGAAATTGGCTTGTTTTTACCTAGATATTTCCTGATTTCATTTACTTGGAATTTTAGCTTGATTCACCGGTGTCATCATTTGTTTTTTTGCAGTGCACGAGGAAGAAAAAGTCAAAGAATAATTAGCATAATGAGGACAGACTGTGCTGTTTAATGAACAAGAACATGCATATTTAAGCTTGTCGAGGATGTTTAAAGTCTGTGATCAACATTATTTGCCCCTCCGAATTAAATGCAAAATTCTATCAAAAGTCTTTAAGGAACACATTTGCAAGAAACCACACAAAAAGAAGCCCCCTCAAAAGCCTGTAATCCTGGACATGCTTTATTTTATTGTGACCCGTTTTATGTGTTTAACATTTTGGGAGCGAGTCGCAACAGTATACTGATATACAGGTTTTCTTTCTCTTCAGAGAGCAGAACACAGACTTCCAATGTTTTTCTCAGAAAATGATTCTTTGTTTGCAGATTTGTCCTTAAATCCTTTTTAAGTGATAATACTATATTTACTTCCTCTTTGATCCGTACGTCAGACATATGAGCCTACAGTGCATCCTCTGATTTATTTTGCTGATTAAGTGGAGGATTAAACGCCACATGGTGTCTGTTCTTAGATGCTTGTTTGTGGCTTTTGTTTTTCCTGTCCATGGGATCTGTAATAGTTTAAGGTAGGGCTGGGCGATATATATATCGTACGATATATTATGCGCATCTCATTAGTAAAGCTGGTTCTTTGATTAGCGCTAAATCTCCGTCAGCTGTTTTCAAAAGGAACGCCAGCTTATACACAGAGCCGGAGAAGCTGCGCCATTGAATCAACCACGAAACTAACGCGCAGCTTCTCAGTGATCTACAGCTCTGTGTATAAGCTGGCGTTCCTTGTGAAAACCGCTGACGGAGATTTAGCGCTAGGTACATCTGAATATCTCTTGCCTAACTCTCGCATATGGCAAAATATCAGATTATTATATTACATCACTGCATTACATCTAATTACATCAACAATCTAATTAATAATTGGAGTTTGATGATGGTCTTGGAGGTTTATTTGATTTCAAGGGTGTGTTATGTAAACCAATGCTGTTCTTAATCACAGAAATGTTGCAAATATCACATCAACCTTTGTTTAAAGTAAATGAGAGCTATACAGTACGTATACCAGTACAATGAAGAAGACAACACAAGTGCAATGTGGCCTTAAGTTAAATCCTCTTGAATTGATTGTATTTTTAGGACAAAGGAAAATGGCAAACATTCACATGAGCTAACCCTGAATCAGTCTGATTTGAGTCCCTAGAAGCTAGACCTAGTCCTATTCTGTTAAATAGATTACAGGCTAGGACTAAATGTCAAATGTTATTCTTATATACTATGTATAATTTCATATGTTTCTTCGGACTTGTGATAAGGCAGTTAATGTGTTTGTTGTTGCTTTGTTCTATCTTTATTTTTTTTAAGCAGTGCCTCCTGACCCAAAGAACAGTCTTCTCTATTGTAGCATCATGCCCTGAGTCTTACTTCCAAACTTGATCAAGGAGAGAACTGTTTATGTTCATAAAGAAAGGCTAGTGGCCTTTAAGAAAAACTTAACCCAAAAATGGAACAATCTAATTGCTCCCAAGCTCCATAAATCAGCAAGTACTGATTAAGGGTTATCACATGTCTGTAGCAGGCCGATGGGTTTTTCTAAAAAAAAAAAAAATAATAAAATATTTTTAAAAGTATCACTGACTTCCGGCAACTGCTATATGCGTCAAGTACTGGCTTTGCAGCTTGCGTCATATGTCAAATCGGAGGTCAGCCAAGAAGCTGGAACTCGACTCAAATGTGCATATGACCGCCATTGCCGGAAGTTAGTGATTTGAGTTATAATTTTAAAAAAGCTTCAAAATCATGGCCACTATCCACCAGCATTACCAAGCTTGGATTGTGTCTGTCTGAAAGAAGAAAGTCATATACACCTAGGATGGCTTGGGGGTTAGTAGATTATGGCTAAATCTAATTTTGGGTGTACTGTTTCTTTAAGGTGCTCATAGTTTGCAATTATGTGACATCCGGTTAAATTTAAGGCCTTTTTTTTGGTTTCCCACAGTGTCGCTATTAAAAATGTAGGACTTTCAGTGGTTTACAATTTCTGGTTTGTCACTTGTTTCCTGTTGTATAACCACAATCAGGTCAGTTTTTAGATAGCTTCAGCTGCAGTGGTAGCTGCTTGAGCCTGCCCGTCATCAACCTGTCAAAAAAAAGGGAATGTACACATCAAGAGACATGTAAACTTGTTTACACAAGCCTTTTAAAACACTTTGGAATGATCAGAAGCTTATGGTTAAAGGCTGGAATGCTACACAGTTTTTGCCTCGATTTACAGTTTGGTTAAGTAGACACCAGCTGCTGAATGTCAGAGCCAGTCTGCATATTTGACTTTACAGATTTAATAGAAAAGAGCATGGTCACAGATTCTATTTGATTCAGTCCAGTCAGAGGATATCAAATATGTTTGATATTTGTCAGTTCTCTGAGGGGGAAAAAAAAAAGCTTGTGATGCAAGACTAAATGGAGTGTCCTTTTATGATCTCTTAAACAAGGAAGTGATTTACCCTCCCTGAATGCTGTTTAAAATTGGTTTCACTTTATATGATCTACAAACCACAAGTATTGGTCATTTATTTCCCAAAAAACTGTCCATTATTGTGGATTCTAATTGATTTATTTAAATGCTAAGAGGCTTTTAGTAAAAGAGGAGTTTTTATCACAGCTCTTCTGTTAAGTTAACCTCTATATATGTGCCGTCGAAGACTTTTCTGCTCATTCATAATTTGTGGTTAGCAACAGGTGGTCTTTCTGTCATCTTGCAAGGAAGGAAATAAACATGTTTTTGTTGCTTTAATAGATATGATTAAAAGTGTGAGCTTTCAGATAGATGGATTTCTAAGTGCAGCTCCGATTGATAATGTGTTACTAGATATATTAGCTAATCTTTAAAGCGAAGCTAATTAAAGGAGTGGATTATCTAGTCATAATGGACTTGAGGATGTGGGCTAAAAGGATGTAGGCCTACCTTTTTTTTTTTTTTCTCTCTTTCCTGCATGCTACTTTTTTTGTTGCGTGAATGTGCACATAATATTTGTATATTACAGCATATTTTTATTGATAATTAATTTTTCATGTATTTTTTGTAAATTTGTGTTATAACACAAAGCAAAGTTTCAAGGTGGTTTTTTTTTTGTCCTCTCCTTTTGGTTAATTGTTTTGTAGCCTAAAGCAAATGAAATGTTGCATCTGTCTGCCCAGTCAGTTTTCACACGTCTGTATTGTGACTGCGATATTTATATTTAGTGAGGGTTGCTATGGTGTTCTTTAGCCTAAAGTAGTGAAAGAGCCACCTGGTATTTTCACATTTTGTCTGTGTATGAAAGTCGCTGACTTTGAAAGGTGTTTTAGCATTGCCCTCCTGCCATATGGCTGTACTACTTTTCTGTGATATTGTTGACTATTAAAAGTTATTTTTCTAGTAGTACACCAACCCCAGAGCCACACCTGTGGCCAAATAGGCAAATTTTAAAATGTACTTATTTTAATTTTACGTTGTATGGTTTATGTTTGGGTGTATCGTGCTTATTCAGTTTTTTTACTATGTGTTTGCATTTTACATTTACATTTATTCATTTAGCTGATGCTTTTATCCAAAGCGACTTACAGGTGGGGAAAACATCAAGCAATTAGTCCTAAAGAGGCAAACGACTAAGGAAGTGCTCATAATACCATATAACAGACAATGTTCAAATAAGTACAGGCTGGAGAGGAAAAGAAAGAGTAGGGTTAAGGATTTTTATTTTTAATGTTAAATAGTGTTGAAAGTTGTAAGTGAGTTGGCATTTCGGGTAGCAATGGGAAGATCATTCCACCAGCCAGGAACGGTGTAAGAGAATGTTCTGGAAAGAGATTTTGTGTAGTGTAGTGTAGATAGGTAGTAAGTAGAGGTAAGCGGGCACCGAGCCTGTGGCTGTCTTAACATCTTGAAATTGGCATGATTTTTTATTTTTACTTTTTACTTTGTGTTAAGGGCATCAACCATTTTTTAAAAACATATTACAGTAGTCTTCCATCACACCTAAAGAAGTGACATTTTGAAATTATTAAAGTCTCATATCTCATATGCCCCCCCCCCTCCTTTTGTTTTAGATTTATTAAAAGGTTTTTACTCTGGGAGTCCAGTATAATCAATATTAAATCGGCTTATTAGACTTTGACATGAGCAGTCCCCTGTGTAGGCCCTTCCTCCATTTCCATGGAAGTTAATTGACCACATCCAGTAAGGAGTTTCCCATCTCTCAACCTGTGAGACAGGAGGAAAACCCCTAAGGGAAAAGAGATGACTTAACCAGTCAGAATCATGACTGCTGAAAGGATCATTATCATTGGCTTAGTGATGGTGATTTACACCAAAATGTCATCTGATAACACAGGGAAATTACATTAGAAAAATGTGTCAAATTTGGTGGCAGATTAAGAGGAGTGGGAATCCAGTGTAGTGAGCTCCGTTTCAACAAACAGCTGCACAGTCAACTTGAGGAAGTGGGGACAGGATGTTTGGCGGACTTGTAGAAGTGAAACTTCTAACCGTTATAAGCTTCTTTTTTTCTTAAATGCAAGGACACCTGGTGGACAAATCTTGTATTGTGAAGACGCTTCATAGCCACATATTTTTGCAAGGAAAAAAAGTTCATTTTAACTTGATTTTCAGCCCACATGGGTATTCCTTATCAACTGTTTTTGAAATCGCTTCTTCTTCCTTTCATAGATCAGTGTTTAGGATAGGAGCTGTTTCATGCTGTAATACTTGTTTAAAGTATGAAATGACAATGCATGTTTTTGACCTTATTGTGAATAATTTATTCACGCAGATGTTCTTTTTATCAGTCTTCTTTTCAACTAATACTTATCAATTTTGTGTTACTTGCTAAGTTTATTTTAAAATGAGTTTACACATTGATATAAATTACATTTAAAAGAAGTTTTTTTATTAGACTTTATTTTTTTATGAAGCTCTAGTTTTACATTGCACGCACAATTACTCAACATTGCTACACTACAATCAGTGCAGTATTTTATTTAATTTTATTCCATTCCAAATTTCAGTACAAGACATTTGAATTCTCTATTGGTTAAACTTCACAGGTCAGAGTTCAGCAAACTAAATGCACAGTGGAACTCAAAACTTCCCCTTGTGTGCTTGTTCTTCCGTTTTTGCACACACATGAATGGAAGTAATCTAGTGTGACTGACAACTTTGTGTTAATATACAACCTTGTATGCCTTATTAAAGAGTGGGACTGGGAATTATTGGCAAAAAAAGTTATCCCAATAACATTTTGTCAATATCAATAATTATCACAGTCCATTTAAAATGTTAAGCTTTAAAAGCAGATTGTTTTGATCTTTAATGAAAGTTGTAGAAGCCATACTGTTAATTGTGGTTTTAAAGTATTCTTTATGATCAGAACTTAATTTCACATTTCTCATGTTTTTTATGCTTTTCCAGTCATTATTTTTTTTAGCAAAAATATTTTGTGGGAAATAATAATTTCTTTAGCCTTTTTTACTCAAAGATTCTGGAAAATATACGGTAATGTATTCCGGCAATTCTTCCTGCATATAGATTTGCTTCATTCTTACTGCCTGTAATTTCTCGGATTTCGTGCATGCGTTCACACTCAACCCGTAAAGGTCCCGGAATGACATGTGATATCATGTGGCGCGTAATGTCGAAAATTCACCTAAAAAAAAAACGTAAACATTTGATCTGATACTAAAATACTGTGTGCACATGCAGTGCTGTGATGTCTGTTTACATACAGTATGTGTCATAGTAAGTTTTTGTCTGGTCTCACATTAGTGAGTGGAGTCAATGTAATTTTACGGTAAAATAAAAACCATCCTGTACAGAACTGACATTTACTTCTGGCTTTTCAAAAGTGTATGCAAGTTCTTCTTGACAAAAAGCATTTCAGCTTGGTTACAAGTTAGTCTGCACTAACTTGATTCACTAACTTTAATTCAACACGTGATAAGCTGCGCTAAACAACCCTTCACTGTGTATGCCTGAGCAGGGTGCGGACAGATACGCTCACGCAGCTCCAGCAAGCGCAAGAGGGCAACTCTTGTTTGTGTGTCAGTACAGCTGTTCGCTTTGTGGTATCCTTTTTTTGTTTGCTATGCACAAATTACATGTTCACTAATAATTACAATGTAGAGCACATGAGGGCGCATTTCCGGCCATTTGGCCAAGAAAACATACATGCTCATAATGTAAGATTGGCAACCGCACACTTTTTTTGTTTGTTTGCTTTTCTGGCCTGTTTCCTTAAGCGTGCCTGATTTATTGCCGGTCAACTGGTGCATTCCCCTTAAAATAATCTTGTGAATAAGTAAGTTCAGATACAGTCCTTTTCTAGTAAGTTCAGTTGGCATCCATTGCCTGTAAGTGCTGTTGTGGGTTTCCGGATGACATGTTGTTTTGGCAGCAAGGGAATGAGCTCTAGATGCATTCACTTTCCAAAGCCCTTCATGTGAGTACAAGCCCAAGTGCCTGGCCCTAAACCATACGTACGTCACAGGAAGAAAAGGAAGGTGTAACACATTAAAGAGCTTCAGTGACAAAAAGTGTTACCAGCTGTTGGTCATGGACTGGAATGAAATTCGGTAACAGGAAATCAGTTCTGAACAAATTAGTAGTAATTGTTCTCTTGTAATGTTATTATGTCATAGACAGCGGTATTTTAGTTAAAGGAATTGTTCACCCAAAAATGAAATATCTATAAGTTAGGGCTGCACGATATATACTGCATGAGATAGTCATGCACATCTCGTCAGTAAAGCCAGTTCTTTGATTAGCAGTAAATCATCACCTCCAGCCCTGCTGTCATCATTTACTCAGCCTCAAGCAGTTCCAAATCTGTATGAATTTCTTTGTTCTGCTGAACATAGCCTGTTTACAAACTTTCTTCAAAATATCTTCCTTTGTGTTCGGCAGAACAAAGAATTCATACAGATTTGGAGCTGCTCAAGGGTAAGTATACAGATTTTATATTTCTGGATGAACTTTAAGTCAGAGGGGTCAGAGACGGATGTCTTTAATCAGATCAAGACATTTTGATACAAACATGTTTACTCTTACTCATTGTGATGACTGGCCATCCACATGTCAGAGTCTGTCATCGCACACATGCACATATCCCAAACACACACTGGGACACAAAGAGCATTTAATACCAGAGTAACATAGTAAGTAGCTTACAGGCTGTTGTCTCTTCAGTCCCCAGTAAACAGAAACAGGTGGAAGATGCTAGCCCTCCACCTCCAAACCCTCCCTTCCCACCCTCTAGAAACCCCCTCACCCTGCTCTTTTGTGTTCGTGCAGAGGGGATCTTTTGTACTGGGCCTCAGGAAGGTGAATGGGCCACATCTGCTATTCTCCCATTGAGCGGGTGAAGGCAAAACTGATGGACATGATTTTCCTGCAGATCCACTGGTATTAAAAAAAAAAAAGGGAGAGCAAAGAGCAGAGTTAAAGGAGAAAAACAGGCTAACTCAACATTTTCGCTCTTTATAGTGTGAAGAGTACGGGCTGGACGCAGATGTGAAAACTTGACCTACATATTGCAACCGAAGGTTCCTATGACTTGATTTAGCATTAGGACTATACTTTTGCCTGACTGTAATGCTGTGTTAATGTGCCGGTGACAAACCCTTGGGTAAATGAATATAGAACTTTTATTGTTGAGTGAACTGTCCCGCTTTATAAGATTGATGGCAGTTGGTCTAAAGCGAATGTAATCTATTTAAAATGCATTTATTTAAGCACTTTGTCTGTTTTTCAAAAACACTTGTCAACACTTGACTAGTATGACAAAATTCAGCTTTTCTCTATTATAACTGTGCCTGTAAATATTTATTAAGCATACAGTGAACTTGAATGAATGGCTTTGTACATTTTGATTAGAACCTTTTTTTCCCCAAACATTGTGGCCCTATGCCACTGTGGGTGTCACATTTGTTTGTGTTTGAATGTTTTGAGGTCTTAGCAGGTTGTTGTTTATTGTCAGGAGTTTAGCAGGATATCAAGGGTGCTTTGGGGCTTGGCAGTGAAATCGGAGCACCCTCAGCCCCACCACATGTTTCATTGGAGAAAACCAACACCCTCCCCCTCTCACACGACACCACACGTGACGCCACCCCTTCTTTCCTATCCCCTTCACATGCAAAACAAAGCTCGTGCCACCTGCCATATCTCCCTTCCTCTCTGTCACTCACAGTTATCCATGCCAGATTTGTTAATGACATTTAATGTCTTAAAGTCACCACACTAATATAGGTGACCATGTTGCATTCAGGCTGGACAGATGGCTGCCCTTCAAATCTCTGTTCCTGTGACGCAAGCTGCATGCACCTAGTGTACCTTCAGACCCTTTATGACGCAGTTTCATTTAGAGTTCCCTTATTTACACAGTCACAGTATGCACAACCTTACTAAGAATGACAGTGCAATCCAAAGTTCTGGTGTAACAAATCATTTAACAATCAGGTGGCAGATAAGTCATTTTTAGTTTATTTTGATTTAAATTTTTGATAGCAAAGAAGTGTATTTATTTATTTTTTTGTTTCTTTTGAGCTTTATGTCTGATTTACAGCTTGCCTCCTCTCACTCTGAAATGCATGACGTTTGGGAGAGATCAGACCTTGTGTTTTGTTTCGGTAGGATGTGCTTCAAGCTTTTCTTTTTGGTCTTCACAAAAAGCAGGCATTAGTTCAGTGACATCAATAATTTGTTTGTGTTGGCTTGGCAACACTTTCCATTCATCAGCCTAGCATATAATTACATGTGCCGCTTGAACAATGAGATGTCTCACCTTACCAGACTGAGCTTTATTTTAGACCCAGATATAAAACCCAGTTGTTGTTTTTTACACACCTGCCAGAGCTTCTTGTCATCTTGCTCTTCTTGCATAATGTTGCCATGGATTATTTCTGGGAAATGTTACAAGGTCTGTAGTTACTGAAAAACAGCCACATCATGTAGTGAGTTCTGGTTTGCGCAGGAAATGGATCATACTGATCTCTGTCAGACAGGAGAGCCATAGTGTCTGATCACCCCTCCTCCTTTCAAGTTTAAATTATATCAACAGTTATACAAAATTACATCAAGCACTACATTAGGAAAATGATCCTTTGCTAATAACACATCTTTATTTACTTAACTATTTATTGATGTACATTTACTGTAAGTTTAGAATCAGTAAGACTTTCAAAAAATTTCTTATGGTCACCAAGACTGCATTTATTTGATTAAAATACGATAAAAGTAATATTATGAATGTGAAATAATATAACCATTTAAAAGAACATTTTTCTATTTTAAAGTATTTTAAAATATATCAATATTATATATATTATATACAATAATTAGTAATTTATTCGTACTATTTAAAAGCTGATATTTTCAGCATCACTATTCCAATATATCCAGTGTCAAATAATCCTTTAGAAATCTGTAATCTACTCTAATGTTACAATAATAAAACATTGTTTGCAGTCGTTAGTGTTCATTTTCTCAAGGGTTTAATGTAGCCAGCAAACCGATTACATCTCTACAGCGGTTTGGAATAGATGAATACTAGTCATTAGAAAATAATTAGAAAGCTGAAACCTTCCTGTTTAGCTTGTGTTTCTGGGTTAAAGTGTGTTTTTTTTTTTTTTTTATAAATGATGGAAGAGGGGTGTGCCATATAACTCAAAAATGCCCACAAAATATTATTTTACTGTCTTGGTGATTTTTATTTATTTATTTTTTGGTATAATGTCTGCTAGAATGTTAAAGTGTTAAATAAGTATTTTATAAAAAACTGTTTTAGTGTAAAATGTTTAAAAACTATACTTCATGTACAGTCCATTTAATTCATTTAACATTTAATATTGGAGACATCCAAGTTATTTGACACATTTAAACTTTATTTACTTATTTTAAGTAAGCAGCAGTTACTTTCCCTGAATTACTTTTGTGAGAACCTTATACCTTTACACTTTTAATCTTTAATGACAGTGGCTCATTGGAAAAGGATGGAACATTCCCTTCATTGTGTTTATCCTGCTGTCTGCAAGCGTTAACCTATAAAACACTGTTGTTTTTTAATTACTGCAAATTTTTGGTAAATGTCATGATATCGTTTTTAGGCTATATTGCCCACCCCTAGTATCGATAATTAGTATTCTAATATATCTGGTTTAGCCTTTATGAAATAATATGGACCGCCCCAGCCCGCCCTGCACCACTGTATCTATTTTTACAACCCGCCCCGCACCCGCGAACATTAAATAGACATACTATAGGCATTGCAATTAAAATGAAAACAGCCTTTATTTACGCCTGAAAGTGCTTAGAAACAT
>JAUMHP010000060.1:12690746-12702966 GCA_032361065.1 Enteromius trimaculatus
AAAGAACTTAATAAAATATGAAAATAGATATTCCCAAATATTTAATATAGGCTATAGGGAATTGCACGCAACATACATGGAATTTTAATTTAATTTTGTTTTTAAAGACCCGCCCCAACCCGCCCTGCAAATAAAGTGACAATTTCTTAACTTGCCCCAACCCAACCCTCATTAATCTGTTACGAGACGACCCGTGCATCACTAATCTGGTTCTATAAATGCCTTTTTCTCAAAATCTTTCTCACCCATCCTAATTTGTTTTCCTCCTTTGTTTTAAATATTTGTGTGGTATGACACTTGTGGTGTGCACAAAAGTTATAAAATGTGTTTTTAATCCTAAAATTGGGTAGCAAGTCACACTTTTTGGATATTATTTCATCTACCCCTTTTTACATTAAATCAGTGGAAGTAGGCCTTGGTGTATATAGTCTTTTTAAAACAAGAGGCTATCCTATCTATGATTTTAAAATGCCATTAAATGTCAAAACATTTAACAAACCTTTTTATGGTATTTGAAATGATAGTAATTCAAGTAGTCATTCAGGTCCATCACACACCAGTCTACTAAATATTCTCAGAAGATGAACAAAATGACATGCCACCTTAAAATGAAACATTACAGCTATCTGTCTGTGCTTGAGAACTAGAGGGCTTTGGTGAGAGAAGGCTTTGTGACTGCTACTGTCTGTTGTGCAGTTTGTGTGGGTGATGTGTCTGTATTTTCACAGATGAGTTTTACATGATACATATATTTAATTTATTTCAATTGGTGATAATAACATCCTCTCCCATTCGGTAGGTCTGAATCACACCTGTATACATGATTGGCAAGCAAATGAAGGTTCCTGCCAAATAAGCCGTTTAGCCCCCTGTAGGCTGGTGTGAGGATATGAGGTTTCACAGGCGTGATGTGGGCGGTGTGCAAAGGCAGGAATCCTGAGACCTCTAAGCCGGCTATCTGGACAAGAGAGAACGTCTGCCGTCTGAAGCCCCCCCTACTGAAGGGATTCTTTCCACTACTTGTCATACATAACTCTGTACTGCAGTACAACATGCCTTAATAGTGGCCAACTGCTTGCGTGTTCTCATGAGGGAAGAAACTTAAGAGATTTCAAATCTGTCTAATGTTTAACAAATTTAAGCTTCTTTTTGGTCAGTGTCCTTTATCCCATTGATCTTTTCCTTAGCTGCTTTTGTCTGAATGAACAAGCATGTCGGTAGTTTGCGTTATGATAAGCAGTTATCCTGTTTCTGTTTTTGTGGAATATAAATCTCTTCATGTTATACTAAAAGAAGACAAAAGAGGTTTTAAGTCTGTTCTTTGCGCTCCAAATGCCTCTTTCAGTGATGTAAACGAAGGTTATATTCAGTCAGCTTTGCAGCTGTGCTATACATTATCAGTGATGTTTCAGTCATTTTTAGAATTGGGAGTCTGTATTTGACATTTAGTCACTAAATTAAATGTTTCCAGGGCTCTGAAATGTAAGTTGGGAGTGGAACTGGGTGTTCGTTTTATTGTTATATGATTTACATTTGGGAAAAACTATGGCCTAGCAGCCGATTATGTGATTTATTTTCTCTTTTTGTTGTTGTTGGTTTAAATGGGATGTGTGTGAAGGGATAGTTCACCCAAAAATGACACTGCAATTTTAAATATTATGTTGTTAGATAACTTGGATTAAACTAATATAATGCATTAAAAAAGAGAGAAAAGCATGGCGTTAATAAAAACAATGCCTAATCTTGATGTAATAAGGGGTGATTAGCTGTAGGGGGAGGCAAAGCTCCAGAAATCCGGTTGTTCTGCACTGTGGTGTCAGTAGCAATAGATGTATTGCTTTCTTGTGTTTTTTTCCTCATATTTATGCTTTTGGCATATAATATGGGTTTAAATATAAATGAAAAAGCGCACATAATATAATTTAGAGGAAAAATGTAAAATTGTTACATATGTATATTGTTTTGTGCTTTTTTATTAATAATAAACATTTGTCATAAACCTGAGTTATGAATGTATTCACTGTCAGACTAATTAACCTGGTCTCCTTTTCATCCTCTCTTTAAGATGCTTCATGACTGTCCCAAAGCTAGACGAGAGGTGGATCTGCACTGGCGGGCATCCACATGTACCCATATCGTTAGGATTATTGACGTCTACGAGAATCTCTACCAAAACAGGAAGTGCCTTCTTATTGTAATGGAGTGGTGAGTCATCAGCGTCATCATCGTTTTCAGTCTTCGATCAAGAGATAAAAATGCCCTATTTTTTTTGGCCATTTCTGTATTTCACTTCCGTTTTAGTCAACTTTCCATTTATAAGCAATTTATAACTTTTTGAATATGAATGTTCCATTCATAAACCGTTCAACTAAAGCAAAACTAAAGTTTTTTTAGCCCCATGGGAAATGCTGATCAGCATCAACTTTATTTTCTGGATCAACCCAATTCGGCTTAAAGAGTCATTATTTAAGGGAACAGAAAGTCAAATTGAACGTTTGGCCAATTAGAGTTTGAGAAGCCGTTTCATGGGCAGTATAATGACTTGACATTTGCAGCGCACCCAGCGTTGTGTCTGATTGTATCCTGAATTGCAATGTAATGAAAACCTTGATTCATTTCGTTACTCTTTCTACACAGCCCCTTAACTCATTTGTAATGTTTTGCTGAGGTTTCAGTGCCTCATCTGTGTAAATAGTTTACCAGCAGGTGTTTAGATGTTGCTTACGGTAAACTCTCATACACCTATGTGCCCCTTTCATGGTTGAGTAAATTCAGAAGTCCCCTGTCTGATGACGTACCTTCTAATGTGGTGACCTCTCCTTCATATAGACTAGATGTAGTTGCATAACCAGACACTGTTGTTTCCCACACTTGCAACATGTATGCTAGCTGGTACCATCCTTCTCTGCTTACCCCCATTGTGTGCTCCTCTGCAAAGCAGTTGAACCCAGGCTGCTTCATTGGGACGGTCCCTGCTGTAATCAAAATGCAAGTTGCATGGATGGAAGTTCTCGTATAATGACACAAAATAATAATGTTTTGGTTAAGCTTGCAATAGACTACTTAAATTGCAAACTACTGGTATGATTATTTAAAAGAGTTCAGAGAAGAGAGAATGGCAGTGCTGTAAAAGTGGAAAGAGTTTTAGTATGTTTTCTCACATGGTACGCCAACTTTTATAGTTTTTATTATTATTATCATTATTATTATTATTTATAACTAGAAACACTATTAAACAATTTTATCTTGAAGCCTTGTGCTGTAAAATATTAGGTTGTAGCTTAAATCTATGCTATTGCCTGCGTGCCATTTTCACCGGATGATCTTGTATCAAAATGCAAAAAAATAATAGGTCTATATTTTCCTATCATCAAAATAAAATTGCTCATATGACCGTATAAGGTTTTGGTCGTATAGCCCACCGCTAATTGTGAATATTCAAGATGTAACACCCAGACTGTGCACTAAATACATAATATTTGCATAGAGTATTATTTAGTATTGCTTCCTAAGTCAGTCTGTGACTCCGTCTTGTCTAGTTTCAACATGATTTGGCTATCTGAAATGCATGCTTTCACTGAAAACATCAAAGTGATGTTTTTGTGACATCTCCATTCAAGTGTTTGATCTGGAATTCACACACCTTCATTATATCAGCTATGATGATGTGAGGATCAGAAACCACACCTATCTTTTTCCATTTCTTTGATTTGATAGCTGTCTTGATCTCACGTATGCACTGACTCGCACATTTTCTTTACCGCCTGTTTTGTAGGAAGTCAAAAACTGTGTTTGTCACCACTACTGTTTACCAGCAGATATGAGCTTGTGAGTTTTTAGGGTGAGAATGCTTAGGGGCAGCTTCCCGAACAGGGTTTAAGACTAGTCCTAGATTAAAATAAATGTCAAGAACTGTGTAAACTGGAAAAGGCTTGCACTGAGATATCTTAAAATACATCATTGCCATTTTTTGGTCTTAAATTGCTCACAGATAATGCATTATTGTAAGACATGTTTCTAAAAATTCTTAAATGTCCTAAATTAGCAAAGGTCTAGTCCTGGCTTAATCTAATTCCTATCCGGGAAACCGGCCCTTAGAGTCTAGAATTGAACATTTTTATTTATTTATTTCGGTTTTCATCAGAGGTTATGCACATCGGGATAAACCAGAATGATACACTAGATGTTCTTTGAGATGTTTAAAGACAACTTCTTTAAAGGTTTGTAGAATGTTGATGACATGCAGTGTTTTGGCATGCTAACTGTCAGCGTTTTAAATCCCTTTCTGAGAAATGTTATCTCTTAAAGTAAAAGTTCACATAAAATTAATTACTCACTCTCCCGTAAGACCTCCATTCATTTTCAGACCTTAAATAAAAATATTTTTGAGCTTTCTGACCCTGCAGTTTTTTATTTTAGTTTTCTTTGCACACAAAAAGTATTCTTATAGATTAATAAAATTACGATTGAAACTTTTTTGACGCCAGTTTCAGTTATGTTGCTCTCTATCCCTTGGTTTAAAAAAAAAAATAAAAAATGATGAACTAAAACTTTAACATCAATAATGCACTTTCGATTTTGACAACACTCCTCTGTCGATCAGACTATCTGTGGGCAGCAATACAAAAATGTAATTTTTAACAAAAGCCCAGAAGGGTCAAAAGTCTGCCTAATGACATGTAAATTCACTGCCAATTCAACAAAAAATTTGACACTGACCATCAAACTGAGAGTTTTGTGCTATAAAAGGTTATCCCGATCTTTTTAGCGGAACTCATTTTGTGGAAGGTCAACTAGATGTGTCACACCCTTGTGTTCTCCTGAGATTGAGCCTGCAAAGTGTCTTAATATAAATATACTACAAACAAAAAAATTAACCCCTCCTGACTGTGCATTTCCAGGTTCCGCACAATTAATTTTTAGCCGTTATGACTCATGGCCTGTCACAGATGCTCTTTGTTTGATGGATGCAAATACATTAATTTGATATTCTGCATTACAGTCCATTTTTCCTATTAAGATAATATTGTTTCATGGATGATGCAAGATTTATAGGGAAGTACAGTGTTTCGTTAGAAACCGTTGCTTCTGTTTATAGGACTGAAGTGAGTGTGTGAGGAGCTTCTAGACATGAGTGATCATGTGGTATCAGTGGCTTATCATTAACATCTTATAGATATGCTATATAAACTACTGATAGTCATAATGCAAATATTAAAATAAGCTGGCTGAAGGTCTATCATAGATTGCTGAAGCTCATGAATAGATTACAAGAAATCAGACCAGATATATCCAGCAGCTCATCGCGCAGGAAACCGAATCTACAGGTCATCAGAACTGAGTGTGAAGCAGGCGATGCAAATGGAAAATGCCAACACTGATGTTCAGCTTTTATATAAGGCTTTTCTAAGAAAAATGTGCATAGAAATTTGGTGGGGCTATGGTGTTTTGTACTATAAATCACATGCTCTTGAAATTTCAGCGCCTAAGCTTAACACTTTTTTTGCCACATTCAGCTATATGTCGACTTGATGGGACATGAAGCGTCTGAGGTTTAGTGAGACTGAAAGCAGCAAAAACGTGATGTGGTTCTTCATAGCCCCTATCTCATAGGCTTTCTCAGTCAAAACTCATACCGTGTTTTCTTCTTCTGTCAGTCGTTTGATGAGTTCACCTGAAACTGGCTGCAGCTCTGTATGAGCCTTAAAAATGAAACTTGAGCTGCACGCTGTGGCCTATAGTGGAGATGTGAGAACGGCACGAATCTTCGCATGTACATAGACGTAAACTGTTATCAGCAGTTTGAACCCTCTTTCACAAATTATCATTACAATAGCGGATGTGCTAGTAGCACACAAAGTAGGCCAAATACTTTTGAGTCCAATTATCAAAATCATAACCGTACAGTCTTACACAGATCCCTCTCTTTTACCCCATTTTTGCCCCTCCTCCCCCCCCCCCCCCCCCCAGATAGTCTTTTGAGCCCACTGACCCAGTTTCTCGCAACTGGCAAGTTTTCAAGAAATGGAGCTCACATGACTTGCACACCTAGCAGTGGTTTGCTATAATCGGAAATGATTACCGCAGTGATGACATGGGGACAAAGGTGAAAAGATCCCCCCTTGATGTGTGTGGTTTTGTTAGATGCATTTAAACAAAGTAATTTTTTGTGAGTTTCAGCACATATCAATGCTTTTAGAGGAAACTAGCTATAGCTACCCGACACCATTTCCGTTTCAAATCCACTGTTGTACATTTCAGCCAAATGTGGGGGTTAATACTGTAATAATAATAGTAGTAGTAAATGGCCTTGTATAGTAAATACATCTTGCACTTTTCATTGAACTATGTCAAAATATTATTACATAATAGCTTATATAAAATATATATTTTTTATATATTTGATATTCTTGTTTTTTTTTTTTACTAATAACAAAATATCTGAAGTTATTCTGAATTTTATATGTCATCTGATTTTTGCTTTGTGTTTGTTTTGAAGCATGGATGGTGGTGAGCTGTTTAGTCGGATTCAGGACCGAGGGGACCAGGCATTTACTGAGAGAGGTAACAGCATTGTCTACTCTCTTATAAAGTGTACATATAAATGTTTAAGAATGGCCAAATAATAAATAAGCCCATTTGCCACAAGACGTCTCATAGATTTCTTGTTCTGTTACATTTTCAGAGGCTTCCGATATCATGAAGAGTATAGGAGAGGCCATTCAGTATTTACATGCAATAAACATTGCACACAGAGACGTCAAGGTAAGATTCTTACAACGGCCGCTATTGTTGAAAGAATGAAAATGATTTTTGCCTTCATGGTTTAACTGAATATGCCTAAAAATCCACTTTGCAGCCAGAGAACCTCTTATATACCTCTAAAAGGCCCAACGCCCTTCTCAAACTGACAGACTTTGGTTTTGCAAAAGAGACCACCTCACACAACTCTCTGGCTACCCCTTGCTATACTCCTTATTATGTTGGTAAGAATATCAGAATGATCAGTATTTTTGATGTCAGAAAGGCCATTCAAACCCATTTATAAGTATTTTCGTCTTTTTTTATGTTATAGCCCCAGAGGTTCTTGGTCCAGAAAAGTATGACAAGTCCTGTGACATGTGGTCTTTGGGTGTCATCATGTATATTCTGTAAGTGAATCTGTCTCGTATGTTGTGCATATGCCATATTTCTCTGTCTAGGCCACCTTCTAAATAGGTTTAGCCACTTATAAAGCATGTCTGATGTAGCTCAACTCACTTCATTGAACTTCCAGGCTCTGTGGTTACCCACCATTCTATTCCAACCACGGATTGGCAATATCCCCTGGTATGAAAAAACGAATCCGTATGGGGCAATACGAGTTTCCAAATCCTGAATGGTCGGATGTTTCAGACGAAGGTATCTGTCAAGTTCCTGTTTTGTGAAATCAACTTGAGAAACCTTTCTTAGAATGCTGTTATCTTCAAGTCATTTGTTTTGAGTGTTTCTAAGAATGATTATTGGTTCGCGTGACTCACTCTTCCTATTTTTCAAGCGAGACAGCTCATTAGAACATTACTGAAAACTGAGCCGACGCAAAGGATGACCATCACAGAGTTTATGAACAACCCCTGGATCAATGTGAGCGATTAATAGCATTTTTTTTTTCTAGACTCTGTTTTGACCTTTGTACATTAGATTTGGCTTACTATGTTTATATGGTTATTTATTTTGCTTTAGCAATCAATGGAAGTGCCCCAGACGCCCCTACACACCAGCCGTGTTCTGAAAGAAGAGAAAGACACATGGGAGGATGTCAAGGTACAGCAACCCACAAAAAGCCTTCTCAGAACAGATCCTGCAGTTTTTTGTTTTTTTTTTGCAGTCACTGCACCTCAGATCCATATCTTCATTTTGCTTAGTGCTATTATGTCTCTGTTCCACAGGAGGAAATGACTAGTGCCTTGGCAACAATGAGAGTTGACTATGAGCAAATCAAAATCAAGAGGATTGAAGACTCGTCCAATCCATTGCTGATGAAGAGGAGAAAGAAAGCCAACAATACGGCTGCTGAAAACGAGACGCCCGATTGCTAAGGACACATTCGCTCTGTCGCACATGCACACACAGATTTTACCGTACATCAGTTGAAAAGTTTGATTTAAGGAAGCAATATCTCAACAAGAAAGTTATTTTTTTTTATATATTTCTTTTTAATCACTCAGTATGTGTAACTAATACACCACTTTGCTACCAAAACAAACGGTCTGTACAATTAGTGTACACGACTATACATTTTTGCCTTTAGAAGCCATTGGTGTTCACTCATTTGCTACTTAAAGTGTTCACAAGTACTGTTTTTCACAGGGTGTTTAGTGGGGTAATCAGAATGCTTAGTTATCTTCATTTTATTTTTTTAATTAAAAGCCGTGGGTACATGAGTTCATGAGTTATACACACTTAACACTGTTTCAATGATGTTCCATTCTGAGTTATGGGACAGCTCGTAAAATACATGGCCCTGTAATAGATTATTCAGTTTGCTTTTTTCTTCTCGTGTTCTGAGAAGCCTATGCATAGTGCTAGCTTTCCTGTTCGTTCTTCATTATATCTGTCATTTATTTCGGCACTTGAATGCTGTTTTACAGTAAAAGACAGTGCTGATGTCCAGATGAAAATGTATTTTTGAAATGACTCTTTGAATGTAGACGCACTCTGTTCTTTACTGTAAAAATGTCTGTCAGTATTGTTCAGGGTCCTGTCAAAAGTAAAATACAAGATCTTTTTTGAGCTTTAGATCTAGTTAGCCTTATGCTGGTCTTCAGATTGAGAGGAAAATCACATATTGCCCTGCTTTCAAGTTGGTTTTGATTATGGAAAGCCAGTCCAGTGCATTGTTTCAACCCTCTGATTGCTAAATGATACGCTTATTTCACATCGTATTGGGTGCACAATGATTTGCCTTGAATTGATTCTATGCATACTTCCGACTAGCTTTCCCTCCAGAGATTTGTAAAGAATTTTAACACGTGCTATGGCATTTTATTTAACAGACACCTGTTTAAAAAAAAAAAAACAGTAATTGTAGTATGTTTCCGTTTAACTCACGCAAAACCCGTCTGTATTTTTTCTCAAGTGTATAATGATTGAATGAATGATGAAATTGGATCTTTGTGAAGGTGATGGTTCTACATGTGTTTTACAAGCCATCAACTGTACTCTTCATTATGCCAGTGCTTTTTTTTGTTTTGTTTTGTTTGTCTGTTTTGTCTTTTTTTTTCATGCCTACCATGCAGTAAGTGTTTGAATGCACCTGAGAGCAGCCTATAGGTACCAGGTGTTTGATAAAGGAGCAAAGAAATGTCCCCTTTTGACTTATGGCCTTGTGTTCTGGAAATGTTTAAGGTATACAGGGAATCTTACTCATCCAGCAGACTGACTTTTAGCTGCACTGATTGACGAATGCTGAAAAGTTGTATCTTGGTTTTTTTTTTTTTTCCCTCTTTTTTTTTAAACTGTATATTCATATTTGTTGTGTGATTGATCCTCGTTTTAAGGATATGATTTAACAAAGTTGAACATGCAATGTCAGTATACTCCCAAGTAGCAGATGATAAATGATTTCAGTACAAATTACCACATCTGAAGATTCTTTGATATTACCACTTTGTAGTATCTCTTACCTTCCTCACACATTCATTTTTCGAAGCAAAGATTACACTGTCAGCCAACAAGTTAGAAAGGCAGATACGTGTCCCGTTTTTAGTATTTAACTGCTGTACTTATTTCTTGGTCTGCTTCAACTTTGGATTAAAACACCTAAAACCCAACTGTCTGTGTCTCATTGTAGAATTATGCTAAGACCATTGTTTCTAGTATGAACACTTTCTGACTTGTATTTGCAGAAGTGTTTTTGTGGAAGGTGTTATGTTTTTTTACCAACTTGTCAAATAACTTACTTATTGATCATGTGTATGTCATTCAGTTCTCATTGTGTCAAGCCAAGTAATAAAATGCAGTCAAATATAATATCAAATCTAATAATCCTTTATTTTCAACTAATTTCACCTTTTCTCATCCTGTTAACTTTTCTTGCCCGTTATGACACTGGAACAAAATGAGACGAGTTAGATGTACTAATAAGCTCTGCGGGTGGTGGAAAAAGATTACAAAGAAAAAACAAGACTTCTTGAGAAAATTAAGAGTCAAGTGATATCGATAATAGTAATTGCAATAGTTAGACTCAGTTTTGTTTATGAAGAATTCGAAACAGATCTTTGCTAAGAAAGGATATGGGTAGTGGGCTAGTGTTTCCTAATAAATGTAGCTTTGGGGTTAATTTTCCTGTTTGGGGAAGCACCTATCTCGCGCTACTGAGCCATAGCTTCTAACTAGATTCTATTAATTAAACTACCTTTCTCGCTGTAAACTATTTACTATCTTATATTTCTATACAGATAATAATATTTCAGCAATAGATATGTGTGCAATTGTTTTGTTTTCTGAGGCTGTTAATAATACGAAGAAGCTATGCCCGGTTCAGGAATAAAATACTTTTTTGAATCGTTTTTAATCCAAGAGCCCATAGGCTAGATATGCACAGTGGAGATCAAAATTACAGAACATTCTATAATTATGGCTTCTTTTTCTGAAATATTGCCGTGACTATCTTCCGCGCTCAAACCTTTATTTTGTGGAGAACGCAGTGATCTCAGAGAGAACAGTAACAAAACTAAAATCTTGGTGGGTTGCAGAAGTCAAAAAATTAAGCACTGTAGCCACAGGATATCACACTGCTGCATGCTCCTCAGCAAAGCCTAGCCTTTTTATTATTTTTGCAGATGAGGCTTTATCACAGCAGAATGTGTTTTCAGTCAGACTTCTCCTAAAACAGCACGATTTTCAGAGTAGTCGCGTCACAGATCTTTTTACACTGCGTGACAATCTGGGCCAAGTATTCAGCAGGGCCATGCAGAGTAGAGATGGGGAGTCGACTCCAAAAGAGTCGATTCCTCGACTCTCACTAGTCCTAGTGTCGGAATCGACTCCAGGTCAGGAATCGACTCCCAGTGTCGAGTGTTTTTTTTCAAGTTCAACACTTTGTATATTTACACTAATATTAATTCAAATTCCTTGCTAAATTCATCCCATGTAAACTTAATTTCCGTGTTAAAACGTAAAAAAATCTTAATAGAGTAACCGCTGTTGTTCGCCCCTAAAAGGATGCATGTTTACATAAACGTGATGTTATGTCTCTATATGAACATGTATTTTCACTGACGCAGCACATAAAACACATTTTAAGTGACTCAGCCTATTTACAGCCACTACACACTTGCGTGTAAATATTAAGTTAGTACTTACAGCAGGTGGTTGATGTGAATTTCTAGGCGCAAATGTATTTCTATGTTAATTCAAAGTAAATGGAGTCCGATTCCACCGACTCCACAATTAGGAGTGGAGTCGGAAGAATCGACTTCAAAAAAACCGGAACCGAACACCCCTATTGCAGAGATGTTTGACGGTGAGGGTGCTCACAATAAAATAATAGAGGATAGATAGTAGGCTAAACGACAACAACTTACCTTAATGACAATTCTAATACACAAGGGCAATATCAACAAGTCACTCCCCTACACACCTCTCTCCATGAGGGCAACTCTATACTTTTGTATAAAAGGGCTGCAAATAAACCAAACACTCCCAATCTAACTTGAACATAAACACGCATAATATCACTAATACAAAAACGCAACTGTCTTGCGTAAGTAAAATAAGTAAACGCTAACAAAATACCCATGATGCACCGGATGCAGAAGTCCATACTGCCCTCATGAGCGAGCGTTGGTTAATGGCAGTCATGTGACTGATGTGAGGCAGATCCGTTTATTTAGAAAAAAATAGATTAATAGTTACATTTTATTGTAAC
Source organism: Enteromius trimaculatus (assembly GCA_032361065.1). Classification (NCBI taxonomy): domain Eukaryota; kingdom Metazoa; phylum Chordata; class Actinopteri; order Cypriniformes; family Cyprinidae; genus Enteromius; species Enteromius trimaculatus. The sequence goes on from JAUMHP010000060.1 coordinate 12,702,658, forward strand.
TATTATTTTTTATGTGTATGTGTGTATACACACATACACATAAAAAAACCAACAACAAAAACCAACAACAAAAGGGCACTTGAGGCATCCAGGAGAAAAGGGGCGGTTGCACAAATAGACGAGGGAATATATCTCGCTATTCGCGTGTAGTTGGACGCTTGAACATGTTGAGTTTACGCCGGTTTCACACAGGCACTCCACGAGTCAGCAGGGGGTAAGCAGAGCTTTCACACAGCGCATAGCAGGTGCAGAGAACATGACATAACTCAATAAATCACATGGCGCACAGTGTTCGGAGAACAACACAAC
>JAUMHP010000060.1:12705170-12718829 GCA_032361065.1 Enteromius trimaculatus
GTGGCGCTGGCGCTTATCATTTTACTGCCAAAATGGCGGCCCGAACACTGGTGGTCACGTGGGGTCCGGAGCTCTATTGAATGCCAAATATCTATGAAGGTAAAACGGTAGCAAAACTTGAGAGCTTGCTAATTTGAATGTGAGAACTTGTAAAATTAATATTTGTATTTGTAAGTTGAAATGTATCCTCACAGCTCTGATGTTAAAAGCTGCATATATCGAATTGCACACATTGACAATACTCAAGTTTTGAATTCGAAGTTGCAGATTAATAGTTACAAATGTATAAAGTGTCATTCACATAAACAAAATGACAGGCACAATTGTGTTCTACACATTTATCTTTGCGCTTTACTTCCGTTTCGCTGTACAACCACCCTCGGCCCTCACAACCTCTCAGATCTGGCGGTACAACTTCAAATCCCAGCTCTTTGACTTTTGCTACTCTTTTTGCGATATTTCTGTAGCAAAACTCATTAGTGCACTCGTAAATGTAAGTTGAGAGAGCAGAGTCGGGGGCAGGGCTGGGAATGAAGTTGTTTTATTGATTGATGCCTCACCAATGAACAACGCCAGCCACATGCTGTATGCATATAATCTGCATTACGTCACTACACAGAGCACCTCGCGCCGTTACGGTGGTGGTCATTGTCTTTGTCGAACGAAAAGCTGTGCTTTTACTGATAAATAAAAAAAAAAACAGTAAAACTAATAATATTTCATAATATTTTCCAAGGGTTGTAAAAAAATAGCTGATACATATTTATACAAATGCTTATTCTTCATTAGATTCTTTATAATGTTTTTATATAATTATGTGAGAATATTAATATCCTGTTTAATTCAAAAGCTTCAGTACTGGTTGTTTTCAGAGATGGTAGCATGTTTTATTCCTTTGCTTTGTGTCCCCTGTGCTACAAACCATATAAAATTTCAAGTTAGTTTGGATTCTAGCTAGCTGAGTCATGCCAGAGTATAAGAAATTATTCATCTTCATGTTCTTAGTACACCACATATAAGGGAAATAACCATTCCAGATTTATACTCCCACATCGCCCCCTGTTCACCCCCTAAACAGAGTCCAAAAAATTGCCGGTAAAAGTGAATGACTACATAATGTATACTGCCATACAGGTATTTTATTATCTTAATATTTGTAGTCCATGCAGTTTTTTTTAAGGCAATCATTAGTTCAAGGTTTGAGTAGTTTAAGTCTTCCAAAAAGAAATGTTCACTTTATATGATGAACAGATTTTCATAAAGGCTTTTATTTATATACATATACATTTTGATCATTATCATTACAAAATCTCTTTTAAACATTTGCTCACTCTTTGTTTTTGTATCTTTAAAATAGGGTAACTTTGTCACAAAAGCTTACAGCACAAGGAGTAATGATTTAAAATTTGAAACTGAAATTGAATATATTAAAAAAAAAAAAAAAAAACAGTAATAAAATTATAAAACAAATGGCCTCAATTTACTTGAGGTACTCAAAACCTGACAACGGCAGTGATTTACCTTAAGAGCCATTTATATTGCTTTAGATAAATGAAATGTCAGACGCCTTTGAACTAATGTCTGTACAATGTAGTGATGCAGTTAGACAGATTAGGATATTTATATATATATATAAATCCTCAAAATATCCCATTCCAAAACATTTCCAGAATGCTTACATTGTAAAGAAATTAAAGTTTGATTGAAAGACTTTCTGGTGCATTTCGCTTAACTTACATGATCTATTTGGTTGATAACTTTTTACTAATTTTAATGTTGGATTAAAGAGAAACCTTTTCTATTTTAAAAGCACAGGTGACTGTTGACAGTACAGTACAGTTCACTTGTGTGTTAGGCCTGTTTGAGACTTTGCAGCCAGTTTTAGCCTGGGTTCCACGACTATTAAACTCATAGGAGCTTAGTCTGGCCAAGCTACCTTACTACGGCTTAACCTGCGTCCATCAGATGCCTCTGTACACTACTGGACGAATCTACAACCAATCTGATCACTCATTCCGATGACGTATGCGTAGCGATGGAACATGAAGCCACTGTAACCTTCATTAAAGCAGTATGAAAGTGTCTTTATTTTCTTTAATTACTTCTGCTCCGTTTTCAAAAAAAGCTGTCATGAAAATTGATCAAAACAGCAACAGCAGAGTCGAACGATTGTTGCTGCTTGGTACACGCCATGCTTGAAAGCCGATATGCTGCGTCATCGCGTTACACCAACCTCAGTCGTGCACTTATAATAAGTGCTTATATTTGAACTATTGTATCCTGGTCAGGCCGTCACCGCTGGTGAGTAACATGCATTACATGCATTAATCGCCATAGACAGAATAGACACGTTAGAATAATCTTCATCAGCTTCTGCTAGTTTAGATGTCACTGCTTTTATTGGTCCGTTTACGACTGGATATCTTTATTGGCTACTGAAATGCATCAAATGTTTGAATACAAATGAAAAATGTGGGCGTACTCAGTAACAGACTTTTTCTGCGTCCGAAATCGCATACTGCTTAAGTAGGTACTACATTTAAAACCGAACCTACTACTCGACCGTTAAAACAGTAGTTACTATATAGTATGAATGTGGGTAGTATGAATGGAACTCGGACATACTACATCTGTCATATTGATGTTGTCACGTGTCATGTGTCGTCACAACAGCGCGACAATTTAAACTTTCAATAAGTCATCCGTTTGTTTAGATTTTGTTAAACAAGTGTAATTTAATCACAATAAACAACTTTTTCTTCCTGAGGTGCTTACACTTAAAATGAGCCGCGTCTCCACTTTCCACAATTTTTTGAATATGATGCCTCCTCTCCCGGAGCCTCATGGGATAGGAAAGTGTCCATGGTATGCTTACTACAGAATTCGGCTGGAAGTAGTAGGTCATCCGGGTACTTCTCGCCTACTGAATTTCGAATGCTATTAATTCGGACATACTACTCACCTCGCATGCTGTTTTTCGCGTACTATATAGTAGTAGATTATTTTGCTAAATTTGTACTTAAGTACAAGTAAAAGTACAGCTTTAATATATACTCCAAAAAGTACAAAGACGCAAAAAAACTACAAAGTGAGTAGATGTAATCCATTACCTCCACCACTGCTCCAAACCCATAAGATTTACTTTTTCGACGAAACCAAAACCTGATGTATGTGTTGCCATGTGCCAGCATCAGTGTGCGAATTAACCAGCAGAAATCATGCAAGATTTGGAACGGTGTGAGGCTGAGTATACAATAGCAGGTAATTGACTGGGTAGGCCTTTGGTTTTTTCTTTATTCAATTGGTTGAGTCAGTATTTTGAAAACAATATTAAAAGACAAAAAATTTTCTTATCTAATGCATAACATCATAGCAATTAGAGAGGGATTTTCAAATATAGTACAGCTTTTTCATATACCTTTTTAGGCAATTTCCATATTTTGTTTTATTCATCTCAATACAGATCTTCGAGATTTATCCCACCGGTCCAATTTGGCTGTTGTTGATGATTATGTTGTTGTTGACTGTTCACCCCCTAAACAGAGTCCAAAAAATTGCCGGTAAAAGTGAATGACTACATAATGTATACTGCCATATAGGTATTTTATTATCTCAATATTTGTAGTCCATGCAGTTTTTTTAAGGCAATCATTAGTTCAAGGTTTGAGTAGTTTAAGTCTTCCAAAAAGAAATGTTCAGCTTTCAAAGTGTCTTCTTGATAGTGCACCTTTTATATTTCAGTAGAATGGTTTAAGATGTGGGTGATGATGTTGATCATTATCAGCCTGGGCAAAGTGCATTTTGAAACCATTTTGTCTTTAATGCAGTTTCATTGTTGGTAAACAAACAAAAAAGGGTTTTTATGTGAAACATTTTCATAGGCATATGGCCAATTGAGAGAAAATGACTGCCAGTTTGCCAAACAGAAACTTGAGTAAGAGCATGTCACTGTTTCAGAATTAAGTCTCTAATTAAGTCTCATATGTTAGCGATTGCCATCATATTTAACCTTTATTAACACATTTAAAAGTAGTCAGCATTTTACTAGTTTAGTGAAAGAGGTTGTATTCAGTTAATTTGGTTTTAAATGATGTGAAGTAATTATTTAATTTCCAATAGAATACTGTATAGAATTTGGGGGAGAGACATAACACAATAAGAGTCAAGGTTTTATTTGACAGTTAAAACATCTGAAATGTTTTAACTGTCAGATATTGGTATACTGCAGTATTTGAACTGGCAGAGTCTTACAGGAAGTCTTTTGTGACTCACACTCCTTCTTGAATCAGTGGCAGCAAAAGGTGGTATGACCATCCTCAACAACTTGGTAAGTTCTCACTTTGGTTTGGTGGCTGCTTGTTGCGGAAATGAAGCAGCTTCGGTTTTCCTATGTTACAGACAGCCAGCATAGCCTTCTGCTGAATGATAAGCAAAATAACACATTCACCCATTTTCATTAGTTTTTGAGAAATGGTTAAGAAGCCTCGGTTTGAGGACAGCAAGGGTTGTTCAGATGTGCAAATTTGCACATCCTGGACACATAACAGTCTCTGACCATAACAGCTGAGAAAAGTGGTGCAAGAACTGACCCATTGACCTGATTGGCAGTATCCAATTTTCATTTTGCATCCTAGTTTCCTTTGTTATTCTTAGTTTAACTGTGTATGTATTGGCTGTTCAATGTGCAAATACAAAACAGGTCCTAAGAGACAAGTAGATCAAGATAGGTGTAAAATTCAAGATTTAAATTCAGACTATTATTTATGCAACAAAATGAGCAAAGGTAGAGAATTCCAAAATGTGGACGCAATAACACTGAATGATTGATGAGAGTTGGTGCCAAGGGATAACAAGAAGGTCAGCGTCGGAGAAACATAGGGAGCAAGTTAGGTTGTAGGGGACAAGCATTTTACAAATATGAGGGGGAATGAGACATGAAAGGATTTAAAAGCGAGCAGGAGAATTATGAATTGCTTAGGCAACTGGGAGCCAATGGAGATCATACAAAATTATATGAGCAGAACGTTTGGTATGAATGAGTATTCTAGCAGCAGAGTTTTGGATTTATTGTAATCTGGAGAGGGAGCTGGCAGGTAGACCAATGAAAAGGAGGGAATTACAGAAGTCAAAGCAGGAGACAAATGCATGGATGACAGTTTAAAATTTTTAGTATTGATGAAAGGATGGATTTGGGCAATATAACGTAAATGAAAGAATGCAGTGATAATAAGCAGAGGAATAATATTGCTTTAGCGCCAGAGCCGTTGGTTCTCTATGGCTCTGGTGAGCATTAGCCAATCATATTGCCAATTGTGCATTAGTTCCACCAATAACCTATGGCTCTGGTTCCACCCAAAACTATTGCTCCATTCCAACCTCCTACCAGTTAAAGTGCTCTGTAACGGTTACGAGCTCTGATGTCACATAGCCTGCGAAACAAGAATGGCAGCCATGAATTAATATATCGTGGTCACATTAAATTATCACGTTTCCATGAGTTAATATGTTGTAGCCAGGACAAAACTAAGTAAACCGAAGACGTCCCCTCCCACTCAAATGGGCCTATCCACCTTTTTCTTGACATGTAAAAATGAAATTTCTTTACTGTACTGTTTTTTTGTGTAGTTTTTTGACTGTATTTATTGGTGGAAAGTTTTTTTTTCTTTTAGTCTAGTATTAGTTTTGTCAAATGTGACACTAGTGACATGAATTATGAAAATTCTAAGGTGTCAAAAATGCTGACATCATAAAAATAACTATGTAGCTTACTATAACTATGTATTGTTAACATTAAATAAAATGACACATAAGATTTCGGCCACATCGCCCACCCCATCATCTCCTAGTGTGTATTAGAAATGGAAAGCAGGACAGCTTTCTTTTAATTCTGAAGGCCCTTAATTTATTGTGATGTGCTTTTAGTTAATAGAAAAAATAGTATCTAAGAACTATGCATTGCAGTCACCACACATTTCTCGAAATCTTTTCTGCATCAGGAAACCTGGCTTGGAAGCCTGTATGTGATTCGTTTCAAAAGATGGTACCTTTATAGAGAAACCCTGCAAGGTTTCTTGCACAGCCTCTGATTGTTTGCTGTTGATCGATGCAAAAGCGTATGACTCTGTGCTCTTCTGTTTTGCAAAAGCTTTCAATTTTCAACTGCTTCCCTTAACCATCTAACCACCCCAGCGCTGCTTAGCGTTCTGTCACAAGTGAAACTATAGTTTTTGTTCCCATACTGTTTTGCTTACTCAGTAGCTCACGCCACGACTGCCGGTTTAAAGTTCCACAGCCTATGTTAGCTGTTACATAGTTAATCTCATTAGGGTAAGCGTGCATTGCTGCAATTACAGTAAAGGGCTGACTGCTAAGCTGCTGGTAACTGCTCTATTTAGGTCAGTTTTGAGGTTAGCACAGTCACGGTTTAACCCTTACTAGCTCACTTTGACACACCCTGTATATGATAGTGTTAAATGATAAGCCACAGGAGCACTGTTTTAATGATAGGGCATTTTAGAACGTAGACTTGTCTACATTTACACTCAAGGCTTGTCATATATGACCAGTATGAAGTCGTGTCAAAATGAGGAAGACAAATAACCACATTAACCCAAAAAGGAAAAATATGTTGCATTATTGAGTTGCAATAATTTATTGATGACACGTTTCTGTAACAAATTAAATCACAAACAATACATTGAAATACATGATGAAGTAACCATTATAAATAAGATTAATAAGACATAAATAGAAATATTACACTAGTAGTTTCAAGTTATATTAGCAAGTTGGCAAAATGCAACTCCTTTTTAAAATAAAACTCATTTAGGTCAATGTGACTTAAACAATATCCTATGGTTTTAGTTAAACCTAAAACATTGCCATTGTGACATCCAGAAACTGAAGGCGAAGGGGAAGGCATTCCAGTGCATCATAAAGTAGTGTGATGAAATGGTGATGTGCAAGCGATAAGTTAAAGGATGAAGTCCATTTGTGCCATATCCTACAGTATGTGCTCGATCTGTGCATTGATCCTCTTCAGAATATTCAGACTTGACTCAAGTCATGGCCACCATGTAATCCATAGTGACATCCCATTAGTGCTTGACTCTCTTTGATGCCAAATACTGCTCTATATACTTAAAGAGCATGTCAAGCTCCCCCATGGCTTTATAAACGCCCTTATCCTTCATCTGAAGAGAAAAAGATGTGGTCAACCTTTAGAATAACTTTTAGAGATAACTCAATAAGAGTAGAAGATGGTGTAACATGTTACTCGTATTAGCATCAAGTAGAAGACTGTATAAGACGTACCTTTTCATACGAGTTCCTTATGCTGGAGAGCTCAAAGGGATTTTGGCAAGAAAAATAATTCCTCTGTAACATAGATAGATGTGTGTTATTTCATGTAGTTTGCAATGTTAAAGACAACTATTTTGCCTCACAATATGATTGCACAACAGGCACTAGATATTTTGGTCGATTTGCAATAGCTCTTGCTAATAAAAAGCCACATAGGCTTTCTACATATGTGCAAAATTTCAACATCCTAAAGATGCCTGAACTACGTTTAAAAAAAAAAAACGGTCACCATCACAACACTACACATCCTAACTTAAGCAACATATATTTTAATCAGTTCACTGTTTAAAAAAAAAAAAGAAAAAAACAGCCTAAAATGGTTTGCTGTTCGCCCAGGCTGGTTGGGCAGGTAAGTTAGCTGGTTTTTGAGGGATTGTGGCTGGTTTAAGATGTGTTTGACACCAAGGCAGAATAGTTTACTCTAAATGTGACGGTAATGCATCATCCTTTAATCTTATATATTATTGATTGAAAGACAGACTTACACATTTCAGTATATCCCGCTTGAGTTCCTGAAATATATTTCCTATAGAGTCGACCGGTGTTTTGGAGTGCAAGTGATCCTTCCGGACAGCTGTTGGCAGAATGGTGTCCAAGTAGAAGCGCAGAATCTCGTTCATAACATGACATCCATAAGGACTCTGTGGATCATATATGAGATTTATCTTTTACGAGCAGTTTCAGACACCCACGGTTATCACACTTGGCCACCGCTGTAGCAATGTGCAGATGCAAGATGTAAGGCGAGATTTTAGTTTGCTTTGTACACGTCGTGCACAAAACCTTCAGTTTCAGAATGATTACTTCTGCTGTTGCTAATTTAAAATTTGAATAATTGCTGCTATTACTACTGTGAGAGTAAATGCATGATTTTGGTGCTTACATTAATGTTCTGTTGCACGTTTTCGTTCAGCAAAGGTTCCAAGTCATCATTAGACTCCTGCGGAGAACAAATGTAAACAAGATCCTGTTAGAGAGAACCTCAAACCTCAATGAACCATAAAAAAGCAGAAATACCTTGCAGATTGAGATCTGCAAGGTTAAGACTGAACTGAGTAGTCTGAGTAGTCTAAATATACTTACGTAAAACCTCTGTATTTCTCTGTATGCAGAGCGGAGCTCCTTCAGTCTCACAGGAAAGCCTTCCACAAATGAGCAACAATCAGTCTTGCAGTCAACCCTTCTGCATTGAGCACTGTCAGAAAGCAGAAGCAAAAGCAGAGAAGAAAGGATGACTCCAGTGAAAACCATTCTTCAATCCTTTTTTCTTTCTTCTTGATTTTTGTCGTGATATTTAGCCCTCAAAAGAGAAGATGTAAAGAAGAGGTTTGGGGTGCCTTTATAATACATCCTAGCTTGCTGGAGTGGGGAGGAGGGTGGGTGTTGACTTACCGTCAATTTGACTTATACTGTGTCATCATCTTGTGCACAAACCATTTTTTTAAAAAAAAAAGAAATTGCTGATGTCAACAATAAAACGCTTTTATAGTCTAGAAGGTTTTTTCTATTTATCTATCTATCTATATATATATATATATATATATCTATATATATATATCTATATCTATATATATATATATTATAACATTATATTGTTCTATCATTACACTTTTAAAATAGATAAACGATAATAAATTCCTTTGTAATTAATTGGTATAAATGAATTTTGGAAAATGAAGCAATGATGATCTTAAAAACTAATTAAAACAAAATTATCTTATTCTCCTATGTTTGATTGTCATATGATTCAACTTTATCCGGTTTTTCGGCAGTTGCGGGAATCTCGTGTACGTTTCTCAGACAGAAGCAGTGAACTGAACAGTGTCTCATCTCTGACATTTCTTTTTACGCAGATGGTGGAAGCCCTGCATGTGCATCAAGCCAACTCTTACAGGTGAGCGTAAACTCAGACATACAGAGATGACTGTAAGGGGTCCAGTGTGGTTTTTGGGTGACAATTAGCTCCTAGGTATACAAAACCACAGAGACCTTTTACATTTGCAATGGCCCATTGATTGTAAAATAATGCATGTCAGACTTGCTCCTGAAACTCAATTTAAATATTTGGCCTCTTGCACCTTCTGTGAAATTACTGTAAACACTCTGCTTGGGTACTGTATTATTCCTGTTACGCAGATATGCAAAAATAAATAAATAAATAAATATATATGTGTATATATATGTTTAGATTGAAGTTGAAATTAGGTTAATTTATTCTAAGTTGGAAAAAAAAATCAGGCTATTTTTGCACCCTCTTCTACACTGGTAATACCAAACTCTGCTACTTTGCTTTGTAGACAGAGGCTGGGGGTTGGGGGCACTTGTCTGAAGTTTAACATCATTGGTGTACCCGTAAACCCAGTACATAACATTTAATAAAACCGTATGTTATGTGCCGACTCAAACTTATGAGGTAAATACAAGTATGTCGCGAAAACAAAACCATTGTGCGAAATACTAAAACTCAACTGCAAGATTACAGCATGACATGGAAATATTCAAAGAGCAGAAAAAAGTAGACACTGACCTGTCTGTTACTGATCGGTAACAGTTGATAAATTAAACCTTTCCCAAAACCTGTTGGGAGTAGGACCACAACATCACCTCAAAATACGAACCAAACACTCTTCTTGTTCGGGCTTCAGTCATTAAGCCCGCCCTCTGTTCGTTAATTGGTCTGGCTTTTTTGGAGAGACCGTAAGATAGCCTGCTATATCCCTAGCACAGAAGTGAACTGAAATTTCAGTGGAATTATGAGGTCTTCCTATTAATTAAATTTATTTGGATGTAAGCATATAAAAACAACACGTTACAGCACTTGTGATGTACATGGTTTGTAAACACCAGCTGTAACAGATTGTCTGAGAGACAATATGTTTGCTGAAGTATTGTATGTTTTCTAAATCATGCTGACTATGAAAATTCTTGGCCTAGTTTAAAAATACAACAACAATTCTATATTTAGATCGAGCTTCTTCTTTCCTGATGATTTCATGAGATTAAATGTCGTTTAAAGCACGTAAACCTGTCACCGAACAACGACACATTTTTTCTGCTTCTGCATATTCTACAGTTCATCACAGACTGGTCATATTAAGTCAAAAATGTCACAAACACCCACAGTCAGTGAAACTATAGTATTGTTGCACAACCAGTGAAACTACATTTACTGAATGAATTCCCAAGTGTTATACAATGGCTTGAAAAATCCACCAATCCACCAAATAGGCCAATTATCAGTCCTATCAGCAGTTTCATTTCAGAAAGTTGACTCGATTCACCTTTCAGGAATAAAGCTTGATAATAATAATGATTATAAAGCTTTGATCATCTATATACATTTGTCCATTTTTGTTGCAGTTAAAGCCAGTTAGAAGAATGGCAGTGAACTGAGCAAATGGAAAATGGAAATCTATTTCTTAATTAACTACAGTTTATGTAATTCTTTACATCCCTCTAATTCCCTGAATTTTATTTTGGTCCAGGTTATTACAAGAAATAAGTGAGTGTTATGGAACTTCATTAGCCGTCATTAACTGAGTAATGCAAGCATGCATGACTTAAACTGTTTCCATTACATACTATTATACTATGTATGCAAGCATTTCTGCCTGCTTTTAGTGTGAAGACTAGTGGGGTAAGCCCAACCCATGATGCAAAACTGGTGGTTTTCTTCTCTCCAAAGTGCACAAGTGAGGTAAGATCTAGAGGTAAGATACATCTGACAGGCACAGATTACTGACAGTTAGCACGTAATGGAGGGCCGTTGAATAAAAACACAAAGGAATTTACAATGTGCTCCCTAAACGCATTTGAGCAGCAAAACATTCATTCTGTGGAAAGCCTGAAACCGAGAGAGATTTAATCATACTACTATTATTATTGATTGTGTGTGTGCATGTGAGATTTTGACTGATGTGGGTATAGTAAGTCAACTGACCGTTTACCAATAGAATTTTTTTACCTATTGTGATTCATTCCTGTACCACTCCTTTATGTAGAATATCACAGCTCTGAGAATGCATATTATGATTTATTTAGATGATCATATACAGCTATACTGGCCTGTTTTGATTATGTCTTTAACTGGTTTATGTTTAAGTTTAATTAACTTTTTCATATTTGGCTAAATAGAGCTCTAATGCATAAAGAAAAATGGTGCTTCACATACATATAGTAAGACACATTTATTAAAAGTATTGTTCTCCCAAAAATGTCTCTTTTGTCATTATTCATTATTTTAATTATGTTGTTCCAAATCTCTTTCTCCCATGGAACATAAAATATGTCAATGTATTTTTTTTAATTTTAGGTCACTGTTATCAATATTATATAGTATTCTGGATGTTTAACACAAAAGAAAATATTCTGACAAATGTGTGTCACCAAACAGTTGATAGTAGCTATTGACTTCTATAGTATTTTTTCCTCATACTAAAAAAGCCAATGGCTACCTTCAACTGTTTTCAACAGGTTTGGAATAACTTTAGTAAATAATGTCTGAATTTTCTTTTTTGGGGAGAACCATTCAAGTATATTAACAGCTTAATGAATCATCTTGTAGTAGACTGATGACAGTCACAGCTGACAATGACAATGTTTTTATTCATGTTTCAAAGTAAAAAAAAAAAGTCCCACTGGCTTTTTTTTTTCTCCTTTTCATAGATAACTCAAGAGAAACTGAAGAAGACATTGGGACATGTGGCTGAGAGTTGACCACATTCATCCTTGCTTCTCCATGAGAAAAACTGTGCATGTTGTGAGTACACCGACTACGCATTGCCCCGTGATGAGGTTTGAATTGATGATGCATTTGGGGCAGAGCTTTGATGGGAAAGCTAAAAACTGTGCTCAAGAGGTAAACGTCCCACATTAAAAATAAACATTCAGGCAGGTGTCTTTCCTTCCTTCTCTTTTATGACAGTTGGAAGTATTTTCATATTGATAGATTCATGTTCTGAGACACATTACATATGAAACTGTGCTGCATTAAGATATGAAACTGTCTAATAAATGTCAGCTTCTTAGCTATAATTCACCCATTTATGTGATCTCATAATTACTAGCAAAAAAAACTAAAACTACATATTACATATTTGACATTAGTTGCATAAGTTTTCCGTAAGTTAAATTGATAATGTCTCATATTTCATAGCTAATAGAGTTTCTGTTAAGCAATAGGCGGTTTCAGTTAAAAATGTATCTAAAATCATGCCAAACCACACTGACTCATTGAATATATCATTATTCTGTGATATTGGGAAGTTACAAAAGCTGTAAATTTGATATTTATTCAAATGGTCATTTTCGTTTCTGGTGATTTTTTTTATTACTACATATATACTACTTTTAAACCAAGATTTTTGACACATATCTGAATTGTTGCAGATACGACTTGATGCAAATGAAACCTTTTGTTCACAAGGGTCACTGGCAGACCCTTGTTTCGCTAAGACTGTCTTTAAAGGAAATCGCTCAACACATCATTCTACAGCAGTTTCAGTTTCACAATTTTTTCTTTAGTTTAACTGTTCAAGGTGTCAAAGCCACCGTTCTCATGAGCGTTCCATATTGACGCATTTGAGAGTGCTTGCGACAAGGCGGCATGTAGGATGAAGCTCATGGCTCGTGCCTTTGCGGGCACAGGTACCCACATGACTGTGGTTGTGTTCCAAAACAAAACATCATGCCTTTGCTGAAGTGTATACATGTATGTTTTGCTGCATAAAAGCTCCTCCCTTCCTGTCTCTGGAACACAGTGTGCATAAAGTTTTTTCATAAGCCTACATCAAGAAATGTTAAGTTGCAAGTTTGTTCTTATTCTTACAAAGCAATGCGTGGCACATGCAAATATTAAAATACATGTATCCATAAACATTGCATACAAACATTTAGGATCAGTAAGAATTTTGAAAAAAGAAATAATTAAATTATGCTCAACATGCCAGTATTTACTTCATGGCAAAACTGAATTTTCATCAGCCATTTCTCCAGTTTTCCATGAAAGAAGAAATCATTCTAATATGCTAATTTAGTGCTCATTCAATAGAACATTTATTTGAAATAAAAATTATTTAACCTTGTAAACATATTTTCTGTTATTTAGATTTAATTTAATAAATTCCTTTTGAATTAAAAAAAGTATTAACTGATATTTTGGCACAGGCTTGGTCATCGTAATGTGAAGGGAGGTAATATATGACCTACACTCACCTAAAGGATTATTAGGAACACCATACTAATATGGTGTTTGACCCCCTTTCGCCTTCAGAACTGCCTTAATTCTACGTGGCATTG
>JAUMHP010000060.1:12724545-12749835 GCA_032361065.1 Enteromius trimaculatus
CACAAAAACTATAAACTGGTTCTTCAAATCTGATTGGCTAATCACAATGTTGTTCCAGGGTCAACAAAGATGTTGACACAGGGACACGCCGAACTCAGCAAAATCATGTTCTGCTAGCTGGCACATAGCTGATGCTAAGCCTACCTAATAGGTTTATTATTCCTCCTGTCTGCCAGTCAAGTTAGTCAAACAACAGTGAGAGAAAATCTCTCACAACTCTCGAATCACTTTAAATAATTAATCACTTTTTAACTTTATTAAGATATAATATCATAATTTACACAGAGAAGACACTGCTTTTATATATATATATATATATATATATATATATATTTTATTCTTATTTCATTGTAATCATCATTGAGCTTGAGTTTGTTTCTTTTTTAGGCTTGTATTAGTTTTTTGTTATTGTGAATTAAAATGACTTTTATTGTGATATAAAATTGTGGTCATATTGGCCACAGAGCGGTACACAGTCTCTAACGGATAGATAAAGGTCCCAGGTCCGGCAGGGATTGTATGAGGTGGGATTGAATATCCAGCACCCTCTCCACCTTCAATACCATGACTGAGATGAGTCCCTTGAGCAAGGCACCGTTCCCCCAACTGCTCCCCAGGCACCGCAGTACTGGTCGCCCAAGATAATCTTTTTGGAATAATTTATTAGGTTAATGATACAGCATCATCTTTATTAAAGAAAATCATTAACCTTATTTGATGTTTACAGTAAATAAAGTCTTACTGGAGTACGCAGATGAGAGGGGTCCTATGCCTGGTAGTATTCTTGATACAGTACACAACAGGCTTTTCAGTGCTTTGTGTAGTGCTTAGCTTGCTGTTATTTTTTATGTAATTTTATGTGTCAATTGATCAGCAAAATCTGAAACACAGGAAATTTCCTGTTATGCTGAGCTGGTTTCAGCGAATTCACTAAAGTCTTTTTTTTAAAGCTGTTATGAAAGTGATTCATAAAATTCAAGCCATGTCAGCTGTACAGTTCACGTTTTTTTAAGTACCGTGATCAGCTATTTCAAATGGAATAAATTATTGTCACTGGAGAGCTTTGAAATATTTAAATGTTCTGCATGTATAAATGTCTCCATGACGCTAAGATGTCCCCTCTCCCACAGCGCAAACTAAATGATCTCGGTTTTATGTTGCACTTTCACATATTTTTATTTGGCACGAAACTGTATCTCACTCTGGCATATGAGATTCTTTTTAATGCTGTTCAGCGAATGGTAAATCTACAAAATGATAGCACAGCACAGATTCGTCATTGTTATGGCAACAAAAACAAATGTATGTCAAATATGAATTACACAAGGACATCTACAGACCTTTTTGGCGTTTCCTGTTAGCTAGAAATTATAATGGCGGATTAATTTAAATATCAAATTCATTCTTTAGCACTTTTTAAAAGCAGAATGTTTTTCCTTATGATTGACCACATCACAATTAGGTGGAATGTATTATTATTTCCACTGGTAAGCAGTTTGCATAAGTAAATATAGAAATGCAATATTAAACTGGCTTTACTTTACTTTCATCCTCTCATTTAGTAACAAATATACGAAATCTCACTAGCAAATCTGTTTGTTTTTGTTTGTTTTTTTGTGTGTGCAGTTTATCACCACTACTGGCCACTAGATGTCAGTAAGGTTTGCTTGTTGAAATTATGCAATATGCTAAAATGAATTAGGAATAGCATACTATTCTTACTTAGCATTCCCATGACCCTCCAGAGAATGGGTGGTTTGGAAAATGGATTAATACTATCCATATATTCGTCTGTTGTTTCTTAGTATAGTCAAGTGGTTTTATGAATTCAGCTGTACAGCAACATTTAACAGAAGAGTTGTGTCATTTTCTTTCTCCTTCTTAAGACTGTTTTTGCTGTTACTTTCTATTAAGAATTAAGTCAGAATTTGATGTAGCATGACGCATTACTGCCTTGCTATCTTCTTGTTTGATATGAATAGTCATAAACATGTTACCTAAAGTGAAATTGGTGATAAATGCGGTTTGCGTTTCTGTAGCCACCTGATAACCAAGGTCTGTCAGAAAACACAGAGTGATTACCTGCAGAAACATTATGTGTCAGCTCAACATCAGTACGTTCCCGTTAGCATAAACATGACAAACATATACGGTTACTTATGTTTACTGTTATGATGCAAAACACTTCATATGAAGCCTCCATTCTTGAGTGATTTCCTATAAAGACTTACAATTAATCTGAATCGATTTTGTTGTAAAACAGGTGACTCATAAGAGTTTAAATATATCTTTATTTTATAAATTATGTATTTTTATAAAGACATTTACATTTAGTCACTAAGCAGATGCTTTTATCCAAAGCGACTTACAAATGATGACAATGGAAGCAATCAAAAAACAGCATAAGAGCAAAATGCAAGTGCTATGACAAGTCTTAGTTACAGTAGCTACAATACATGTTTCTTTTTTTAAATTATATAATAAATAAAAATAGAATAGCAAAAGAATAGAGCAAAGTAGTTAGAGGCCTTTACTTTTTTGATAATTTAATAATAAATATAAGAAAAATAGATATAATATAAAAAGGTGAGTTTTTTTTTTTGGTTAAGAAAACAAGCAGTTAGTAAATGAATAAAGTGCTAGTCCCAAAGGGGCATTTTTTAAGAACATTTTTTGAGTAGAGAGGGCTAAGAGGGTCAAATAAAGATGGAGGATAAGTTTTTAGCTAAGGACTCAACAGGAGGGAACATAAAAAAAAAATCACAACAATACAATGGAAATCATGGATCCCAAACTGACGGCAAAGGTCTACTTTGCAGCATGACATCTACACATCATGCAAATATTCTAAGAAATATGCTAAAATATTACATTATAAATAAATTATTTTCACATAAACTTAATGGAAGCTAAAATGTTTTAAAACCGCTTTTATAGTCAAGTAATAAAGGTTCTTCATTATTTTAATCTGTGCAGTTGTCCTTGTTTTAGAACTTCAGTAAAGGCCCTTATTAAGGGTGCTGTTGGAAACTTTCTATCCATTCAAGTAGTGAATCCAGTTCTCCGATAGCCTTTACTGCTCCTGATGACTGATCAAACTGATAAAAAAAGAAAAACAACTTTCATTTTCTGATTTGTTCTGTTCGTGTGGGAAAAGTCTCTAAGCATTTGGTAAAATGTATGTTAAACCAAACTGATATTATAAGTATTTTCAGATTAAATCAAATATTTTTGAGTTAAAAGTCTGAGGAAATCTGTGAAGCTTTTAACAGTCTGTGTTGGCAGGTTGGCTAGTTAATGTGTGTCCTGTCAGTTATCCCTCTCACCTTGTCATACGTGGTTTGAATGCTTGCGATTTTTAGTTTGGCGTCTTCCCCACACTCACAGTGCGCATTAGCATGCTTTTGGATAAACAGAAACGGTAACATGATTAGATTAGTCTGCTAAAAGCTTAAATTCCTATGCTTACATCTGCCCCGAATCCTTCACCAATATTCTATAATAAACATGGCTTGATATCATTTACAGTTGCTTATTGATATATAGATCATCAAGCTTGCACGTCCATTTATTTGCAGACAGGGATGTAGGTCAGTAAAATGAAAACAATAGGAAAAGTCCCAAATATTGTAGCTTACAAATTTTTATGACTCAGCAGTGTTTAGTCAAAGATTGTCTGCAGGGATTTCTGATGCCATTCAGATGCCATAGGAAGGTCTTCGACCGTGAACTTTGCAAAAAGATTTGCGAGTTACGACAGAGTTTGGGACTTTTCCCATTTGTTCCAGTCTTACAGTTCGAATATTCTTTAATTAGTAGTTACATACACACTCTCGCAGGTCCTTGGAGATACTGAGGAAGGAGTTGGCCAGAACGCTAGTGGTTCTGCGATGTAGGGCATGACTGCTGGTGTAGCTGATAAAAACTTTATCCATGTAGAAGTGAAGAAGCTTTCTGAGGAAGCAGCAGCTTTCTGTAGCCTAATAATGGGGAAGACATATAAATCACAGATGTTTTGATAGCCTTATGTAATATGTATAGATATAGCACCAAGGTTTAGATGCTACAAGCCCTGCAAAAAAAAAAGGAGAGAAATGAATCCGTTAAAAAAAAAAAAAAAAAAAAGTTACCTGTAAATTGTGCATCATGTCTTTTCTGAGTAATCTGATTCCCTTGTGATCATCTCCTGAAATCTGTCAAAACATGAGATATTATCAGATTGCATTACATAACCTCAAACCACAGACACTATAAAATAAGGCCACCTCAAAAATGGCTGTGATAACATATGAATTTTTTGCTCCGTTTTTGCCAAATATATGATTCATCAACTTGACAAAGAGCTGAAGACATTGGCAGGAATTTCCATGTGTTGACTGAAGTATTCCTCTTTAGCTTTGTCATGCTTTAAAGCCATTGGCATGTTGAACCCAAAACCGAAACATGAAAAAGCACATTGTTCTTTTGATTTAGGCACGCAAAGCTCTGGAAGAACTTAAAATAAATCTGCAACCTGTTGGTTGACATGTCAAACCTGTGAAGAAATCCCATTGACGTCATCACCAATGATGTCATTCTCAAGGTGGGAAATTGACTTGGAGCATTCAGCATTTTTAGCATGCATCAAACCTTTAACAAAAGGAAATTCTAAAACTACTGCATGACTGTAAACGTGCTCACCATGTTTTGCCGGATGTGTTGGAAGTGGTGCCTGAGTTCATGCGTGTGTATGTTCACTTTACAACTGCCCAGGTGAAGCCCCCGACCCTGAGCTGTGTCCCACAGACCGCACAGCACGGTGCATACAAACACGCTATAAATAACGAATGTGTCCTTCATCATGCTACTGACAGTTCAGCCTGAGATAAAAAGAAAAGACAGTCAACTATAAGCATATAATGTGCTACATAAAGGTAATAATGTATGAGTTTCATACAGGATAAAATACATATGCATATTACCTAACGAGGTCTGAGGTCCAGTCTGTTATTCTTCACAGGATGATGTGCACCTGTGCATGGTGATGGCAGGTGCTCTTATAGTGCAGGAGGGGAATTTTCGAAAGTTATTCCTTGATTCTCTTCCACCTCCCATTACAGTAAAAGGAAGTGCATGTCTTTGCCAGATTATTAATTCATCACTTTGGGAAATGGTGTGAAGGACTTCCGTTCAAAAAATTAGTGACGTGCATAATCTAAAAATACTTGTAGTGGCGTGTTTGTGTAGTTATGCAATTCTCTATATTCTGATTATTTTAAAAGATCTTTTTAAGGCTGCATTTATTCGATCAAAAATACAGCAGGCTAATATTGTGAAGTACGTTTATATATTTTTTAGAAGCCTTCCAGTCTTCAGTATCATGTGATCTGTCAGAAATCAGTCTAAAATGCTGATTTGATGCTAGTTATTTTTAATTATAACCAAGCAGTTATAATTAATTTTTTTGTGGAAAGCTTTTTTTCCTTTTTTTTTCAGGATTCTTTGAGAAATGTTATGGCTGTTATGCAAAAGTTTAATGTAAAATTTTTGGTCAATTTTAAGCATGCTTGCTTAATAAACATGAATTATTTTCAGTATAAATTTTACTCACCCTACTTTTGATGTTACTTTGTCGGGAATTATTAACTAGTGGGAATTTTTGTATTTAAATTTTAAAGACGATAAATAATAAACTTTGCTAAATAATAATGAGGAACAAAGACTGTACACTGTTTTTACTCATCATTTCATCATTTTGCTAATCTTTATTTAGCAGTCTTCATTTAAAAGGCATATTACTGTATACGCTTAGCGCAGGGACAGTCCCCCAGGGGCCTTCTTGGGGATAAGGGACTCGGTCAAGTGATAAGCATTTGTCATTTCATTTGTGAAATTTAAACTTAGGACATTAACTACTAGCTTTAGCTTTACCAGCATCTCTAAATCGTTGCATCTGATAAAAAAACTTGCTGAAAAGTCGGAGTTTCCTTTTCAGTCGAGTGTCTTTTTTTTTAACCTTTCAGTGCAGCTCACATGAATAGTTGCGAAAATAAAATTTCCTGTGGTGAGCGAAAATGATTTTGATGTTTAGTGCTTGTGTGAATGACACTGAGCACCTTCTGTATGTTTTACTGTTTAAAAGCTACTTGTGATGAGCTTTGGTTCATCATCTGACTTTTGCATAATCACCTGCATTTGGTAGTTATCAGTATATTTCAAAGGTACAAAACAGATTTGACTATTTTAATAGTTTGGTATATTAACATTATATCAGATATTACGGTTGCTTATTGGAAATTACCGTATTTAACTGTATATTTAAAATAAAACCGTAAATTTATTGACAAAAGAAAATTTTTGACATTATATTTTTCACGGTTTTATACTAGCAATCACAGCTGCTGTTTTTTTACCGTACATTTTACGGATTTCTTTTTACAGTGTACAAGTTTTTGCCATAAATAAATAAGAAATAAAGGTTTTACCGTTATTTACCGTTAGAATTTCGGCAACCCCAGCTGCCGGTATATTACCGTAAAAGTAACATTTGAATTTTTACAGTGTTGTTTACTGATTATTGTGCAATCAAATGACCAGAAATGCTTACTTTTGGAAGTACATGGTCCAGGAGAATGCTATTTCTGCAAGGAAATACGTTCATGTCTTTCTTGCTCTGTTTCCTGATGCTGCAGGCATCTTTCCGTCCTTTCTAACAACAGTTGTTCTGAATGTTTGCCAATCAAACCAGTAATGCAGCAATACAGGTAACTGTGTGTGGAAAGACTTTTTTGCCCAGCAAGGAAACAAATTACATTAATTACTTGATGTTAAATGTTAAGGATGTCAAAATACGAAATTCATTTGCAGTCAGTGAGCAGGAAGACCATACACTAATAAAACACTAATGATGTATATTTAATGGATATTACCGGATTGAGTTTAGGGTATTTATTGTGTTGCATTATGTCACATGATTTAAGTGGTTCATTTTATGATCAACAGTATTCTGACAGTTCCGAAATTATTTTGTGTATATATTAGTTATTTTCTATAGCGTAAATCATGTAGAGAGCTCCATATAATGTACAATCTTCCCACAAGGTGTCACTATAAACATACAAGAAAAATGTGCCAGGTGGGTTTTTTTAAAGCATGTTGAAATGGAAGATTTTATTATATACATATTTATTTATATATAATACTGACACAAGGCAGGACTACACAGTACCTTAAAAACACAGGCACATTAAGGACATTTTCAACTACATAGTAGTTACGTTATTCCACCACTTATCATTTTGTTTCATTGTATTTTAGGCTACACCATATATAGACCAATATATTCCTCAGTTGTAACTACGCTGCTTGTCTGTCACACATTACGTCCGTTAATGTACCTTTATTTTTAGGGTTTAATTAATTCCACTTTTTTGTATAATCACATAGAAACTTTAAAGCAGAATACTCATGCTCAGTTGTATTCAAGGCAGAAAATTCAATAAATATGATGCATTGAAAGCTTTTAGGTTACACAATGAAACATTCCTGAACATAAAGGGAAAACATTTTTGCATTGTTTAAAAATGTATTCTTTACTTGTAATCTGCGGTACTGTTTGATTCAATCAGTACTGTCAAGTAGACAGGAAGGCCTGGTTGTGCACAGGCATTTATGAATCTGTTCGTCACTCAAGCTATCTTACAATACTATAGCATAAAGGTGTCTGAAGCACATGATGACATCTGAGGGGACGCTAGGACTCAAGTGATTGCCGTCCAGACGCAGGTATCTCAGTTTGGGTGCTCCGTTCTCATCATGCATGTTGAAAGAGTTAGAAGGACAGATCTCAGTGCCGTTTAAACCTGTAAAGAGAAGCAAATGTGTTACTGTGGAAGAGAACGTTCTGTGGAACAGTAACAAAATGAAATGAAGAAAATGAAGTACATACTCTCAATGTTATTGTGGTTAAGGTGAAGTTGCTCAAGCTCGGAGTTGAAGGGGGGAATGGTGCTCAGCATGTTATGGGACAAATGCAAATCCAGCAGCGAGCTCACGTTGAATACCATCTTTGGAAGACCTTTGTCGCTGAGCTGGTTGTAGTTAAGTCTCACAAAGGCCAGGTGTGTGAAATGTTTAAAGTAATCCTGTGGAATCTCCTCAATGTTATTTTTGTCCAGGAAGAGTTGGAAGAGGCTCTTCGGTATATTCGCAGGCATCTTCCTGAGGATGTTGTGGGCCAAGTTGAGCTGAATCAAGTTCTTCAGATCTTTGAAGATGTTCTTGCCCAAGCTGCTGTCGCTGATCCGGTTGTTATGCAGATCCAGAAGTGCCAGATGTTCCATCTTATTGAATGCTCCAGTAGGGATCTTCGATATTTGGTTGCGGCTGAGTCTAAGCTGCTCCAGACCGGCCGGCAAGTCACCAGGCACCTCCTTTAGCTCGTTCCTCTCCAAATAAAGGTAAAGGAGGTTTGGAAGCTTCTCAAACACTTGCTTCTCCACCAAACGGATGCGATTATTACCAAGATTTATCCACTTAAGCTCTGTGCAGTTTTCGAAGGGTTCTGCAGTTACCTGGTCAATGTAGTTGTTCTGTAGATATAGGTAGTGGGTGCGGAACGGGATGACTGGGACCTTCCGGAGGTTGCGGTTTTCACAGTACAAGGCATTTGGGTAAGATGGTGGACAGAAGCACTCTCTAGGGCAGTCTGGGAATTCAGACGGAGGGCCTAGGATTGGAGGGGGGAAGTCTGTGGGTTCCTGGGGTTCGGACTCAGGTTTTGGGGAAGGAGGAGGTTTTTTAGGAGCAGGAGGTTTCCTAGTGGTAGATGGACGGACAGGTTTTGGTCTCGGTCTTCGCTGGCCACAGACATCTGTGATCAGAAGAAGGACAAGAAGAGAGCAGTATGCAAGCCCAGCTTTCATGGTCCTGAACAGAGAAGCAGCAAAAAACATGATCATTTATCCTGTGCTTTCCTATCTTATGTCAATTAAAACACTAAGACAAATATAAAAACACTTTAATTAAGGCTTTGGTTTAGTTTTGGAAGATGGTAAATAAGAAGTCAGCTTAATTATATTATATTGTATCATATTATTTTGGTTTCTTGGAAAATTAAAGGCGCTTTTTAAAAACATTGTTACAGGCGACGTCATGTTTCTGTGATTCTAGTTTTGTTTTGGATGACAGAGCTGCAGATTAAAATTTTTTGCTGTCTTTTTTCGTCCAAGCATGCAGTCATGTATTCTTCCAGTTTGGCTGGATTATTATGACTTCTACAGACCCTAAAAAAAACCAGCTCTGGATTTACAGGTTTTTCTGCACAGGCCTCTGATAAAGACTCTATTGTGCAATGTAAGACTTAGGAAAGAGTGAGTCCTAATGAGCGAAACAGGCTAAACACCCAGGGGAGCTCAGAGGAAACCAATGGCTGGAACAGTTGCAGCGTTACTATGCTATCTGTACCCCTGTGTGTCAGTTTTGCTTAACAAAAAGCACAGTTTAATTTCTGATTGCTGGAACAACAAATACATTGCATGATGCTCAGAGGATAAATAGCTACTTCTACTTCTACTTCTACTCTACTTCTATTAATAGCTAAATTTAGATCAAACAGAGTAGCCAATCCACTTGTCCAGAAATATTTTACGAAGTTTGTCATTAGTTTATAATTTAATTTGCTGAATGGAAAAAAATCAAAAAATTAGCCATGCTACTTGATTTATTCATATAACATATATTTCAAAACTCTTTAAACTAAAAATGTCTCTCATCAGGTCAAACAGCCTCATTAAGGATTCTTCTGCTTCTTTACTCCTATATGATAATAATGACTGCAAAGCTTCAATAATTCAATATCAGTCTTGTTGGACTTGAATCCAGTTCCAAAAAAAAGCAAAGACTTTTATATATGATCAATTTTTATGCCACAACCCTTTTGGCTTTACTGTATGTATAAACTTGGATCATTATCTTGATTACCTAACTGTGCCTCAGCTTGTTCTCTCTTGGAATGTTCTGATACAAAGCAGGATTCTTTGTTTTTTTTTTAAGGGTCCTCATAATTTCATAAGTAATTTTAAACCACACTTAGAAATATTTTGGCAGGTTGACTGCTGGGAAGTGATCTCAAGATGAATATTATTATTATTACTATGGTTCAGTGGAAAGAAATGGTTTTGTAAAATAAACAGGCCAATGAATTTCAAGGTCTTTTTTTCAGCCCTGAGCTCGCATCAGGAATTTTCCTTTGATCACTCTTTTATACTGCACTTGTGAGAAACATTGTGCTGGATAGTTGATGGTAAAAGTAAGTGAGATGATATTAAGCAGGGTTGATTTATTTGGGTTAATAAACCAATGGGTTAAAAACAAGATGTAAACACTGCAATGCTTGTTTACACAGGGTAATGATTGTCTAATAATAGATTTGATTTGATTAGATGGGTCAAACCCTAAAAACATTTAGCCTAGATTAATAATTTCACTGGCGGAATGGGATATTTTATCCTATGCAGAGACTTACACCCAAGCAAAAACAAGAAGCAGTGTATCGGGTCTGATGCATGATCACAGTCAGATGTTTGGCTGAAAGTGCCTGGCTGGGTGTCAGCTGCATGGTCATGGAGAGCATGCAACAGGGCTCAGGCCTTGAGAGACAGGAAACCTGGAAAAGTGTTGATTTGTTTATTTCTATTTTGCATGCCTGCTTTAGGTGGGGTGCAAATGAGAGTGTGATCCTATCCAGGCTTTAGGGATTTAAAGCTGATTTATTCAGAAATGCTGATTGACAAATCTAAATTCTATTTGTGACCAAATAAGGGGATTTAGGTCATTACTAGGCATAAGACAAATGCATAATAACAAAAACATGTTATGAGTCAGCCCTGGCACAACTCAGAATAGGAGGGAACTGTTGAGTGTTAGATTTGGTTAAAAGTTGTTGAAAAAGACAAAAGAGGTCTTTGGAATATATATATTCTGAACCAAGAGAATAATAGTTTTGCCTAGAAATGGATCAGACTAGAAACATTACAGGTCTGCTGGCTAGGAAGTTTATATGAATAATAAAAATATAGCAAATCGATGAGAAACCTGATATATCAGGTACAAGTTTAGTGAATGTAACAGATGAATAATATAATCTTTAGGATAGAAACTAATAGAACTTTTTTTTTTTTTTTTTATCAATTAGTTTTTATCTGATTTCTCATGTCTTAAAATGTACACACTTTGATTGATCCGACAGGAGGATAGACATGGACAGGTCAAACTATTTTTAATAATTAGTTGTTTAGTTATTTAGTTTTTCTACCTGTTTTAGCACTGCAGTCCGTGATGTTCATGTGAAAGATCTGGACATCAATTGAGCTCTAGGTGCAAGAGTACCATAAAGTACCGAGTGAGCAGCCAAAGTAATCATGCCATTATTTTTATAAGCTTTGACTAAATTGAATAAATGAAACTTGGCTATAGAAAGCAGACTTTAGGACTAATGGCTAAATTAATGTTCCATTTCTTGCCAGCATCCACAGATTTACTAATTACTATATATTCATTTATGCTGCTTGTCTTTGAAATTGATTTATGGCTGTTTTGAAGAAACAAAGGGTTTCTTACCTGTTGCTGGTTCCTGCTCTCGTTTGATGAATCCTCTTGCTGTCACTTCACTCTCACAGAGTTCTGCTCTCCCACCTTGCTTTCTCCTCCTCTCTCACTGTTTCTTTCCCCCTCTTTCCTCCGTACTTCCCCTGTTCTCCTCTGCTAAGCAGGCTGCCTATTGGGTCGTTCCCTCTTTTCCTTCTGAAGGTCAACAATTCTGTCTCCCTGCCCCGCCTTCAGGGAAAGTGCTTCAAATTAAATTGGAACGTCCATCTGGGATCACTGGGATCTGTTCTCCCCTGCTGTACACACTGATGCATGTAAATGGGTGTGTATCGAGGAAAACAAGGCTGGTGGGACAGGGTGGAGATCAGTGCAGAAAGCATGGGGTCAGAATTCATTCCAGCTCCATTCTCTGCCCGATCACGTGGATACTTGGGATAGTTCATCAAAATCATGTGCTTTTTATTTAGTTTAGAACCACAGAGTACTGGATAGTTTCCTATTTTTTGCTTTTTGCATACTTGGGTGGCGTACGCCTGATTTTCTCTGAAGTTAAAAACAA
This sequence comes from Enteromius trimaculatus, assembly GCA_032361065.1. NCBI lineage: Eukaryota > Metazoa > Chordata > Actinopteri > Cypriniformes > Cyprinidae > Enteromius > Enteromius trimaculatus. Next base: position 12,736,691 of record JAUMHP010000060.1, read on the forward strand.
AAAATCTTGTCACATGGTCTCCCTTATTTGGGATTGTCTGACTGGTTCTCAGTGCTCTAGGGTTTAGGTAACCTCTCTCACTTTTTCTCTCTTTCTTGTGCTTTCAGGCCTTGTGCAGAGAGCTGCAGCTGCAGAGCAATGGTGATTTTTTTTATTCCCGTTGAAACCTATTTATCTCCCTCACTCACAATTGCACATTCACACTGTGAGGTCAGACTCGTGCTTATATTTTAAACCCAAAAGGACTTCCAACATCTGGAGGAGAAACATGTGCAATATATGCTGTTTTAAAATTGTAAGTCGTAAGAGCTGCAGCACTCGGTCATTTGCAGGTTTTAAAATGACTGTTTAGTGTTGTCTTCCTCTGAGATCACCGGCAGTGTCCCAGATTTACACATCTGTACTAAATGAGAATCATACATTCGTGGGCTGCAATTGTGGTGAGCTTCATTCAGGGGCTGATTGGAGCTCTTAAACAGCCCAGAGACCTATACCGGCCCAATTCAGCCCACCACAAATAACCCCTCTAACCCCTCTAGCTATCACATGCACACAATCATAATTGTTGAAGAACTGTGATGTGTGAAGAAGTGTCTCTGTTGCTAGTCCAGATCTGTTTTTAGGAAGATCACTTTTGTATGCTGTGAGATATTAGGGATGTTAGGAAGTTGCCCCCTTTTCATGTATTAAAACTCATCACTTAAAATGGGTCCTTGACATTATGAATAATGTTTAGATTGACCTCACTATTCAGACACAGGGAGGTTTCTATCAAACATTCTTATGTCAGTGTTACAATGGGTGAGTTTTAGCATGTCGTAATAACTCTTACTGAGTACTGTACATGAGTCACTGTGATATTTACTCAGATAACTTGTGAAATAATTTAGGTCATTTTTTTGTATGGCACAGCAATATATCTCTGCCAAGATTATATCATTTAGCCAGTATCGTTGACATCTGGTGCAAACCCAAAGTTTGCAGTTAATTAAAATGTAAAATGCTGGAAAGAGTGTAACCGGAGTACCCTTTTGGCAAGGAAATGTCTTCCTTCCTCATACAACTTATACTAGCTTGCATATCAAGCTTAATTGCATGCTTTAAGATTGATTGCCAATAGCATAATATTCTGGTGCAGAGTGAAAACAACCAAGATTAGTCAATAATTTGGTGCAGTGTTGAACTGACCATGAGCATCTGAAGCAAATTCAATCACTTTGTTCTTCTAAGTTTGCTAAGGTGAGAAGTATTTCGTTTGGCATGTGCTTGACAGATGATTGTGTGTGTCTGATGTCTTCCCATCTGGGTTGATTTTATTGTGTGTGCTTAAACACATGCACAGACAGACACAAATGATTGACAGATGTGCAGGCTCAGATACAGTATGTGTGAACAATGCCATCATTGGGGTGCAGACTTTTGCTTTCTGTACTGATTAAAAAATTGCATATCATTTTTTTATTTAATTGTATCACATCATCTTCAACAGACCAAGCATTACACCTTGCACTTTTGCCACCCAGAACAAAATTTTGAATCAGAAGCAGATGCTTAGCAATTTATCACAAACAGCTTCACCACCCAGCTTTTTTCTCTGGTTTTGAATTAATGATGTGCCACTGGTGATGCAGTTGTGGCAACTGCAAGCATTTTAATGATGGTGGAGGTCTGGTTGATGCAATCTGACTGAGATCCACTAGAATCATTGCTTACCAAGCTTTTTCTCCCACCCGGAGGGCCTGAAAACCACCACAATTTGCCAAACCCCCTAGGTAGAGTGTGTAAACTCAGCAAAATATTAGAGCAGTTTCCTACTGTAAGTAATCACACCTGAAGAGCTTTTTCTGGGAAGTCAGCCAAGTAAATAAAGCTAGAGCTCATTACCTGATCCATTCATGGCAGAATGTGTGAAAACACAGCTGGGTCAGCGCATGTAGATTTAGCATATGTTAGAAAGGGTAAACTGAATTTATAGATTATTATTCAGCAATTATTGTGAAATTAGTATTGGAGCCGACTACATTAATATGCTCTGCAGACAAGGCTGAAAGCCTTTGTTGGATGCTTTGGGTCCTCAGACGACACTGTATCACTCATCAGCATGAATCTGTTACTAACATTACTAAATGGGCCCAGGAATACTTCCAGAAGCCACTGTCAGTAAACACAATCCGCTGTGCCATTCCAACACCAAAACTCTAGAAACAGAAAAGATGCCCTGACATCTACCAAATTTGAAATGAGCTCATTTTGTGCATAAAATTGTAACATTTCTCAGTTTAAACATTTGTTAATTTATCTGTTGAGAATAAAATATTGGCTCATGTGATTTGAAATTATTTTTGAATGGCATAAACATGCTCTGTCCCTTTAAGGAAACAAATTCTGGCACTGTTATTATAATAAAAATAACAACAACAATAATCTCTGTTCAGAGACTATTTCTGTGGGTTACAGCTTTTCTCCAGTGGGTGGCGACAAAACACTGTGTCATGAATCATTTACGCAACCAATTTGTTCAAGCACCCTGATTCATGCATGAGGCAAACATGATTGAGTTACTGAATCAGCCACTCAGCTGTTTCCTTCCCAAACATTTTCGTTTAAGAACTTAATGCAGAAAAAAGCTGGGTGGTGAAGCTGTTTGTGATAAATTGCTTGGTAATGCTTGGTCTGTTAAAGATGATGTAATACAATTAAATTAAAAAAAAGATGCAATTTTTTAATCAGTACAGAAAGCAGAAGTCTGCACCCCAATGATGGCATTGTTCACACATATAAAGAAGGGAATATAATGGGTGACTAATGATTGACAACAGGTGTTAACCCTAACAAGACAACAAGGTAACAAGGAGGGTGGGGTAACAATAAAAAAAAAGAGCACATGACAACAACAATAACCAATTGACAGATATGTGCTTCAGACGTACTAGGACACAACAAAAAACAAACACAGATCAGACTGGAGCCTTGACAGTACCCCCACCTCTAGGAGCATCTCCGGGCCTGTCGACGGTTGAAATCTTCAATCACTGAGTGGTCCAAGATATCTCGAGACGGCACCCAGAACCTCTTCTCAGGACCATACCCTTCCCAGACGACAAGGTATTGGTCCTACCACGCCTTCTAGCGTCCAACAGCCTCCTAACAGAAAACACAGGGGAACCGCTAATAAGAAGGGGGGAAAGGGGGGTTGAGAAACAGACACAACAGGATTCAAAGGGGAAGAAATGACAGGTTTGACACAAGACGTGAAAGACAGGGTGGACACGAGCAAAGACAGATTAGAGCCTGAGCCGCATTGCCGCTGGATACAGAGTGTATGGCTTAGTGGAAAGCCATACACTCTGCCCAAGAACATACTTGGGTGCAACAGTCCAACGGCGATCTGCTGCCACCTTGCCCTGCTCGAATAAGCGCCTTCTTGGCTCTTTCCCATTGCGCGTTTGCACCTCTAAACAAAGGCCTGTGCAAAGGGGACTGTGGCATCAGGTTCCTGTGAAGCAAACAGAGGAAGCTGATAACCATCTGCAGATGAAATCCTGACATCAGACTCGCAGAATCACCAATCAGACGACAGAACTCTTTCCAAAAATGGGAAACAAACTGGGGCCCCCTGTCAGAGACCACATCCTTGGGGAGACCATGAATCCTGAAGATGTGATCGACCACCACCAGAGCAGTTTCTTTAGCAGAGGGATGACAGTGACAGAGTGACAAAGTCCAGGGCTATATGAGACCAAGGGGCAAAGAGCATGCAAAGAGGTGAGACAGAGCATTCGGCTTGATATTCTTGGACCCAGGCAACCATCGATGAAATTACCCTCAACCCCAGGATCCACCAGGGCTGAGCATGGCCTTGAAAAGGGCCCCACTTGATAATGGCAGGCAGCTGTGTACGAGATACAGGGGAATCAGACAGTGGAATGACGCTCACCAATACTCCCCTATCTACTGGCGAGCTCTTGCTTTTAAAGGACACACTTTAGCAAAATGTCCCGATTTTCCACAGTAGAAGCAAAGTTGAGGCGTCTCCTCTGCTTCAAGACGGGTACACCCCATCTGCATGGGCTCTACTTCAGGAAGTGGCTCTGGGTGAACAGTAGCAGTTTCAGAACCAGAACGAGAATTGATAGGACAAGGAGCGTGAGCCAAGACCCATTGACTGCGTAGATTGATACGTGTCTCAAAAGGAAGCGCAAGGTCCACCAGGCTATCAAACGAAGCTGGCAGCTCATGGATTGCGATCTCATCCTCATCTCCAGGATAGACAATAAAGCACATGATGACAACAATAACCATTCGACAGCCATGTGCTTCAAAAACAAACAGTGATCTGAGCGGAGCCTTGACAGTCTGGTCCTGTGACTTATTTCTTTTTGTATAATGCTACTGCATTGCCTACGAATGGCCTTGTCACAACTACCTAACAAACACATTTTGAATAGCTTTATTTGAAACGTGTTTGATTATTTCTTGTGTCAATTGAATATTTACTATGGACTGATTTTGTTGATGTACCTTTTTCAGTGATATTCTTTGGTCCACGTATTGATGGATGAATTGATTTGATGGAAGTTTGTGGCACAAATATAAGAGCCTTTTAATGAATTTTGATTGATTTATACATCTGAACAGCATCATTTAGTACGTGGATTTATAGTTATTTGGATAACTAAAGAAATCATATTTTTAATGGATCTGAATGCCCTCATAGGCAGTTCTAACAACCACTGCTACAATATGCTCCAGTTGGACCCTTATTTCTGAGGTCTGCAGTGGGACCACCTCTTCTTTCATAGGTATTATGAATCTGTCTTTTGGCTTACTAATGAGTTTACCACACCGCAGCTGTATATTATTTCATTTCCCCTGATTCTGTCTGGCTTTTGTCTGACTATGTTTAGGATGTATGCAAATATTTTTTTTAACCTTTTAGTAATTTAAAAAATATGCACACACACATGTATAATTAATATATATATATAATCACATAAAAAATATTTTTGTTTACATAACATGTGGGTGTACTGTGTATTATGGATATATAAATGCAAACATGCATGTGTACGATGTATAAATGTATATATGTAAATATTTTTAAATATATATAGTATGTGTATGTATTTTTATATACACATAAACAAATAAACAGAGTACACATACATACTGTATATCACATAAACAAATACTTTTATTTTGGATGAGATTAATCACGATTAAACATTTGACAGCGCTAACATAAGAATGATAGCTGTTCAAGAATTGAACCCAAAGTTTTCAAGTTCTTTGTGCTTTCATGGCTCTGCTAATGAGGAATGTGAAGTCTACACCAAGCTGATCCGTGACTGCTGTTCTGCACTAGAAAGAAAAAAATCTTAGTGGAGATCCCAGAGTGAGTTACGGCATCTTGAATACATGGCCCATTAACTCACAGTCTTTTAGATACGTCAAAGACATTCTTTGGATCTATAAAACAAACAATAGGTTTTGGGGGAATTCTTTTTTTTTTTAGGTCCAGCATAAGTAAGACCTAACAAAATGAGAGTTTACTTTGAGTTTGATTTGTGTTACTTATGACTGGTGAGAATGAGCTTTTGTGCTGAAGATGCTGTGGTTGACTTCACCCTGTTCTACTGTATGCCTGCTGAGTCGTAAATACTTTGTCCTCACTGAAAGCAAAAATACTGCCTTGAATGCACTCGCAAAAACACTTAACTTATATTTTTCTCCAGACAGCATCCTTTTTGTGGTTATCTATGTGGAATTTTAGTGATTGTTTTTTATGTCACACAATAGAATGTTACTGTCCAAAGTTCAGTAGTTGAAGTGCCTTTGACAAAATGCTTTGTCTTTTTCATAGAAATTGTCTTATGCTCTTTGATTAATTCACAAAGAGGATGTAATCATTTTGTAGTGTTTTCAGCCTTGGCAAAAGCAAGTGTTCTTGACAGCACTGATAGTATTGCAGTGTAAGAGGGACAATGTGAATACAGATTTTCTTTCATTACAAAACAGCTTGGCCAGAACATGCAGCAGAGTTGAGAGTTATCATATGATATGAAAATTAACTTCTGTTCAAATTTCCAGTTAAAACAAACAGTAAATGACCTAAACTGCTAGAACATGAATGACACAAAAGGGTTTTATTTTAATTAGAATGTTAGAAATTTATTTTTTAAGCATTTGCGGGAAAATACATTGTAATCTTACAAGAGATGCCATTGTGAGTGAATAATAATATGTTCCAGACAATATGCAACCTTATTTTTTTTGTCAAAAAAAACATTGGTACTATTTTTTTAAAGAAAGCACCATGTATATCCACAAGTTAAGTATAACAGTAAGATTAATTCTGATTATGCACAGAACACGTGAAGTCAAGACTAAGAGAAGGTGCAAGACTAGCACTGTGTGCATCAAAATAAAGTATGCCTGCCCATATACAGTACATCCAGAGTGAAAACAGTATTATTAAATACCACCGTATTTCATTAAAACAGTACAAAACCATTGACAGCATGCTTATTCAAAACAACAGCACCTTGAATACTGAGCAGCTTATTCTGCTGTCATGCTTTCTAATGTAGTCTAAATATACATATATGTTATAGTACCGTATATGATTACATGCTTGTATTTCAAAGTTTTCAGAAAACCTAAAAATGTAGAGAAGCTTAAGACATTGACTGCATCTGACAAAGATCAAACATAAATGTTATGGAGAACACGTAGACAGAACACCCAATCAGGAGGCAGCTTGTGATACTCCAATTTATTACCGTCCAGCCTCAGAATCTTCATACGTGAATATGATGTGGGTCCTACAGTCCTGCAGAAACTGCTGACGTTGAACTCTGGAAGACACAGCAGCACAATTGTAAACATCGAGTCATATATTTATTTGCTGTATATATTTTTCAGAATCAGAATCTGAAAGCGCTTTATTGCCAAGTATGTCTGCAGAAGGAAAAAGGTCAAAAAAGTCATAGCTCGGATGTGAGGGATCCAGAGTGATTTTCTGAGCCCTTTTTTCTCACTCTGGATTTGTACAGTTCTTGGAGGGTGGGGTCCTCTGTAGTCTTCTGATTTTGTAGCTGAGCCAACATCAGACTTTTGAATCAAAATTTTAACCATTATTTAACCAGTGTGACATCTTCTTTATCATCATCATCACTACCGGAAGGGTTTTTATATATTTGATATTTGTCTCACTTGACTTTCATAGTAAGCTGCTTCATCAAGCAGGTTGAGATTAAGCTGTCTGTTACTCCCAGCTGTCTGTCTGTTCTGAAAAATTGGTAATGTTTAATATAGATAGAGATAGCGAGACAATGAGGTCAACATATTCAGCGATTAATGTGACACAGTGCTTCAGAGAATTTGCAGCAGACATTAATCGCTCAGTAGATCACACACCAATCAAACGGCAGCCCTCATAAACAGGAGGAGCTCCTTCTCAGCATTGTGCAAATAAGTTGCAGGTGTGCTGCCATTGGCACCTTCAGTGAGAAAACATGAGGAAACTTGTAGTGGGCAGATCTGTTTCATCTTGGTTACTAATTGTGATGGTAGCATGTACAGTATCTGTAGCTTGTAGTTCAGGAGTCATAAGCTGGAGGAGTTTGAGGTTTCTCTGGTGACATTAAGACTATTTCCAGCACAGAGAATCAATGCATGTGTTTACAAAGCAATTAAGGTGCATTGCTATTTTTGTAGCTTGTATCCACTCCTGTAAATATGATAATAATATGTGTATCATATTTTCTGGAGGTCTGTGCCAGAAAAAAATATCATAATGTCTCCACGCTCAGACTGGTGCCTTTTAATGGCACTAGTCAATACATTCTTTTGTTACATTCTTTCCATTTTCTGACAGGTTGTTTAACCTTTTCCTAACCTCTACTTCTAAGCTATAATATACCAGTCATCTTTTTTTATCATTTTCAATTGGGGTTGCTTGTAAATAATTATAATATTATACTTCATTTTGAACTGGTAAACCACTGCTGATGGCATGAGGTTTTGTTGTGTGGTTCAAAGAGAGGGAATCATGATTACCGCCTGAAAAAAAAAAGAATGTCTGCTGAAGTCTTTGCTGTCCACCAGAGGCATGTCTCTTGTAACTGAGCTCAGCGTGCTGCTGAGGAGGAGGGGAGAACAGCGCGTGCTTTTAGCACATGTGGATTCCTTTTGGAGTATTCACAGATGTTCTCAAACCTTCCTTCTTTCTTTCTCCCTCCCTCTCTTTCAGCTAACCTACTTTTTCTGGTCACCTTGTGTATCTCTTCAGGATGTGTCTGTCTGCAAACACTTCGTGACAAACACATTAAGGCAGGGGAAAATAAGGCCAAAAGAGAGGGGAAAGTTTGTTATTTCTATATTTTTCCTGTCACATTTTCCATCACTTTTCCCATGGCCCATCCGGGTCTGAATGTTGATTCCCTCGTGCCAGGGATTATTTCATCAAGCCTGAGAACACGGCCTCATTCTGATCAGGACACAAACATTCAAGCAGTTCTCAGTCAAGCATTTGGCGAGCTTAGTTTTTTGTTTAGAATCATTTCTGCTCTTGGCTGATATTTAAGACTGCAAGATGGCAAAAATGATCACTTCCCATGACAATATTTTTATATGCAGGCTTCCTTCTCATCACATTGTCTGGAACAGATCTGTTCAGGATTTAGAATTAGAATTAAAAATCTTCCTTAAATTCCAGTTTATTTTTAGAATTTGAATTTGCAAATACTGAATGCAGAATTGCCCCAGTGGAATTTTGAAGTGGTTCTAAAGGAAGTGTGGCAATTCTACATTTAGTATTTGCAAATTCAATTCGATTCAAATTCACATAATGCTAAAAAATGCCAAAAAAAACATTGTGCATAGTTTGCCATACTGAAGTGATTTTGTGGATAAAAACCAATCCATGGTTTCCTGAAGTCTGTCAGCAGTGCTTTATATCCACTATAAACATCTTGTCTTAAAAACCTGCAGTAAGATTTAGGTGTCACGTTCTCTCCAAGTTCTGTTGGAGTAATTTATTGAATGTTTTGTTAATGTAACATCAGCATGAGAATTTAAAAAAAACAACCTGGTCTCAAAAAAATATGTACCTCTGTGCACCTTTTGTGCAACACAGTTTTTTTTGTGCCTTACTGCATGTACTGTATAGCCCAGTTTCAAAGATAATTATCCACTGAGTGGCGCTAAAACAAAGGTTCATTTTTATTACATTGATATTGTGTTGCACTGTAAAAAAGACAGTGATTTTAACAGTAAAAAACTGTGAATATGGTACTGTAAAAACCTGTTAAATGGCTGATGGTAAATTTCTGTAAAATTTACAGGGAAAAAAGAACACTGACATTCCCACAATTCCATTTAAAATTTTGTTTGAATTTGATGTTTTTTCTTTGAAATAACTAAATTTCTTCTTATTTTTTTCTTATCGGTTAGGTTTATTAGGGTTGTATGTTACATGTAATGTTGTTAAATTAATGTTTATTGCCTATTTCAGTTTAATGAGTCTCATCGTTATGGTGTTTAGTGTTTGTGTGAATGACACTGATTTGTTCATATTTAAAAGCTGCTTGTAACTGTGGTTTATAACGTGACTTTCTCATCTCCACTAGCATTTGATGGTTATCAGTGTATTTCAAAGGATTTTAGTGCTTTAATAGGTTGGTATAATAACATATCAATTAATTAAATTACGATACTTAACTGTAAATTTAACTCAAAACCATAAAATGTAAAATGTTGATAACATATTATTTACAGTCAAATTCCAACAACCACAGCTGCCATTTATTTACCCTAAATTTTACAGAACATTTTTTTTCACGGTGTGGTTCAGAATTGAAATATCCTTGGACTAAAATTTGTAGCTCTGTCATGTAGAAAATATGCCCTACATCAATCGAACCCTAAACCTGCCCAAGAGTGTTAACAAATGCAAAACTGATATGTAAAAAAAAGCAACTGTGCCATTTCAACTTCCTTTTACACAGATTTTAACTGTTTTGTTGAACCATATACACAAAATTCGAACCGGTGCTCCTCGCTTCTCAGGTACATCTCTGTACTCCGTGAGCTACCAAACAACCCTACCGTCTTTGAAAACCCAAAGATATGAAGCTGGATATGTGTGATGTTAACGTTCAAAAGCATCAATTTTCAAATATCCCAGCATATTAATATTGTTTTAAAGTTATAACATGATATTATACGTAATTGTGCGAAATTACACTTTATTAATCAAAACTCTGTAAAATTGTGTGAGAAGGAAAAGGTATCTGAGTTTTACTGCCTCTAATGTTCATTTCCTTTGAAAAATGCAGTGATATGTACTACTTGGGACATATTTCATCTCTTGCTAAAAAGTGCACCAAGGTACGTTTATGCTATGAGACCAGGTAGCAATAGAAATAGGTTCTCTGTCTTGTGTCATGTCGCAGTTATTCTGTCATTAAACTTGGCATGAAACGCTCTCATGGACTGAAGTGCCGCTTTCTCATCAGTGCAGTGTTAATGGAAAAACCTCAGTGCTTTTTGTTTGTTTAAAAGAAAAATCTTACACCAACTCACCTTGGATATGGTTAACCTCAAGGTAGAGGTACTGAAGTGTGGTGGGAACTGTTGGGATTTCTGTCAGCTTATTATAAGAAAGATCCAGCTCTACCAGAGATGTGAGATTAAATGCACCAGGGTCAAGCCCTTCATTCCTCAATTTGTTGTGTCCAAGCCGTAGATAACGGAGCCTATTAAAACTTTGAATGCTGTTTTCAGGCAGTCCAGTCAGAGAGTTGTTGGAGAGGTAAAGCTGCTGGACAGATGGAGGCAGATTTTTGGGGAAAATCTCCAGGAGGTTGTGACTAAGATCCAGGAGGTTGAGGACTCCAAGACCTAGCGAAAAATACAATTATTAACTTTGTTAAAGTTTCCCGATGATTTATGTAGAGATGCAAACAATATTTAGAACTATTAGAACTAGATTTTATTCTGTAGTTTTAATATCAGTGCATTTCTAGATTTATCTTCTGAAAGATGTTTTAAAAAAGATAAAAACCAAAAATATACCTTTTAGGTCGCCCTCTCCGATAGTGGTCAGACGATTGCCTTGTAACAGAAGTAATGTTAAATTATTCAGATTTTGGAAAGCACCTTCAGAAATCTTTTCGATGTGATTATATGCGAGTCGCAGCTGCTTAAGTCCACTAGGCAGTCCAACAGGCACCTTTGTCAGGTTGTTATTATTTATGAACAGATTTACCAAGCGGGTCAGATTGGAGAGCAACACATTATCGAGTTGCTCACTCAGTAGCTGATTGTGATCCAAGATCAACCAACGCAGGTTGGTGGCATTGGCGAACGCTCCGGAACCAAGGGTAGTTATGCTATTCCCTTGGAGAAACATGTACTGTGTGCGGGTTGGAAGACCAGAAGGAAGCTGGGTAAGGCCCCTGTGGTCACAATAAAGAGCTGTTGGCCACTGGATAGGGCAGTCACACTCCAAAGGACAACTTTGTGTGTTAACAGCACGAAACCATCCGGGATCCATTCGATCTTTCAAAGTCAACACACTCGGCTCTCCCAAAAAACGGTTGATCCAGAGTGGAACACCTCCATAATCCATATCCAGCGTGAAGGCCCAAGTTGGACCACACACAGACAGTAACAAGAACACCGTGCTTATATCCATTGGTCTGCCTGCCTAAATGAAACAAAAACAGCCTTTAACTTTGAGGACATTAAACTTTGACTACAAAAAAAGTTTATAATTCAAACTACTCAAAAAGCCTATTTTTGTCTATTAGCAATTATTACAAGCTTCTAAACGTACAGATTAAATAAAGATATAACAAAAAAAAAAAAAAACTTTTTTGTAAGTTTTGTAAGTTGCATTCTTGCTTATTTAAATAAAATAATTTGACAAATACAACTTCATGTCTATATAATCTCTAATTCATTGTCAGTCACAGTGTCGCTAAAAAGGCTAAACTGGTTTAAAACTTCTACTTTCCAGTGATTTTTTTCCATTCTCTTTCGTCACATTGCAAACACATGCATCATCTACATATGCGAGAGGAATGAACATACCTTTCACCTCTCTTCCCCGGCCAATTTTAGTTAGAAGAGCTTCTGAATGGTAGACTTGTCGAGAGTATCCCTGTAGACGTTTAAACCGGGCAACCTGAAGGGTTTTATGCGGCTACTGAAACATTCCTCACTCAGTGATGGCCTTTTCTTCCATACGGCTTATTCTCACTCCTTTTTTTCCAACCTGTCTACAAGGCTTATGGTTGGAGTTTAACCACTGCACAGCATTTGTTAGAAACATGTGTGCTGGCAGCATAGAAAGGGCAATTTACAGACAATGCTGATGTGATTTGAAATCTTTTCGATTTAATGCACACCACATAATGTGTGGATAGAAATTCTGTTGTTGATTTAATGTGACTTTCTCCTTCAAAGCTTGATTTTGAGTAATATACAACTGATGTGGAATGATATTTTAATGCTTATGCAAACCATATACTGTTACCTAAACAGCCTCAGGCCACTGATTGATGAACTGTAATATCACGTCATTGAGCCTGTGAGAAAGGGGAGTATGTTTGAAGGCAGTATATTTTCTCTTTGCAGATATGCCCTGCACAGCAGTCAGCTCTGGAACATCTAGCACAGAGAGCAATGGTTACAGTCAGACAGCTGGAGGGGGCCTGGGGAGCCAAACAGACCCTGTTCGTCTGTCAGAGAGTAGGAGAGAAGAAGGAGAGAGAGAGAGAGAGAGAGAGGGAGTAGTTTAGTTAAGATAGCTTTAGCCCAACACATCAAAGCCCTTCCATAGGGATGAGACAATGTTTTTGGTCCGCGAAAGTCTGAATAGTGCCCCCTAGCACTCAAGTCAACCATGACAATCACAAAACCAAGGTTGTTAATATTTAATAAAATATTCTTGTAAACTCAGTACTCAATTATTTTTGTTAAAAAAATACATTCTAATTAAATTATTTATTATAGAAATTAAAAGCAGAAACAAAAAAAACACAATGTAACTTGTTATAACTTTACATTGATAATATAACTGTTATATATATATATATATATATATATATATATATATATACACACACACACACACA
>JAUMHP010000060.1:12757604-12775187 GCA_032361065.1 Enteromius trimaculatus
TATATATGTTTATATAGGTTATTTCCGTGTGGGTTATAACACAATGTCTCAAGTTATCCTTAAGTCAGCAATCATATTTTGGCATATGCTTCTTAATCATTACTTGAATATCTACTTATTGCTATCAAATCGAAATAATATGTTGACAAGTCGTTGAAATGTTAACAGAACATTTGGACAGATTGAGGCCTGAATAAAGGAAGTAACCTTCAAAGAAACCTGACAGTTGGGAGAATGTGGCTTTTGTGCTTTATGCCATGAATCAGTTACATATTAAAGTAATTCAATTTGCAAGTCATGTGTTATTAGCCTGCAAGTCTCTGGCAATTATTTGAGAACATGTTTTGAACCTTAATGATCTGTTTTTTTTTTTGTTTTTTTTTATTCATTTATTTGTTTTGTTTTTGTTTTTATTGGTTTTATTTATTTTAGTTTTCTGAAAGAATCTTTCTTGCGAGTCACTATGTATTTGTGGCAATAGGGCTATGACATCATATGTGAGTATTTCATCCTGCAACACTTTGAAAGCGGTGACTACAGATAACTCACTATTATAAGTGTCTTCATATGTAATAATTCTACTTTCTCAGAAACCCTAGATGCAACACCCTGAATGCAAGAGTAATTTTAGGGTATAAATAACAGTCACAAGGACATTGCACATTGGAAACTCATCAGCAAGGTGCTGTTTTACTTGACAACTAATGTCTTGTTAGAGATAAAAAGAAATAACCCTTTTATTTGAGATTTAACTCGCAATGCTCCCTGAACAATTAAAATTATAAGACGTCTGTCAACCTTTTCCATAGGTGCTCACTCATTCCATTTCTTATCATTTATTTTGATAATTTCCTCTGAAACAGAAACAGGGGCAACTGTTTCTTTCCTTTACCTCTAATTATCTGGTAAACACTTTAATGACAGTCATAACACCTCTGAGCAATAACTGCTAAACACCTCATGATCTATTTCTGACAAATAGTTCATGTGTATCAGCAAACCAAACTGTAATTTAGAGCTTAACACAATGACAGTGATTGATAAATCTTAAATACACGTGGTGAGATGTTTAAACCAGTAGAATACTGAGGGTATTTTAGTTAATAAGTTACCTGATTATTTTAAGGTTGTTCTCTCTTGTCAGGCTTGATACAAAGATCTTATGTTTGCTCTCCATCCCTCGGTGTCCAGTCATTGAGGGTCTGTGGAATGTCAACAGTGGTTTGGAATCCGCACTTGAGCACGCTTTGGGAGACAAAAAACAGGGAAGTGTTTTCATTTAATTCTCGGAATCTTTGTTTGTGTCTATAAATATTATCGCCATTTTCCTTATAATACATTTGACGTGGCACACAATAAAAAGACAATAAAACATTCCCACGGTTTAACTACTGAACTAAGATACATCGCAATTTCAACTTTATAAAAAACATTTTTTTATAATAATTAAGCCAGTTTTGTTTCACTGGATATTGCATCTCTGACATTTCTTAAATAACTCTGCCTCACCTAAATGTTTACTGATAAAATGTCATAGAAGTGATCTCGCTGGACAAATGTATAAGTCATACACCTATCTTCATGTTTTATTTTTAGTTTTTCTTGTTGAATCATAAACAACTGATTTTCATGCTGTAATGATAATGACTGTGAAAAGTGAAAAGAAGTGCAGTTTGTCAGGGGCTTGTTTGCAATGATTAGGTATTTTTCCGGACACTTGGGAATTTCTCGAATGACTGATAACTAGTGAATACTAAATTAGCTCAGTTTTTTCTATTGTTATAAAACATTCAATACATTGTATAATAGTATAAATATACCACATATTAGATATAAAAAAAAAACATCATGCTGAAATTAAAATATTGATTAATTATTCATGATATTTCCAACAGAGCCAATGTAAATGTTTTGAACCTAGATTAAACCTAGATTAGGATCGGTGTAATGTAGATAAAGGCACCAAATGTGATGGTTTGTCATGTTAAAAGGGGGTGGGGAGGGCTGTATGCGAACTATATAAGAGTACCGTGTACAGTTTTTCCTCAGGTTCCCTTTGTCAGGTGTGTCCATCACTTCACCTGTCGCGCTTGAGACTGTGCAGAAGAATGAGGAAATACAACTTGAGCAGCATTACAGGAGTACTATTTAAAAACTCAGTTGCAGCTGAGCAGGTAACAAACAATTACAATTAATGTTTATATATTGCCATGTTTTGACATAAGAAAAAAAGAAAAGAAATGGGGAACAGCTGAAGATATATATCTTTTTGTAAAAAGTATTTATTATTATTGTTATGATTGCAGGATATCAGTGATTCTAACAAGCAAGATCCTCATGTTGGGCAAGAAGATGAAAACACTGACAGGGGAAACTGGAGCAGCAAAAGAGAGTACATGCTGTCTATGATCGGCTATGCTGTTGGTCTTGGAAATGTGTGGAGGTTTCCCTACTTGGCTTACAAACATGGCGGAGGTACAGTAAGATGACATTTATTATGATTTTTTATAATAATGTATGTTGATTTAATGTCTTATTAAGCAAGAATGCAAAACTAACAAAGAAAAGGGCATATATTTGGCTTTTTCTTCAACTCATGAGCAACTCATGAGCATGCTATGTACTGTCTAAACCATTAAATAGTAAATAGGAGAATTATGCACATACTCAGTATAATTATTTTATGCTCATGCTATATGGTTTTTCTCTACTGCATCTTTTTAACAATTCAAGGAGCCTTCCTCATCCCCTACACTATCATGCTGGCTGTTGCTGGCCTTCCTCTGTTCTTCATGGAGAGCTCTTTTGGACAATTTTGCAGCCAAGGCCCCATCAATGTGTGGAAATCTGTGCCTATACTACAAGGTAACTCTGAATTCAATCAGGAAAAAAAACCCACAAAACACTTTGAGGTCCAATGATGTGGTAAATGCCTCAAAGCTATGCATTAAATGTATTAAACCAACCTTGAGTCACAAGGACAAATACTCCTCCAACACAGATTGCATAATTACATTTGCCCTCAGGACCTTTAAATTAATGTTTAAGGGGGTTGTGAACACAAAAAAAATCAACATTTGCAAATCGAAAACACATTTATTTAAGTGAAGCGATTCAAATGTTTGACTTGTTGTTTATACTGTAAACATATATTTTAATGTTTTTTTTAGGTGTTGGCATCACAATGATGCTGGTTAGCACTTTTGTGGCAATCTACTACAATGTGATCATTGCTTATAGTATCTACTACCTTTTTGCATCTTTTCAATATCCTCTCCCTTGGAGTGCGAAGGAGTGCAACTTGACAGGTTTGTTAAACTGTTCCTTTTCTAAAGAGGCTTGTGTTTCTGTGTCAGACATACCATGACTTTATGCTCAGATAATGAAAGCACTTGGATTTTTCTAGATGAACTGGCTTGTAAGGGAAATTTGCCTTTCACACTTACTGTAAAAACTGTAATTGATCTAAATTGGAACTTCCTTACTCTGTGCTTACAATGATAAGAGTTTAACCTATAACTAGTTCTTTATTGATCTAATTTATATGATTTACAAGATACAGTACAATACTGCAAAAAATCATTGATTAGACCTTATGTTGTATTTCAGTAGCGTACAACCTGAATGTGACTGCTGAGAATCAAAGCTGCCAGAATAATTTTTCAGTAGGCCAGAGCCCCAGCGAGAAATACTGGGAGTAAGTTGACATTTGTTTCTGTACAGCTTGTCAGTGAGACTGAGCTTTGATGGCATCCTTTTCTTTCTTTCTTTCTTTCTTAAAATCTATCCAAAATTTAGGATTATTCACTAATGTTTAGGGCTGTTTCAGGTTTTGGGGTGATTGGCACAATTGGTAGAGTGTCGTTTCTTTCCTGTTTTGAAGGGTTTGCTGTTGAAACAGGAAGCTTTGGTAGGATGTTTGCCTTTTGATGTTCACAAGGCTTTGGTTTTTAACTAGTTCACACTTCCTCTGCGATAAATAAGTATGCTAGTTTGGTGACTGTCCGGGGATCAGGCAGGGAATCCGGGAGACCCGGAGCCCTAGGGGAATTTACCCCTAGAGGGCGAGGGTTGAGGGAAGCTCAGAGCCCTGATGGATCCCTGTCCACACCCCCAGGAGGAAGATCCGGTAATGTAGGTTAATGAATAGCGATTTGAAACAGACGGAGCGGGGGGGAAAGCGGTGGGGTTCGAGAAAGAAACGAAGAATGCTGGAGAGTGAAAGAGAGCAGTATTCAAAGCAGGGGAGCGAGTGGCTGATAGGGCAATGGGTAATGAGTAGATTGGTGGCAGCTAGCTAATCGTTTGTGCATTGTTTCTCCTGAAATTGGGTTTGTAAAACGTCATTTAGCATAAAATCAGCAAACAAAAGATAAAAATTTGTATTTTGTTTTTTGCAATAATACCATTTTAAAAAAGTATTTAAATGTTATTATAAATTTGAAAGAAATGTACTGTAAAAGTAGTAAGGTAGTATCAAAGGTCAGCAAAGGTGACAGTAAAGAAGTATTTGAACTTTTTTTATTCATCAAATAATCTTAAAAAAGTATGACATTTCCACAAAGAATAATCAGCATATTATATTGACGTCTAAAAGGATTGTGTGACTGAAAACTGTAATTCTTTTAAAATTCTTTTATTTAATTAGATTTTAATCAAATGAATGCAACCCTCGTGAGCTAAGACGTTAAAAAATACAAATCTTACCCCAGACTGTAAAATGATAAAGTATATCTAGTAAGTAACATTAAAAATGTTTTTCTCTCTCTAAAGACACATTTTGCTTTAAATGAAGTTTAAAAATTGAGTTTTTAACCTTTAGTCTTTAAAATCAATGGAAATGAGTCAAAAGGGCAAACATCCAGATCTCGTTTTCTTATCTGCATTGTTTTTGTAATGTGTGTTTTATGCTCTTTCTTTCTTTTTTTTTTTTTTGACATTTTGTGACTTTATTATTTGTCTTTAGTGAGGTGGCTCTTCAGCGCACTAGCAGTATGAATGAGACAGGACCTGTGGTTTGGCACCTTGCCCTTTGTCTGCTGCTTGCCTGGATACTAGTCGGAGCAGCACTCTTCAAAGGCATAAAGTCTTCTGGGAAGGTTAGTGTTTTACCTCAGTAACATTAAACCGTATCTGTACAGTAAATCCTGTTGAAGCAGCAAGAGAGCAAAGCATTTTGCAATTAATTTAACATGGTACGTTTTTCAGGTGGTGTATTTCACAGCTACTTTCCCATACGTTGTTCTTTTTATCCTGCTGATTCGTGGGTTGACTCTAGAGGGAGCAAAAGATGGCATAGAGTTCTACATCGGTTCAAAGTCTAACCTCACCAAACTGGCTGATTCTGAGGTCTGTCTAACCTTAATGTTCATAAACGTGGGAATACACCGATATCAGACACCTAATAAAGCCTGTTTTTCCCATAGGTTTGGAAGGATGCAGCTACTCAGATCTTCTTTTCTCTCTCCATTGCATGGGGTGGTTTAATGGCTCTGTCCTCTTACAATAAGTTTCACAACAACTGCTATCAAGACTCAATTATAGTGTGCATTACAAACTGTGGCACCAGTGTCTTTGCTGGCTTTGCCATCTTTTCTATCCTTGGACACATGGCGCATGTCTATCAGAGACCAGTGTCAGAAGTTGCAGATGCTGGTAAGATCTGAAATGATAATTTAATAATCTTTTCATTTTTTGATAATCAAACAAGTGCATCTTCAGAGCATTTAAGAGTACTTTTAGTTTGCCATTAAAGCAATAGTTTAAACAATAATAAAGATTCTAGCATGACATACTCATCCACGTGTTATTAAGCTATTAATTTGTGTTTTAGGTTTTGGATTGGCCTTTATTGCGTACCCTGATGCTCTTTCTAAGCTACCCATTTCACCCCTGTGGTCAATTCTGTTTTTTGTTATGCTTATTACCCTTGGCTTGGACTCCCAGTTTGCAGGAATAGGTAAAAAAAGCAGATATTGTACAATAATAAGAAAAAAGTAGTCAATTATTTGCCTTAATCTTAATCATGAGTTGTCTATAGAAGTTATTGTATATAGATATTGCAAAATTATCAGAAAAAAGTAGCCAAATATTTGTTTGATCTCAATCATGATTTGTCTACAGAGGTTATCACCACCTGCCTCCAAGATGCCAATCCCAAGCTTTTGAAGTCCAAGCGAGGAATTGTTACGACAGCAGTCTGCATTGTTCTCTTTTTGTTCGGCTTGCCATGTGTCACTGGGGTAGGCAAACCATTACAAATACAGATTCAATGTTACCAAATGTATAAAAATATTACAGTTATAAAAATGCATTACACGAAAGGTGAATAAGGGAATTCTGCAAAGAGTGAACCGTACATTATGTTAAAAATGGCTTTTTATTTTGGTAGGCTGGAATATATTGGGTGAATTTAATTGACACTTTCTGTGCTGGATGGATTCTCCTGTTCGCTGGATTACTGGAGGTCTTAGGTCTTTCCATCTTATATGGTGAGTACATTTTAGCAATATGTGATGTTATGCGCTGTTTACCTCCAATTATTGTTCTGTTCTTTTCTAAAACACACGTATATTTTCAGGTGGTAATCGGTTCATCAAAGACATTGAGATGATGATTGGGAGTAAGAGCACCCTCTTCTGGTTATGGTGGAGAGCTTGCTGGTTTTTTATCACCCCGGTGGTCCTTTCTGTATGTACACAATTTTAAAGCTATAATTCTTTTTTAAATAACACTAAAGCTATACCTAATGATTATGTTTTTTTGGCTTTTTTTAAAACCAGATTATCCTTGTATGGTCCTTGTATACTTTTACTTCCCCCACATATGGCTCAGTTCCATATCCAGATTGGGGCATTTCTCTGGGATGGTGTATGACTGCATTTTGCCTCATTTGGATCCCTATTATTGCAGTCTGGAAAGTGTGCAAAGCTAGTGGAGGCCCCTGGCAGGTAAAGCAGGATGATAATCTTTGAATTTTTATTTTTGTAAATATGTATATTAACATGTGTAGCGTGTCAGTGGTATTTTGCGTATTTTAGTCATGTACAGTTTGATTCTAAACTTTGGCTTTTGTCATTCAGCGAATCAAAGCAGCCTGTTCACCCACAGAGGACTGGGGTCCTTACTTGGAGTGTCACAGAGGGGAGCGCTATGGTACAAGAGAAGCAGCTGATGCAAATATATTTGTGATATCAAATAAATTGACAACTAGATTGTAAAAATGCTTTAAGGATAGTGTTTTAATGTATTTGTACATAGCGCTAGTATCTGTGTAAGATACTTAATATTAAGATAACTAAATATTTTAGCTGTGTATAATTTCAATCCTTTTGTTTGTTTTTGTAAGTGTTGAATTGTGGTCCATTTAAATGTTTTGTGGATTTTTATGACTTTGTGGAGAAATATGTTTACATTTATCTTTCCCTGGTGCTCTTATTTGAAAATGTCAAGAAATCCAAATAAATGTAATTGATATTAAATATTTGTAATAATTAAACACACACATATATATATATATGACATCAAATAAAATTTCAAATCAGTATGAGCTGGCAGACAAAACAGTTGAAAAATCTTGCATCTTATATTACAAATATTTTTCATTTAAAAAAGAACTGTAACATTCTGTGTTTTTGTAATATCTGGCTTGAGTTTCATTATGTATTGTATCATGTGATGTGTGTTGTCTCTCCCCATGTGCTCCGTGACCTAGTTTGTGTTAATCATGTATTTAGTTCAGGTGTGTCTCCCTCGTTAGCGTTCATTGTCACCTTTACTAAAGTTTCCCTTTGTCATTCAGTTGGTGTCTGTCAATAAGTTTGTATCGTTGCATGTGGTTTTGTGAATCCTCTGTTTTGTAAGTTTATGGATACTACTCCACGTTTTTGTTGATCATTAAAAGACTTTGTTTATTTTACCTTTTGACTCCGTGATCTCCTTCGTCTCTGCAAGACACGACGTTACAAGAACGGGAACATTTAAGCTGTAATATGAAACATAAAGTGCACTGTCATTATTTAAGAAGTATGTATATTTTAGTATATATTATAGTTTTAAAAGTAACAGTGACATTCTAAATACAAGTATCCCAGGAAACATATGCTCATTTGCTCACTCATATTTTTTATAGCGAATGAAAATGTACATAAGTGTACCATAAGTGATATTAGAGGAGTCATTTTTGATAGCACCTTACTCAATTTTACAGTAGATTCTCTGTTATCCCTGACCATCAACCAGGTTCACCATCCATACCATTGCACCTTTAAAGTCAGCCACTGCATCTGTAACTTTTTTCATAAAAACTAATTCTGTAACATGTGATTTAACTCTTTAACATGTAATTAATGATGGTAAACAATGCTTTACATGCCCATAGAAAGCTCTTGATTTAGTTGTAGCCAACCCAATGTTACAAAGCACTAAAAGAGTAACAATGAAGAAGTAAAATTTGAATCTGGAACCCAGGACACTGCAGGAGAACCACACCTGTGATGCAAATATAATCATTTAAATCTCAACAAAAAAACTTGTCAAAGCAAAACCGTGAATGAATGAGTAGGGACAATCGGGGGCAATTATACACACTAGTGAAAAGATGTGATTATGTCATTTTGTGAGAAATTTTAAACAACTAGAATAACAAATTCATACTAAAAATGTTTTTTGAGGCATAAAATTTATTATTTTATAAAAAGAAATACTATGATCTAAGTCTTTTTCAGTTTTAAGTCACAATATAAAATATTGTAATGTAATATGTAATGAATATTATACTTTTTTCCCTCTAGTAAAAGGACTTTCAGTCAGTCTTGATGATGGTATCCACAACATTTATAAAACTAAAATATCAGAAATGTTGTTTTAGTGCACAACCTATGCAGTTACTACTGCTGTTGTAATCAGCCATTTAACGTTTACATTCATTTTGAGGTTTATTGTTGAATTTCATTGTCATTTAGAATAGATAATCATGTGTTTAAGGATCAATCATACTTGAAGAGCAACGCTTATAAATAATAATAATGTGTAAGATGTGATGCATTTAGCTAATTCCTTATAACTTAGAAAATAAATATTTTAAACAATTTTAATAATATTTTTTGACAAATTAAAAAAAACAAAAAACTTATTGGTTCATTCAACATTGTTTTGTTATAGCTTTCATTATATGCATGTGCTTGCAAAGTTAACAGTCTAAAGTTTTAGTTAACACAGTGCAATAAATAATAAAACCCGACTGCAAAAGTATGCCATGTAACGGAGTGAAGCAGAGGTGAGGATACTGTAAGTCAAATAGGGTTGAGCAGGAACCTTGTGAACTAAGGATGCAGTTGCACGCGTGCCCTCTATGGCCAGTCACGCTGGCGGAGGTGTGGCGCCTTTTCACGCTTTCAACACAGACGCTTCAAAACACGGGGCCATCTTGGGGGAAGGCAGCCCGCTGTGAAGTTCACCGAATAGCCCCTACACGCTGTATAACCAACACATAGCAGCTAAGAGTGTCTCTAGATATGCCCAAGAGCAATCTGCGAATAAATCAACGGTTGTTTTTCAACTTAACAAGGCCCTTATCTCGATGACAGACCGACTCTGTCCGCGCTCCGCCAGAATCAACTGACGTTTCTCATGTCCCACCTCGACGCAGGAGGACAACCAATGAGAGCTCCACAAAAATCCAGCGTAATGACGTTTCCGCTTCTGCGCGCATGCGCAATGTCATTTTGTACAAAGCTCCTCACTGTTCACATCGAAGATGGCGGCAGGCTTTGACCTGCTATATAAGGATTTCTGTATTAAAAGAGTGGGAAAGAAACTTTTTACCGATACTTCAGGTTGTATTAGATTAGAAGTTTCCACATCTTGTCACAATAAGTTTGAGGTAAGCGCCCAGGCAGCCGGAAAATCACCCCGCTGACTCCGGGAAAAGAGGCAATTCAACTAGCTAATGTTGACATTCTGCGAGCTCTTGTACATATGAACATAATGAAAGCTACTGCTCTTCAAGTGTGTTAGATGATTATTTATCCCAAGAGCATTGTTGCTGGTGGACTTGAGGTGACACGGGCGCTTGTCAAATCTGTATTGACATTGTGACACGAGACTCCCCTTCACTCACGCTTGTTCCTTCGAAAAGCAACTGGAGGGAAAAGCGGATGAAAACCCAAACTACCTGAACTGATGTGCCTGAGGCACAGATGGAAGACAGCTAAGGCGATCCAGTCTTTCTTAATGCTATGGTAACTACTTTGATCGGGACGTCCACAGTGCAAACTTTGAACGGAGGCAATGCAATGGATCCGCACACTGAAAGCGGCACTCCAGTGTCCAGTGGCCCATCATCATCATCAGAAGACGCTTCAACTTCTGTCCCAGTTGTTAATAACGGGCCCGGGGTGGCGAAAGGACATGGAAACTCTGTCACTGTCGCCCCAAGCCCAAACACAGTGATACAGTCTTCTTACGGGAATCCACCAGCGGCAGCATCCGCGGCATCAAGTGCAGGTCTTTCAGTGACAGTTGTCAGGCCATCTATGCAAACTGCTGGAACAGGTTTAACTATTAACGGGAGTAATAACAATAGCACCGTTTCGGCGACTGTAGCCAATGTAGCGACCCCGGGAATTACCATTACTACTAACGTTACTACTACTACTTCTACTACTACAACGACCCCACTTTTGATGAACCAGTCTCCTGCTTCTGTCTCAGCGAGCAAGTCCGAGGCTACTAAAACTATCATCCAGCCCGCCGGCACCATGACTCTCGGCCCTGGAGGGGCCAAGGCGGCTGTTTTGCAGGGGGTTGCGAGAACTGCGGCTCCGGTAACTGTTGCAGCAGCAGCTGGATCGAGTCCTGCCATCAGGGCCATTGCGCCACAGGTGTTAGCGCCCCGACTCCCACAGAGCACTCCGGGCCAGAACATCCAGAACATCCAGCTACCTCCAGGTACCTTACTCACACTAGCACTCCCCTTGCATGTGAGTGCAATGCGAATTCGTGTAATAGAGGAAGTTGTAGAGATTGTAACATTTATCTGTGCGAAGTTTCTGATGCTTACTGTAAGGGAAAGCAACAGCTGCAGAGCAGTTAAGTTCTTGAAATGTATTATATAGTCTCTTTAGAACTGCACATCATTCAAACCTGCATATCTTTTTTTTATTGTGCACGACACAAAAGATCTTCAGACAACTTAATTCACTTTCCCTGTACGGGAAAAAAAGAGATGCAGTTTGCTTAACATCTCTTTTGTGCTCAGAATAAAAACATCTTGCAGGTTTAGAACAACACAACAACTGTGTGTTTTAACCTTTAACTGTGCGTTCAGAATATAAATGTCTAAAAAGCATGTTGATATCAATATATATCATCTTCCAAGTGGGTTTTTTAACATTAAAATAAATGAAAAATATTGTAAAGGACAAGAAAAATGTGGGGTTAAAGTTTGGCCATATTCCTGCAAAAATGATTCTTTTCAAACGTTTTGTAAATTCATACAAATTCCACCCTTTCCTTTCCTTTATTGGTCTCACATCTTGACATGATACAGATTTGCAGGTTAAAGTTCACCAAACTAGAAAACGGTGAAAGTTCTTTGTACAAGCCTGCGTTTCCAGTATTCAGCATTTGCATACATGTGAATGAAAGTCAATGAAAGAAAAAGTATAGCGTGACTGGGTGATTTTAGTGAAGACCTTGACACTATTCTCTTACTTTCTCATACACTGGTATTTGCTTCAGGAAATGCACATGAAGTTATTCTTTTTCTAGTGATTTTCTTTTGACTGTATGCTCTGGTCATTTTGACAAGCCTGTTGTCTGGCTGGACAGAACACTTGAGAGATTTTTCTGCAAGAGGCCATCTGGATTCTCCGACCAACAGTTTCTGTTCAGAACACATCCGTTGGTTCACACGGTAACGGAGACAGAGTGTGTAGGGTTCTCAGTGTGCTGTGCAAATATAGGCCACCAACTGTGCGCTTTATTCTTCATGCCTCTAAGCAGGGCACGGTTGCCAGACTTGACTCCAGTCACAGACCAATAGGAAAGTATCACTAGTGAATAACAGTTTACATGGGAAGATGTCAGCCTTTCAGTATATATGTGTCATGTTTGTGTGTGCAGGTATGGTGTTGGTGCGTAGTGACAGTGGTCAGTTACTGATGATCCCACAGCAGATGCTGGCACAGATGCAGGCCCAGTCTCAGGCCGCCCGCCCTGCTGCCCCCACCAGCACCACCCCTGGGCAGATCACCTCTGCACAGGTAATATCCCCTGACTGCCTTGAACTTAATATCAGCAGTACATATTTCAAAATGACTTTGGAATAATAAATACAGTTGTGGAATTATATTATTGTATAGACTGGTAACACTTTACAAGAAGGTTTCATTAGTTAACATTAGTTAATGTATTGAACAAATAATTAACAATGCATTTATTACACTATTTATTAATGTTGAGTTTGTTAAAAAACTGTTGTTCATTGTTTATTCGTGTTAGTTCACAATGCAAAACTAATATTAACAAACATAACTTGTGATTTTAATAATGCATGATGTAATTCACGTTAACTAATATTAATATATGCTGTAGAAGTATTGTTCATTCATAGTTCAGATCAACTAGCATAGTTGACTAATGTTTACTAATAAACCTTATTGTAAAGTTTTACTTATAAACTGCTTGTGTTATAATATGGCATATCAGAATCATTTTTTTTTTAGTTTGAACAAGCATGAACAAAAATCATACTCGTGGCAGGTTTTTGGAAAGGCAGAAAAATTCTAAACTAAATTTGTTTATTAAAAAAAAATATTTAAAAAGTGTATTCATGAATACACTATTGTTAGAAAGCCGTAAAATGTTACTGATTTGTTTTTAGCATTTCATCCTTTCTGCCTGATGCTGTTAAGACTATAATAAGTAGTTTATAAAATGAAGACACATTTGTGTGTTAGGCTAGATCATGTAACTCTGACATCAAATGAGATTTGAGAAGATTCATCAGATCACAAAGATGCAATGATTTAAAGCATGGGTCCAATGAGGTATTTGAAAGTTTTGTCAACTAGCAACAAAAATCTCTCACACTTGCCTTGAGACATCAAGCCCATCTGTATTGTTGACCAAGTTAGCTAGTAGGTTCCGTTCTTTTTAATTCGTTCCCCATGTCAGCATTTGCTTATTAATGTCTGTCTGATGTTTGCAGGCACCTGGAACTCCTCTGATGGCCCGACAGGTGACTCCTACCACCATCATTAAGCAAGGCTCTCCTACAGCCAGCAGCACGGCCACCACCACACTCCAGAGACCACCTGTACAGGTAGCTATAAAAGGCACATCATGTAGGAACAGCCTCTTTGGAAGTGATAGGAATCAGTCTGTGCTGTAAAGTGTATTTCTAAGGTGGCTGTTATCATCTTCTCTCTCTGTACTCATTCTCTCTGGTGTGTCAGCAGGCTTCCTCTGTGGGTGCAGTGTTGTCAGTGCAGGCAGGAACCGCCCAGAGGACTGTGACTGCTGCCACAGGGACCTCCGTCTCCTCGGCAACGGTGAGAGGCTGCACTAACTTAGCAGTCGCACAAAGACACATTGGTTCGCAACCGAAGAAACGGTCCTGAACGTTTAGCTTCATGCTTAAAGGATTCTCGAAAGGTCTGTAAACTGACCTGATTAAATATGGTACAAAAGGGGTTAAAGAGATTCCAAATGCAAACCTAAATGAAATATCTGTTCTCAGAGTGGGAATCCCCTGATATCCCCAACTAACGCAAGACTATAAATGTTAACCTGAGCATTTGTATCCATCCAAGGTACGGATGCAAGATAACTTTATGTCGCTTCAGAGTAAAACTACATTGTTTTAATTCAGTCCCTTTTTTTTCTAGGAGACAATGGAGAATGTAAAGAAATGTAGGAACTTCTTGTCCACGCTGATAAAGCTGGCCACTAGTGGTAAGCAGTCATCTGAGACTGTCGCCAACGTTAAAGAGCTGGTCAAGAACCTGCTGGTGAGTTTCAGAAGTTGAGTGTGTTTGCATGATTCTAACTCTGTGAAAAAAAAATGTGACATATTGATTATAATTTTGTATGATGGCGTAAAACCTGACTTGAACAGTCCTTAATGCTGACCGTGGATGCATTTATCTATCAAAAAGTCAAATGTTTGTGTTATATGCATTATTATGATTATTCTAAAATATTACAACTGAAAATTGCTAGATTATATTTTAAAATGTGCCATTACTCCAGTCTTTCGTGTCACATGATGCTTCAGAAATCATGATTTGCGCAAGACATATTTCTTAATATTATGTTGAAACTGTTGCTGTGCTGCTTACTTTTGCTTTCGTCATGCATTAATGTTTAGTGTAATATTTAGTAGTTTATTTGTGTAATAATTATATGTTTTAAGATTTTGATTTGACAGTGTAACTTTGCTTTGTTTCACAATTTTTAAATGTTTTTTTATTTATTTTAATATGGTTTCAAACTTTTGCATTAGTCCGTGTTCATGGTGGAAATGACTAAATATGCTAAAATGTCCCTTTGTTTGAGTCGTTTTTGGCGTTTGTCCCCCCAGGAAGGGACGATTGAAGCAGAGGAGTTTACCAGCAGGCTTTACAAAGAGCTCAACTCCTCTCCTCAGCCTTATCTAGTGCCTTTCCTTAAGGTAAAGATCTTAAAATGTAATGAAAATGTAACTCAGTTTATGTCATTCTGAATCAGATAATTATATAGTAATTAACATTTAATAAATTACTGTAAGTATCTACTAATTCAACAAAAATCATTTAAGAGCAAAAAAAATCGTTATTCGCTTGTATAATTAATTGTTAGCTAAAACTTCAGGACAGTTCTGTTTCCCACAACAAATTCCTGCTTTTCCGTGTGTTTCCTCAGAGGAGTCTTCCAGCTCTGAGACAGCTCACTCCTGACTCCACAGCCTTCATCCAGCAGAGCCAGGCCCTCCAGGCGTCTGTGGTGCTGACCAGCTCTAACACGGCTGGTGCCACCGCCACAGTTCCTCGCACGCTCATCCAGCCTGCCCTCAGCAACTCCAGCCAGACTGCCTCTCTGGTAAACACAGATCTACATGCATAATTTACTTGATGTGTTATTTACTGAGGTGCAGGGACACTGTTGGGCTTATTAATGCCAACATCACATTGCAGGTAAAATGAGGTGTTTAGTTTTAATTTACACTGAGCTTAATGATTGGAGTTTAATTGCTTTAGTACATAGTTTAAATTATTGAAGGGTTATGCCTGTATTTGCCAATTGAAAAATCACTCTGAGCTGTGTCAATTAATACAATAGCAAACCTCATATGCTTCTAATTTGTAACTAACTGATGTTTCTTACACATTAGTGTGAAATATAGACTGTCATGGCACAGATTAAGGTTTGGTGCCTGATACTACTGATAGAAAACAAGGGTTAGGAAGTGTTATTCAGAAAAAGAAATAGGAAATGATTTTATGACATAGTTTTGTTTCTTGAATATCTGCATTCTTTGCTTAAAGGTGCTCCATGCGATGTTGCATGATTTTAGCTCGATTACTTTTTTATCTTTAACCGAATGCATCACCCCTTGATCGTCTTGATCGTCTACCCTCTGAATACATTCGAAGAAAACCTGTGCTGCGTCCGAAATCGCTTACTTCCCTACTATATAGTACGCGAAAAACAGCATGCGAGGTGAGTAGCGAGAAGTACCCAGATGACCTACTGCTTCCGGACGATTTCTATAGTAGGCATACCATGGACACTTTTCTATCCCATAAGGCTCCGGGAGAGGAGGCGTCATATTCGAAAAAATGGCGGAAAGTGGCTCATTTTAAGTGTACGTACCTCAGGAAAAAAACTTTGTTTATTGTGATTAAATTACACTTGTTTAACACAATCTAAATAAACAGATGACTTATTGAAAGTTTAAATTGTCGCTCTGTTGTGACGACACGTGACACGTGACAACATCAACATGGCGGATGTAGTACGTGCGAATTCCATTCATACTACCCCCATTCATACTATATAGTACCTACTTTTTAATGGTTGGGTAGTACTTTCGGTTTAAAATGTATTACCTACTTAAGCAGTATGCGATTTCGGACGCAGCAGTTGTGCTTGTTAGTCATGCAATCTGACCAATGAGAATAAAGTGTGTCGTCATCAAGGCTTTCACAGCCGATTTTGAGCAACTGCAGCCTGACCTGTGCGACTGCTCTCGTTTTGCTCTCGCGGTACTTTGATGGCACATGTGATTGAAGAGCGGCTGCAGCGCAGATCAAAGTCAGACAAATGATCTTACCAGAATGCATTGTTTTGTAAGGCGGCAGCCGATTTCTTGCGGCACCGCATTAAGTTGAACACATTTGTTATTAGGTGTGTTCGAGATGCACTACATTAGCCTGCCACCAGCTGGCGAGAGCAGCCCCTTGCAGTTGGGGGAGGAGTAAAGAGACGGCCGTCAGGTCGGACACTTATAGGTTTCCGTCTTGGTTAATATCATCCTTAAAATTTTATATACATAAATGTAGATACCTAAAAATGAAACCAGCCTTTTATGCGTTTCATAATGAGTTTGTTTTGTATACAAAAGCCCTTAAACTGATGAAAAAGAAAATTGCAATAAATCTGTTTTCTATAAGTATGTATTATAATTTACAAGAAAAATCCTAGCCCCTCGTTTTTTTTTTTCTTTTTCTTTTTTGTTGTATTTGTTTGCACCCATTTTGAAGATTGTAACCTGATGTTATTTTGACATTGCCAAGTTGTTTGTTTAATAATTGTTAAAAAAACAAACAAACATAGGTTTCTGTAGTGCTGAATCAACATACAATTATAAAATACAAATATATATTTACCATATCGCCTAATTTTCATTTTCATTTATGTTTTCTTTGAATATCAGATATTCCATATAAAGATTGATTACATACAGAAGCTTTTTAAGAAAAAACACGCACCACACATCGTGCTTGTAAATCACATAATCTGAAAAATGAGAATAAAGTGTGTCGTCATCAAGGCTTTTGCAGCCGATTTTTGAGCAACTGCAGCGACTGACCTGTGCGACTGCTCTCACGATACGTTGATGGCACATGTGATCGAAAGGCGGCTGCAGCGCCGATCAAAGTCAGACAAATAATCTTACCAGAATGCCTTATTTTGTAAGGCGGCAGCCGATTTCTTGCGGCACCGCTTTAAGTCGAATACACCAGAGAGCAGCCTGAAGATGGAGCGTAGCTGGAGGAAAACAAAGTTAGAAGTGTTTCGTTTAGCATGGCAGGAAAATAAGCTAACTTACAGAAAAGCATTAAAAAGGGCTAGATCTGATTACTTTTCGTCTATGTTAGAGGAAAACAAAAATAACCCTCGGTATCTATTCAATATAGTGACTAAATTAACAAAACATAAAGCATCAGCAGGTACTGATCTTCCGCAAGAACACAGCAGTAATGACTTTATGCAATATTTTACTTCCAAGATTAATACCATTAGATATAAAATAGAAACTGTGCAGCCGTCAGCTACAGTATCCAGTCAGGTGCAATGTAGATCCCCTGAGGATAA
>JAUMHP010000060.1:12776723-12791903 GCA_032361065.1 Enteromius trimaculatus
TATTTGTTTTATTGCATCATACTGCATCGGATCATGTTGAATCGAATCGAAATCGGATTGCACTATATCGTAACAGTGGTGTATCGTAATCGCATCGCTAACTACTTCATGTATCTTTCATGTATCGTATCGTTGGCTATGCATCGAGATGCGTATCCCATCGGCCTCAATTATGGAGATGAACATCCCTAATGGGTAGTGCCCATCTGTGTCATCATCCTGTGTACACACGGAGGTGCCGTTATCATGCAAAGAATCTGTGCAAAGGATTATGGGTACCAAAAGTGTCCATCAGTCATATCCTTCGAAATCCTTCATTCCTAAGGGCCCTTTGAAGTGTCAGTTTTGAGCACTTCAGTTTGAAATGACCCTTCAATATGGCGGCCATGACTGTTTTTTACTCCAAAGTGCCCTTTGGAGGGTGATATATTCTGTTTGGAACACAAGCCTTTACTTAATATTTCAAACTAACTGCATTTTTTTTTTGCAATGATATTAATATTTTATTTAATATTTTACAACATTATGTCTTTAATGTCACTTTTGATTAAATTATGCACACTTGATGAATAGAAACATTAATAAAAAACAACAGTTTATTTAAAGCTATACATAAATACCAAATGTTGTCATTAACTACTCATCCTCTATTGTCACTTACCCAAACCCACATGTGTAAACCCACATCCACCAACCACCATATCACTTCATAGAAAACAGAAGCCTGGACATCTCCTTTTGTGTTTGATGGAAGACAAAAAGTGATACGAATTTGGAACAACATGAGGGTGGGAGGGTTTTTGGGTGAACTATTCCTTTCAGTCTCATCCAACAACATCTTGCCTGACAGAGAATGTGATATTGAAAATCTTCCAAATGTTCCATTTGCGATGTGGCTTTGTAAACACATACATGTGTCCTAGTTCTAATTGGAGTGCCCAGGTGGAAGAGAGAGCAATCACTGCGTTAGATTAATGAGGGTTGCTCTCTGGTCCTGAGAGGAGGACAGATTACCTGCCTGCAGTAGGTGCCACGACCCACATTCATGTTCCTGTAGAGACCATCTCAGCCAGTCTGTCTTAGTCATTGGATTAGCAGGAGTCACTGCTCCAGGTATAGACTTATGATAACTTGTCAGGGAGAATATAGAAAATCGTGAGATGACAGCTAACGTCATCTAATGTGGCATGAAGGGTAGAGAACTTCATGTGCCAAGTGATACAAGATGCCAAAGGAATAATGATGACGACTCTAACAGAACTGTAGGCCAAAACCCTCTAAGCAACTGAAAAAATATATATAAAAAAACACAGCAATGACTGCAAAGTAGCTCATTTGAATAACATTATTATTTATATAACATCTTTTGATAGTAAGATAACTGATGATAGCTACAGTTCCGATGATGATAATAATAATAATAATAATTTATATAATAATCATCATCATCAATAATGCTTGAGCAACAGCACTAATAATTAATACTGAAGAGGCAGAACAGTCTCCAGTTACTATAACTAGAAATGTTTTAATTTCTATTTTAATATGATGTTAATGAGAATGGGATTGGAATCTGTGGTGAGAAAGCAAGGAATCACGTAGGATGGAGAGATAAAGGGGAAGTTGAAAGACTTCCCCGCAGGTCCGCTTAAGCATTCTGGGATAAATTGAATGGACCTCTGAATGACCCTGCTCATTAGTGGAGCAGAGGGAGGTTAAGGAGGAGCACACAACTATGTGTGTGCTTGTGTTTGTTAGAGATTGTGTGCATGTGTGTGTGCAAGAAAGAGGGACTTGAGCGATAGAGAGAGGGATTAATGAAGAGGTTAAAGAGGGGAACACGTCTGGTGGGAAGGGTCAGGCTCTGAGACTGAGATGAGTTATGGGAAAGCTGTTCCCATGACCCACAGAGTTCATTTGTGTGGGTATGTGAGTACATGCATGTATTAAAAATGAAGTCAACTGCATTCTAAAGTAGACACTAAGAAGACCCCAATGATTAGCTGAATTAATTCTAGGTGGGACTGGAAATAATAAGTATAACAAGACTCCAGAGCATGTACATATCTCTGTTGTGCAACAGAGGACACGCTGGAAAATGCCAGGAATCATTCAGAGGCTGAATCCCAATTTGCACACCTTGACCAAGCACGAGAAATAAACACTATCCTGGGAATCAGGCACATACTTTATTTTATGATTTTATGAAATAAAATCAGCTGACAATTTTTTTTTGAGGATTGTGAAAGCAGCAGCATCTTCTATACCTGTCTGTGGAACTGTTTTATCGAAATAATAAAAGTCAACGGGGTCCAAAACAACATTAAAGCAGTGCTTCTCAAATTTCTGAATCAAAGACCCACTGTTGTAGTACACAATATTGAAAGATACACCAAGATGTTTTTCTGGTGTAATATAGCAAAGTTGCTTGTTTTCAAACATGCTTACTTATTAATAGTTAATAGTTAATTTCATGTACAGTATTACACTAATTTGACACAAGCGTTATTCACTAAAAACAATAAATATTAAGGGAATATAGAAAGAAATATCACTTCAGTTTAATGTCATTACAAAGTTATACAATGTTATTACCTCTCCTGTAAAACAAACTACTTTTGGGTTGGGTTTGGGTTGAGATGGGTTTGTGTGTAATATTAGTTGTCTTTTTAAAATGCTCAGAAATAGTTTACCACAGTATCTTAATAAATAATGAACTGGGACACACTGCTCCCCACTAAGCTACACAAAGCTACATCTCTCAAATTCAGCCATGATTTTTCCAGCATTTTCAGCATCCTAGCCACTGAAGCTGTGGCTGTTGTCCTCCTCTGATGGGGTGTTCTGGGAGGGCAGATAGCTGCTCTTCAACTTGAAAAGGTCACAGACAGCTCAAAGGACAGGCTGATCATTAAGTTGATTCTAAAAAGCTCAGTTTTTTTTTACAGTGCAAGCATGTCTCTTCACAATGTTGCTCACAGGAAACCAAGGACCATCCACACGAAGTATGCTCCAGCATGTCATACCTGAGAACTAATTATACTCTTACCCAGAGGAGACTGAAAGTACGGTTGAGAAAAACACTCTCCTTGGAAAGGCACACATGCTCATACACTCAAACCCATTACACTCCAAACGCATTACACACCTATCAACAGTTCTTTGTAAGAAAATCAGACAGCAGCAGCTTCTTGGAAGCACGCTTGCTTTTACATGTATGAGACATGACTGACCTCTCTATCGATGCCTGTAGCGATGGTGCTGATCTCTCCTGTGGCTCCATTAATAGTAAACATGTTGGGAATGGGGATGTGTGGCGTCTGGCTCAGGATGCGATAGTGCACCAGCCCGTTTGCCGTGGTGCTGTCATCGGCGTCAAAGGCCGTTACCTGCATTACAGAAGTGCCTGCAGAGGAAGAGAGGCAAACAAGCGTGAATCAAAACACTAATGCATGCATAATCGCGCCATTTCTGTCACAAAGCAGCTGGGCCTTGTTTGTCCGAATCGCTAAGAACATCCAAGCACAAACAGTGGCTGTTTGATCAGTGATTCAAACTTTTTGTGCTGCTCCCTGTGTCAGAGCAATGTCCAAACATCACATCTGATCCCGGGGTCTTTCTCACCTAAGCTGTCTCATTACCTTCATTTCTGATTCTGCTCTCCATATAAAATCTGCTTGCTAATGAGGGTCCGTCTGCCTCTGTCACTTTCATTATTCCCCAGTCTTGCTATAGCTGTGCAGACAGTTATATTAATATATTTCTAAGTACCTATTGTATATTATATATACACTTTACATATAAAATATATTTAAATAATGTTCAGTATATGTACTTACCTCAATATTAAATCTACTATATAATATTAAAATAGCACACATACATGTTTACATATATACATATTTAATTATAGTTAGTAATGGACAAAAATATTGACACCCTTGGTAAATACGATACCTGAGAAAATTAATTTGCATTGTTAATCCTTTTGATCTTTTATTTAAAAAAGAGGGAAATATCATTAAAACATAAATGTATTTCTCAACTACACATTGGACACAATTACTGGCACCCTAAGAAATTCTATAAGTATATTGCCATTCATTCTGGGCACTCCAGGGTGATTATGAACATGAAATTATCCAGTCCCTTCCTGTTTTACAGAAATATAAATAGGTGAGAAAACAAAATTCCCATAATCATCCATCGCAATGAGAAAAACCAAGGAATATACTTCTGATGTGTGGAAAAAGGAAATTGAGCTTCACAAATTAGTGAAGTGGCTTTAAGAGAAGAGTGAGAGCATTACAAATTCCATTTCCAGCATCAGGGCAATAATTAAAAATCTGCAATCAACATTAAATTTTACGAAACTGCCTGGAAGAGGATGTGTGTCTATATCGTTGAGAAAAAAAAACCTGTCAGATATTACCTACATTACCACATGTGGTTTGGGAGTTTAAATATTTAAAGTTTTGTGATAGCCAGAATGAAAATCATTTCAACCAGAGTAATAAAAGTTTAAAATGAAAAACTATGATAGGACTAAATGGTTTTACATTTACAATTGCAAAGACATTACAAAACCAAGGGCTAAACCTTTAAAAGCCCATTTCGTGCCTCTATTAGTTCTCAGTCAGGTGTTTAAAAACAGCAGTTTGAGTGCGTGTGAAAAGTGTTTGTGCGAATGCGAGGCGTCAGGATGATGCGGGTGGGGGTCCATATGGCCTTTAGTCCCCAAAACATGTTTATCGATTTCTGAAAGCTTGTCTCACACCATCTCAAATGTGAGTGAGCAATTAGGGGCCTCCAAATAGAGAAACGGTGGATAAACCTCCTTGCGACATGGGCAAAATGTCACCCTGTCATTCGGTGTTAATGTCATTCTGTCGCTCCGCTGTTCCAGTCACATCTGTCATTTAATATTAATGGCCACGGCGACCCAGAAAGCCGGTCCGAGGGGGGCGACCGCACGCGAGACCTCACGCATTTGCGGGCTTCTCCAGCCTCGCAGTAATTGTGGGGAGATAGTGCCATCATTTCGTGACAACACACCTACGAGGGGATAATTGTGGCTGAGAGTTCTATTTCAAAGTTCATTAAGTTTCAGAGCAGAATCTGTCACTACGCCCCATGAGAAAGAGGAAAAGGAAGAAATGAGCGAAGGCAGAAGAAAAACAATTAAGCCCTCTTCTGATAGGGCTACATCAATTTTTGAACAACCAGAGAGCGAGCAAGCACATGTGGAGGGATGAAGAAGACAAAAGAGTTGCATGTCAACTCTGTCGCCTTCAATTTTCAATGAGTGCCATTCTGTAACGGGATTAAATGCTCTTTATGTGTAAAAGTGAGAGAGATGACCGTGCAGGAAACAGTTAACCCCTAGGCCTTTTCAATTGCTTTTTAATTTGAAAACTAATTCAATGCTGTAATTGCTTTTCGACTTAAACCACTGAAGCTCAAAATTCCTCCTTTCATTAGACGCGTGCTGGTCGGGAGACTCTCTCTTTCACAGGTATATAAGAAATTGGGGAGTCATTAGTTTTAACAAGTTTAACATAACCAGCCTGAGAATGGAAACCGACCCTTGCAGCGCCGGCTCGTTTGAAAGCGACATCTTCTTTTGAATCACCCGCCATTTGAACACGCAAAATCCATCTCGCCGCCACTTTGTGCCAATTTTCAATTGCTCGTGGTACGGCTAGATCACAAAGTGCTTACATTGAAAATACAACATAAAAGCTCTCTCTATACTTGGCTGTCCGTCCGAGACAAGCTGCTAGCCAGACTAAACCAGTCCTCCAAGCTGTTATCACTCCGTTTTCCACTGCAGATTACACTCAGCACTGTCTCACACCACCCTCACGGTGAGGCTTTCAAAGCAAATCTGTTTTGTCAGGGCCGTAGCCATATGGAGTCCTTTGAGGACTATGAAGAGGCAAATGACTTTTCCTGCAAAAAAAGAGCCAGAGGCAGACGCCTACTTTAAGTCCATTAAACTGATTGAAACATTCCTCTCTCCTCTCAGCGCTCTCTTTTCCCCTCTCTTCTCTTCTCCCGTGCATGAACGTCAGGGCCTAATTAACCCCCATGGCCTGCTGTCTGAGACTGAGTGTTGAGTAGCATCCTATCGTCCACTGTTAGCAAATTTCCTTATCGGCCATGTGAGCTGGAAGTGTGAAAACAGAATTTTCTAGCCGTGGCTTGTTTTTCTCTGCAATAGACAAGCGAAAATGTCCCCTTGTCACTGGTTATTTAGGCAAGAGAACAGAAAGCCAAGTAAACAAGGATACATCTGACTAAAAACGAGGCAGGATCAGTATTGAAATTTGAGGCCAGTAAAATGCAAAACAACAGAGTCAACAGTTTGAAGATGGCAGGAAAAAAAGAAAGAAGAGAAACAACTATTTAAAAAGATAATTGGCTACAGCAGTTCCCCGAGCATGATAATATGATATTTCTAAACACTGGGTGGTGCAGCTGACTTTTCGGCATGCATATTTTCTACAGGGGAGAAAAAAAAGTGAAAATTAGGATTAATTATTGTGAAAAGTACAAGAACACTTTGAGACACTTTGAGAATGCGAGAACTGTAAAGTTGCCTTAACTGCTTCATAGACTGTTGCTGGATAATTCACGAAAAACTATTTATAAAACCTACTTTTTTAAAATTTAGTTTTATTCTGTTTCTCCTCAAAAAAATATGAAACCTTTATACAAAATCTATACTGTACTATCATCACTATTTTATCCGATCTAAACACATATCATAATTCAATGCAAATCGTCATGATCCTGATTTTATTTAAAAATGTTGATTTTTAAAGAATATTGAATAACCAATGCTTGTTTTGTAATAAAAGACAATCGGTGCATGTCATATAATTGTGAAATTTTCAAAAAAAGACCAGAATTATGCATTAACGCATGCATTCGCTTTCCTCTAGCTGTAAACAGCCACAGATTACGTACATGCGTGTGCTTTTCCCCAGATGTAAAAAAGGCTTATGTTGAATACTCTAAAGTGCGTGTATGTGCTACATTGTGATACTCTCTAAAATGTGGGAAGATGTACGTCTGAAGAGAAGAATGGTTAAGTAAATTATTTTATTCTTGTTTTATTTTTGTAGCTTTACAAAATTGAAGTTGATCCACTGTTGTCACATGGACTGGATCTGGGATCATTTCAGTTGTATTGCTGTCTATGGAGGATCTGATGGCTCTCTGATTTAATCAAAAAGGTATCTTTATTTGTGTTATGAAGATAAACAAAGGTCTTATGGGTTTAGAACGAGATGAGGGTGAGTAATTAATGACATAATTTTCATTTTGGGGGTCAAATAACCCTTTAAGAAATTAACAGAACAAACTTTGTATTGAAAATGAGCTCCAGAACATTTTTAGGGAATATAAACACTGACTTGACTTGACAGGAAGAACAGAATATTATTACTTTTACATCTTGTATTGTTTTCAGCCATGCCAATAAATTAACAATTACAAGCCATGAAAAAAATGTCTGGATTCACACTAAAGAGTTTAATTTGATCCAGGTCTGAATCGCAGCCCGACTGGATTAAATTTAAATTGGATCAGTCTTCTAAATGTGCAGTAATTGGGTGATTACTTGTGTTTAGGCAGCAACAAACACAATTTAATTACTCTATGTGTCTACACCTCCAAACAGGTAGTTTGCTGGCAATGAAATCAGTAATGTATCATTTCAAGACGGATCCCTCTGTTGAATTGATCTGATAAGTTCACATACATCTGCAGCTGGCGATAAGGCCACTTCCCTACATGCTCCTCTTTGAACGTGGCCTGTAGTGCAGGAGCTGATGGAAAATCCGCTGTAATACTTCAGAGACACTCTGATATGAGCATCTGTTTGGTCTAAGCTTCCCTTGGTGAGTTAAACTGATAAACATGTTCCTTCAACGTTCACGTTTAGAATATACAAAACATCTTCTGTGATTAAATCCTTGTGATCGCAGAAGATCAACGGCCAATATTGGCATTGCCATATTCAAGGCAACGAGATTAACTGCGATCTCATGAGAGCCTAGAGCCGGGTTTAGTTCGAATTCATGAGAACTTCATGTTTTTAATTCACGTGAAACATGGAAGATGTCAGCATGCCATGGACAGCAGAGGGATAATGGAACATCTTGTAACGCGTCCGTTTTCCATGGATAATTTACAGTGCTTGTTTGGTGTGGAGCAGACCCACGCTCTACTGAAGGGAAACAGAAAATATTGCGCCGTTCTTTTTTTTCCCTCTTTGTTTATGAATTCCCTTGAGAATCAAGTTTTCTGTGAGGAGAGCTCAACAAAATAAAGACTAAAGTTTTCTCCTCAGAGGCAAGCTTTCTGGGCCGTAACATTAAAGAAGTTGGACACAATCTGACTCACAGTCTACGCTTTGGCTACTCAGTGAGTCGACTCTGACGGCTTACACCCCGAAGAGGTGGAGAATAAAGGAAAAAACTAAACCTGTGTTTGTTAGACACAATGGGAATCCTGGTTCAAAGAGCACAGAGAGGCATTCACAGAAATGGGCTTTTTAATAAATCATCAAGGGAAAACATAAGATTCTCTTGTCTGTATTATATTAGTACAATGATAATGATGAAAATCTGATGTATACTAGAAAATTACTACAAAAATTTAATTTATTAATCATCCAATCCATAATCAACATTCTGAGCTTGCAATATATATATACGATTGGGATTCTGTGTAAATACCTTTAGGCACACTTTGTGCAACATTAAGAAGTATATTTGGAAATAATGTTTAATATTATTTGTGCAAAAAATAGAAAGAATGAATAAAAAATAAACAATAAAAAATAAATACAAGTATGTGTATGAATTTATCAAATTAAATACAAACTAAATGCAATATGGTATTATACACCTGTCAAGGCTGTGTGGTGCAGGACGGCATGAGGGCAGTTCGCAAAATTACAATACTTTAATATGCACACAGGCAAACTAACAGGCAGGGTATTAACACACATGATTACATTAAAAACAGACAAACAAAGGCAAAACAGAACAGGCTTGAAACATCCCAATTTCAAGACACTCAGGGAGAACCAAAATCAGGTGAGGAGTACAGGAGGATGGTATCAAACTAATCAAACTAAACAAGACAAAGGGACATGACCAAATTAGGAAAAACAGGAAGACACAAAAACGAAACTGAAACTAAGCAAAACAGACGACCAGACAATACCTATGCATAAAGTAACAACAATAAAAATAAAATAAAATAAGTAATATTAGTATATTTAAATTAATTATTAAAATAATAGTCTAAAAAATAGTCATTATAATAATTATTATTAAGGCTTCTAGACATCACTTAATAAACAAAGAATAAAATAATAAAATGTGAAATATTTAATAAACATATCTGAATACATAAATGCCCATTATAACTAAAAACTAATTAATAGCATATTAGTAACAAATACTAATAAATATGTTATGAAAAAAATAATTTTTAAATGTGAATAGTGTCAGTTATTATTATTACTAAACATACCATCACCTTTATATTAATTCATGATTACCATATGCCTTTCTTTGACAGCATATAAAATAAAGCAAGGAACTAATCACATCATCATGATCTGAAGATACATACCTGGTTTGGACATTTCTGCGACTGATCCGTTGTAGACCTGGTTTTTAAACTCGGGTCTGTTGTCATTCATGTCAATGACATAAATGTACAGATCAATAGGAGGCTCCATTTGGTTCCCGTTAATATCCACTGCATGAGCTCTGAGCTGTGGATGACAATAAAGGCACATTAATTAACAATTCATAATTCACGCATAATTTCACCTCTGCTGATGCTTCAGTGGAAAGTACGGCGCTGATATTAAATCAGATTTAAGAAACTCAAAGGCTTTAAAGATCTCGGTGTGCTCAGCGGACGCACCAAATGGAAATTGCATTCATATTTCATACGTTAGATACGGGATCCGGTGGGAAGCCATTGCCTTGTTCCTATCTAAAATCCATGAGTTATTATTCAGAAAGGACTTCTGGAGGAACACAGCGCGAGTTGGAGTTTATAGCTTCAGAAAAAAAAAAAAAAAAAGCTATTTTGGTTAGATCTCTGAAAAAGCATGTGAGGCAAAATAAAGCTTTCTTTAATTTAGATAAACATCCCCTTAAAAATGAAATCATTTTTTAGTGATAGAACATTCCCATAGGAGATGGGATAAGGGAGGGGGAAGGAGAAACAAAAGAGCAAGATAGCGCAAGAAAGAAACCAAGAGCGAAAAAGAGAGGGATAGAGGAAAGGTTTAAGGCTGGATTAACTCCAAATTCTCTTCTTTGAATTTATTCACTACAGAATTACATGCGCATGCACTAAATAAAACTATTATCCCAAAATCCCTCCCTGGAATTACATCCCAAAATAAGAGGGTTGCATTGCTTCATATGCTATACAAGGGAATATCCACATTCTATACGCATTTCTGCATTAATACGACACCTGCCGCCAAAAGCTTTCATTTAATATCGGCCGAGACGACAGGTTTTTGTTGTGCAGGGCAAAACTAACTGTCAAGCAAACAAATAAATAAAGACGCACAACAGGAAAATATGTTTCCTCAGCTGCTGTGCTTAGCATTCTGTATGTGTTTGTGAGGCGGCTGCGTGTGTGTGTGAGCACGTAGATATGTGTGAGATTGTCTGTTGTTAGTGGCTGAGACACTGCATCTTTGATCTGCCGACCCATGAGAGCGTGTGGACTGCAAATGTGTGGCTTAATGGCATTATTAACATGCTAGTTGTCAGAACTGAAAAGCTACACAGAGACTGAGCGACACACACACAGAAAGAGAGAGATGGGTTGAGAAACAGAGGATCCTCCTCTAGTTCTTTATCCCTTTGTTTATTTTCTTCTCTTGCCACTGTGTCAAAGCCATCAGCTTTTAAATTCTGCAACACACTCTAGTGGTGGGAGACTCGTGGGCAGTGAAGAAAAACTACTGGAAACTCACAAAAAAGAGGGAAAGCTACAAACTACAGAAAGAGCTGAGGGTCAGTGTCATGCCTGCAGCAAATTCCTCATTGCAATTTTTAGGACAGGTCAGTGTGTTTTGAGCTTTTTCTTTTTTTACCCGCTCGGCGCCTCTTCATCATTATCGTTAATATAATCAAAGTGGTCATTAGACTCACTTCTTAACAAAACACAATCAATTCTGTGAGTGAAAACAACTTTCCTTGTTTTAATGAGATGCCGGAGTTTGTTATTTACAGGTTTCAACAGTTCTGGGCCAATCACGGAGAAACTTTGACAAGTGTATTTATTCATATTTTGTTGTGTAGGTTTTAACGAACACAAATCTAAATTTCAAGCTCATCAAAAATCCAAGAGCTGCAGAGGTTTTTATGTCAACATGAAACTGCATTTGCAATCTGTTTTACTTGCATGATGCTTAAAGAGACTGAACTGTTTGAAATCTGAGTGTTTAATTGGTTAAAAAAGACATCCTTTTAATAAATTACATTTTAAAATATACTAAAATAGAAAGCAGTGTCTTTAAATTGGAATAA
The DNA here is from genome assembly GCA_032361065.1 of Enteromius trimaculatus. Lineage (NCBI taxonomy): Eukaryota > Metazoa > Chordata > Actinopteri > Cypriniformes > Cyprinidae > Enteromius > Enteromius trimaculatus. The sequence goes on from JAUMHP010000060.1 coordinate 12,788,309, forward strand.
TATTTCACAATAGTACTGTTTTTCTTAATTAAATAAACGCAGCCTTGGCGAGTGCACCACATTTCATTATAAAATTGGTAACACTTAAGTAGGGACCAGTTGCTTATTAGCATGCTTATTATTAACACATTGGTTATTTATTAGTCATAATTATTTTGCATGATCACATTCCGCATCCCTAATCCTACCAAATACATAAACTTAACAAGTTAACACTTTAAAAACTATTAATAATGAGCTAATGAGGAGTTAATTGGGGCAAAAGTCATAGTTACTGATTTGCCAATAGCAAAAATTGGATCTAAGAAAAAAGTGTGCTACAAAAATTGTAATACCTTAATTAAAAAAAAAAAAAAAATCTCTTCCCAACATTCATTGATATATATTACACAATAAGACCACAGATGTTTTTTGAAAATTAAATCTAGTTTATTTCAATTTAACGTTGACTTAAAGCTCAGCTTTAAATAGCCTGTTGCTGATTTGGTTCACACAACTGTTGTTAATTACGAGTCATCACAATTGTTAGCCTCAGGTTGCTGCAGGGGGATTGTCCTTGTAATAAATTGATGATTGCATTTAATTGCAGCACTGGAGAAACTTATTCTGGCCCTTGTGATGTACTGATAAAAAAGCATTTTATTCTACTCAAGGCTCTAACTGAATCAGACTCCTCATACATTGCATCAAAAGCCTTGAGTGTAAAACTGGGACATCTAGAACATCCAGAGTTAAGAGTGCAAAATGTGAGCAGATATCAGATATGAGAAGTCATATGGATATTCATACTATGGTGAGTAAGACAGGGGCTGCATAAGCTAACCACCGCACAAGACCCGAGGGGCCACTTAACCTTAACAGTGTTCATACGCCTATCGTCCTGACTCACTGACTGCAGGCAGTGTCTGTCTCATTGTGAACATGCACTTACGTACATACTGTACACAGAATTAAACACTTGAGCTCTGTTGGCTATTCCAATCTACAGAGTTGTCTCACTGCCTACATTTTACACACATTTCAGACAAATACAAAACAATCAATGAATCGATCAGTAAATCTGTAACATAGGAGATGGGGATGTGCAGAGTCATGTGCAGCTTTATTTTTGAGCGAGGTCGTACAGGCACTAGAACTCTCAGAACGAAACACAAGGGAGTTCAAGACTTCGCCAACGTTGGTGTGTGAGTCTGGCTTAAATGCTGTGTTAAATGAGGGTGTGGGTGTGGCTAATTGAGAGCAGGTGTGTGATTACAAATCTGAAACAGGTGACAGTGCATGGTGCATGATGGGAAATGCAGTCCAGAGGTGATGAGGTGACTAGTGGCTGAGGATGAGAGCTAACAGACCAAATCATAACAAAATCAATCAGTGAATCACAGGATATATGAGATAATCATACATTTTAAACTAACTATTTATTATGTATTAACATATGTAATTATAAAGTAAACATAATAATAATAATAATAATAATATATACAAACACACACACAAAGACAGACATGCTATCAGTAATATAATTGAAATGTATTGCATTTAAATCTGCATTTATTTAAAGTAAATGTTAAGTTTGCAATTATCTAAATATTAAGTAAATGCTGTTAATTTGACGTTTATATTCATCAAATGATGCTGATAAAATATATTTTAAAAAGCAGCAAAAACTGTCTTTAGCATAATAAAACCATGATTAATCATATATATATATGAGACAACTTTTTTTTTTTTCACTAAGCATGCCGCAATTCATTGTGGGATTGTGTTCTCCACAGAGGATTTATGCAGTGTCATCTTTGATTCCGACCTGCATGACGTATCTTAAGCGACAGAATAATTAAGTTACCTACCTATAGTGCAATGCCTCCATAGGCAGCTCACTATGTTTAGAAGATGTATGCGCTCACACACACACACACACACACACACACATCGAGCTAACTTAACCACCGTGGGTGCTGACTTATTTAGATATTCAGACACACACTTACACACACACCTGGTGAGACAAGCCTAGCCGTAATTTAGACTGATAGGTAGAGGCACAGTGCCACATCATCTACTGCTCAATGGACCGGAGAGTTAAGAGAAAAGAGAAGGAGTGAGAGAGAAAAAGAGCCATAAGTCAAAAGTAGGAGCCGCAAACAGAGAAGACCTCGTTTTATAACCCATCTAAATATATACTAAGGGCCTATTGACACTTCCAGGGAAAGAGCTGAGATAAAGTGGCAGTTATAATTGTAAGGAACAACTGTGAGAATCAAAAGCAATGTGTTGTGTTAGGAGCGCCTGAGTGAATGGCAGTCAGGGGAAGATGTGGCTTGCTGGCAGCCCGCTTGTGACAGAGGTTGGGTGACAGGCAGAAACATAAGGGGGCAGGGTCGCTGTTTGATTTGATTCCCCAGTTGAGTTAAAGCATTGGGAGTTGCATACTCATCACTTGTGACAATTCAACACTCCTTTCCCAGACTATTTCCTTCTCTTTCTCTCCCTCTCGCTCATCTGCACGTTGCTACTGAACCTTCGTCTAATTGACAGTTTGACTAACTGAAAAAAAACCCTGACGTGTCAAAGCAATTCTTTTCTTTGTCTCTAGCTTTTCTTCTTCACATTATTCATAAGGAAAAGAGCCACATAAACAGAATAGCGGAACAAAAACAAAATTAAAGAAAGCACCCTTAACAAGTGATGCCAGCCGGCAGGTCCGAAACGTTTTGTTTTTAATGCATTGAAAGCAGTTTGAATAGACTTAATTGCACGATGTATGAATCTTCAGATTTCTGCAAACTTTGCTTAACAAGCAGTAGCTTTAAGTCTGTAGCTTTGTCTTCGATATCTAAAAAGGCTGACAAGGCAGCTGCACTTGTTTTGAAGGCTAGAACTTTCTGGAACCAATCAGCTTCACAATCAAGTCAGATCTTGGAGTTTGTAGGCCCTGAACAGCAAGAGATATTAATATTCATTCCAAACTGGAGTTTATACAGTATATACATCTAAGACACTTAAGCCAAAATGTATGCGTTACATGATATGTCAAAACTATTTTAATAATCTATAGAGCACTAAACATTTCAAAGCATTTCACAAATTGACATTTGTTAGGTTTCCAAATATTAAAGGGTTAGTTCACCCCAAAATTCAAATTCACCCTCATGTCGTTCCAAACCTGTAAGAGCTTTGTTCATCTTTAGAACACTAATTAAGATATTGTTGATGAAATCTGAGAGCTTGCTGACCCTCTTTAGACAGAAAAACTACTGAAATATCCAGAACCCAGAAACATAAATACATTTGTAAAACTACGACGGAGCTTTAGTGACACCAAAAAAAAAAAAAAATCTAAAACTACGAGAATAAAGTCGTAATGTTACGAGACTAAAGTCGAAATATAATATTTAGTGCACTTGTAAATGACCCGGATTGAGAGAAGGACACCAGATATACGCACGTTTGAATATTGTTGCGTCCGAGCGGGTGCTTGATGTTACTGGGATGAGATCTAAGAACTCGAGGAAACTGCGTAATATCAAGAATATGATATTTATTAAAGCGCTTTTGATCTTAACATCAGCTCACACGCTCAGTCCACATTCCT
>JAUMHP010000060.1:12815877-12832603 GCA_032361065.1 Enteromius trimaculatus
TAACGACTTAATATGTCGAAATAACGACTTAATAACTCGAAATAACGAGATAATAAGTCGAAATAACGACTTAATATATCGAAATAACGAGTTATTATGTCGAAATAACGAGATAAGGGTTCTTTTATTTTTTCAACCATAAGCTTTTTTTTTCTTCTCACTCATCATAAGTTTTTTTTTTTTTTCCACACCTTGCGTTTCAGGACTTCCGTAATGTTGTGCATAAAGCTTGTAAGACTTAAAATCAGTTTAGTTTCTGACTCGCTGTTCATATGAATTCATATAGGAAACTATAATATATTCATATAAGAAAACAGACCTAATGGATGCTTAACATAGCACACATGAATACTGAACTCTAGCTTAGGGGCAGATAAGTCTCATATTGAGCTAAATGCCAGCCAAAGAACAGTCCTGGCTATTTTTAGACCTCCAAAAGCATAGGAACTTTGCTCAATAAAACATGTTGGGGGACAAAGAAACTGCACTGTTGTGCTGAACTCTAAAGCATTGGCTGGAACTTGTCAACCCAGAAGAAGATACAACAGAATGAACTAGAATGAAAGCCTCATATGGATCAAACAAATACAAGCCACAATATCCAGGCAAATGCCATGCAAGTTTATAATGAACTACATGTAACCTACTGACATTTACGCTCAGCAGAGGCACACAGAATTACACTGAGGGATATCTTTGTTGATACCCATTTGATAATAGCTAGCTTCCGTATCAATGTCATTCATCTCTGCTACTTCAAAGAAACAAAAAAGACTTACTTGCTTTGTAAATGAGATGCTTTATTTTTAATTACATTTATGGCAAAGTAGTCTTTGCAGTGTGTATGTGTGTGCATGCATGCGTGTGTGTGTGGGGGGTGGGGGGGCATTTTTTATGTGAGTGTGTTCATTTAAGATGGAGCTTTTAAATGTTAATTTTCCTAAGCATTGCCTCTAAATACATCTGTCTTTTAAGTCAAGAGGCCAAAATAGTAAATAAATGTATAGAAAACTAAGAAATAAATCTCTATTAACAAAATTATCAAAGTCCTTTGATGCACGGAACCCCTTATTAAAATGGTACTATCATGGTAAAACCATAAAACTTTTATTGCATGCCACAATTATTGTATTTAAATTTATGTAAAACAACAATAATAATGACAAAAGTTATTATAAATATTATTATTATATAGCTGTATAAAATGTATATATAAATAATAAAAAATGCACAATGAAACTAAATCTGCATTGTTTATCCTTTTGATCTTTAATTTAAAAATGCACACAATTCTAACCGATCATTGGAATAAAACAATTGGAATGCAGAGAAAATCTCACTGTGAAATAAATGTTTTTCTCCAATACTTCTTGGCCACAGTTATTGGCACCCCTACAATTTTTTAATTTCTTTTTTTTTTTTATCTCTGAAGTATATTCCCATTCATATTAACAATTTTGAGCACTCCAGGGTGATTGTGAATATGAAAATATCCAGCCCTGGGTTCCTGTTTCACAGCAATATATAGATGAGGGAAAACAAAGCCCAAAAAATTATTTTCTTATATGCTGCAAAGGATAACTGAGCTTCACAAATTAGTAAAGTGGCTTTAAGAAAAGAGTTTCCAATCAATATACAATGTTACGAAGCTGCCTGGAAGAGGACGTGTGTCTATATCATCCAATACACATCGAGGAGAAGAGTTTAAGTTGCTAAAGACCTTTAAAAATAGTCAAACAGCCCCTACATCAGCACATGTTGTTCAGGAGGGTTTAAGAAAAATTCTCCTCACTCATCCGAAAACAATCTCCAGCATGTTCAGTTGTCAGACAGGACTGGAACTACACATAGACTAGCTTCTATGATCAGATGAAACTAAAAAAAAGTTCCTTTTCAGGAACTCGAGCTGTGTCGACGAGACGCTATGGGAACACCCTCAGCATGATGGCTCTGAATAGTGTGTTGAATCAACCAATGAAAAATTGGGACGTCATGGGCCTGTGACATCACTGGCCAGGAAGCATATAAGCACATGGAATGCCGGCTGGCAAACAGCTTTCTGTCATTGAGCAAAGTGCTCTATGTGTGTGTGTGTTAAAAATAAAAAATCCTGTGTCTCTGCCTATAGAACAAACTTTGTCATGGAAAATGTCCAAGAAACAAAGTAAAACTAAACGGGGTGAGAGCAGCTCACAGTACAGTGTGTGTGCACCACTGTGCAAACTTTATATCCTCCCCGAGGATACACACACTCTCTATGTTGCCTGTATGGGAGCGAGACAGGCAGAAGCAGCTCTCCAGTACAGATAACTTAAATGAGGAGAACTGCAGACATTGTGAAAGAATGTCGCTGTGTGTGCTTATAAGGGAGCCTTCATAAGCAATACCCGCTGCGCTGTCCCGCTCATGCCGAGGCAGGGCGGCGGCGGCGTTCGTGGGGATCGCAAGCCGATCTTGATCGCTAGAAGACTGAGACGGATGAGTTCCTATCTCACTCCTCTGCATCGGGATTGGGCGCTAGCCAGACGGGAGAGGAAGCGCATTCTGCTACTTCCCCTTGTCAGGGAGGCGCAGCACGGCTGAAGAGATGGAGGGAGCTGAGGAGAATACGGTCTCCACCTTACCCCAGTATGAGGCTCGAAGTCTCGCGCTGCCGTTGATCTAAAAATAGAACGGCAACAGAGATGAAAAGTAACTGTGCTGTATTAAATGAGAAATCAAATGTTTCTACAGACACTGCCAAAATAAATAAATGCCTTCAAGAAGAAGCCTGCCATTTTTTATCACGATTTCCATACCGAGGTGTCGAAATTGTAGCTGAAATTCATGGCTAGTTTTCATCCCTCTGAATAAATTAATAGGGATGAATGGAAAAAAAAAAGCTCGTTTGCGAGCTATCTGTCTCTCTACGCTGTCTTTAAGGCCCCGTCCCAGCCCTCCAAGCCTTTAAGTATTACATCTAAAATGCTGGTGGGCAGGGGGTACTCAGCAGCAGGTCAGACTGGTGCGTGTCTGCACACCATGGGGGTGTTACAGGCGTACCAAGCCGACCTGCTGAAAGAGCTGGATAAAAGAACTAAGGAGAACCATTTATCTCACATTGCGTGCCACAAAGGTAGCAATGATGGCAGCAGAGAGGCATCTTTTGCTGACTCTGTCAGACATGAGGCAGAGAGACAGAGTCTGCCTGATGGACGCCTCGCTTGCACCTGAGGGTCTGTTCGGCGACGCAATAAACACGGTTGGCGAAAGAAACCAGGGGGGCGTGTAAGCAAGCGGCGGCGTTTCAGCGATTCATCCCTCGCCATTTTCCAGCTCAATGGGCTGCTGGGCGGGAACATTCCCTTCTGAGCACCAGTTCCTCTTACAAAAATTTCAGAGACATGCAAAAACAGAGTGTCGCCTCGAGAGCTACTCCCCAACATCAAGGGAGTTGGCGGTGTTTTGCAGCCGGCCTTCAAAATCTCATATAGACCTAAGGGTCGTTCTTCATGAGAAAAAGAAGGCCTCGCAGGGTAAAGAGAGAAAGTCCTGATGCTTGTGGCTCAGGACTTCAGAGGGCAGGCCCCTCTGGGGAAGAGTGGTACACTCCGCATTACACGGAGCCCATCTCTCCTCAGTGCCCTCGGGAGATCTTTTCACTAACCTCGCCAGTGTTATGAGGCGTGAGCCTCTCCTGCGGACATCGATCTCAGTTTCATCCGCCGAAATACGTAGCAGCGCTGAGATGTTTCACCACCGAACTCTCACGAGGCACAGCTCCACCCGATGGTGGGTTGTGTCAAAACAACAGGAAGTGCCTGATGGTTGCTTTCAGGGGCAAAGTGTACCAATATCAGGTTCCTCCCTTCGGCCTTGCACTCTCACCCCATACGCTTACAAAATGTGTGGATGCAGCTCTGGCTCCACGGCAACTCCAGGGCATCCGAATTTTGTATTACATCGACGACAGGCTAATATTAGCACGGTCGCCGTAAAAAGCAAGCAGAGATCGACACCTCACCGCAGTCGCAAGACTGAAAGAGGGCTCAGTGCTTGGTGATCTTGGTCGCCGCATAATACTAGCGACGGATGCGTCCCTCACTGGTCATTGAGCGATCACGAGTGGTCGCTTAGCCCGAGGTCTGGGAGAAATCACCATTTTATTTGCCACATCAACTGTCTAGAAATTCTAGCAGCATTTCGAACACTTCTTCACAGACGTAAGAAATCAACATGTGTTGTTGCGCACCGACAACACCTCTGTTGTCTCTTACATCAACCACCAAGGATGTCTGTGGTCGCGTCCCTTGTACAAGCTGGCACACCAGACCCTTGTGTGGGCCCTGGACAGATCCATCGACATTCCCGGGTATCTAAATGTAGGAGCAAACATCCTGTTAAGACAGGGGCGAGGCCCGGGAGTGGTTGCTCCACACTGAGGTGTGGAACAGATCTAGAGAGTTTATTACAAGGCAGAGTTAGACCTCTTCACGACACAAGAGAACGCTCGATGTCCCCTCTGGTACACTCTAGTTCATGTAGCTCCTGTGGTACTGGCATCTATCGGGGAAAAAGTGTACGCCTTTTCCCCAATCGCTCTGCTCCCTGGATGTTTTGGTGAGAGTGCGCCAGGACGAGGTCAGTCTACTGCTTGTAGCACCATTCTGACCGGGCCAAGTATGGTTCTCGGAGCTGATAGACCTCCTAGACGGCCCCACGTGGGAATTTCCGATCAGGAGGGATCTCCTCTCACAAGTGGGGGCACCACCCCCGCCCTGGAGCTATGGAAGCTGAGAGTGTGCCTCTGAGGGGGCACAACTCTTAGCCACAGGTCTCTCAACCGATGTTGTTGATACCCTTCGCCAATCCAGAGCTCCATTTATGAGAAAGCTGTATGGCCTGAAGTGGAAGTTACTCACTTCGTGGTGTAGAGAACGCCAGCAAGATCCAGTCAACTGCCCAGTTGGTACAGTGCTGGAATTTTTGCAGGACCGATTGTCTACTGGGGTCACTCATTCCACGCTGAAGGTTTACGTGGCGGCTATATCGGCCTACCACTCCTCTCTCGTTGGAAATACAGTTGACAAAAAACCCCTGGTCATACGCTTCCTCCACGGTGCGCTGAGGTTAAGGCACCAGTACGATCCCGGGTACCAACCTGGGACCTGGCTGTTGTGTTAGAAGCCCTCTGTGGGCCACAATTTGAGCCCATAGAAGAGATTTCAGATCGTTTGTTAACGATAAAGACCACACCTCTATTAGCGTTGTGTTCTCTGAGGAGAGTAGGTGACCTTCAGGCCCTCTCAGTGGCCCCTACACATCTTGATTTTGCGCTTGGCATGGCCAAATCCTTCCTGTACCCGCGAGCGGGCTACAGTTCTAAGGTACCTATGGTCACACCTGTAGTACTACAGGCCTTTAACCCACCTCCCTTCAGGGAGCCTGGTCAGAAGAAGCTAAATTGTATGTGTCCAGTGCAAGCACTGGAGGCATACGTCCACAGAACTGCCCTGTGGAAAAAGTCCGAGCAGTGGCTCCTATGCTTCGGGCCCCAAGAAGGGGCTTCAGCGACTAAGCTGACTTTAAGCTGTTGGATTGTGGATGCCTTTAACATGTCTTATGAGTACTCTGATCTCCCGCCGAGGCTAGGAGTAAGAGCGCACTCAACGCTAAGGGCGTTCCCATAGCGTCTCGTCAACGCCGCGTCTCGTTCCTTCAAGAGACGTTTTTTAGCAGCAAACACTCAAGATGGGTTTGGTGAACACAGGGATAAAACGTACTCCATGTGCAATGAAATATGCTGCTGTATTTTTTATGTTGTAGGTCTATATTTCAGCTGGAGGTCCTGGACATCTTGTTTAGACACATGGCATAAGGGATTCTATCAAATAACAGCAGATCAAAATCAATAATTCACTGACTCACAAAACACAAAACATAAAAAAGAACACAAAAACAAACATCAAAATAAACACAAGAATTAGTCACTGAGCACAAAATGAAGCTTTTGCCATGGCTGTCCCAGTCCTCTGACCTGAACCCTGGGTGAGGTGAACTAAAGAGGATAACCAACATGGAGCTGGTAATCTAAATGGCCTGGAGTGATTCTGCATTAAGGAATGGCTCTTTTCTCTTATCCGGTGTTCTCCAAACTGAGAAAACTCAGAGCTGTTATCTTAGAAAAAAAGACGGAGCCATAATTGGGTGACAATAATTGTAGCCAACAAGTATTGGAGAAAAAAATGTAAATCATAATTAGAATTGTTTTATTTCAATGGTACTGTAGGTTAGAATGTTGTGAATTTTTTGACTGAAAGATCAAAAAGGATAAACAATGCAGATTTATTTTCAAAGTCACCTTATATATATATATATATATATATACACACAGTACATGAAATTAACTTTATTTACTGGAAATAATTAAATAAATGAATAATTAAATTAATGGTAAAATAATCCCAATTTTTATATTTTGACGCATTAAAACACACACACATTATATATAACTGTGGCTGTTAAACTTTAACTGTTAAAACTTTGCCAAATTGTTCCTACGCCCTGCTTTTTGGTACTTCACTGAGTTACTTGAGGATAATTAGTTCATGAAAATCACATCTGTCAGAAATTCGAGACAAGACAGATGAAATTCTGGCACGTAAATACTGTAGATGAAACATGTCTTAATGCATAAATACTCAGAGAGCTAAACTCCTTCATTTTTATTTTGATAATTTTTTTCATTAACTATTTATGGCCTCAACTAGGTCAGAGAGTTGCAAAGAGTCACATTTCCCAGAACACCCATGTATCTTCTTGCTTCGTGTGTGCGCACACATGTGCGTTTGTCCTTCAGTAACCTCCCGTAACCAGCAAGGAGACATTTCTCTAAATGGTCGTGCAGAAGGAGAGGACATGTGTGGGGTTAGGGACACGGGGATAGGGCTTGCCAGACCAGACTCCAGGATCCCTAGAGGACCTGCATTCCTGCTTCTCTGCTTGGCATTTCTAGGTCACTTTGGATGCAGAAACAGTCCGATGCCAGTGGGAAAGACATCTATATAAAGCCTTGTACACCTCATCTGCTCTACACCAGCGCACAGGACATGAGCATGACAGCCACATGTATTAAAAGTTTAATGATACTTGCCAAGCAGGACACATCGTGGCAGAATTGTGTGTGTGTGTGAAGAGGTAGGAGGGGGCAACTTGGATGAAATATTACTCCTTTCATCTTTTGTATAAAAATTACATTTGAGCATTCACTTTCATAATCAGATCATGACTTTTGTTATGTTGCCAAGGGCTTGTACAAACCCTTTAGATAGTGTCGCCTGTGCATACATGCGCGAGAGGGAGAACTGGAATGTAATCAATTTAAAAGCTATAACTACTTTTCAAATTTTGATGATTGCTTAAATGTAATCACATCTTGCTGTGTTATTGAATCTCGTTCTTGCTTGTGCTATATGGGCAAATAATTACACCGAGACGGCACATCACCTCCCCCAACGACCCCCCTAAAACCATGAACTCAATCAATGTACATTATTTCATGCACTCCATTACTGAGCTGCTAGACTCACTTCCGGCGTTCACAATACCCTCAGAAAGATACTACAAAAAAACGAAATAAAAAATATAAATAAACTAAAAAAAATTACACTGTTAACATGCCACTATTTAAAATGTTCGGGGTCTCTAAGAAGTTTCTTATGCTCAACATGCATTCTTATCAGAAAAAGAAATTCAGTAAAACTATATATTTTTTTATAAATAATTAATAACAAATATATTTAAACATATTTATTAATGCTATAATTAAATACGTAAAATATAAAGTTAACATATCTAGCTTATATAAAACATGAGCTCAACAAAAATCTGTTCTCAAACAGATATTTTTGGAATAATATTTGACATAAATTACAAATAATTTGTACTTGCCTGCTTAACAGGAGGTGATAGGAGGTGTCCAGCGAGGGCCAGTTTAACAGTGGTCTCCCAGATATACTTGCCCGCTCTATCTCTGGCTGTCACCATGAACTGGATGGGTTCAGTTAGATTCGTCACATGTTGCTCTGCGTAAAGAGAGCCATCCGGCCGAATGCTGAACTTTGGGTCACTGCTTTCGAAAGAAACCTCCTCTATTTGTTGACAGGTTTTGAACTTCACTGCAAGAAAAGAGAGAAAGAGAGGGTAAAGGGTAAGTAAAACATTAAAATAATAACAATGAAACTTATTGCTGCCAGACACAAAAACTGTTTAAAGCAATCTTATTTTTGGCCAACGTGCTTCATTGCTTATGCCCACACATTTGTCATTGTCTGTTTCCCCTACTATGCTAGACTGCTTATTAAATAAAACACTGTTGTTATATACAGTATAAACGCATTGTTGTTATTACATTTAGGGTGGACAAGGCATTATTGAAGTAATACTTTATTCAGCCACATACAGACCAATAATGGAATAAATGAAATTAATTATATATGTAATAAATGATAGGCTACGGCTAAATCCAATAATATAAGCAATGCACTGAACAAGATGGAATTTGTCGATAATGTTTAGTATATAGAAAAAAAGGATTCTCTTAATAAAAGACTTTTCTGACAGCAGAAGTGTTAAAACTCAGTTTCTCATCCAATGATCTCATACTTTGGAAAATGCAGAACACTTCCCCCAAACTAAAATTAATAGGTAAATTAAAAAGCTACATGTCTAAAAGGATAAGGTATGCAAACTTAATGGCCATGCATTGTTAAGTATTTCTTCACTGTACTTTCATATTTTGTGACTATGTATAATTTAATTTAAATATTTATTTTTATCATTATTTATTTATTTATTTATTTTTATTTATTTTTGTAAGTTTCTGTCAAATCCTTATAAGTGTTGTGTTGCCCTGTTCTTTCTCCAATAAAAACATTATATATATATAAAAATATATATATATATAAAAAAAAACTCAGTTTCTCTTAAAACAAGGGAAGCAAACAGAATGAGTGAGTCATATGCTTTCTCCCGCTATGGTTGCTTGAAAAGGATTCTGGTCAATAATAGCAGATGGTCCATTCAGTTACACCTAAGGGAAAGTTCCACGGCTTCAGCTCTACTTAAAGTGAGCAAGCAAGTGAGAGAGAGAGCCATGTGCCATGTCTAGATTAATCACAGTTTAAAAATTAGAGCTCTATTCCACATTTACCAAGTTCAGGCATAGAACTTTAGTAGACCACTTCTGCTCTAAATATATCTGAGTTAGGCACTACTTTGCACAAATACTACAGATTTCTTAGGTTACAGGAAGAGTTCAGCTAAAAATGTGGAGAGATTTGGTGGAAATGTTCTCACCCTCAGGCCAGCTAAGATGTAGATCTCGATGGGAAGAGATTTGGATAAATGTAGCATTACATCATTTGGATATCACAATGGATCCTCTGGAGTGAATGGGTGCCGTCAGAATGGCATTACAATAATTCATAGTTCATAAATTTACATCTTGAAAAAACTGAAAAGCTATCTAAAAGGATTATTGTGATGTTTTAATCAGCTGTTTGTAGTCTCATTCTCACGGCACACATTCACTGCAGTGGATTGATTGGTGAGAAAGTAATGTGATGATAAATTTCTGCATCTTGCATGGCCTGAGGATGAGTACGTTTTAAGCAAATATTTATTTTTTTAAATATAACTATTCAATGAAGTAAATTAAGTGTCTATAAAGACACAAAAATAAAGTATTTTTTTGTAAATGTCTTTACAAAAAAAAATTTTTGCAGTTACAAAAGAAAAAATGATAATAATTAAAAATTTGAATCATGCAAACACACACTGCCAATAGTGGGGTACGTTGCCAGGCAACACAGTGTAACAAACAATTCATATGTATTCGTACGAGATGGAAAATTAATGAAAATTCATACGAATTTGTACGACCTCACTCTTATGATTTCGTATGATTTGTCTAACTTCCAGTGATGGGTAGGTTTAGGGATGGGGTTAGGTGTAGGCCATTCGTACAAATTCATTCAAATTGGCAACTTGTAGAATACGTACAATTTTGCAAAAATCATATGAATTTGTATGAGTGAGATTGTACATATTTGTACGAATTTGCCACCTCACAAAATATGTATGAATTGCAGTGAGACTGGGCTGTCACGATGCCATTATATTGTTACCCACTATACACAGTTTCAACAGTAAAACTAAAATAGTATATTTAAAGTTGGGGTAAGAACAAAAAGATGGTTTTGACTAAGGCGTTTTAAACCAAAACCACTAGAGCACACTTTTTTTTTTTTTTTTTCAAAGATATAACGCTTGTGACAACTAGCCCCACTCTCATCTATGCATTAGTGACACTTCAGGTGCATATTGTTCTGACAGTGTTCAGTCTTTGCAGACTTCCAGTACTAGAGGGTCAAAGCATGCCAAATAGATTTGAGTGCCGCTTCTCTCATCTCTTTCTTCCCTCAGGATTGAAAAGAAAGAAAGATGGAACTAAAATCACTTCCTACTGATTTTATCTCTCTTCTACAATCCCACTGATAACAAGACAAATTGATTTCATAAATCACTGTGGAAGCAAGTCACTTGTTAAGATTGCTGGGTGAAAATGTAAAAATAAAAAAAAATAAAAAATACATACAATCTGCTATGAAATATCTTGCACGACAAGCTTTTTATCAAGCCATCTATCCAATTTACCACACGGCTTCCTGCCAGAAGATGCACCAAAACAACAGGCTAATAAAGAGTAGAATCCATTTCACCAATTGCAGTACGGCTTGCTCAGTGCTCCAGAGTTTCGTCTGGTGAATAATTGCAAATGGGAGAGAATGAGCACCAAATCACTGACACATGAAAGCATGCTGCCTACTTTAACAAGCTCTGCTCAAAACGGAAAAACAAAGTGCATCATACTGGGAGAATAATAACATTTTACTCTGTCAGTTCTCCTGAAAATATCTGAAAGATTTAAATCAAGAATCAGGGTGATTTTGCTATTTGGCAACCAGCACGAATGGTCTGAATACTCTAATTGCAGCCTGTTGTTGATGGGAAAATTGTTAATTTAATTTTTTTCCCCTTCCTTACTAAGCATCAACAAAAACATCTGCCAGCAGGAAAGATAAAAAAAAACGCACTCATGATAAAAAAAGAGAGATGGATGTTTTTGTGAAGCAACAACGGCAGTCAATGTTTTTGTAAATTAGGCTAATTTGCTTTAATGGAATGAGTTAATTATTGTCAGTGAAGGCTTTTTGTCACTCCACAAATGACATACAGAGGGTAAACCTGCGGATCGAGGGACAGAGGCTAAATCTCGAGTGTTTGCATAAGTAAAGACACTGGATTCAGGAGTTGCCCTGCATGATAGTGTTTCATTATGGGATGGAATGTCGGCATGGGAACGCAAGAATGGTCTGCCTTAAAGTGTGCTGTTCACAAACAACAAGCCCAAAGAAGATGGTAAATCACATTACTTACTCTATTTCTTGCTTTCATAACAAAAGACATGGTTCTACAGACTTGCCCACAAGTATGAGCTTCAGATGAAAAGTCCATTTATTGATTTCCTCATGCGTGCTGAACATAATAGCAGGCAAGCATTATTTGGCAGTCTAACTGATTGACTATGCACCGATCTGGAGCTTTATTTGATAAACTTCCTGATTATACAGTGCATTTAATGTAAATCCACATCAATAGGATTTGTATAACATAAGGGAACTATGGACTGGGTGTTTCAGGTGTATTTTGTAAAGCTTGCTAAGAGAACAGTGCATAATAATAGCAGGAAATGTTTGTCATGCAAATATAGTTAACATTTTAATAGCAAGTGTTAATAATGAATGATTCAATGACTCAATAATGAAAACTAAATTTGTTCCTGAGTGAATCAGCTATTTTGTAACTATTAACACAGACTGACAGCAAAGATTTCAAATCCAATATAAAAAGACCACTTGTACAAGTACGAGGTTCTTGAAATAATTTAAAACACGCTGAAATATGGACATGTAGAGCACAAAAATCCAGTACGATATTCAATTACAATTTCTCATTCAGAAGCTTTAACTGCGGCACACATAAATAAAAACAACAAGAAAAATCAATAATCGATGTTTCTGCACAAGACAGGTTTATTGAAACTGCAATTCAGATTTTGGAATATAGGATATGTGGGAGCGATATTGACCAAAAGCTAGAATGAGAATCTACAAAAAAATACTAGATGATTGTGTCTGTGAGAGTGTGTACTGTATGACTGTATGCCGATGAGTATGTGGCTAGACAGATACTGTAGCTATACATATATATATATATATATATATATAAACGGAGAGATAGATAGATAGATAGATAGATAGATAGATAGATAGATAGATAGATAGATAGATAGATAGATAGATAGATAGACAGATAGACAGATAGACAGATAGATAGATAGATAGATAGATAGATAGATAGATAGATAGATAGATGGTTTCATGAGAGAGAACTGTAGGTTGCTGCTTGTGACAGACAGATAGATAGATAGATAGACAGACAGACAGACAGACATACAGACAGATAGAATGCTAGATAGAATATGGGATGCACAGAGAAAAGAAGAAGAAGAAAAAAATAGCCAGGAGCAACTCTGTTATGGTGTGGAGTGGGTGGCTGTGAGGTGTGTCCTCTCCATGTGCAGGTCTACAGTACAGATTAAGACAGTTCAGGATAGCTGCAGCGTTTGATGTTCTCTGCAAGCTCCCCTGAAGGTCATTCAGCCCTGCACTCACAAACAGAACAACATCACCAACCCAGGAGCTTTACAACAAGATCTTGGCCTTACTGGGTGGTGTGTAGACACAGAAAGGTTTTCAGGGGTCATCTGGAGCTGAAGATAAAGCCTTCTTATAAAACAACTCTAAGTGGAAAACCACCTCCTACAATATGGATAGGATTCTGAAGGACGAGAGCATCAAAGCTGAGGTTTTGTGATTATTACTTGATGTCTGTAAGCATTAGGTTAAATCTATATGCCAGAGCACACCTAAACCTTGCCTCGCAAATTCACTTTTAACAGACACACTGAATGTGAATAAAATGCACTTTCTTTCTCTCTCTTTTCAGGGAGAAATGATTAAAAGCATTGAAAGCACATCTTGTACTACACATTTTTTTTTTTTTATCTAATAATCTTTGGAATAAGAACTAGTATTTTATCAAATTTATCAATAACACTTTTATATAACCATGCACTAGTACCTAAATTGATACATACTTAAATACTTAAACAAATAAATTTTAATTTATTTCAGAGTATTTCTTATTCTTTCTGATTGGAAGATGTTTGGTTTAGTTTACCCATCAACTTCTCTTTAGTTTACTAACATGTGGGCTGCTGTTATTCATGCAACTCCAGTTGTAGTTAAAGATAGCTCTTCATTAATTTATGATTAGCTAACAGCTGTAATAAACTTCAATATTTGATTAATTAAGCATTGATTTAGGTATTAGTACATGATTATTCATGTACACTTATTGTAAAGTGCTACCAGTTTATCTTTTGACGATATTGACAAGTGTTAAGCCCTTCAAATGTCTGGTTCCAACTTCCTCTTTCAATTACAAACATGGAAATACATTTCAGATTGGCTAACATCAAGTAGAAATGGTGCTTAAGTGTCCCTCTTTTTAATTTTTTTTGGACCATAAATTCAAAAAGGACACATTACATTGAGCAAAAATGACAGTAAGATATTTATAATGCTAATTAATAATATTAATAGATCAAATAAATTCTGTTCTTTTGAACATTTTATACACCAGAGATTCTTTTAAAAAGACAGCACTGTTTCCTCAAAAATATTAAACAGCATAACAGAGTTCAGGATTGATAATATGTTTCTTAAGCACTGAATGAGCATATTATAATTATTTCTGAAGGATAATGTAACACCAAAGGAAAGAAGGAAAAAATAAATAAAAAAATCGAATATATGCAGCCTTGGTGATAATAGTAAATAAACACAGAACGGCAGTGCCTTACAGCCAAAAGACACTTTTCCCACAAGGGGAAAAGCGAAAAAATAAAAAAAAACATAAGGGTACTGAATGGCATGAGGGCATAACAAAAAAATTTACTTCTAGGTGAACTATTCATTTTAAGTGTTTCCTGTTTAAATAGTGTCTGCAAAAAAGGGTGTTGTGTTTGCATCTTTGCAGGAATAAAAGATAGTCCTCCCTTTACCCCATGCCTGATCTAGTCCACCTGCTGCACCACTGCAGGTAGTACTGGGGAAAAGGGGCATGACATCTACACACTCACGATTGCACGGTGCAGACGTGTGCGTGCGCATACGCACACATACACGTGGCAAGGTCTTCAGGTCTGGTACTGGAGGGCTGCATTGTTCCGCTTGACTGACGGAGGAATAATGTACGGCGGCACAGAACTCTCTGTACGACCAGCAGACCCGCACAACACAAAGACAGGGGGACAGTGAGGGCACCAAACTGTTACCCTCACACACACGTGCCAGCCCAGGCGCACACACGCGGGTCCCCCCTGACCCAAGCATTCTGTCACTTTTGACAATGGCGGTTATGCTTGATGAAGCGAAGTGGGTTATAACACTCTTCCGCTCTTTGCAGTTTTGTAACGGTGAAAATGTACTGCTTGTGAGTAATATGACATACGCAGACGTGGCTGTCATTTTATGCAGTCAGAATGTTGAGGAAACACTATAATACATTGTTTTTTTTGTGAATTTGCCTTTGGAATGGTACAATTTAACAACTCACAACATGTACAGTACAAGTAGGTCTGAAGTTTGAGGGCTAGTATAGGGACTTCATTCTGGCACTATTATTCAAAAGTAGTTTTTTTTTATTTTGTAAAATACTGTTATGCAGCATGGATGCATTAAATTAATCAAAAGCATAGCAGAAAATAAGTTCATAATGTTGCAAAAGATTGTCATGTAGAATAACAGATTATAATTCAAAAGCTATAATTTAATAAAGGCTTATTATAAAAAAAATATTACTTTTATGCAGCACTATTATTCAAAAGTTTTTCCAAACAATACTTTCATGCAGCATGGATGCATTAAATTGAAGAAAAGTGGCCGTGTTTAGAATGTGACAAAAGATTTTACTTCAAATGAAAGCTGCTATTAATCAAAAGTGAGCCTTTTTGTTTATAATGCTACAAAAGTTATAATTTCCAATAAATGCTTTTGTTTTGTTTGTTTTGCTTAGTATCGAATAATGCCAAAAACTGTAGAACAGTTTCTTTAAAACATTATGTGCAACTGTTTTTGACCCCAAACTTCTTGCACTTTTTGTATGATGGCATTGATACTTGATGAAGTCAATTATAATGGTGTATTTTTATTTATTTATTTATTTTTGCATATGCTCAGGGACTTGTTGAGTAAATATTTAAATTCATGGTTTTCACAACTTTCTCTTTGGAATGACAGAATCTGACAAGTTGCAATGTGAATTGAAAGGTCTGGGAAGTTTGAGGTGTAGTTTGTGCTGGAAAACAAGCTATGGCAGAGAGATCGGACGTGTTTCAAATCCTCCTCACAAAACCACACGTCTGGACTGCTAATTAGTGTGAATGAACCAAAACACTTGTTTTTTTCTTCTGCACACAGCACTTTTTGTGCGATGCTGCTAGGTGCCTGAGATACAAATATGCTGTAAAGAAAAAACACACACACATCTATCTGCCTTGTATTATTTATGTTTCTCTCTGAAAGAGCTCTCGAGGGCCATCTTTTACTCTTTAGCCTTGATCACTGAGGTCCTGCAATGCCAAGGAGAACTTAATCACCAGGTCTTGACACTTTGTCCACAAATCAGAGGACGAAAACATTTACAGTAAGTGAGTTCACAACTACCTTTTCTGAGTCCTGCAAGCCAATGGCCTGAAATGCAACTACTGTATGACTAGTTGTTTTCCTTCTCCTTGCATATATAGCCATCCTGGAAAACAAATATGCACAGCCATCATCAGCTTCCCTGCTGCCATGTGGCAGTATATTTGGAGTATGCAGTTTAATTAGCCTATGCAGTGTTATTCTGAAGCAGCATAAACTTTGAAAGCAGATGGGCACTGCTTCAGCAAGGGTCAAAGCATCACTACATAACAAGTTTATTATTATTACAAACTCAAACAACTGTAAATAGCATACATTCATTAAAATATTCCCACTGTTTAAAAAACAAACCAACTCTGCAACCTATAGACACATTGTCTTTGCTAACATAAGGTTTTAATAAACAATATGGTGCTAAGTTGCTTTAAGATGTAACAGTAGCAGAGCAGGGGTCTTCTGAAACTATAAATATATATGGTTTATTTACATACACATACAGTACTGTTAAAAATTAATGTGTTTCGATCAGCAGGGCCGTGCAGAGACGTTTAACGGGGCGGGTGCTCAAAGTCAAATAAGAGGGCAAATAGTAGGTAAAATAACAGCAACACACATTAATGACGATCCTAATACGTAACGCTTTATAAACAAGTCACTCCCCTACCTCTCTCCATGACAGTAACTGTTACACTTTTAAGTGCCACAAATGAACCACCCCCCAATCTAACTTGAACATAAACACACATAACATCACTAATACAAAAATGCAACTTTCTTGCTTAACCCTATTACCTCCACCTGGACAAATGTGGGCAAAATAATTTTAATTAATTTTTAAAAAATACTTCCCTTGA
>JAUMHP010000060.1:12838436-12856086 GCA_032361065.1 Enteromius trimaculatus
AATACAAATATTAATTTTACAAGTTCTCACATTCAAATTAGCAAGCTCTCGAGTTTTGCTACTGTTTTACCTTCATAAAAATTCTGCATTATTACTGCAATTTTCAGTGTCACATGATCTTTCAGAATTCAGTCTGATATGCTGATTTGCTGCTCGTTTCTTATATTATAAATTTTGAAAACAGAAAGTTCAAAAGAACCACATTTATTTGAAAAATTATATTTTTAGAACAATATATAAGTCAACATTTTCTACAATAAATATTCAGGAAAATTCTAATTACACTAAATGTTATTTCTGAAAATGTGTTATGAAAATAAGCTTTTAAATAACTGAGCTTTTAAAGAAAAAGACAAAAAAAAAAGAAATATATATATATATATATATATATAGTCACAGAAGGCACCTCCGTGGCTCTCTAACTGACAGCAACGGGAACCTTTGCCCGAATGTTAAGTTCCCACCCGGACCCTTTTGTCCCACGCACCTTGGCTCATCTGGTTCAGGTGTTGCTTGTTTACAGGCCTATTTAAAGGCCAGACTTTCACTGACTCGATGCAAAGTCTTAACTGCACCATGGTGTTAATTCAGGGCGGTCTTTTCAAGTTTGATTTCTTGTGTATGACCCTGGACTGTTTATTCTGTTTACGATTACCACTGTCTGCTTTTCTAATTTGTGCCTGTTGTTTGACGATTCTACTGGATTATCTTTGACATACCTGATTGCCGTGAAATATACTCTCTGCCGGTTTGTTGTGACGAATAAAGCCTTGCACATGGACCCAACCGAGTCAGAGACTCCATCACATATATACAGTATACCGTGTGTATATATATATTTTCAATGAATAGGATCTCAATGGCTAGGGATAGAGATAGTCAAAGGGATAGTCCACAACAGTCTTTGAAATATCGTCTTTTGTGTTTTACAGAAGAACGCAAGTTACTACGTTTACATTGTTACATAAAGCAAGAGTGATATTATCGGGTATATTCAGCACGATTTAAATTATTCCATAGCACATATCCTCTGCTGTATTTCCATTTTTATAGAGCAAGCATTCAAGGATTTTCGCTTTAGCCTGCAAGTCCTCCAAAATGATCAGGGCAAGGGATCCTCACATACACACCTACATACTCTCTACACACAAACTGGCTTATCGTGTGTGGTCTCAAACCACATTCACATATTCCTCAACAAGGCTTCTCACCTCTCACACCATCTCATCAGCTCTGGAGCCCTTTGGCAGGTCCTCTGAGCTCCCTGTTAATAAATAAACATTTGCAGCACACAAAAAAAAAGTTTAAGGAGGACGTGTATGACCTCTCTGTCAGTCTCGCCGTAACTTTTCTGTGTGTTCAGCCGTTGCGGAGCTGGAAAATCCATTAGACACGATTGCTGTGCTGGTAACGCTGCTGAGAGAGCTAAGCAAAATCCGTTTTCTGGGAGACTGAAAAATGCTAAGGTTGTCAAGCTTGAAAAAACTACATAATACCTGACACACTTAATGGCTTACACAAGCACAGTCGACCCCTTCCTATTTCCCGCTAATTCTCTCTCCGACACGGCATTACATTGGAAAGCCAATGATTTAAGTGCATAATTTTGATGTGAACTTTATTAGCCTCAATTTCGCCATGTGAGCTTATTAAAAATAAAGACTTATTTACAATGCCGGTCTGGCGTACAGAAAGGGCCGGCACTTTCGACATTATACCATTTCCACTTATTTCCATATATCCAGTTCTTATTGAAATGAATCAATTTTCAGTCATCTTCAAGCTTTCAAATCAGCCCATAAATAGCTTGCTAACATTCAGCCCATTTTATCCGCAGCCTGGAAGCATTGCACATTAATATGTGCAATAAATATATCCCTGGCCAATCCAATGAGCTAGACAGCCTTTAATTTGCCTATTAAATCACTGCAGTTACAGATGAGGCTTACATATTAAAAGACTGGTTTGAAATGCAGGAATAGGTAAAGTGGTTTACTATAGGGTTGATCATATCATATTTTTACATTAATTTCAATTAAAAAAATTAATGTTGAAATAGTGCTGTCAAATGATTAATCGTGATTAATCACATTCAAAATAAAAGCTTTTGACCACATAATATATTTGTGTGCAATGTGTATGTTTATATTTACGAGAAATATGTTTATATATTTATATAAACATATTTATATATATATTTATATATATTATATCAAATCTAAGAATATAAATATATAAATGTACATAAATGTAAATATTTTCAAGGTCTATTCTGTGTGTGACTTTATACATAATATAAATAAATATGCACAGAACAGACACATGTATTACGTAAACAAAAACTTTTATTTTGGATGCGATTAATTGTGAATAATCATTTGACAGCACTAATATAAATTTGACAACTGTACTTTATCACATTTAAAAATGCCAAAATGACTGCGTTTTAAATACTGACATTATACACAGTTAGGACACCTCTAAAATCTGGCAACCAACAAAAAAATAAAAAATAAAACATAACTAGCTGATTTTTAAATAATCTATATTGTATAATACATTGTCATTAGACCATACAAAACACTTTATTTTTCTCGAAAACAAACAAAAAAATAAAATAAACTAGATGTTTTTAATTTCTTTTATATTTTATTTTATTGATTTTATAATATTACTATTAATAATGGCAAAAAATATTATTACTATACTTTATGAGGAACTGGCAAATTCTCTATTGTTGACTCATTTTACTTTGTATAACATGGTTTGTTGACCTCAGCAAATTCTAAATCAACAAAACAAGCTGCATAGCCTGCAACAGCCTTTCTGGTTTGCCACCCAAAGATTTTTACTATCCCCACCTGGCCACTCCATAAAAAAATTGGACGCTCCACTAGAGCTCACAAACTGTATGTATGTAGTTTAGGGCTCTTGCTAATATTCCCATTATCATAAAATGAACAATAAATCTCTTTATTTACTCTGCGTCAGGTTGATTATTCAGGCTTTGTCGCATTGCTCACATCATCGTATATCGGATGATACAGCATCTACATGTCAAGCGAACGTTGAGATGTCTAGCAAATCCGAAAAAACAAAATGATTAGAAATGATTCTAAATTATGAAGCTTTTAATTTTTGTTTTTACGTTCTGATTCAAGCACACAATAGCAATGTTTGTAATTTATTACAACAATCAACCACTGCAAGGAATACAGGAGCTTCAAATGAAATGCTGACATGTTTCACGGTTTGTTAATCATAGTATCGTAATCTCCATTATTTATTCAATGAATTATTCAGAAACTAATTTCACTTTAAACCTTAAAGATGGTTTAATGAAATCCATTAGACTTTACAAAATAAGGAAATAATATTTCTTATCAGCCTCTGACTTAGGTGGGTGGAAAAGAAAAAGAGAATGTGACGCACACACTTGGACGTGATCCTGGCTGACAGCTGCATGTTCCTTTTATCCCTTTTTCATGTCTT
Source organism: Enteromius trimaculatus (assembly GCA_032361065.1). Classification (NCBI taxonomy): domain Eukaryota; kingdom Metazoa; phylum Chordata; class Actinopteri; order Cypriniformes; family Cyprinidae; genus Enteromius; species Enteromius trimaculatus. The sequence goes on from JAUMHP010000060.1 coordinate 12,841,929, forward strand.
GCAGGTGCTGTGCGGAGAGGGGGATAGAGAAGATTGAGCGATCATGGGTCACAGATATTTCAAATGCCTTTTGCGTCGTGGCCTTGGAGATAAGAACAAAACGGAAGATCCTCAGAGCCAAAATGTTAATCAGGAGTTAGCGCAATATTAAGCAGCAGACCTAGCGTACATGATTAATGTTTTTGTCCTCACACAGTGGTCAATGCAAGACACAAGCAAGAAAATACTACAAAAAATGGCTTATATAAGTACACAATTTTGAAAAATAGCTACTCAATGTACAATGTAGCATACAGCCAAAGTGACTCACAGTAGCCTTAATACAGGGACACTTCCCCTAGAGTAAACTGGGGTTAAGTGATATGCTGGAAAGTGTAATACACACATAGATCACTCCTTGAGGGATTTGAACCTGTGACCTATCGTTAACCATTACGCCATGCCAATTAACAACTACCAATTCACTGTAAGTTACCGTAATTGAAGAACTGTAAACACTACTTGAATTATCATAGAATTTTCACTTTCTATTGTACCACCTACAGTATATTATTATATTGGTTATCAGTATTTTATAACCGCATTGATTTTCAGTCATTAAATATTTGCTTTTAAGACTTCCTTTTGTATATTTACTGTAGCATTTGAACCAATCAGGCGCAAACTATTTGTTACATTTAAAGGGGTCATACAAACCCAGTTTTCCACAAGCTAATATGATTATTTAGGGTCTTAATGGAAAGTTTGTGATGTAGTTTGTTTTAAAATTTAAAACAAAGATAGTTTTAAAAATGCTAATTTTACCCTGTCATAAACAGCTCTTAAGAAAATCACTCTGTGTTGTGTACTTCCCCTTTAAATCTTCACGAGCTCCGCTGACTCCGCCCCTCTTTTCCAGACGCTCTCAGAGAATCTTTTTTTAGCCGTAATCATAGTGAAACTTGCTAATTAACACATTATTAGGAAAGGCGATTTGCAAAGATTCATTAAAAGACATTATACAAACTGCTTCTGTAGATGAGGCTGGATCATGAATGATTCTCGCGAACATAAACACATTTCGGTTGATCAAGGAGGGATTTCCCTTCAAAACCAAACTTAACGTTAATCTGCTGCCTTCAGTCACTCAGATGTTGGGAGTAAATCACTACTGCTCTGTTCATTAATACATCTCGATCTCTTAGGAGTCTTGCTTGTCTCTGCGTCTCTGTCTGATGACGGCTAACTCAGGACGGGTCTGAGGTAAGACACCAGTTCAGTCTGTGTGACATGCTGCTGTCAATCATCTATTGTGGATGTACCACCGTATGACCCCTTTAACAAATAATCTTTAATACTGCTTTCCAAGCCCAAATGGCAACTCAAATTTCAACTAGAAGGCTCTGTGGAACCATCCCTTGACCGACAGCTAACACCCCAGGAAGGGGAACATGCTTCTGATTTCAATGGCCACTGACTGATAAGACCGGTTTATAGACCTTTCTCACAGAAACCGGAAATACGCAATTGCAGGGTATGCAGACTTCCTGTATAATGTCAACACAGCAGAAAGCCGGGTAATTTAAAAATAGAGAAATTCTACACTTCCCTCACGGATTTGCCAAAGTTGCCTTTGCCGAAGCGACAAAAGTAATGGAGGCAAACTCTGTCACAAAGGGGAACAAACTGGATAAAGGTTATACATTTTTCCATGAAGAGTTTATTCATAACTTCATCTCGCCGAATAGCTTGAACCCATTTTCGTCTTCCTTCTTCGTTTGCAGGGAAAGAGTGGACATATAAATAAGACTGCTTTTGGGCATTGCAAGAACAGCCCGGTACGCTACAACAACTCTTGATGCTTGCGCCATCTTTGTTGTTTACCTGGTTACCGGGACAGAAATAGGTTTACACGGCATTTGAGTATTCTCTGTGCAATATATGGAAGTTGTGAGAAAGGTCTATTGCTTGAAGGAATAATAGACCTTTTCCTTAAATTAATTCACAGGAAAACTTCCTTTGAGTAAACCCATATCCTTCAGGTCATCGTGTATATTGTTATTGTGCTTGTACTGTATATCGTCTTGTATATGGTATACTGTTTTATGCATGTTTTGATAGATAACTATTCTCAGTGTCACCTTATAAGGTCAGCACATACCGTGTTTGGTATCTAAGGTCTCGTCTACAATCTAATTGAGGGTGTATGTTATATGTTGATACCTTTGCAACATTCAGTGTTTTAAGAATCTCTTCTAATTTGTTCATCAACCTCCGAAGCATCAGCACACTATTGGCCCTTTGATCAACAAGAGGTGTGACCTCAACACGTTTTAAAAGCCCCCACGGCAGGGACCCAACTAGCTTTTTGGATTTGTCTGGATGCCGGAGCCCACTTAAGCCCACTGGCCACATGTACATGCATCGGGGGAGGGCCTAGGTGCAGCACAGTCTGCAGTCTTTTGAGACACTAAGATGAGAACTTAGGTCCACGGCTACACCTAAGTTCTGAGCCAGACCAGTCTAGTATTTTCCATTTACCCAAGATCTACGGATCGGGAAAGATCTCTTTCCCAGCTCTTCTTTCCTCTACCAATCACCAGAATCAGGACATCTTTTGGAATTCATTGCTCTTCAAACCAGGAGGACATGATTGCCAATCCAAAACCTTGGAACAATCAGACTTCGACTTTATCAGATCCTCACCAATGAGGTAATGCAAGTATAGTACATATAACTAAACAAAACAGAGGTTTAGTATTAGTTATGGAACCCGTTCAGAAAGACACTGATGGTTTTACAGGTGGTCAACTGACTCTCTTTTCATAACTTCAATTTTAGCTTTTTCCTAATGGTTTACCCTTAAGCCTTCTTTGTACGGTCCCCTTTGTGTGAGTGTGTTTATATGTGTGTGTTCAGTTATGTGAGTTAATTTAGAGTTAATAAAACTTTTGCACAAATTACATGAGTTTCTGACTCTGCCTTGCAAAAGTTTCTGACTCTGCCTTTACGATTTCAGCCGTTGCTACATGCTCTAATGCAGTGATACTGTAAGAAGGTATTTTTCTGTAGCCACGAAAATATCTCTTCTTAGAGTCTATATGAAATTACACTATGTGTTTGCTGAATGCACAGATTAGTTGATGATAATTCTGCTAGAGTTACTACTGGCAGCTAATAAGAAAAATTGCAATTATATTATATACATTATACATTATATACATTATATACATTACCCTTAATGAGCTAATATATTACATAACACTACATCACAAATATATGATTACAACTCTGAAAACCTAACAACATGCCATAATATAGGAAACGTTTATAATTGTTATTATTTTACAGCGATGTCTGGTAACCGCAGCTGACTTTTTGTTTTAACTGTTAATTCAATGGAAAATTTGAATTTACAATAATTTTACTGCATCAGTTGAAATGCATTATTATTTTCAGTGCAAACTTGCCTCCTTTGTATGTAAATTCCTACGTAAATTAGCATCATTATAGATATCATTATAAACTATCTGGTGCAATTACTGCTGTTTAAAAGAGATTTTGCTGGATGTTTTCTGTTGACTGTGACAACAATATCTGATCAAATGATGAAGAAGACCTACAGTATAACTGCTTCTTTTCAGTCTTGCGGTTTATAAAGAGCGATGTGGTAGGGCCACAATAAAGAAAGTACACCATATTGCAGTAAATGAAAAACCTGATTTGCATAATTCTTCGAGTGAATCTGGCATTAAAGCAAAGCACAAAGCGAATGATTCCCCCCAACAGCGTGTGAAACGAAGTGTATATGATTTCCTGTGAGTTTGCCTACTCACGTATAGAGCTGAGCAGGGAGGTTTACTCCCACAGGAGACTGAAACAGTGTCAAAAATTTTCTGAGACAGAGAGAGTGGTCGATATCTTGTCTCCTTAATGTTGCTGGAATGCACCTCATCGCCGACAAGTGAGACCGCTGGCAAAGGGGCTGTCAAAACCTCCGCAAAACCCATCGTCAAAACAGACCCCGAACAGCTCTGAACGCATAGAAACCAATCCCACTGAATGTCAGTGCACGACTACCATTTGTCAAGGCTCCCAACCTCTTCCTATACCCATCCCGAACTTCACTTTACTCCCAAGGAAAAAAAAAAAAAGGACTTGGAACTTTTATCACTGTCAACAAGCAAATGCCTAGTAAGTTGTATATGCACCACATGTCTCTCTGGTGCTGTGAGAGGTATCCAGCCGAGCTTTAGCTATAACAGTCTGTCTGCCTCACCTCCTCTGGGCTGTTTTTCTCCTCGTGAGGAAACAGCTCAGAGATAACGCGGAGATGGTTGACTATCTGTTGCTTCAGATTAAGGAAGGGGAAGGCAAAAAAAAAAAAATGATGGCGAAGTCGGAACGTCTTTCTCAAATCTGACAGAAGGATAGTTTACACGAACATGAAAGAAGGAGAGAGCACATACACTTCGTACAAACACCTGTCACATGGTTGAAGATATGGTCGGACAGCAGGGGAGGGAGGCTACCTGAGACACCCCACATGGGATTGTACGTCATAAGCGGGTTTACTTCTGTCGCTAGCCATAAACCTCCTCCTGTGAGACTTCATAAGCACGGCCAGCTTGTAAGCTAAGAACGGTGTTCCCTTCAGCGAGATGTCAGCAGGCTAGAGAGACTCCAGACACAGTCGGAGTGACACGCTCATATGAGCTTGGTGATGTTACCAAAACGCAAATAGTTAAAAAGGCGCTAAAAGCCGAGACTGTGCTTATCTGTGGCAGACAGCAGTTAGTCGTCTCTTTTGTTGCGAGGGCCCCTCGGCAGAGCTTCATCACAGGGCCAAAGCCCCTTCGATAGCACCATGTGGTGGTCTTCTGAAATAAAGCAAAGCCTCCTTTTTGGACTTGGGTTGTTTAGTGTAACAGATTTAGTTTCATTTTATTTTAACACAAGTGTCTGGGTTAAAGACATATGGAATGCAGTATACATACAAAACTTGATGCTTTGGCTTCTCTGGAATACTGGCAGAGAGAAAAGTCACAAAGTGTTGTTCTGAATATCTGTATGAATGTGATATGATTTTTTATGAGCAGTATTGGTTTTATATAAATGCGTAAAAAAAAAAAAAAAAAAAAAAAAGAATAGACACAATTCCTTTGTCTATTCTTGTTCTTCCAACAAAGCCAGTTCAAAAACAGTCAAAGGAGAATTAACCGAGTGAAACAGTGTGGTTACTTTTTTTTCTAAATGAGTAAGTGTCTTGAATGAATTGTAAATGACTCAATGACTCACTCTGTCACTGAATCAGTGTTTTGAGCAAATCATTGGAGCAAATGATTCAATGTCTCACAGTCATCTGACACCAAGTAGTACAGATGTAATGATGTAACCTGCAGATAGACTTAATGGACAATTACAAATACTAATCCCACTTGGCCAATCAAATTCGAGGACAGGGACTAGCTGTTAATATGTGTAATTTTGTTTTATTAACAATATATTGCATGGAATACAAATGTAAATGTATTTAAACGTATGAACAAATGTCTTGTTTTTTACCCACATCTAAAAAATTGTTTGAAAAACAAGAACTATTAAAAAGTGACAGGCACAATTGCGTAGTTTCTGTTTGTTGTTTGTTACTGATGGATGTTGTTTGATTATGTTTAGTCACCTTCTTTTTAGACCATTAATCAAAAAACACTCTGTAAACACTGCAGGTGTCATGAAGGTTGGAGACATGCAGTGCCAGGTTTAATTGAACTGAGCTTAGTGTTCGCCAAAAAAACAAAACAAAAAAAGGCTCACTCAAAAACCATCATTCCAAATAATTTCAAGATAATTTCTATTTGGAGATGTTTACTTTGCAATTAGTCTGTCCATTTGGAGCAGTCGCACACATTAAAGCCATTTTAGGGACCATGTGCATGCATGATAGACAGGCATTATCGTGTCAACAGGGTAATCAGCCAATAGCAGCAATGCAGAAACACTGCCTCCTCTCAAATGCCTTTTCACCTACATTTCACACCATATTTAAGGTTTTCAGTGAGAACGCGATGATCCAAAAAAGGGAGGTTAAAAGATGCAACCCTTCTCTGAACCCTTATCCTCTGGTATAGCTGTTGCTAAATTAGAAAAATAAGTGTCAAACTATATATTTTTTATTTGTTCAATTTTTTAGAAGAGGCACTGTCAGACAGCATTTGGACAAAACACCCTTGCCCTTAAACGAGGTCGTCATTGGCGCCCAACAGTGTTTATGCAAAGATGCGCCAAATCAGAGTAATGAGCTGCAGCGTGTGTGGGACTGAAGATCAGACGTTCAAAAAAATTATGTGTAGAGAAAAAGCAAGTGAGAGAGAGATGATAAGTTGAAAAAAACTGTTGCTTTGATAATGGCTGAAGCTAAGGGAACTCAAATTTTATCACCAGAAAGGCTTGGAGGCTAAAATAAGAAAAAAAAAATGCAACTGTGTGTGTGTGTGTGAGAGAGAGGTTTGATAAATGGAATTGGAAGAAATAGTACACAGATAAGAAGTACAGCAGGGGGAAAGTAAAATGCGTGAAGTGACTTAAGCAACCACAACATTCCCCACCTCTCTATTCAGCAGAGTTCCTGTCTCATTAAAAATGAATAGTTCCATGATCAGAACTCGCAGCATTGGAGTATAGAGGTGAAAAACACACTAGTGCGGGCAACCTCACCGTCTGCACTGCGAATCCTTCACACTGTGTCCTTCATTAATTCAAGACGGATGTTGATACAGTCGGCCCACATGGAATGCATTATAGATTAATGGATATAAACTATAGCGTCCACCAACTAAACAAATTTGATATTAATCCTAAAAGAAGAGCTACATGAGCCTGACAAACACAAACTCTGATCCAGCAGAGTTCATTCAATAAGTGAGATTACCAACCACATAAACATCATCTCCTGGAGGTGCAGAAGATGCACGTCAAGTGTTATTGACTTCCCTGTTGCAACCGAAAGACGGTCCAAACTATATAATCCCCATATGAACGGGATTTCATTCTGTAGTACAACATGCAGCAGAGGATTTGTGAAAATAATCGAGTGTATTATGGTCATTGTTGTCACAGCTAACTCTGGCGTTATGCGAGGGCTCGCTGTGCCACTTATGCAGAGGACGAGCATGGCCATGGATGTAAACAGTGCAATCAAACAGATCTGCAAGTATTTATTCAAGAGCTTTGAGTGAATGTGTGTGGGATCGCACTGAGCTTTCGCAGAGTACAAAGCAAATCTGTCACCTCATGGTAGAAAATCACTTTCCTGAACATTCACTTTCAGTGTATTCCAACAGTCGAGTGCATAGCTACCTTTTCAATATAAGCAACATACCTCATCATGCCATACCATTGTTCATTATAGTTATTTTGCATCTCAGCTTTGACCTTTTGTACTGTACATTTTTCCTACAAGTAACAGGAAATGTATGTAGAGTCAGAACGAAGGAACAATAATTATGTATAACAGGATACATTTAAGCAAAAATAAAAAAAAAAGTAAAAAAAAAAAAAAGTTGAAAGCTCTGTCTAGATGTATTATATAATCAGTGAGTGGGTATAGCAATATGCATGACCATATTTTCCCATTACATTTAAATGGCGTCCCCCAAAGCGCTTTGAATGACAGCTTCCATATGGGAGATGCCATTATGAATTACAGTGATTATCTGCAGCCTGTAAAAGCAGTATGAGGAAAAAAATAATAACAGTAATAAAAAAGGCTCCAAAACTGAAGACAGATCTCACATTGATGAAAAGGAACAGGCGCACAGCACGCTCACAACTCTTTCCGGCCATCGAGAATGTTCCACTAATGCGTACAAATGTCAACGTTCTTTTTGTCTCACACTCGCTCTATCTTCAGCATAACCTTTTAAAAAATGTAACAATATGACCTTAAGAAAGAAAGAATGGAAGTCAATGGCTACACTAGGGGCTATGATGATGCCGTTTCTGTTTGCTTTGGGGTCACTAAGGAAGGAATGAGATACAACCTATGTAATCTACTGACAAATACTTTTCTCTGCAACATCTCAGTCAATTTAGAGGTCAAAGTTATTAATGTGGGTACCATGGCAGCTCACACGCGCATCAGCCGTTTCTCGTTTGGTGACAGGCAAAGGAAACAGAGAGGATTAGGGTGACATGAAAGAACGAGATAAAAAAGAGTGAAAAGACAGAAATAGCTGCAAAATTAACATTGAGTGAAACGGAATGAGAAATGGACCAGAGATGTAAAGAAAGCAGTGACATGAAGGTTGACTACTGAAAAGTGAAGAGAAAAAAGAACGGGGAGAGGGGGAGAAAGCCAGGTAGACAAAAAGAGCCCACACTTTGTGAGTCGAGGGAACAGGCTGACCTTAAAACTCTCTCAACTCCAACATCGAACTAACGCAGTGTTACATCAGCCCTAAAGGTCACCACAATGCAATATTTTAATAAAAAAGAACATATGGTCAGACTCTGAGAAGCATTCAAACGAAAATTACTAGAAAATGCTTTCCTCAAAGTCAGACAACAGCTACAGGACTAATTTATTATAATGAACAATTAATGAATTCTGTCAGGAACTCATTAGCTAAGAACTTGCAGGGAGTTGCGTGAACCGAAAAGTGCAGAATAATTTATTTTTCATCTGTGGAACATAAGGACACAACCAAATGTTGAAGAATCTGCAAAAAAAAACAAAAAAAAAAAAACAATGTTGACTGAACAATGCTGAATATTCGAGGATGTTACGGCCCTGTGGTATCCTCTGAGATGTAAAAAACCTACAGGTATAGGAAAACACAGTTACAGAAGCCTTCTCATCACTGTTCTTATTCACCATCAATGGTAGTTGCTCAGCTGGCACATGCCTCCATGGAAGAACTTATTTTGCTAGCTGGCATCTTTGCACGCTTTGTGAGCCAATCACCTGAGCTGTAAATATCTCGTTTTTGAATGAATAGTAAAATGGTATCCAGACAATCTGATTGGCTCATTTGGATGATGGCACCACAAGAACTTGCACAGTTCCATTTAAGTCCCCAACAATAAGCTGAAACTGATGTTTGTTAGAATAGGACAATATTTGACTGAGCTACAACTGAAATTTAAATGTGAAAAATCATGAATCTAGAACATATATTATATATCTGAAAAAATTGAGAAAATCACCTTTAAAGGTGCCTAAATCAAGTCCTTAGCAATGCATACTAACAACAAAAATTAAGATTTTATAAATTTATGGTAGGACATTTACAAAACATTTTCACCAAACATTATTTTTACGTGATATCTAATACCTAATGATTTTTGGCATGAACAAATCTATAATTTTGACCCATAAAATGTATGGTTGGCAATTGCTACAAATACCAGTGCAACATAAAGGGATAGTTCACCCAAAAATGTAAATTGTCCTGGCTTTTACTCATCGGGACTGCTTCTGGTTTCAACAGACAGCAGATGTGAGAGATAAGTGTTTATTATTAATATGGATATTTATCGTATCAAAATGCATGGATTCATTTCAGGAAGACTTTATTCACCCCCAGATTCGTGTGAGGGAGGTTTTTTTTACACCTAGGATGCTTCAAAGGTCAAAAAGCAGGATAATTTTCATTTTTGGGTGAACTATCCCTTTAAGACTGGTTTTGTGGTCCAGGGTCACATAATAGAATGATTTCTAAAGGATCATGTGCCACTAAAGACTGCAGTAATTGCTGTTGAAAATGTGGCTTTAACATTACAGAAATAAATGCCATTTTTAAAATATAGTTATTTTTGTTTATAATAATATTTCACAATATTACAGGCTTGCTGTTGGACATTTTTCAAAAAGAAAAAAAAAAACCTTTCTGACCCCAAACTGCCATCTACTGGCAGGCATCTGTCCATGTTAACCAGTCAAAGCGTAACCCCTTGGGTGCTACACCATTTTAGGACAAAATCCACAGTGGGAGGGAAATTTGTCAAGAAAATTTTTCTCACACAGTGAACTTCTCCAACCCTCGACCCATTTGTTTACACATCTGGAACACCTAAACATGCACAGAATGTGACCTCAATATGCTCAACAGCCTTAGTCAGTGCAGTGAACGCGGTCTGGAGCACACATACACACACACACACACACAGATACATACACAGACGTCCCTGTGAGTGTGGTGTCTCTACGGAGCAGTTAAGTCATTAGCGCACTGCTGCACACCACTAAGCACATAAGCATATGTTCTCTTACATCCTGCACTCTCTCTCTCTTTCTCTCCATCCCTCACACCTACAGACATTCTCTCTTTCAGGTTCTCCTCCTGCTCCGCAGTGCTGGAGACCATCCAAATGCTAAAGCTGTTAATTAGCACACGATGCAAATCATCCCATTCACATCTTAAGGCAGCCTGGTGAGGGTGATGAATAAAAATATCTGTCTCTTTTAGACCTTTCATATGACCGGAAAGTTGACTATACAGTCCCTCTGTAGGGTACTGGGCTTAGAAGAGTCCGCAAACAACAGCACAGTGTGTGTAACAGGCTGTACGGATGAGAGACAGATGAGTGGGTGTCACGCATCTTTGCGCTGTGCTCGCATGGTGCCACCCTTATATGTCATGGCCCGGAGTGCTCTAGCATTTCTGATTAATTGTATCTTGTTTCCATAAGTGTTTCTCAAGAAACCAAGCTAATTTTGCGATCTCTTTACACAACCCCACCCTTCAGTCAGACTCTTAGCACCATTAATTTAGCCATTAGTAACATTAATCCTATCTACCTCCATGCCAAATGTCAGCTCATTATGCGCTGTCTAAGAAAATGATTAGAGTTGACATTTTAGAGGTGCTTGTTGTGCGTAATGATATCTATGTTTCCCGTGGTCCTTCATGTAACGTTTTTAATTGACCTCAGCAGCTCTCCTGTATAATCAATGAATATTTTTGCTTGTATTTTTATGATGTCATTAGGTTTCATAAAGCTTTTATGAATTCAAAGGGCACAGAAGACCTGTTGTTTATTTTCTGCGCAGAAAAAAAGTTTTACTCAGAAACCTAAATAGTATTTTATTGTAAAACATATTCCAGTAACCTCTGTTTTATTAGGAAGATATAAATGGCATTTCTCAATAAACAAATGCAAGTATTAAATATTAAAATTAAACAAAAGATGCCATTATAAATGATCTAATATTAATAAGAATAATAATAAGAATAATAATATGAGACATTCATATATTACATGTATGCAAGAAGTTAAAATAAAATTATTTGTACATGAAATTGTCCCCAAATAACATATTTAAAATATAACAAAAGTTCCAGTCCTGTCTGACAACTGAACATGCTGGAGATTGTTTTCGGATGAGCAAGGAGAATGTTTCTTAAACCCTCCTGAACAACATGTGCTGATGTAGGAGCTGTTTGACTATTTTTTTTAAGGTTTTCTGACGCTGAGACTCAACTATTTTCTTCAATTCTCCAGCTGTGGTCCTTGAATAGTCCACAAACTCTACACCTCGTCGTGTATTAGGAGGATAGAGACACACGTCCTCTTCCAGGCAGTTTCCTAACATTGTTTGTTGATTGGAAATTCTTAATTAATAATTAATTCTTAATAAGTATTCTGGCCCCCTATTCTGAAGTGTTACCAAACAGTATATATATATATATATATATATATATATATATATATTCTGTTAATAATGATGGTGATGATGATAATAATAATGTTAAATATAATAATTGTAATAACTAATTATTTAAACTATGAACTTTGTATAGTATATATGATCTTAAATTAAATACAAATGTGTAAATATTATTTTGTATACTTTGTATAAACATTTATAATACATTAATAATAAAAAATAAATATAAACAAATATTTAAAATATTAATATTCCACATTCATTATTTTAGCACAAATATGGCTATCTAAGAGTTGTGTACATTGGATTTTTCTCATAGAAACAAACGAGTGACAGCATCTGTGACAGAGATTGTGGAATGACTCTTCTGCTCTTCTGGATTTGCTTAGGCTTGAGAGAGTGAAACAGAGTCATTTATCATTCCTTCCTGATGTAAAGACACCTGTCGCACAGTTATCTTAAGAGAGAGCAGAGAGCTGGAGGGAAAGAAACAGCTCTCCCTCCTCTGTATCATCTATCTACTGACTTGCTGATGCGAGGCAATTTTTGGTCCACGTTTGCGCTTGTGCTTATGTGCATAACCTACGGGTAGATGTCTCTTGCACAGAGCTGAACTCTTTGTCTCTGTCTCCCACTCAGACGCAATACCATTATTTAGACGTTTGACAAGAAGGTCCTTATCATCAGCGCTGCAAACATCCTGCACGAGAGACGAACCGCTTCAATTGACGATTACGGCATAAAAGGTGCAATGTAGCAATCTCACGGTATGAATGAAGCCTCTTTGATCTCTGTCAGACAACCTACAAACTTTAGATAGGAACAGACAAGGACAGAACAACACCAAGATCACAACCACTGAGCAAGGACATAACCTCATCTATGACTAAAGACCCATTAACAACATATAACTATGAAGACCAGTGTTGGGTGTAACGCAGTACAAGTATGCATTACTTTTAATTTAGAGGAAAAAATCTGAGTAACTGAGTAACTAACTGACAGCTCCCGTGTTGCCACGTTGAGAAAAATTGCAGAGAAATTTAGTGCGACGTGGGAACATGACACAGAGGTTAAAAAATTACTTTTGTTTTTGAAGGGAATGGGCCGATTCCTGATCTAAACGTGTCTGTTCGCACAAATTATTTGTGATCCAGAAAAGAAGAATCAAGTATATGGGTTTTTACGAATCTTTCCAAATCTGCTCATCACTCCATGGAAGATTGGGGCAGGGTCAGCAGAGCTCATTAGCATTTAAAGCAACATGCACTAGAACAACTTGCTGAAAACAGAGCTGATTCTGACATGGTAAAATGGGTATGTTATACCGAAGTATATTATAGCCTTTACGGTAACACTTTATAATAACTACACGCTATGAATCATTAGTTAGTAGATAGTCAGTTCATCCTATATAAAGCATTGTTTCAAATCATTAGTCAGTATTAAGCAGTTTATAAATACAGCTGTAAATGTACAAAGGAGATTTAAAGGCTCAGTTATCTTCCTATCAGAGCAAATAACAAACAACACACAGGGATACAGTACTATTAATTTCAATATGCAAAAATACATATAAAACTGTACACTTATTTTTTTTCCTATGAAACTGAAGGTTTGCTTTTTATTTATCACGTGTACAGTTGTATGGTTATATTTTGGACGTTTAGAAAAAATATGTCTGCGTTCTGTATCCCTCTGCGTCGTGTTTGTTTAACTTTGCTGCTTAGAATATAAAAGAGTCTTTACATCTGCTTTATAAATGCTTTACAAGGTAGAAATAGTCCTCACTTTAGATGAGCTCACAAAAACAGATGTCTGGCAACTACTAAATGCTTTTTAACTACCTGACTCAATCCTAAATTACAGCAGGAACACGTGTTAATAAATCATTTATAAACACACTGAACAACTATTATCATGTGTCTAAATAATAAGATTTATTCATGCAAGTTCAAATAATTTGTTAATCATTTACTTATGACAAATGGTCTTACGCTGACAACTCCTAAATAACTGGTTTGTAAATAACATAATAATTTAAAAAATAATAAACTGATCATTATTAAAGTATGAAAATAAGATTACTAAACATTATATGTCTGTTCAAGAACAAGGCATTTATAGATGCACTTGTAAACTGTTTACTAATGCATAATAATGTTGGAACAATGCTTTATAAAGGATGAAATAAATGCTTACAAATGCTTAACTAATCATTCATAGTCTAATCAGGATCAGCTGGTTGTGCCGGCACCGCCCTGCATGGCACTTCAGCTCTCAATGAACTGTGTTTGTGTTTTGTGTCTTTTTTCATACCTGGACTCCATTCCCCAGATTGCACCTCTCCCCACAGCTGTTGCTAGTTAGGTTCAATCATTCAATCAGTACCACCTGTATACTGTATATACCAGTCTGTTTGTTTGTCTGTCATGGTTCATTTACACTGTCAACCCAGTCCTTGCCATTCGTGTTCCTGTGATTTTGTATGTTTCTATGTTTGGATTTATT
>JAUMHP010000060.1:12879503-12896623 GCA_032361065.1 Enteromius trimaculatus
TAGAAACACTGTATGTTACTATATATATTACTTACGTTTCCTCAGCAGCTACAGAAAATAAGCAATGCACATTAACATAATCAAAGAACAATGACTTCAATCTAGCAAGACTATATGCATTTTTAAAAACACTCCTGTTATAATCAGTGCAGCTGTCGAGACTATATGATGAATAAATCTCTATATTTCTATCACACCTACATCTGCACTTTTTTATTTATAATGAGAGAATTCGCAAGTTGGAATTCAGTCAGTCATTCACATTCAACAACAAAACTCAGCTGTTTCAGTGATGACTCAACTGAGCCTTTGCATTCATGAAATCGACAGAATCATGTGTGATTGGTTATAATGTGCAACACTGTAAAAATGTGAAAAAATAAATAACTCTGACTATCGTCGATGCACAATATTATTATCTTTCTGCACAACCCTAGACTGGAATACAGTTCCACATATAATTTCACATTTCACAAAGCAATTTCAGCTGTTTCGCTCCAAAAAATCATAAAAATGACCTTTCATTAACCGACACCAAACTTATGAACGTTGACAATTCATTTTGTGATATGAAGACATTCCAATTTAGCCCTACGACTGCACTGTCCTATAACAAGCAAACCCGTGCCTTTTGTGCCAGGCAGTAGTATGTAAATTGTGATTCGCCCCTGGTGTACACAAGAAAAGAACCCGGCAGCCATTTCTGCCACCTCAAACTTGTTTTTCCACAGCGGCAGTAGGACCGGCTGGCAAATGAACTCACTACAAATGTACAACCATATAATGAGCTGCATGTTCCCTGTGCCTAAAGGTACACTTATGACCTTCAGAAACACACACGCCGCAGTGATGTGTGTTTTCCCCCGAAAGCCTTTGAAGTACGACCGCTGACATTTTTCCCCTAAAATGACTTCTTCATCTTAAGCGTGTTCCCACCCGTCCCCTGAGTCTACAGTGCGTGGACCCTCTTGTTTGATGATGACACACACACACACACAAGTGAACTTCTGCCAAAATTGATGTTCACTCTTATAGTGAGACCAATGGCTTATCTATGCCTGGAAACTATTCTCTAGAAAAGACATGGAGGGCCAGTATTCTATTACACAGGCGCACAAATGGACACACAAACACACACATTCCCATTGCAACTTCTCTGCCCAGGCGATATTCTGTTCTGTTATATTGTTTCTATCACATTTTCCATTAAAACTGACATTTCATCTCAATAAAGCCCTTGAGGCGGAAACCTAAACACTAGCACAGAGGTAAGAATAAATGTGTGTGTTTGTATGTTCTTCTGTATGAGTGCGTGAATGTGTGTGTGTGTGTGAGAAAGTGGTACATTGAGAGAATGGAAAATGACACACTGTCATTCTGTGAAGGCACAGGGGTTCATTATATGCACTGTTATTGAAAGAGTAAAGCAATTACACCTGTCTGTGGTGGGGGCCAGTTATCAACGCACAGGACAATTATCAAAAGGACAAAATGAACGTCCTCTCTCTTTCTCACAACCCTCCTTTTTCTGAAATGATGCTGTTCATGTTCATTCTATTAATCAAAGAATTAAAAAAAAAATCCTTTTAAATTTATTTATGATTTTTGATCAAATAAATGCAGATTAATTAGTATATAAATATATATAGGATAATTGTTACATTTTTAAATACGGTTATGTTTTATAAATCTAATACTTAATATTAGTTACTTAATTATTATATACTTATAAATATAGTATTACAGTATTAAAAAAACGAATATAAAAAAATAAATATAAATATATATATTCGTTTTTTTTTTTTTTTTATACTGTAATACAATTAAAAAGGTTGACACCTCCTGGTTCACCCTCTCTCTTGAATGAAGGAGTGATCCTACAGACCCCTGCAGAGCAGCTAAACCTTCATCTGTGAAGCGGACTGCTCTCAGGAGGACAATAAATGCACACATACCCACGCGCCGCCTAACAGATTGTGTCCTCTCCTGAGCACAATACACAGTCACAAATGGACGCATCCTGATAGAGATATGACCACTACCTCACTGCCAGAATGTAAATTCCTTCTTTTCCAGGCATTACCTTGCCTTTTATTTGTTCTGACAAACACAGCATAGCAAGAAGAATGAAAAAAAGTTGTCACCACTTGTGAGCACTCCATTTCCTTCATGATTACTAAATTTTTTAAAATTACTTTAATCATTTTAAACTGATTTTGAGAGCAATTTGTAGCCACTGAAATGTTTTAAAAATAGCTGTTAGCTAGGAAAAACTAGAAATATTTATATTATTGAGAAATTTGCATCAATCTACATCAATGTTTTGAAAGATTATTGATTTATTTTCATTTTAGTTTACATTATTCAGTAAAAAAAAAAAAAAAAAAAAAAAAAAAATATATATATATATATATATATATATATAAACACAAACACAATCTTTCATTCTTTATGTTTTCTATTCATTGGAATCCCACTGTTTTGCTATTCCTTCTGCTGTCATGAGACATCACGTGAAATGCGTTTAATTGTTTAATTATGTACTGAAGCTGTATTCAACAGTAGTGGAGTAATTGTCCAACTCAGCACAAAGGTCTTTATTCTCTTTGTGGGAAATATTGGCTCTTCACTAATCAGCCAAAGAAAAAAAATCAATATTCAATTCCTCAAAAAAAAAAGGAAAAAAAAGAACAGCGATCTGTGCATTCAGAGAGACCTTTTTTTAATAATGGAGACTTTTTCTATTAGCACACAAAACAATACAGGCATTGTGCATTTGTAGCAAACACACGCACGGCCTTCTATTAATGCAGAATTAGACTAATGTTGTTCGTTTTTATTACACCACTGAACAACAGAGACCCGTGTGTGTGTGCGCGATTGTATGTGTGAATCTATTTTAGTCTGATCCAATAAGGAGACTTCAGTAATGCTCAGCCCTGACAGGATGTGAAAAACGCAATGTTCCGCATCAATTACCTCCTGCTGGGTCACAGAAAAGGTTACCTGGGATCGCTACCCCAAATCGGGGAGGGTGACAGGGGTTCAGGGCGGGTTCCTTTTGTGAGGTTCAGCATAACCCGTATCACCCCTCCTCGGATGCTGATGATGATGAGGAGGTGCAAGACAAAATGAAGTGTCAGTAATAAAATGAGTTCAGTCAACAATTAAATGCCTCAGTCTTGCAGATTAAAAATGACAGGTGAGAACAGGGAACTGTTGGGGGGGAAAGTGAGGAAGAAAAACAGAGAGGGGGAGAACATAAAAGACATGTCTTTTCATTTAAAGGGATTATAAATTGGATCTGATAAGCAATTAATTGACTAATTGGCCATAGGAGAGCAGGTTATTTCCCAAGAGTTGTCTGATCTGCAGTGCTGTACTCGGGCAGAGAAATAGTGGTGAGTCCACAGAGCTACATCCATCAAGTGTGTGAGTGAGTGTGTGTGTTCGTAGCATGTGGGTGAATGGTGTGACATTACAAAATCATCTCTGGAATAGAAAAAAAAAAAAAAAAACAGAAATAAATAAAGAATCATGTCCCAAATGAGAATTCAGAAATGACACATTTGTGAATGTATCTCTGATTATCATTACATTGCCTCAGGATATACAGAGCAGCGCATAGTGCCTAAGCTCATTAGCCTCCAAGCTTAAAACAACTCAAAAGTGTGATATGACATATTAAGGATAGGTGATGTTTCATAACTGTTTTTTGTTATCTGTTTATATTTTTTATTTAGCTTTTATTTGTTTTTATTTTAGTTTCACTAATCTAGTACTTCAAGGCATCATTGAAAAAAAAAAAACATATATTCTATTCTATTCTATTCTCATACAATTGAAAAAAAAGAACCAATTAACATTTTTATCATTGGTGTCATCAGTATATCTTCTATAGTGTTTATTTAAAATGTTGCTGCATAAACTTGTTTATTTCCAAATTAATTTAATCACATCTGCTAATATGTAAGAACGTGACATTCATCCTAAGACAGAGCTGGCTCGCTTCCTGTCATTCCTGCCAGTCCTTGAGGACAGTGACTGTTGAACATGAAAAACAATTTAAAAATTAAGTTAAAGTGAAATGATATTAAACAAAATGTCTGAATTAACAGACACTCCCACCTAAAAACATACAAAAGCTGCACCAGTATTGGTGTAGAAGACTTGCAATACCTTGATTACATCACAGATTTGGATGAATCCATCCTATTGCCTAACTGAGTTTTCTCTATACAATAAACTGATAGGACTAAGTATTTTAACACACATACACACACACATATAAACATACGCTATCAACTATCAACCAAACATGTGAGAATATTGCGATGAATCTGCCAACCCAACCCAAGCCTAATATGAGCATATGTAAAAGGAAACATACTGTGCAAATTTCTGCCATCACATTTGACAACAACGCTCAACTGGCTTCCAGTGTGCACTAAATTCAAAAAGTGGAACATGTGGTCTTCGTCTGTATTAATACCAAACATTTTTCTAAATTCTATATTTCTTTGGTGAATTTGCCCAACTATGCGCTGGCAGGCATCCTTGGTTGATTTCAAGGGCCTGTTAGTAAACAGAGTGATCACATTATCCAAAGCCATCTGTTAATACGCAAGAATGTGACATTCGTCGTGAATCAGAACTGGCTCACTTCCTGACGTTCCTGCCGGTCATCGAGGACAGTGACTGTTGAACACGCGCTACTGAATGTGGTATACCTAGCGAAGAGAGAGCAGGAAGCATTAAAAATAATTTGTTTGATGTATGCCCTGACCATTTTTAATCACAAACACATCAAATGTGTCACATAAATATAGCACATTGGAAATTAAATGAATTAATATTAATGAATCCGAAACACCCGGCGCGCCAGACTGAGAACTTTTGGTGTCAATCACACAATCCTGAAATATGACTGCTCTAAAAGGACTATCTCTCTTGGTCTTGTCCTTCCTCTATATTTTCCCTTCACAGCCATGGCAGGTTGATCCACGGACATTGGCTGCCACGTTCACATCTATAACTCATGAGTCAGCAAAACCTTTGGCGGACAAACTCAAAACACACTTGGGTTCCTTCTCTCTCTCCTCTCATCTCCCCAGCAGACCTCGCCACTAACCCTGAGAGGAGAACGTTATCAGGAAATCACTCTGCTTTAATTAGTTATGTGGCGTTACTCTCTTCAGATCTTGTCTCCTGCTGCTCTCAGCGTGAGACTGAGCTGCTCAGATTAAAGTGTGTGTCTGTGTGTGTACATATGTGCAATAGCGTCGTGTGTATGTGTCCTTCAAATTAGATCCACTCATGCATCATTAAGCAGTTGCCGGCATAGTTATTGCAGGATATGTTACATTTAAATTAATTTCCGACCCATAATACAATGACAAACTAGTACACACACATTTAAACTAACACAGTTCTGAATTAATTGCCTGTAGAGTTGAGGGAATTTAAATGAAACAGTAAATTTATCTCATTTGACTCAAAAGGTCAAAACACATCCTAATGTGCCATTTCACAAATATGTTTTTTGTTTTTCCAAAATTTGGGGCCAGTATGTTTTTTTTTTTTTTTTTTTTATTTAAAATAATATTATTATATAATATTATATTTTGACCTCTCAGGTCAAAAAGGTCAACTTTACCATTCCCACACAGTACATATAATAAGCCATGCACAAACAAATGTGTTGTTTGTACAACACAAAAGTTTAGAAGTTTCTTGAATACCAAATGAGCATATTGGAATGATTTCAAAAGTATGTGACCCCCCCACACAAACAGGTTTCCATTTTAATTTTGGAGCAACTTAAGATATACCGAAGAATAAAAACTAATCTTGGAATAACATGCACTGATGAACTGTGCAGCCTCGTGTATTAAAATAAATAGGTCCATTTTTATTTCATTTTTTGACTTAGAGGTCGGACCAATGTGATCAGTGACCTTGTTTGAAGTAAATCTTAGCCATTCCTATTTTTTTTTTAAGTTTCCTTAGTTTCTTTTTGCAAAGTTTTGCTATCCAACTAGGAACTCCCCACACTTACTCTTGTGTTCATTTATATATCAAATTAAATGATACAGTCTTCATCCTCTACTACGTTATTATAACTTTACCAGGAATGGGTAAAAGCTAAACTTCTCTACACTGAATAAGTGTTGTGGTGGCACTGTGCAGCTAATATATTAATTGCATGTGCCAATGCTCGTAATGAAGTAAATAAATAACTGCATGTGCTAATTCGCTAATGCTAGTATAGCGATGTGTTAATGTATTCATCGTTTTAACAACATCAACGCAAATTAGGTCCTACAAATTGGTCTACCAGACAGGACGTTTTAAGATATGAAAGATATCTCATGCCATCAAACCTGAACGCAGCAGGTCCCATGTTTTGCGATGTGCCCCTTTAAATGTTTCCCAGCTCAATCCCTTAAGGTGAGCAACAGAGCCTCAGCTCTGGGTTTTCAGGCTCATAAAAACTACATTGTTTTCCACTTGACATAAATACCACCTGAAGACCACCCCTGTGGTGGAGCAGCGCAGCACCGCAACGCTGTCTGAGAAACATATCAATTAGATTCCCAAACTGTAGTGAAACAAAGCACTGGAGGCAGCCTACTCTCCACACAACAGCAGCAAATTAACAACACATCTCCACCCACTCTTTACTGTCTGTTTAGATATGGAGCAGGAGGAAGACAAAGGAACGAGGAGGAGAGAAATAGCGAGAGAGCCTCTTTGCTATTGGAGTCGAGCCTGCTAATGGTGTTCCATTACCATTAATGGCAGGCAGTCCCTGTGAAGACCCGCTTTTTGCCACGAGGCAATTCCTCACTGTTTGGGTCTGCCATTGACAACGTGAACATTAAACAATATCTCAAGCACGGAGAGGCTGCAAAACCCTGAAACTGATAAAGCAACTGAAATTAGATCAAAATGATTCTCCTACAGAATTTCACATATTGCAAGGTTTTTACTGAGACCTGACCCTGTGAGAGGATTGAGGTAAAAAAATACACACATTAAATCTCTGAAAATGTGAATAATTGAAATTCACCTCCATTAATCAGCGTAACTTGAGGGTCATTATGTTGACATTGTTTAATTATTTATAACAGCTCTGTCTGGAAGAACCGCGCTACATATCCAATATGACAGCGTGTCATTCTCCTTTAAAGCGTAGCCATCATTGGCTCGTATCTGCCATCCTGAGCTCTCTGTTTTTTTCCCCCTTCATTTTTTTTTTACTCTTAAAGTCCCTATTGATCTACAACTGGCTGCTATAGCACAGGGAAGCACTTTTCCTCTATTTGTCACTCTCTCCTTCTCTCTTCCCAGTCTTTTCTTGTAGTATTTTTTTTCTTTTTTTTTTTTCCCCCTCATTCCCGACATCTGAGCCAACAATCAATGCAGTTTCATTCCGGTGAGGAACAAACGGAATTCCAGCTGAGAGAAAGATAGTGAAAGTTAGAGCGGAGGCATGCATGTACACATATGCACGCACACATCCAGGTCCGATGGGGGCGTCGCTCGCAGACTTGCAATTTTAGACACAAAAACACCCACGCACACCTCAGTGTCTTTATTCTGGAAAACAGCAGACGAACAGGTGTTACTGAGCAAGAGATTCACACTATAGAACATATTTAATGACTATGTCTCAGTTTTGGTGGGGCGAATTGCATGATTGAACCGAATACTAATGAGGAACAGAGCCCTCAACAGGAAGCGGTTACAGCTAACTTGCATTTAAATTGGTCTTGTAGAGAAACTATAAATTAACAGAACAGACAGTTCCTGTCTTCCTAAAATAAACAGTGCATGTTTAACAAACGCAGCAATGTGCAAAAAAAAAAAAAAAAAAAGAGTGGGTCGCACAACATAAATTTTTGCTAAACAAGTCTTGGCAAATTATAAAATACCCATAAACTACATATTCTATTTTGTGCTATTTGTACTGATTAATAAACACTTTAGGATCAAGTTGCTAAATTTCAGCAGCACAGATTGAAACAACAAACAAACTGCGTTTTCTGGCATGCACAGTGCATGCGTTTTGTGAAGAAGCATATTTAAACAGTGAGAAATGCAAAAATGGCTCCCAGTTTGTTACAGTTGTCACAATTGTCAAAACTCCTATCAACAACACAACCTTTGATTCATTTGCATGTCCCGCACATGCTTCTTCAACCACCTGTGACAAGTGCTTGCAAATATGTAGTGACACAATTACTTAGTAACAGGCTGAAATACAGTATAACTGTGAAAAATGTCAAAAAAAGGTATCTTGTGCTCATTAAGGCTGCATTTATTAGTTCGACAAAAATAGTAAACATTGTACTGTGTAATTAGTTTTAAAAAAGTTTTTATAGCTCAATCAGTGTATGTAGTAGCTTGTATCAAAATGATGTCAGTGTAAGATATATGCCTAGGTGTTTATTATATAATTTAAAACACCATGTATTATGAACCAACAGTGCTACAAGAGCAATTTTTGCATAACATTTAATATAGAATGACCATAAGGGCATTTACATGAAGGTAAACATGTTCTGTCGTGTCTTAAATCATAAATTTAAAAGTAGTGAGGCGGATAAAATTGAATTTGGTACCCTCAACATGTGCTGAAGGCAGAACTGTGCGCCCTGAAGTCTCACCACGCCACCCTCTCTCACCCATTCTCTCCCTGTCCATTTCTCTGGACGCCAGCTGCTTGTAATAGCCGCAGGCACATTTTCCCTGGCCCAGCTGACCAGCTGCAACCTCAAAGACGAATAAAGAGAGACACAAAGACACACTCGATAAGGAAGAGACAAATCCGAGATGGATGCATGACAGGGCAGGCTGATTATGGACAGAATGAGACAAAGAAAAATTGGAGAGGGATCAGGATATTAGGTGGGATATTCAAGAACAGGAAAAATAACCTTGATTGAAGGCGGACGGAGGCGAGAGGGAGGTGCAGGGGGATTAAAGGATGACAGAAACGGAAGAGGTCTAAACATGTGTCCAGATTTAAGCTTTAGCCAAACAACATTGACAATGTTTTGAAGAACAAAGGCATCCGTCGTTCCTCTAAATCGCATCTTATCTCTTGTGGTCGGAAGCTATTATTCACAGCGGGAAGAAAGGAGGAGAAAGAAACGAGACAGTTGGTGTGAAGAAACACAACATGGGAATTGTGATTGGATTCAAAATGGTCGAAGACATTCTGTTCAGCCAAAGACATACTATCAACTTGTCAACTCACAATGTAACCATTTCTGTATCAAAGAAATTGAAATGAGTGATTTTTATCAGCTTTGAGGTTAGTATAAGCATTTGTAAACATCTGACAAACTTACTTTTCCTATGGAAAAGCAGGGGGAAAAATGTATTACTCATCCTGCATCCCAAGGACAATTATATGCTCTCCAGAATAAGAATGCCCCTCCGTTTGCATACTTCCCTACTAAAACAACAGGGGAATGATGGAGGTGAATTTTGTGGTTCTTGTTACTCAAAGACATATCAATGTCAAATTGGGCAGTGCACATACTGTACATATACTGTACTTCCACATTAAAGAAAACTGTGCTTGTCAAGCTTTTTCATGTGGCTTTTACATCTAAAACGATTACGGGAGTTATTATCAAGGATTATGTGGAAAAATATTCAAAAATTAAGGCAAGATCATTGTGAAATAAAGCTACTTATCACAGTGAAATTAGAAAAGCTGCCCTTCAACGGACGGCTACGTTTGGCAAAAAAATAAATAAATAAAATAACAGCATGTAATGTAGATGCAGCGAGGTCATTTACTCCCGGCACATTGTGTTCCTCATTAAAAAATCTTCTTCCCTTGAACTCTTTATGAGCATGAAAGCCTTCATATCTCACGAAGTGCCAAGTGCCCATATGTGCGGGCTAACTCACACACACATAAGCATAAGAAAGATGCGGCCTAGATTAAATCATATTTGGACATTCTTAGCCTTCATATTATTGTCCCTTAAGAAACTGACCTTTTTTACCTTGTTATCAGAACAAAGTAAACAGCCATTAACATATAATCTACCCACATGCTAAATTAGCTCTCAGACATTAGGCCCATAACTTTGCTCTAATCAACTTAAAGATCCGACAGTTGAAAAACAGCTTGTCTGTACTTAAAGGCCACAAAGTGGGCTTTCATTGTTGACTCTAAGTGCATTATTTTTCAACTCTAGTTTCAATTCTCAATATGCAATTTTGCCATCTAAGCCACCCGTATCTTCCCGGTTTCCTTTCCTCTGCCTCTCTCTTGGTCTCTCAGCTTGCTATTGTTGCCACACTCTCTTGGTGCCACCAGATTTTACTTTAAGAGAGATTTGTTTTGCTCAATCGGCTTAAGACAGCAGAAATTCATTCTCTAAAAGAGCATTTTAATACAGGCCCTTTCAAGTATAAGAGCTCTTCCTACTGTTACAGACCCCCTGAGTGAAGAGATGAGAGGCATACTGTGAGATCATTGGAGGGGCTTTTACTTTGGTCTCCGGTGCCCATCAAATAATTAGACCCACAACGAACACTGACAGTTTCAAGTCCTCATGTGGTGATGAAACCTCTTAGATGAGAAGCCAAACACCCATAACAAACGGAGAACAAAGTCCATTTTCTTTTTACTAAATTTCACCGGAAATTCCACAATGGCCTGGATGAATGAAACCTCTTTTAGCTCCAAATCTATATCAAAGTCACCACACAAAAAGAGGAGAGACCCTTTAATGTAACTTCATCACAGAATGGCCCCAACCACAATGATATTACTTGTATAAACAAATAACTTAGCAGCAGTATGCATATAAAATGTGAAAATATACAAATACATACTGTACAAATCATATAGGGGTAAAAATCAGCATTATCTGCTCATACTTCAAACGACCCTGGAGTAAATAATTTGTTAACGATTGTCTCTTTCAACATAGACCACTGACTGTGGATCAATATTTAACTCCCAAGAAATGCAGATGCCACTCTTTTTACTCTGAATGTTTCTAACTGCCTCTATACTGACATCTCCCACAGCGATGGGTCGGTAGCTTTCTCGCACCAATGGACATTATCTTCCTTCTCCTCCAATGATTCAGTAGTAGAAGGCATTGTTTTTTATCAACAGTAATGTAAAGAGCTTCTTTGCCGTTGCTGTTCTGTCACCGATAGGTTTCCTAGTGGACTGTTGCTTCCAAGTCTGTCATTGCTGCCACTAGTCATGTTAGGGAAGGGGTTCCTGTTAAAAGTCTTGGCCTTTATGTCAGTGCAGCAAACAAACACAGCATGATATTTCTTAATAATTCAATAAAAACAATTGGTGCATCTCTTTTCTAACCCGGATATTCTTTTGTTTGGTTATTTCAAATTGTGTGGGATTTGAGTGTTTTAATTAACATTATCTTTTCAACAACAACGACAAAAAATGTTTGCTAAATGAATTCATGTTAAAAAAAACAAAAAAAAACAGAACAATAAATCAGTTCAGCGTGATTTATTTATTTTTATAATTTAATAAAACAAAAAAAGAACTAAAAAGGACAAAACGAACAAATTAATAAATAAATAAAACATTTAAAGTCAACTTCCCAAATATGTTTTTGTTTTTGCACATTGTGTCATTTTGGGGCCTCCCATACAGTTGGAGCCCCTTGGGCATGTGACTGTTGGTCCATTAATCTGGGCCTGTGTACTACTGCAGTTCTGGGAAAATGTAACTTTAACCAGAGCAATAGATACAGCTCAGGGGAGCTGCAGGATAGATGAAGTCTTGGGCCTGTTCTAGAAAGGGAATACACCTATACTGTACATCCCCTTATATATCCGCTTTGCTTTATCCAGTTATATGTAAGCCTTCACACATGGCCTTATTCTGTATTATTGGGTTATTAAAGAATTGTGTGGGAAGACTGGAAGTGTGACATTTGGCAGTCAATGTTCTTTCTCGTTACTAGCTCTTATCTAGAAATCTCATTATTAGCGTCTGTCCATCAATAGTTAAATTAAACTTGCATTTCTGTGAACCACCCATGTGCAGTTTAATTGTCAAACAGTTATGACAGGTTTTCTATATTGATGACAAGGTAACACTAATGAGGTGAAAACATCCATTTAAATCCCACTCAAACTATTAAAAACACACACACAAGGTACTTTTATTGGCAGTATAATGGTAAAGAAAATTATTTTGCCTAATTTGACTCACAGAACTGCCATGGAATCAGATGCGAAAAAAGATCCATTTAATTATCCCATTATTTATTTTTTTTCATGCATCTTACCTCACATGTGCCGGTAATAGATGCTGAAGGACAAATGTGTGTATGAACTTCATGCATAGATGTATGAAAGTATACCAAAAATGCCTCTTTCAGCAGGATGTTATTATGTATTGCTATACGAAAAGACTCACAATCTCCTGGTTTTGTGACAAGCCACCTTCAAACCCTATGAAAAAACAGAACACCTCACCATACCAGTACGCTTACACCCAGCGGTAAACATACATGTGGGTAATCTATTTTTTTTTTACTCAAAAGCTGTCACAGTGTTCTTAACATTAGTGAATCCAGCATGCATAATTGAAAAACCAAAATGGGGCCAACCAATTACAACGCAAAACACAGCAAGTGTTTAAAGAGCAGGGAGTTTGTTTAGGAACTAATTTTCTTGGCGTCGTCTTTTTCAGCACCAAAACAGGGCAGAACTAATATGTGGTGATTCCAAGTGAACTGGTGTTTTATTTATAACTCTTTTTGTTGTTGTTGTTGGTTTTTTCACAAAATGCAATGGCATGATCCTATTTTAATTAACTTTAGAAGAGCTGGAAAGAAAAAGGAAATAAACTTACACTTATTGTACTAATGAGGAAATAGACAAAGATCAATACCAGAGACTGTAGAAAGACAATATTTAAAAATATAAATATGAGAAATCATAACATTCAATATGATGGCTAAAAAAAAGTAAGCCTTGGCTTTCGCATTAAAAGAGACCATTATAGTAGTAGAAGATATAAAGGAGCATTTTTTGAAAATAGGCTAATTTGACAACTTTTTTCAAGTTTGACCATTTTTTGAATCTATTGAGCTGTTCTCCAAGTCTAGCGATAGTGCTTTTTTAGTTTTCTAGGCTGATATCACTAGGAATTATAGTCTAATTTTGGCATAACATTTAACGAACTTTGCTGCCGTACCATTGCCACAGAGACACAGTGATATCACGCAGCGCCTGGATAGAGCCATACTGGATAGTGTGATATAACTGCTGGGTTAGTACACAATGTAACTACAGAAGGGTCAAGTTTTAGATAGGAAAAATATCAAAACTTAAACGAGATGTTTTTGATCTAATCAGATCCAATGATCTATGCTGAGCTAGGCTAAAAGTGCTATTGCCAGACCCAGAGAATGGCTTTATGGATTCAAAAACAGTAGAACCCAATGTTTTTTTTCAACTCTGGGGTAGTTGGAGAACAAACCTATTTTCAAAATAGGTGCAAGATAGTGCTGAGAAAATATTGAATAGTATCGCAAAATGAACGCTCGCTTCTCTTGACTGATCAGTTCTGCCTGCAGCTGATGTTAGGAAAGTTTTGTATCTTTTATTGCTACAGATTAAAGTCATTAAGACTAATCATAATCTGTTTGTTAAACATGATGCAGCTATGTAAAAAAAAAATGCTTTCCTGCTGAGGTAATCTAATATCTATAACACATTAAATCTGTAACCAAGTTCAATGGGTTGTCCCAATAATGCATTGTATATACAGTACAGGTGTGTAAATATGATCAATAGCCCAATCAACAGAATACACTGAATTAACACTGGCATATATATATATATATATATATATATATATATAGGCCCATTTACCATTGTTATACAGCATTGATTCAATTCATTATAATCTTATATGTGTTATTTTTCATGGACCCTCCAGACCTGCACTGCCAGATAAAAACATCAATCCAGACAATGTAGACAGAGCGAGAGAGAGAGATAAAGAAGGTCAAAGTGGACAGAGGTCAGTAAGTCCATCATGGCGAAAAGCGACAAGTGATGAGACGCAGGCGATAAGCTCAGTAAGCAGAGGTGAAAACTTTCGCTGCGACCACAAGATAATGGGCTTGGAGATGCAGTAAAGGTCAAATGAAAGTCATGTTCATTTGGATTAAACATTCAGTGAGGCTCACAAACTGAAGCATAAGCGTGATTTATGTCCACTCATATACTTACATACCATTCCATGCCAGATAAATATGATGCAACCATTAAAACTGTCAATCGATTACAATTTGTAATCGAATGAATACATTAATTACAGAATATGGTGATTTATTAATGACTGCTGAGAACATGTCAATAATTAGGGCGGTCAATCAATTAGAATTCGTACTCAAATCAATTACACATAAATCTTGAGAAGACCTAGAGACCCAAAATGGCATTACAAAAAGCGGTTTTAGAATCAATATATTATATCAATAATAGTATCATTAATATGCAAAATGCTTTACTATCCACAATAATCCATTTTACTATTGAGATTTTCAGTATCTCTGAGAATGTTATTCTGAGAAGTTCAGAATGATAAAAAGCAAATAAACAAATATATTCCTAAACTATAATACAATGAAAATAGTATGCCATTACTTTGAAAGAATTCTTTGTATTATTTTGTTATGATTTAGGTTTTTAAATGAATCACGCTAAATAAACACATCAAATTTATAGCTTTAACAATTACAGAAAATACTTGAAAAAAAACTGAAAAACTTACACTTCTGTAAATAAGTGGAAATGTAGTGCACTTATTAATAATGTTCTAGCTAATGGAAATGGGAGAAATAAATAAATAAATAAAGGCCAAACAAAACATGTTGGTGTGTCTTAGCAGTAGGACGATGTGTTACAACATCAGTGTATCTATGTGACATTTTTAATTACAGGTGCTTGTTTATAATGTACTATCAGTGCAGGTAATGAGCAAGGTGTCAGATTCTATTACCCTCGACAGGCTTTGTAGCATCTACTTATGCCATTATTACAACAACAAATGCCATCGAGAAGAATTCTACTGTTTGGAGTGACATCGTGCCCGGGAATGCCCTGTACGGTTAAGTTGCAAAACTAATTTGAAAGATGAGCATTTCAATATTGCAATTCTTAACATGATTTCTATTGCAGCTGCAAATCTCTGGTAGTCTGAGCTTGTAAATAACATAAGCTCCTACAGCCTTTAATACAACACAACTGGCTCAGCCCTGCTGTAAATCTAGAGCTCTAACATTAAAGTGAATAACAGATATTGCTCCTTAATGGATTTAAATTATATCAAATTTTTCCGCCTATGGAACTCTTTACGCTTGCATATCAACCTCTTCCAGCTTGGGAAACCTCATTTTGCTGTTGACCGATCACTTCTTCAAGTAGAAGCTGATTTTTCATCCAGCCGACCTAATGTCCAATATACAAAAATGCAATTTTCAAAAGAGAGAGTCAGCATATTCACTCAATTCAGTGGCCACAGCAGCATCGGACTAATATTACTAGACTTCACGGCTGGTGTGGTTGACTCTGCGCTACCTCTAGGGATTGTGAAAATAGCTTTTCAGTTTTTCCTTCAGCCGAACGGCATATATTCAAAACCGAAATGGATAGGGAGAAAAAATCTTCCAGATCGAAGTCCTCCCAGGAGGATCCCAAGCATGTGAATGTGTAATTCTCCCAAATGCGCAATTTGGGAACAATCATAGAGAATTGTCTGGGTCCCTCCCTCCTTTGAATGGAGAACGACACCATTGTTCATAATGACATATACTAATGTGCCACAAACAGGAAGTTAATATCACCAACCATTCACATTTTATAAAGGTGTATCCATATAAATGGCCCACCCTGTATATGTATATATAATATATAAATTATCTATATATTAGTACTTTCTATATTCTATATTAGTACAGTCAAATATATATATTGTTTGTTTTGTTTTATTTGTTGTGTGTGTGTGTATGTTGAGGATGAAACTAGAATATTTTTTAGAATTATGTCTTTTTTATTATTTATTAATAATTGTATTATTTATTTTTATGTGACAATTAAGACTGGAGTAAGGGCTGCTGAAAGGCTTAGGCATCTGAAGCTGCATACTTCTCTACTAGTATGTGAGGCATGTTGTATTCATACACAGTAAGAATATTGCAGAATATTTCTGTTTTGCTGCACTGTATCTCCACCAAGGGAGCCAGGGAGCCAGGACTGCTACTGATCGCCCTTAAAATTGCACACATGACGCCTCTGCATTTGCTTAATGCTCAGTGTTTGTTTCAAACATCTGGGATAAGGCGCAGCCCTTAGCGTTTAAGGTCCTGTACCAGTGTTCTATACTACTGCCTTTCAGAGCTGGAGGCTAGTATATAATAAGCCAAGGGAAATAAGCCACACTTGGGGAGAGTGAGTACCTTAGCCTGCGTCATCACTCACACACAGCCTGAGACACTTTCAGTCTCGGTTAGACTGGAGCAGATATCAGTCTACTCCACTAGCACCAGCTCATTTCACCCCTGAGTAAACTCCAGAGAGAGAGGGAAAGAAACAGAGAAGGAGGCGGAGAGAGAAAGAGAGAGAGGGATGAGCAAGAAAGACAGGTAGGAGAGGCAAATGGAAAGGATGGGCAGCTCCATTAGTTTCCTTTCACACTCCCGTT
The DNA here is from genome assembly GCA_032361065.1 of Enteromius trimaculatus. Lineage (NCBI taxonomy): Eukaryota > Metazoa > Chordata > Actinopteri > Cypriniformes > Cyprinidae > Enteromius > Enteromius trimaculatus. Next base: position 12,896,242 of record JAUMHP010000060.1, read on the forward strand.
CTCCCCCTCTATAACGATAGGATAGTGGGTCGGTGTTAGGGCCTGTCAATGTGCCTTTGGTTTCAATTTTGGACTTGATTTTTGAAATGGAGACATGAAAGGCCTGAGGCAGGAACAAATTGTACAAGGACATGAATTCTTAAACGTATCCTCGTTCTCTCCACTGTTGAAAGATTAGCACTGTATATAACAATCTATAACAGTTCATCTTACCAGCTATGCTGGACTCTCTAGGCTGTTCATTATTACCTTTATGTAGTATTTTCGAAGGGATGCTTAGAACATTTAAGCAGCAGCCATAGAAACACAGGTGAATAATAAAAACTTTTTAGAACTCTTTAGAAGTATTCTCTTTGATAAGTTGGTAAAAAAGAAGAAAATA
>JAUMHP010000060.1:12904775-12923466 GCA_032361065.1 Enteromius trimaculatus
TATTTACAAATGATAAAAATCTATCTCAGCTTCTGTTCTGTAGTATTTATTTTATCTCACCGAAGGGATATGCAAACATGTAAATTCCTCATAATGCAGTTTTTAAATTAACTTTTAAATTATATTACTTCTATTTGCTGTTGAAATATAATCATCTGCACAGTGGCTGTCATAACTTCAAAACTTCATAAAAGATGTATTCAAACATTAAATAATAAAGACATCACTAATGAGTAAAGTAAATTATAATGTATATAGTCTAATAATTCTCAAAATGCTCTTCTCTAGACAAATAGCGAGCTGTAGGTACTGATTACTTGCCTGAGGTAAATGAAATGCTACATGACATTTTGTTTACAAGCTGTTTTATTAATGGCTTTCTACATTTGAAGCACTGCTACATAATGTATTAGCAAATGTTAAAATGTACATTAAATTTTAATTTAATAAATGCTTCTGAAGTATTCTTCACTGTTAGTTTGTTATAATTATTGTTAATAAATAGAACCCATATAGTAAAGTTACCCTTTCAGTTGAATCACTTCAAACAAAAGGCCAATGAATATTGCCATGCACTTGATTGCGCTCAGGTGCACCTCATCACTCCGTGAGTACAAGAGGGCACAAGTGCAGTGCACATGCAGCTTTTTGCTTCAGAGCCTTCGCTGTTCGGGGCTGGAGATCCCCTTGGCTTTATCGAAGTGAAAAGAGTTCCTGCGATCTTCTGCTCCCTCATCTGGCAGCATTTACTGGGCGGCTGTCAGCGGGTCCTGCGGGCTGATGGCCTTTTCAAAGGCCGACTGTGCCAGCCTTTTTGCATTCCAGCGAGCAAAGACCTCTGAGTGCTGAGTTGCCACATAAGGTCTTCCCTGGGCAATGCAGGAGATAGAGTAAAATTTTCCGCAGTTGGTGAAGCATTTTCCAGAATGTCGATCCGACCGTGCGTTTCTGGGTGCGGAAGTTTCCTCACCTCTTCGGGACAGACATGATCGCTGCGTCACGTGTCTGGGCCGAGAACACGCTGAGGCGGCTTTCATGGATGGTCAATGGAGTCATTGGACTGTAGCAATTTCACGACTTCCCAGGTCCAGGTGACCATCCAGAATGTTGCATCCGGTGTAACAACCCCACGGATTTCTGGTGCACCGCGTAGTCCCGTGGTCCTCCCAAAGGAGACTACTTCCCCTGTAACAGGCTGATTGTATCCTTTGGGGCGCCCTGAGAGGCTGAGATGTCTTCGGGTGAGTCAGATGGTGAGGTGGAAACCGCATCGGGAGGGCGTCACACCGCAGCATCTGCTCCGTCCGTGGCAGACGCTGAACTGTCGGCTATGCTCCTTCGCGCCGCTGAGGGAATCGGTTTGGAGGTGCCGCGTGTACCTTAAGCCGACCCCTTGTGTCTGGATGACTGGTATCTGGTAGCCAGAACAGCAGCGCAGGACCGGCCAGAAACACCCGACGAGCTGCGAAGCATTCCTGAGACAGGCAACCCGGAGGAGGTGAGGATTGTTCTTCAGGGGGCGACAACATCTCCGTCCCCACTCCAGGAGGAGGGCCGGCAACTTCAGTGCCTCAGTTGCAGTCAGCCCACGGGTCGGAGGTATCCACATTTTCACAGAAACAGAAATTTCTCACACCTCTGGGCCAAGTGCCCAGAGGTTCCCATCTGAACCAAACCTTTTTCCATCCTTAGATGCTGACCCAGAGCACTGTGTCGCCAGTGCGGGATCCATAGAGGCAGATAAGACTCTTCCCCAGGTCATTCAGCGTTTTGGGATCAGTCCCTGCCCCTGTCCTCCTACAGGCTGCCTTGATTCCCCTAGCGATTCGGCTGGGAACCTGGTTAGCGCTTACCAGCCCCTCGCAGTGGTTGATACAGATGGCACGCCTCGGTTATGCGATTCAATTCGCCAGGCGCCCACCCAGATACCGCGGTATCCGCTTTACCACTGTCCATTCGGACAGCGATGCCGCCGTCCTACGTGCGGAGGTTGCAGTCCTACTGATGAAGGACGCAATCGAGTCTGTCCCTCCAGCTGAGATGAGGTCAGGGTTTTTACAGTCCTTACTTCATTGTGCCCAAAAAGAGCGGTGGGCTGAGACCCATCCTGGATTTACGAGCTTTGAACCGGTCCCTTCTCAGGCTGTCATTCAAAATGCTCACTTGAGGGACCACCAAGACCACACCTCGTACCCTCTTGGGACTTTGCCATCGACCTACAAGGGCTTCGGCATTCGAGCCCCTCCAGTCAGTAGACCTACAAGCCTTCTCTGTCGACGAAGAGTGCCTAGAGTTTGGCCTGGCTGATTCTCACGTTATCCTGAGACCCCGGCTCGGCTACGTGACCAAGGTTCCTATCATGCCCTTCCGCGATCAGGTAGTGAACCTGCAAGCTCTGTCCCAGGAGGAGGCAGACCCAGCCTTAGAGGTGTTGTGTTCTGTATGCTCTTTTCGCCTCTACACTGAACGCACTTGGAGCATCAGACTTTTTGTTTGCTATGGTGGACAGCAAAAAGTGAATGCTGTCTCCAAACAGAGGTTGGCCCATTGGATCCGTGCGCCTTTTTCTCAGTGTTCCCTTGAATAGGCGAACCTGAGACCTCCCTGCCCCACAGTCAGAACTACAGCGGAGTAGCTCCGTACTGTGCTCCTACTGGGTCTCCTTCACCCAGTAGATTGTGGCTACAAATCTCAATGTTCCACAGTCAGCCAGAAGGCTGTGTTTCCCTTCAATTATATCCATAATCTTATCGATATAGTGAATTTCTTTATTCCACATTCAGAAACTATGTGTTTATATCATGTGCTCCGCTCCCCCAACCTTCTGCTTCAGTACAACTGGCAGCTCTGGGGGCCCCCATTTGGCCCCCAAGGTGTTGGGGAAGGTTACGTGCAGACTCCTCTGCTGACAAAGTTAGCTCGCCTGTCGGTGGGGGGGTCTCCGTGTAACGCAGCCTCAAGGATCGTGGCCTGTTCCATGGGTGTTCCCATATGTAACATCAAGTGATTCGACTGAAAGGGTAACATCTAGGTTACAAACGTAACCCGTGTTCCCTGAAGGGCGGAACAGAGACGTTACGCTTTCATGCCACGACTCTGAGGTCGTGCTGATGCCGGCTCGGCTCTTCAGCGAAACCTGCATGTGCACTGCACTCGTGTGCTCTTATACTCACATAGTGATGAGGTGCACCTGAGTGCAATAAAGCGCACGCCCATATTCATTGGACTTTAGTTTGAAGCTCAAAGGCAATTGGTCTCTCTGTCGAGTTCCCATATGTAACGTCTCCATTTCCTCCTTCAGGGAATGTGGGTTACGTTCGTAACTTAGACATTTTTATTACTACATTAATAAAAAATAAATCTTCAAATGTAATTTATTCCTGTGATGGCAAATTATTATTTATTTTCAGCATCAATGCTCAGCACAGTTTTCAGTGTCACATGATCCTTCAGAAATCAATATTGCTGATTTGGTGCAATGTTGAAAATGTTGCAATGTTGTCTTTTTAATCTCTAAAATTGAAATCTTTTGTATAATTATAATTTGTATTGACAGCGTGTTGAGTCAAAAATGCTTTCGGTCTCATTCAGTGTTTGTGTCAACACAAGACCATGACTTGTCTACAGCTTGCTCTAACCACAGACAACTCGGTTTAAAAAAAATAGTTATCTAATTTGAGCAATGCACCACTCATCATGGTTTAGCTTGTTGGTGGGTTAAGAAAGACACCAGGATGAGGGCCTTTCTTAACCTGTCCTTAGCCTTGCATGTTTCAGCGGTGATCTTGAGTGGATGGGTGGGTTGAGGGGCATAGACAGGAGATATGTCCTTCTGCTCCACCTCCTGATTGCTCCATTTCTCTTCCTGTGCACTCCAAACACCAAGTGACCTTCTAAAATTGTTTCCTGGGGGAGTAAAGATGGTGAATGGCGTCGGTGCGACCCGACCTGCCTCAGTCAGGCACGCAAACTCACTCTCAACCCGAAGAAAGGTTTAGGTCAGTCAGTAGGCGAGTTCTATAAATCCAGAAAAAATATGAACGGTAAGAATTTCAGCTTAAGCCTGGGAGGAAAAATGATAAAAGGAAAATATGGCAGCTTTGCTTAAGTACTGCACTCATCTTTAGCGCCTCTGAAAGGCAGCTAGCGCTCTCAGAGAAGAGCTGTGAGTTTCAGTGTGCGTTTGAGATTTAAAATGCTGATGCTAAGGAAAAGGTGGCCGTATCTCCATCCCTTAATCCTTCTGTCGCTGGCCCGTGGATGTGTAGCTCCCTGTCAAAAGGGAGGAGGTGGCTAAATATAGCAAGATGCTAACGAGCTGCAATGCTGCAGTGCTATCTGCCTATTAGCACCGGAGGAAATTGGCCTGTTATCTCTTCTTTTCGCTCGGTTGTATCCCTCCCTACCCCTCTTCGCCATTTCATTCTACATCCCCTCCTCCGCCCGGCGCTATTTTCCCATACTTTTCCTTACAAGTGGGATCTAATGGCTTATGACACTGATGTTCAGAGGCATTAGCGCTCTGATTGGTGAAAGCAAAGGCCATGCTGTGTGGCTGAGTGAGTGGACAGACAGTTATTTGCGAAAGCAGGTCGCCATTGCTCAATTATTCTGATTTCCTTTCAAAAACTAGCCTGCTATACCTGGAAAAGAACAATTTTATGAAGTGCTTCGATTAACTCAGATTCCCAGTCTGACAGGCCCTCATTTTCCTCATTGTGTTAAACACGAGAGAAAGGTCAAAGCACACGATGTATCAGACATCGGCACTTGTCCAGTAAAGCTTTATCTGTATCTCCCTTTCTAGCTGAGCAGTGCCGTGTAGCATGATGCTAATTAAAAACGACAGGCTTTTTAAAGGCCTTAATTAACTCTGATCATAATCAAAACATGACAGACATTAAATTTGTCACGGCCTGCCATTGCTGAAACCTGCGTTCAGGCTCTGCATCCGCGTGCAAGCTCATTTCCACCTATGAAATGTCAAGACAAATAAATCAGATAAGCTTAGCACGCGGAGAGGAAGCGTCAACAATGCTGAATGCATTGTTTTTATTGTTTTTATGCAGCTGCCACAAATTAACTGTGGAGCTTTACTTATGAAGTCACCACAAAAAGCAACTTCGGGACTGTTTATTGTATATGTAGAAAGAAATCTTTTTAAAGTAGACCAAGCAGATTTGCTTTCAACTTCCAAGGGTTATTGTATAAATCTTTTTAGAGACTGAACCAATCAAGAATTATCCATATACGCACTCTGGCACCAATCTTTCAAAAAAAAAAGAAATATAAAAATAGTGGCTGTTTGTTTGTCAGGCCAGGTTTGCTGTGCTTGTTTGCCGTGCTGAAAAATTGTGTGATTTATATATCAACATTTTATAATAATAATAATAATAATAATAATAATAGTAATAATTATAATAAAAACACATTTCTTAAATACTTTTATTTAGTTATATTTTACATATTTTTCAATTACTTAAAAAGAAAAATATGTAATATAAAACAAAAAATATATAAAAATTAAGAAAAGTTTTTTGTGTGTAAAAGAACAAACTTCACAACTGCAATACAAATAAACGAGAAACAAAAAAAGGTCATGTGGAGTTTAACCCATGTGGTACACTGGATGTTTCATTCACTGAAATATGGGCTGATAATAAAAAAGAAACAATCATTTTAATTTTAAATGATGAGCAAAAATAGAGATGAGCCTTTAGGACATAATGATTTTGGATATTTGAAGACAAATGAATTGCCTGTGGTCTTAAATGTCTAGACTAATTCTTAATATTTTATCACTATTCCAATCTCATGAATACTCTCCCTAAAAAAAAAAGAAAAGAAAAAAAAGTTGTATTAGTGTCTAGTATGATACAACATGTTCTGACATGATAAGAGAGTATCATGCATCGGATCTGCCAAGCTTGTGTAAATGCTTTGAATCTGCAGCAGCATATGGGCCAAAGGTCTTAAACTCAGATTACAATGGAGCCAGTGGCCAAATTCAACATTTATTTAGTGTTGCTGCCTGACAGCATGCAGTGTTTCTGCTGAGATGGATGAACCACATTTGCTGTGAGGGAGTTGGCAGTGGACACCCTGACAATTGCCTGGAGATGGGCATCAGTCAGTCTAGTTTATTTATTTTTTTATAGTTCACAGTAGTGTCACTTTGATATTGTATTCACTTTCCTCACAAATGAATTTTTTAACTGGTGCATGTACTGTACCAGAACATCCTAGAGCTCCCGTCGAGTTCATTCCACATTGGATCCATCTGCCCTCTGAATACAGAGTATCTGTTCAGTTTTAAAGAAATGTGTCATTTCTTTATTTTCTAAAAAATCCAAAATCTGTGGTAACAGTAAGTTTCCTTGACAGATCCATGGTGCTACTGAAATGTCCCATGCAGCCATTACTTAAGTCACTGTTAGCTATCTTATACAGTGCAAAGGAGATTTTTTTTTTTGTTGATATGTTGTGTTTTATTGTTGTATTAGGTTTCTGTTATTGCAGCTGGGTAGAGCTGTTGCTCCTTCTAGTGCACATCCCGTCTCCTCTCATTATGAATCTGTGGTGTGATATGAACCGACAGACCCTCGGGACTAGATATAGATCTGCCCATCCATATGTTACACACACACACAGCACTTGCACACACATACATAAAGACAAATTTGAGTATGCAGATACAAATATATATATATATATATATATATATATATATATGGCTCTATAGCAAAGCTAAAGCACTGACCAGCACTAGCATGCTGAGAAACACAAACACTTGTTAATTCTTTGCAATCAGTATTTTCAGCAGAGGATGTGTTTTAATGTTATCCGGTAACTCAAGAGTGAAGCACTGAGAGCACAAACCGAAATGAATGGAATATTGTGGATTCGACACAAGTTAAGTTCAACCATTGTCGGTCCACATGACTTAAATATTGTGAGAATAAGTGTGATAGAAACTCTTACATGAAGTTATTTAAGTTAGAACTGCACTTTCACCATCTAGAATAGAATAAATGTACTATTAAAATAATCAAACATTAGAGATTGATAAGATTATTTACTTATATTTATATGTGTGTGTGTGTGCAAGTGATATACTCTACTGACATTACTAATCAGTACATCAGGAAAAAAAACGATGCTTATTTGAATGATAGCATATTATTCTTACCTGTAAACTATAGCAAGTAACTTTATTTTAAGATGGATCTTATCAGTTAATCAATTGATATAGTTCACAAAACAGGCCTGTTGAATTGATTCAGTTGTTGAGATCCACTTACTGGATTAATGATTTTGTCACAGTGGTTCATGGCTAATAGGAGGGAGCGATATTCAGTGAATAACAGCATGAATTCCAGTCTGTTCTTCATACAAAGCGAGTGAGAAAACTATTACAGGATTTTCATTTTTGCGTGAACTGTCCTTTTACTGATGCTTTTCACATTCTGTTAACTGATCTCTTAGATACATGATTCCAGTGCTGTGTGAGATCATTATGTAGATAGCACAGGTGGGAATGAAGCAATTGGACAAAAAAAATAAAAAATTAAAAAAAAAATTGCAAGAGCAGATTTGCTCATCTGGGCACAGGAGCTTACTCTAATTTATTCACCGTTTTTGTTCTCCATTTGTGTATTTTGTTTATTTGGGATGTGTGATTGAAGGCAGACTACTTCAATTATGAGCACACATTAGGTCTGGTTCCCTGCAAGCATGTATATGAAATTAATAAAAAAATTAATCACAAAGCTGGCTGTGTACTGAGCTCAATGCCGTATTGTCTCAGTATTATAATAATAACACTTATGCTGTCTAACATTCTATTTTGCTAAGTGCTCAGATTGAATAAAGGCCTGAAATGTGTGATAATGAATCCTGAAATGTCATGATAAGTGAGGGCAGCAAAGTGGCAAGCTTTTCTATTCTTTTTCTTGCTGATTTGAGCTTAAACGCTCATCAACCTCAAGTGACAAATCATTTAGATGCTCAGTTGGCTAAATTTGGACTGATGAAGTGACAAATTTATCATAAAAAAGTGTTATATCAATCAACACTTTTTTTGTACTGTATTATATGCTGTTAATAGTGCAACCAAAAAAATGCCATTTTAACCTCCATGAAGGCATGCGATCCTCCAAAGTTTGAGCAGATAAATGAAACACACGCACGCAGAAGCTCTCCAGGGGCCAAGTATACTATCTAACCCCTCTTGGGAGAGTTCATTGTGGTAAGGCATGGATTGTCAAAAACAATTATCTCGTCCCGACTTTCATTCTTTCTCCTAATTTAAGCTGATAAGCATCTCCTCGTAAATTAGTGTCCAGCCACAAGGCCGTCTCAGTCTCCTGAGATAACAGTATGGCAAACTGCGCATTGTGAAGTGAACGCCAAGCCTCCCAAGAGAAGATAGACGCAGAGAGATGGAGAGAGACTGACTAATAATAGCCCTAGAACAGGGTTAGTATTTAGCAGGGCAGTGACCCCAGCTCTCCGACTTCACAATCAATAGTAATTTACTGTCACTCAGAGTCTAGGGACATGGCTGAGGCCAAGCAGCATTTGAGAATGTTTTCAGACTCTCTTCTCCACACTGGGCTCTTCGAACCAGAGACGTCTATGACACTTGAAGAGAGTACGTAACTGTTCCTGTTCAATTCCATGCAGCTCGCTCAGCTGGTGAAGGACCACCTGGATGTATGTGATTTCAAGTCTGCGGGAGAATTACCAAGAGTGTGCATTTACTGCTAAATTGCAACATATGGCCCCTGTTCACATTTTCAGGGAACTCAGAAGCAGCTCAGTAGCTGGGTGAACGTTTTTTGCATTCCCATTTGCTCCAATAGCAAAAGCAAAAATCCACAAAAATGTTTCTATGGCTTTACAAAAGAGGGGAAAAAATATAAAGAGATCGATTATGTCACTCAGAAGAGAGAAAGATCTAATTTGCTGTCACTCCCTCAGTCGAGGTATTAGAAACACTCACACACTAATTTTCTGCAATTTCAAGCGAAGGTAATATAACACATAGCAAGGTTTGAAAAATACAACATTACATTTTCTTTCAAGTATGAAACACTTTACTAGATTTATGGTTTTTATAGGTATGGAAATGTGTCATCACAGTCCATTTAGAGATGACTTCAGCATGTATAAAATGATGACACATCATGCAATATATTGTTAAATAAAATAAATGAAAATTATTTTAACACAAAATCCCAAATAAAATATCATATAATTAAAAACAATACAAATAAATCACATTTATATAAATTAATTTAAATATAAATATAGCAAAGACCTTTATTATTACATGTACATGACACAAATGTAATGAAACCAATATGCTATTGACTGAATTAGCCTTTAGGTTATAATAAAGACATTTGAAATGTCTAATTATGTCTAAAATAAATGCATATACATCATTCAACTATTAAATGATGCATAATATAATAAATCATAATTTATTATTTAATTTTTTGAATTCTTCTAGACACCTTCAACTGCAATTCTGAGTCATCTTACCTCAGTGACAAAGAAATAGATAATTAAACAACAAAACATTTTAAAATGGTTTATTGTGTCTGTAATGTCTATGGTGAAGAAAATAATTAATTTTCAATGATAATTTCAATGAATTGGAAAAACCTTTTTGGACCAGGCAGCGCAGTAACAGCGTCTACCAGCGGGGGCTAATCATCCATGCTAACCAGCCAGACCCTGACCCTTCTACAGGAAAACGGTCACTCGGTGCAAGATATCCACATCCATCAGCTATATAAGAACGGGAACGAGGGTAAAGAATATTGATTAAAGTGTTCGCTTGGCTGACCAGCGCCTGGCAGACTGTGCATCTATGCAGTAAACCAGGTTAATTGCACTTTATACCTAAATTTGTACACCACAAGGCTGGTGGCAGAAATCAATAACAACATCATGTTGATAATGAGCGGAACACTTTGAGCTTCTTGGGTGCGCAAGTGAGAGAGTGAGTCAATCAATGAACGGATGAATGAATGACGAAAGATGTTTTTTTGAAGCGAAGTTTACACAACAATAACAGCGGCTTAATGTGAATCAGGTACAAGTGCACTCTTTTAGCGAAGCACTTTGCTAGAAATCTGTTTTGTGCGGATGGAATGATCAAAGAAATATGAGCAATGGATCAGACACTCAGTCGCCACTATAGCAGCGCACCCTCGTGAATGCTGGCACCAAAACATCAGCAAGAACAAAGTGTACATTTATCCAACACTTTACAGAGAGAGAGGGGGAGAGGCAGGGAGAGGGAGAGAGACAGTTCAAAAGACTTATGAATAAATGCACTAAGAAGAGAATTAGACTTAATAAGTTCTTTGGAGCACCTGGTTTGGACCGCCAGTCGAAAGGGCTAAAGGGTCTTGTGCACTTGCTTTGAGCACAGAACGCCACTTCAGCCGGACATGAACCAAACAAAAATGTACACAGTTTGTGGAAATCACGCATTTTGCACATGTATTCCCTTCTATCCTGCGGGACAGTTGCTTTCGCTTTATGTAAGCAAAACTGACATCCTTTATGAAAGATTTATGAGGCTAAGATGCAAACGACACAGCACAGCATCTCCAGGGAAACGAAACCTCCATCTGCGAGCAAAGTCACCTGTTTGCAGGTACGCCCGGGCCAGGCTTGAAATGTTACCTGTGAAAACCGTTAAGCGTGGCGAGGCTAGACAGAGCGCGCTAGACAGCTGGACCCTGTTCTTGAGGAAAAGTAATTGAATGTCCTAATGCAAAAAAAAAAACTATTATTTTCAAAGATAGATTAAATTACCTTTGGAGTTTAGTGAAAAAAAGCAAAGATTAAAAGAAAGAAAAGAGAAAAATAGCCTGAGGCTATAGAAAAAATAATTGGTAACGTGTTCTTTGATGCATACAGAGTATTGAAGGAATAATTTATATTTTGCACACAAGCTAACTTTCTAAGGATAAACATTGTCATTTGAATTGAGCACGTGAATGTGGATAATTGCAAACCAAGGGCAAAACTTTAAAGTGATCGAAACTTAGTTTCGCTCAGTGGATTGAATAAAACAGCTGTTACTAGCCATCCTCACGTTGGCACTGAAGGATGAGTGTAAAAGTATTTATATTTTAAGCTTAAAGTCATAGTTCAAATAAAAATAGGCCTACTTCATCATCATTATCTGATGAGATCAAACCAGCTTTTCCCTCAGAAATGTTTATTTTATCATTGGTTTTTGTCAAACCAAAAATCAGTTTGATAGCTTTTGCACGAGCGCGACATCATTTACCACACCTCTCCAACTGTCAGCGTTCATTTCTGAATGAAGCGCCTACTTTATACATCCAATCAATTCAAAGTAGAAGAAACAAGCCACACTCTCTGTTTTCCATTCGATGCGCTCATAATGAAGCATTAAAAGCAATAAAAGCAAAAACAGCTGATACTACAAACCTAATATCATAATTTGTGTAATGATGTGCGTGTATACAGGTAGCTGACAATTACAAATTAGACTTATTTGGTGTGTCCTATGGTGTGACAGCAAAAATGAAAAAAAAACAACAACAACAACAACATGTAAAAAATGGATTACAAATAGCATGAGAGAGGTTTATTTTCAATGTTAAAGTTTTTTGTTTTTTTTGTCACACCATAGGATACATTAATATGTCAACTAGCCATACACAATTTATATAACCAGCCTGACCTGTATTACAAACAGTCTGACCCCCAATACAAACAGTTCCCTTTGTATACGGCACTCAGTCTCCCGCGGATCATGTATAAAAACGAAGAAATAGCTACAAAGATCTGCAGAATTCTGTTCCTAGAGAGTCTCTTTCAACCACCTATCCCCATAGGCTCTGATTTAAAACAAAGAGATCTTTGTTAGGTCGGGGAAATTGTGCGCCCACGCACACACATACACACCACCCCTCGCTGTTTCCCAGGCACCCTCTCACCACCTATAGCCTTAAAACCCGCAAGACAATCCCATCCTCAAGTTCAAAGGGAGGTTGCACTTGTAACTCTCATATAACATTTTCTTCTCAGGACATTCAAAAACAACAGCGCTCTTCAGCTACTCCTCATTCAGGCTCGCCAGTAAGAAAACACTGGTGCTCTTCTCCAATGACCAGGGGCAGAACTAGTGGCACAGTAGTGGTCAGCCTACTTCAAACTGAAATGGAAATCTTTTGCAGCATTATTCATTTTTTTACTGTCTCGTTTGATCAGTATAGTGCATTTTTGCTGACTGAAATGTATTTCTATCTCACTGACCCCAAACGTTTCAATGGCAGGGTATATGCTCCAAAATGTTGACTAAATTCATTTTCAGCAACAAGTGGAGAAGTCAAGCTGTGCTGCCTGATGCAAGTCAAACACGGCAATGGAAAAAGAAGGGCTGCTGGGTAGGGCTGAATAGTAGATTGGCATGTTGTAGAATAGAGAGATAGTGGAACAGTTGGATATACACGGCATGATTAAAACTAATCAGTATGGAAAGAATTCATGCAGTGTCAAAACATTCAACAAATTAACGTGTCAGTTCACATACAATATTAAGATAGCATCATCTATGCATGCACAAAACATACACATTGCCTTTTTATTTATGTATTTATTTTTAATTAAAATGAACACATCTATTCAGCAAGGACATTTCATCAAATATGAAATTTCATCAAATATGACATTTAATAATAAGGGGAAAAAATAAGAAACGCTTCTTGAGCACAAGAACACTTTATAGAAAGATTTCTAAAGGAACATGTGACACTGAACATAGCAGTAATGACATCACAGGAATAAATGACATTTTAAATTGTATACTGTTCTTTTTTTTTACTGTATTATTTACTGTACTAAAAATATATTTAAAAAAGCCTTACCTAAGCCAAACTTTAGGTCATTTCATTGTTTAATTCACAAATAAATGTGTTCTCAATCTAAACATGCCACATTTTTCAATTATGCAATTGAAATGATGTCCTTTCAGCACCAGCCTTATAAAATATAACGGATATAAGCTAAATTAATTCAAACATGTGATTTAAAACGCAATCTATTGTGTGCTTAATCATCTTGTTTGCTTGGAGAGCTAGAAGACCTGTTTAAAATGAAATAAATTGAATTCAGAATGATTGAGTCCTTTTAAAGGTTGACGTGATTTGTTATCAAATAACCCTTTAATGTTTAGCACACAGTATATTTCAAAATCTAATGAGCTGCCTTTTTTACTGCCTACTTAGTATCCTAACAGAGAAAGAAGCTCATAAGTGACTGATTCAGAATGCCCTACATAAGCAGCATCTCTATGCACCACACAGGAGACTCTCACAATTGATTCCAATAGAGTTTGACATTAGCATTCTGCTAAGCCAAAGATCAGCTTGACAAAAAGGGGCAGCTTTCTGAAATTACCTAATATGCACAAAAATAGATGCACACAAATATTTATATATTAAAAGAATGACAATTCTTATTTCAGAAATCGTATTAAACCATCACTGGTTATGTATACAGATGTAATCAGAGATGACTTTCTGATTAAAAATAATTAGAGATGACTTTCTGGTGCAGTGATCATACAATGTTCATTTGTGAAAAATGTGTATTTTTCATTGAAATAGCTGTAATGGAATTAATAGCCCAATATTGTCCAGTTAAGCACAGTTATGTTTATATAACAAAAAATCTCTATGCCATACCACCAGAGTGATTGCTGGCCTCTGTCCGGCCACCCATATGAAAAATTCCCGCCTCCTCCAGCGTATGTGACACCTTATCAAGCAAACGCCAAGCTCTCACAAGACAGACTTTAGTCTTCCACTACTCCGCTTTCGACTCCATTCATCTTTTCACAATAGAGACCTACTTAGTTATATCCCATTCCCATTCTTACTTCCTCAATGTCAAGCACACACTTGTAAATCTGTCAGTGAATATCGACTGCACCTCATGCGAGTGACATCATTTAGAAGGTCATTTACATTTTTTCACAGTCTGTTTTGATGGTGTTCAATAACAATTGTTTCTCATGAGTCAAACGAATGACCAAGAAACATTCAAAGATGGGTGAAAAAAATCCCAGACAAATGTAAAAGCAGAATGAGATAAATTATCCTCATCATGTTCTCCCATTTTAATGAAACGTTCTCTACAGTGCTGTGGAAACCACCGTCATTTAAAATCCATTACTAGTGAGAGATGGGGATGTGGCCACCATTACACCAACGTTAATTGCACCATGCGGCCATTACTCTTCTAACCTTTGACCTTTAAAATGTCTGTTGGAGCCAAGTGACGTAAAGACATTTGGGTCAAAAATTAACTTTCGGCGATGGCCATTCGTGGCCATTATTTCCTTCAATTTCGGATCGGCCTTCGCCATATTGCCGTATCAAGTTTTCTTTGAAGTCCAGGGACACAGACAGGTCAAAGCAGACAGTAATAGTAGCCAGCATAAGGTCGCTGTTAATAAAATATATCCTCTCTCTCATTTACTCTCTCTCTCAGTTTAGATCTAATTTACTCCATTCGACACATGCTGCTGAGTCGACTGAACTCACTCGCTGCCTATTCCTTCTCTCCTCACTTCTCTTGGCCCAGTTCGCAGCCACACACACACACACACACACCAAAATATCGAATTAAGGTGTCGCCATGCATCACAGACCACTTTGAAAGGCAGACGCGCTCACACAAACACACACCGCCACACTTCATCAGATGACCAGAGCTCTGTGAAGGGCGACCGAAGAGCGAGATGGAGAAGTCGATTCAAGTCCACACAGGCTTTGCTTGGGGTGAAGAAGTGTGAAATATTAAATAAACGAGCATGATACTGGGCCGGTGATAAACAAATACACCATAATTAGACACCAGCAGTGAGCAACGATTAAGTGAAACATATTTCAGAGGGGTGCTTTGGTAATGGGGGACACAGAGATATTTACGACAGCAGTTATACTTCTAGCAAACAGTCTCCTGACTATCTGTATAGCAAATCAAATTATTTACTGGGTTGCTGGTTTTAGTGCTTCATTTAAGTTGAAGAAACACAACGTAGACCTAAGAAGAGCTGTGGGATCATGGTATCAGATGATAAACTATGGTATTTAGACATCACATAGAAAAAAATACTGATATTTGCTCCAGTGTACTCGGAAGAATAACATGGTATTTACTTGAGATGGAGAAACTATGTTATCATAACTGTCGGGCTGGTGCGCTGTCTGAATGATAAAAAGTCTTAAAAGTTCTTACATTTTAATTACATTTGAAACATTTAAAAAAATTGTTAATTGTAAATTAAAGTAAATTGTATTTAATAAAACTGAATTAAGTACAATTGAATTAAATCAAAACCTGCAAATGTAAATTGATCAAAATTCAAATAATGCCACTGACTGACATTTCTATGCTGTTATTCCATCATAATTAGTACCTCTTTTTGAATAACAATTCAGTTTAAAATTCCTCTTTCTGCTAATAAATAGCTAACCTACTTGACCATACTAACCAACTCGTATCCTAACCCATCCTTGCACCCTATTTTTGTCATCATTTTAAGCTGCCATTCTGTGTGTATCCAGAACCAGAGCCCCTCTCTAGGGTTTCCATTCCTCCATTTTCACCCACTTTTCAGGTTCCTCCATCACGCTTTCTGTTAGCTCAAGGCTCGGGCCTTGCTGACAGCACTGGGACTCTTGGAAAGGAAGGGGACTGAGATTCTCATAATTGATTTGGGACCAATTCCCCCGTATAAGTGTTTGCACTTTTTGTTCGAACATTATGCCCCTGTCTTGTTGAATGGGATTTTGAAAAAAAGGCTAAATTAGACCCACTGGCTAATCCAGCCTTGCCAAGTTCATGGAGAGAATGAGAGACACATTCAAGAGGGGCTTAGCACAGATACTATCTTTGTGTCGCTGTTGACAATGTGAGAATGGCTTTATGTCTGAATCTTGAGAAGCTAAACCGTTGGCAACCTTTGGATAAGTGTGCCGTTTACACTCAAGGGCAGCGTTGAGAAAACAGCTCGCACCCAGACAGACGCCACTTTTGCTGTGAGCTGTGTTTTATGTGGGTCTGCATTAAAATTCAGTTCATTGAGTTAATAATGTCCCCAGTGATTACCAAACTGTCAGCTTTTTGCTAAAATTAGTAATGGGTCCCACTGGGAATAGATCCTCCGGTACTGTGAGGCGGTACCTCGCTCAGGAGCGGGTGTGAGACTGAGGGAAACATATGCTCTGTGTCATCATTCTAACAACAGGCAACACCTGTTTGACAAGCACAGGGGGAAAAAAGTTCAGTTGCCAAAAATTCTTCATCTGAGCATTTTATGGCAAAATCCGGGAGGTTAATAACCCACCCTGCTGAAAAACATGTTTTGGTTGCGACTTTTAAACTAGCTTAACCATCAAAACTTCAACTAAAACCATGCTGTCCATTTATACTAGATAGACCATCATCAAAATAGGACTACTTTTCGAAAAAAAAAAAAATATATATATTTTTAATTGTTTATAACCCTACTTCATTAGTTAGTTGTTATTATTAAATTGTTTGTTTGATTGTTTGTGTTGCTTTTTTGTTGTTTGTTAGTGTATTCTCCAATTAAATTTGAAATAACATTTTATTAACAGTTATTAAATACTATTTTATTTTTGACCACAGCGAGGTAAGTGCATAAAATAAAAAAAAATAAAAAACTGCAGCAAAAACAAAATGAAAAAATTATCACTAACCATGTAGAATTAAAAAAAAAAAATGAATTAATTAATAAATAAAATGAAATTGAGTAATGAAATGTTTGTACACATTTTTTGTTTTTAATATATAATAAATAAATAAAAATGAAAAAGAAAGCTGCGAATTTCAGCAGATGGAAAAAGAGACAACAACAAATTTCAAAGAGTTGCATAATCATACTTTTAAGGACAAAATAAACTTTTCATGCCTGGTGGTTATCATTCCAGAGACATCACTGCCATATTTAATTCATGTTGCTAGAGACAAATGTTTTTAAAAACTTACAACGGTGTGCGTGATTTCAGACTTTTGTGGTGGTTGAAAAGCTCAGCCAGATGGTAGCAGGAAGTCCTAAATGCCTTCCCTAAGTGAGTAACGCTCAGCTGAATACCAATTTCTCCAGGGAGGAGGTAGATTGAAGGCCTCCTGTTTTTTTGAAGGGGACTACAGGGGAAGGCCATTGTGTGTGTGTTCTATTTGCAGGACTATAGTTGAATTCTACGCATTCATTAAGACTCCGTGAAAGGGACCCATGACACTGGAATTCTGTTCATTCAGACCCTGACATGGCCAAGCTGATGAAAAGTGATGGAGCCTCTCCAGTGAATAGCACAGAGAAAACGGCACAACTCAAACCCAATTAAATAGCAATGATTGCAATACTCAGTTACGAGGCCATTTTGTTCCAAGCTCATGTGGAGTAATTGAGAATCCAGACATACCAGTAGAGCTCACATCTTCTGGAAAGACTTAAAGAAAGGATGTAGAGGAAGAAAAAGAGGTAGACATTGTCCAAGTGTCTAAAATATTCAATTGATACTAGTATTGGACACATTAAGATTTCTTGGTTAAATACTAACATTTACATAACCCAGTGACTACCCACTTTCTCAGCCATTATTTTTCTAAGGTATCTTTTCCCATTAAAACTGAAACAAAGCAAAAAAAAAAAAAAAGTGTTATATTTTATGAATGAAATCCCATAAAGAACTGCATGTGACAGTAAAATAAATAAATAAGAATGTATATATTAAAATACTACAGAAAGAACATTAATATCTATATGTCACAGCAAAATCATTTCTTCATGTTGCTGCATACATTTTGTTTTATGTTAAATTTATTAAATACTATTATATTAAGTGACCTAAAAAAAAAAAAAAAAAAACCTACTGCAGTCAGCTACAGTAAAATCCAGCAAATACCTTTGTCATGGAATTCATTTAGATTCAAAGCACAATCTGCAGAATATATGCAATGTATGGAAGCACATGATTTCTTCTGAGGGACACATGTTCTTTAATATTTATGAATGCCCTGGGTTCTAGGGACTTGACATATTTTTTCCTCCACAGCAGTAGCACCTGAAGGCCTTGCTATTTTTCTATAGCTATTTTCCACATGGACAGTTGTAACCTGAAATAGCTACCCACTGAAAACATAAGAACATGCAGTTCTGATATGATCGGTCACCCAGCCGTTCATGTCCCAGACCAAGAATGACCAGCACTGATCTAAATGAGCATGAACAAAGAGTTATCAAACTGGACACTGATAGATTGAATGCTTTAACTAGGCAAAACACTGGTTCTATTCAGTTTGTTCACTCACTGTTAAATAGGATTAAGACACTGGCTTAACTTAAAAAAAGACAATGCTTGTTGCACATGATTGTGTTAATGTTGGCACGTGCGCATATAGTGAGTCTTTTTTAATCTATTTAAAGTGTGCATGTGCATATGGTGTAGTTTTCACAAATACCACAATTTGGTCATGCAGTTCCAAACCCAGGTGCTGTTATATTTTCACCAAAAAGATTTTAACCTTTTTGCAGCCGTTTTACATTTGCACATAAAAAAAAATCTGGAAAAATCAAAACAAAGATACAGTTTTAAGATAC
>JAUMHP010000060.1:12923566-12972708 GCA_032361065.1 Enteromius trimaculatus
TATATGTATTTTATTTACAAAACACGCTTTGGTCATGTAGAATAAAGCATTAATACTGTAAGTTCTTAGCACTAATAAATGGCTAATATAGTAGTAAAATGCATGCTATTAAGCAATATAAGTGTAACCTGTATGGACAGTATATCCACAATTAGTGACTGAAAAAAATGGTAGTAAACAAATAGTTTTAGCAATGTTATTCTTGTCTTTTCTGAGCATATTTTTAATTTTACAAGTGTGCCAGTCCATATTCCCCCACAGTTGTGTATGTGTGTGTAGTACAGCCCCTTTAGCCTCCTTGAAGCTAATACAAGCCAAGTGAACCAATCTAAGATCCATCACCAGAGGACAGTGTGATAAACGGCTCTGTCAGGCCAGGCCGCCATGGCCTTGACTTGCAGAGCGAAAACATCACACTTCACTCTGCACTTCAAAACCCCTCCATGTTTTTCCTAACCATTTTCTCCACGTAAAAAAACCTATTGGCAACAATGTTCCTGAGTGGTAAAAGGACTCATTTGTGACCTGAATTTGTTTCATAAGGTGATAGTTTAGTTCTGATTTTTAGAATTATAGTTTAAATATTTTACAGCGCACGCACTAAAAACCATCGCAAAATGTTAGCAAAGAAACATCTCCTCATTAAGAGAGACATTAAGAGTGCTCGGAATTAGCCCTAAAAGCACTTCACAGAGTAATTGTCTCTAAAGAAATGGGTGTATTTAAACCCTGATGTTCCTTTTGTTGACCGAACATTTTACCAAATGAACCAAATGCGACATTGCCGAAAGCACAGTGGCAGAAACTAATGAAATCTCATAGAGTTAATGAAGTCATTTAAATAAACTAAGCTTCATCACATACAGTCTGTGAAATTACAGATATTTTTGTATGTCAGACACGTTTTTGTCCCTTGCTTGGGTGCTTGTGTGAGTGGACATTTGGACAATGTGTAGCTTTGTATGTTCAACATTTAATCACAAGTCTATCACATTTGTAATGTAACGCACATGAATAGAAACTCCAACAGTGGACACAGTTTGACAGTGATAAATGTGGATGTAAATATAAACAGAAAGATAAACACAGACAGACAAAGAGACAGTCACCCAGAGTCAAAAAATGGCACCCTTCATTCTTCATCATCTTCATCACTGCACTAAAAATGGCTCAAGACCCCATGGCATCAACACTTACGTTTTGTGGCTTTTAGACTATATCTCTAAGCTTCAAGGCCATCTATATACTAGCGTACTCCTAAAAATGCCAAAAATAACATTTGGAAGATTCCACATTTAAAATTTACAGTCTTTCTTGGACAAAAAATACTGCTCCCTCCCACTATTACCACATATCTCTGACTAGAAATAGCAAGTGGTCCATAATACCTAGAGACAGCTATCTGTTAGCATTGCAATTCATTTAAAAGGCAGTAACTTGGCTGGTCCTGCCCCAACTTCCTTTCTTAACAGAAAATAGGCAAAAAAATGTTTTTTGTCAAGCTGTTGATTGGGGTCTGTGAAGGTTGGCTTGCATAATCTCCTCTTGCATATCACTCAATTACAACTAAATAGGCCATTTTCGTTATGAACCAGAGGAATTCACCAGTCACTTTGTCCCTCAATGCATGATGGGTCGTGCATATAAAACGGTCTGAGACCTTTGGCAGACATGCCACTCATGACAGAGTATCCAAGCACCCCTTTAAGTCACAGTGTGTAAAATAAATGAACGATAAAATTATCTGTCAGGTAAATTTTTGAGTTCAGGTCAGTCAGTTAAATGAATAGTTCAGCCAAAGAATGAAAATCATTTACTCAACCGTAAGCAGTTCTAAATCTATATGGATTTCTTTGTTTTATCAAACCCAAAGGTAAATATATTGAAGAGAGTTTTGGGTCACCATTGCCTTCCATAGTAGGGAAAAAAATAATATAGAAGTCAATGGTGACCAAAACAGCCTGGTTACAAACCTTCTTCAAAATATCTTCCTTTGTGTTCGGGCAGAATGAAGAAATGTATACAGGTTTGGAACTACTTGAGAATGGCTAAATGATGACAGATTTTTGGGTGTAAGTCTTATGCTCAACAAGACTGCATACTGTATTTTTTCAAAAATACAATAAAAGCAGTATTGTTGTGGAATATTAGTAAAATTGTAAATAAATGTTTCTGTATTACTATATTTTAAAGTGTCCTTTATTCCTGAGTCTTTTTTTAGGGTTTTTATTAGGAATAGAAGTTCAAAAGGAAAACATTTATTTGGAATTGAAATCTTCATAGCATTATAAACCACTTTCACTTTCCATACATTTAACTTAATGCTGAATAAAAGTTTTCCTTCATTAAAAAAACGTAAGTTTTTATTATTTATATGTATAATATATTGAAATATATTGAAATATAATAAGAAGGCCAAGTCTAATACTAATAAAACAATAACTAACAAAACTACATGGTATTGTGAACAAACAAGCAGGAACATTAACACAGAATCCTCAGACTTTATTAGACTACTGTCTGAACCAATAAATCAAATAAACAGAACAAAACTAGGTCTTGAGATGAGGCTCATAAATAGCAAATCAGTGTTTCGCTTGGTTGCATGTTCATACAATCTAAATACATTTTGGCATGGAGGCGTTCAAACATGAGCTGCCCCAAAAGACACTGTAATCACAATATCAAAAGACACATTATAATAAATTCAAATCTTGCCCTCCACCACAGTCCCCAAATGTGGGCACTTTTGGTTCACGATACACTGCTTATCATAAAAGATCTAATAATATTTGACAGCTATGGTTAACAACACAAGCATGAACATGTGTGTGAACCAACACTTTAATAGCATCCTATATGGATTTGATGTGCAAAATATGGTTTATACACCTTAAAAAACTTCTGCTATTCTGGGACCTGTTTAATTAGCTAATCACCCCTAAAAGATTGTGGATCCACACTAAACAGCTAAATAGGTTAGAGTGGATCCTAGGACTCGTTATCAGGTTGGACAGATGGATTCTGACACCTGTAGTCGCTGTTTCCGTTTGAAAAGCACGACTGGCCTCCAAGGGCCCAGCTTCTTTCTGCACTCTTCTGTCAGCTGTCACAGAGGCAGAGACCCCTCGGGCCATCAACATCACTGTGACAAGGGTTACTGTTGGTGACACACGAAGAACTCCTGGGACCTGGGCGCTGGCTCACGGCTTTGCTTGTAAACAAAAGTCAAAGGTCAAAGGTCACTGATACTGATGCTTTAGAAGAACGGACAAACACAGAAAATCTACAAATAGCGGTTTGTCAATTAACCCTATAGTCTACTATATCATATTTAGGCTGGAAATAGTAATAATCCTGTTGTACACAATCTTCTACACACCTTCTGTCAACTGATTGACAGCTTAAATAGATAGTTCATTCAAAAATACAACTTATGCCATCCTATACACATTCATTTGAGACATTTATATATTGAAGAATGTGGATAACCAAACAGTTTTTGGTCCCCACTGCCTTAAAATGAAACAAACAAAAAACAAAACTATGACCAGAGACCAGAAAATGCCTGGATTTGGTTACAGTGGTTACAATAATTGTAACAGTAAATTTTATATATATTTTTTATTTGCTAAAATGTAAATATGTCATAGATTTTTTACGAGCATTCCGAGGAGTCATCATCGACGCCCTGGAAACGGACAAGGAACACCTGCCCCGTCACTGGCCAATCGGTCACACCTGAAGCTCATCAGGCCCATCTACACAAGCCAAATGGAAAGCGACAGAGAGTAAGAACCTTCTCCATGAAAGCACACGTTAACGCTTCCTCTCCTTTTACCCCCAGACAGCAGCTCGTGACTGATCGGCCTTCATCCCACAAGAGGACTTTATTCACCGACACGAAGAGAAAACCTCATGGCACAGCGAGCTCTGGAACACAACTTACTATATACATATATATATATATAAGGAGTGTCCCGAAGTCTCATTAGTGTCACTCTGGAAACAGACAAGCCTCACTAAAAGGTGAGATGATTGTCCATGAGAGCCAGCCCTAATGCACCCTCTCTATTTCCTTCCAGACAGCAGCGAGTGACCGACCAGCCTTCCCCCAACACGACTAAAATCCTCACCGGCACTTGAAGAAGGACCAAGCACATCCACCAACGGAGCACTGTATTTCCTGTTTTGTTTAGTATGCAATAAATCCACCCTCCAGGGTTTTCTCATCACGTCCTTGTTGTGTGATTCTTTACCCCCGTGATACTGGTGGAGAACGCAACATTGCAGTAAAGAATCGACTTCGAACATCCTCATCTCACATTTTTTTTCACTGTTTTTTCCGGTCATGAACAGATGTGCGCTCCTCCCCTTCAACATGGACGGGATACTTCAGCGGCTCACTGAGGTTAGCATCCACCAACAGCAATTAGTGGATCACCTCGCTACCCGCCAGGGGGAGATGGAACAGGAATTTGCGGCACTCCAAGCAGCCACCACCACCGCTCAACGTGTTCCGCTACCTGATCCCTGAGCGCAAGCTACCAGGCTGCTCCCAAAAATTACGTCACATGATGATGTGGAGTCTTACCTACAAATGTTCGAAACTACGGCAATCGGGGAAGGTTGGCACCGAGATGACTGGGCACTGGCTCCACTGCTGACAGGCGGGGCCCAGTGATGAAGTAAAGGAGATTCTCTCCCATTTGTGATGCACAATATTTCTTTGACTGGGAATACAAACCCAGTCTGCAGGCCCGTGCCCAGGCCACCAAACCGATGGGACTGGTGCATTACTGGCTCTTAGAAGGAAGACTCATGGCTGAAAAGGTAGTGGAACACGTTGTATTTGATTGCCTGCTGCGAGCTCTGCCCTGTGCATATAGTCATGCGGTTAGAATGTGGAAGCCCTGTAACACCATGGAGTTGGTGGAGGCCATCGAGTAGCAGATGCTGCCTTACAACGGAAGGCAGGAGAGCGAGCACTGTCATTTCCCCAGAGGGTGGTCCATGAGCGATTTGTGTCGGAGGGCACCCAGAGACCAGTGAGCAGGCCGGTGGCAATGGAGCCCATTCCACCTACACAAGTGTGGCTGGCAGGCTGTATCCTACACAATGACCTGCCCGGAGGAGCTCCAGAGTCACAGGTCAAAATCAATGGAAAATGCTATCGCACACTCTTTGACTCCGGCAGTGCGGTCAGCCTGTTTCAGCCCAATGTCGTCCTGCCCCGGACTAAATCCAAAATGTTCCTTCCTATAAATTGTGTACACAGTGACACAAGGCAAGTCCTAGCACACAGAGTGACCATATCTGCGGAATTCGGGCTGGTGAACAGATTTCCGGTACCAGTGTTGCTCGGCTGGGACTGCCTGTTTGCTTCAACCACACATCCTGCCAGCCTTAGAGGGAGCTGACGAAGACGGAGGCCAGCTTGAGGATGCTGTTAACACCCAGCTCTACTGGCCTTCGACAGCGGAAAAAATGGTTAGTCCCCCTCCCAAAATACTAATTGGGGACACGAACACATCCTGGTCATCGTTGACTATGCCACCCGGTATCCAGAGGTAGTTCCCCTTCGCAAAGCCAACACGAAGGCAATGTTTAGGAGCTGTTTCTTCTGGTTTCTTCCTTTTCATGTACTGGCTAATGGCTGACCTATGCAGGCTGCTGAAGGTGAAGCAGTTGAGGACCACAGTCTACCGTTCTCATACAGACGGCCTCGGTAGACGGTAGACCGGCAGACGGTAATATAATAGTTATTTAAAAAATACATGTTTTATACTTTTTTCTTTTTCAGACTATTATTTATTACTTCTTATGTCAGGCTTCACAGAGTTAAGTCACTTTGAAGCATGAACTACCCATCGCATCTGCCTTGATATCGTCTTCCATCATGTGATGGGTAACAGCTGCCATGATCAATAGAAAACGAACACAAACACCCTCTAATAAAATTCTGTTTACAGACTGGTTTCTGTAGGCGGTGATAGCGCAACAGTAATTGCGGAGTTTTTGCTAACAAGGTATAGTTTTTTACAAGCCATATTTACATAGAAAGAAGTCTTGTTTGTGCACTAAGGCTGATTAAATTGTACTGCTAGCGATTAGTGCATGTGACGTGATTTTTTTTTCTTTTTTTTTTCTCTGAAAGACCACTTTGTTTAGTAAATTCACCCTTTAAGTTCTAACAAATTGCTTATGGAAACCATAACAGATTTTTTCACCGTAATATAATGAGAAATTGTACAGCAAACTATGTTCAATTCCACTTGAGCAACTTTGTTTCATCAGCATAAACCACAAATCCAGATGGTAGAAAATCCCATTTTCAGCCAGAAAGGTGCCAACAAGAATGAAAAGATGGCAGCTGTGAACAACCACACCAGCAGCAGCCACATCTCACGTTCGTAATTAGAGAAAAAACAATTATTCTCTCTCACACAAAGACACGAGACAGCTGCATAATCCCGAGGGCACACACTATGGTGCTCTTTAAATAGGTGATTTGCTCATGATTCTTGAGTCAACATCCATGTCTATGCATAGTTAAGCATGTTACGTTGCTGCCAAGGGGGTGTAAAGAAATATGGCATTGTGGGTAACCAAGCTACACTTGATCTGATGTCAACAGCGTTGGGCAAGGTACTCCAAAGATACAGTAAGTTAATCCACTAAAAAACACACTACAAGGTACATACAGTAGAATATAGTAAAAATAAAGGAAAGGAAAGGACATAACAAGTGGCCAGTTATGGCTTCCCATACTAGGAATTTGTGTTCTGCATTTAACCCATCCAAGTGCACACACACAGAGAAGTAATCACCCACACACACGGTGCCTTGCTCAAGGGTCTCACCTCAGTTGTGGTATTGAAGGTGGAGAGAGCGCTGGTTATTCACTAACCCCACCCACAAGCCGGACCTGGGACTCAAACCCACAACCTTTGGGTTAGTCCAACTTCCTACCCATTAGGCTACAGTATATTCAATGATAACTAGCTATAACTACAAACGACAACACTTTATTATTTAAGCGCAGTGGACTAGTGTTGTCTGTTAAATTCTTGAGCTTGTTAAAATGGGTTGGATTCTGACTCAAAGTCAATGTTTTTATATCATTTATCACATGAAAAAAAACTGTTCTGTGACTCCAAATATATTGTTTGTATGAGTTTTTTTTTTTTATCACCACAGTTGCAGCGTAGACAACAAATAATGCTTCGGTCGTGTTGTTTCAGTCATACTTCTATATAGAATTTGTTGCTAATAATACACAGTACTTTTACCTAGACTGAATAATTAAAAACAAGCTTAAAGGGTAAATCTTCTATACATGCTTTCGATTCTTATTTATTTTTCTCCAGTTCTTGTTCAAACACACTACACATGCTTATTTTACTCATTTGAGCACTTTATGTTTATAATCATATTTATTTCATCCATTGAAAGCGTGCTGTCACTTTCATTGAACGCTAGCACTTCCTGTGTGAAACCAGCCTTTGTGTTTCAATATTCTTTTGGTTTGAACAAGTACAAGCAGCACATGCATGTGTAGATCTTAATAAAGAGGTTCTTCATCTTTACCAAATTATAGGATGCATTTGCAGATTTAGTTTCAACTGACTGTAAGTAAATATCCAGCTCATTCAGCACTCGTTTTGTTCACTGCATTCTGTAAAATCCAATTACTCTTGCATGAACAGAGACTGTATTTCAAATGAATCACTAGAAAAGCTGCTTGAACGATATAGACTGAATCACAAATTTAACTGCTGTTATTCTGAAAAACTGCCTTAAATGTGCACCTCATTCACAAATATGTTTTGATTCCAAATATCAATATTTTGGTGCTACTACTTAATGTGCAATGTACAGTATATACATTAAAGGCCCCGATATTCTTCAGACAAAGTTCTTTTTTGTTTTTGAAAAGTTTTAGTGACAGTATACTGTTTCTGAACATTCTGACATCCCCGTGCTGCTGGAGGCGGGGTGTAGATTAATGTAACCATGACTCGCGGCACTCCAAAAGTTGCCTGTAAGTTTGATAAAAACAAAGGTTCCTCTTCAGGAACTCGAGCCACGCCAAACGAGACGCTATGGGGAACGCCTCCAGTGTGACGGCTCTGATTAGTATGTGTAACCAGTGGGCGGATGACGTCATTGGCCAGGAAGCATAAAAGCATGTGGAATGCGGTCGGCTTCAGCTTTTTGTCATTCGGCGATGTGCTCTGTGTGTGTCAGTCCTTGGATGTGTATGCTTTGTTCTCGGGGCTCTCGTTTTGCGTTCCTCATGATGCTGGCCCTGCATTCACAGAGGTGGATGCAGTGGCTGTGCTCAGGGAATCGCGCTGTGGGATTTGATGAGGACGGCGATCCCTATCTTTATTCTTTTCCCACCAGCCTGAGTGAATGTATGTACAAGCATAATGATTTTTCAAGCTGCATTTAGTTCTGAGGAATGATGTTAAAATCTATGATGAGGAGTGCTTGATGAAAAATTCTCATTTAGCATTGGTGCTCTCTCTTCCTCCGAGGAGGTTGTGTTGGCAGCAGCCATGTTACAGCGTCATGGGGAAGAGCGGTGCACACTGCTTTACAAACGGTGCTTGATTTGCCAACTAACTGCCAGTGTTCCAGCATGCAGCGGTCTCCAGCGAGCACTGCTTTTCCGCTGCTTTCAGTCTTTTCTGAGAGGCTCGCCACCTCCTCTGGAGGTCTCTAGAGCAGCTAGATCGGTCGTCTCCTGCCGGTCCTCCACTTAGCAGCTCTAGTAACACCAGAGGCCAGCCTTGAGAGGCTGGTTCCCTTAGCAGACTATTCAGCAATGTGGAAGTTGCTGCCTAATGTGTCTTGTTGGGTCCTGCAAACTGTAGAAAGAGGCTACAGTATCCAGGTTGGACTGCCTCCGCCGTAATTTACAGACATTTTGCTCACACTTGAGTTCCAACTTGGGACCTTGCTGTGGTGTTAGAGGCCCTCTGTGGGCCACCTTTTGGGCCCATAGAGGAGATCCCTGATCACTTGAAAGCTTACGATCAAGACCACACTGCTGCTAGCACTGTGGAGAGTAGTTGACTTGTACCCGCGAGCGGGTTATAGCTCTAAGGTCCCTACGGTCATACTACAGCCAGTCATTCTGCAGGTTTTCAATCATCCTCCCTTCAGGGAGCCCGGCCAACAGAAGCAACTCTTGGGCTGCTTTGGTCCCCCCAGAGGGGTGTCCAGCATCCAAGCAGACCTTGTGTAGGTGGATTGTGTATTTGATCAACATTGTTTGAGTCCTCTGGTCTCCCGCCGAGGCTAGGAGTCAGAGCGCACTCAACCCGAGGTGTTGGGGCCTCTAAGGCCCTGCTGTCAGGGGTCTCTTTGGAGGAGATCTGTGGAGCGGCGTGGTGTTCCACTCCTCACGCTTTTGTCCAGTTCCAAGAACTGGACATGCGAGCAATGCCTGGTGCTGCTGTGCTTTGGTAAGTAGGCACAGACATCGGGCAGGGACTTGCAAGTGTGGGGGACATACTATACTATACTATACTAAAACATACTATGTTTTTCCACTAATGAGATCTCTGAATGATTCAATGACTCATTACTGTTTTTCGTTACTGAATGAATCAGCATTTTTGAACTGTGAAGGCCTTGATAACAGCAAAAACATCATATATCTTAAAGAGTGAGTGCTGCACATTTATTTAACTGATATTTATAAAAATAGGCAGTTATTTCATTTCTTACAGATTACATAACTAACGATTTACTAATAATTGTCGACACCTACCAGCGTATTAATGTAACCTGCAAAAAAAAATTAAAAAATATCACAGAAAAATTTTACTCTTCATATATAATAACAGATATGTGAGATTGGTTAAGGATTGGTTATGTAAATTGGATCTAAACGGGAAACAGAAGAAGCCACAGGCCACAGGATCAGGAAGTACTTTAACTTGCAGCCTTTTGATCTGTGTAACTCTACAGTGATGGTGCTTCCTTCAATCTCATTATACTTTCAGATGAAATCACCTTCTAAGCTTATTAACAAAGAGTGTGTCTTTGAACCAATGTTTGCACGTGTTTTGTGTTTGTGATGCACTTTTCCATTCACATGTGTGTTTGTGTATTTTCTAAGCAGTGCAGCTTCAAAGCAATACAGTGAAACTTCAGTTTTGTAACTCTGTGGGTGTCGGCTGGGGAAATCCTGGTATTTTCCAGTACTGATGTTTGGAGAGACTATACAGTAGACGATTGGTGCTACTACAGCTGTGATAGGCATTTCTCCTGAGATCTAAACACAATGAGATCACATAACACAGCCGTTTAATGGCACATTCACAGCAGTTGCTAGGAGCTGGGTTTACATTTGTGTGTGTGTGTGTGTGTATGCATACAGTACACGTCTGAACATCTGTGCATCTTTTTGTGCTGTGTTAAGTTTGTATATGTGCCTATGAAGTAGCTTGTAGAGGGGCTTTTTTAAACAGGTGTGAAATATTTTGAGTTCAGAACAAATTAAGCGGCGATTAACACACGTATGGTCTAATTATTACAATATAATTTATTTTAAAATATAAAGCTGGAAAAAAAAAGAGTGAACCTAAATGTTAATCCATAAAGAATATGTATGATTTTACTGTGATTAAAATTGCTTTTATTCTATTAGGTCAAATAATACACAAGTTTCTATTAAAAATACATATACATCCATTTAAAAGTATGGAGTAAGCGAACTCTTTTTAATTTAAAATAAATGTTTTTATAAAAGCTATGTATAATAAAAAAAGCTATATTTTAGCAGGTATCACTCCAGTCTTTAGTGTCACATGGTCTTCAAACAGCCTTATAATATGCTAAATTTGGTCCTCAATAAACATTACTGGTTGATATTAATGTGGAAAAGAGTTAAACTGCAGATTTGTTTGTTTGTTTGCTTTTTTCAGATTTCTTTAATGAATAACATTATAAATACACCAGCAGTAAAGCCGCCTGCGGTGGATGCAACAGTACAGCCAAAACCACAGGTATATTATTTAATGACACTATTAATGTTAATGATGTGGTAGGACCCTTAAAAGACTCAAAATTCCTTAAACTGTCAGAGTCACAGCCGAGCAACATATTTCTGTCTTCTAGCCTGTCTCTACAATCAAAAGAAAAAAAAAAAATTAATCAAATATTAAAAAGAAAATTCCTGTGGATTGTGCAGAATTCAAAAAGCGATGTCTAGATTTTCTGAATGTGAACTAACACTACACTTCACAGCATTGCTGCAATAATAATACTCTTGCTGTGCATGACCATGGTGATAATTAGTTTTTACAGCTCCAATGTCATTTGCAGTGTAAAGCATACCTGCAGAATCAAAACTCAATGACAAGAACACTACCCAACCCTGGTACCCTGACCTTCTGCGTTTAGACATCCATTTGCCTTTCATCAGTAGATTCATCTGATAAATTCAAGCCATTTGGAAACGCATTTCTGACTCTTTTGTTAGTTCTTGGTATAGACTTGAAGTGCTTAATTAAGGCCGTCTTGCAGTTACACCTAATCGGCAAAGCAAAATGTTACAGGGTAATTTAAAAACCAGACTGTACAAGCACAAGTGCAGCGATGACTCAGTAAGGGAAGCAGAAATGGATTTATTTGTGCTATTTAGTGAATTATAACATCTAGCACAATGGCCAATGGACATTGTGGACTTTTCATTCACATTCAGGTCTCATACCTCAGCTCCAAATTATCTGTTGTAAACAGCATTCATGATTTGAATAAATAAATAAACCAAATATCAGCCGAGGGTCCGGTAATGTTTACCTTTTTTTCATATGAAACTGCTGCATTTGGTGATAATGAATATTGTACACACTTGCAGAATTCAAAATTAAGCCACTGGTAGCCAGGGATGAAATTTGAATAGTCCTTTTGCAAACATAATTTTTACCCACCAACGGCCAAGCTCTTTATCAGCACAAAAGTGCTGAAGCCTGTGCCACCATACGTCTTTTTAGTTACAGACCACAACAGTTCAGTGAACATGAAGAGCTGTGGAAAATTTATACAAAGTCTGAAGAGTACAATTTTTGAGCACTTACGCAAAATATTTTTTGATAATCATATTTGCATTCCTGGCCAACGTCCAGGGAACTTCAGCAAGCTTTGGGAATTTGGAAAGACAGACCTTGAATCCACAATCACCTGGCTTCACCTCCTCTCGACATGCGTTTCCTTGTCCTTCAGCATTTTTATTTTTTAGATAGGTTTGTGTTTGTACGAATGCATGTATGAACGTATAAATAAAACTAGAAAGATTCTTTAGAAGAGCCGATCAATGCTGTAAGTGAGTGACCATGTTGAACTGGCAGCACAGTGGAAATTTATATTGATTTTTCCTCGCCTTACTCCAGTCCCCAAAGTAGCTCCAGGATTCTAGAAACATCTACAAGTTCGAGCTGATATTCATAATTTACAAGAGATGCAGCCTCCCTGTTATGGATAATATAAAATACTTAATAACAAAAGAAATCAATGAAAGGACGGATGCAGATATGGATAGTTCAGTCTGTTCCAGACTGTCAGAGAAGACAATGGCTTTGAAAGAACCCTTAGTCAAATACTTGGGATTTATATTATGAAGTCCACAATATTCTATTAATATCGTTCTCCTCATAGTCTGATTTATTAATCTGCCTTTTCACTGGCCTGCTCATTTCATAATTGTACAGAGCTTGTTGTCGAAAAAGTGTGCTTCAAAGAAAATTTCAAGGAATAGTTAAAGGAATGTAACCTCATGTTGTTACAACCCCATATTTTTTCTATGGCACACAAAAGGTAGATTGTCAAAAGATATTCTGTCTACACATTTTAAATATGAATGAAGATGAATATCAAAAGTCTTATTTCATGCTCAAAATTGCATAAATATAAGGGAATTTTTTTTCAGTGACTAGTTTTTGTTACTAACCAAAACTAAAATGATTAAGAGTAGATTTTATTCATTTAAATGAAGCTAAAATATTAAAAATGTTAGATGAAAAACAGCCGGGTCATGATCACAATGACAAAAGCAATCTACCAAGAGCGGTGCAAATTACCACCTGGTTTAATAATGGTACAAATAAATGATTAATTACTTACCCTCGTTTCATTTCATCTATTTATATAATACAAATAGTAAGTAAAAATACGTCATTATGGTGAGGCAGTTTCAGGATAAATAGGAAGAGAGGCAACCTCGCTGGACGCTAGTGATGGGATTAATGGCTCTTTGAGGGGATCCAAATCTTGGTGATCGGTTCCTTTCAAAGAGCCGTTAAAAAAAAAAAAAAAAGCCTCTATAAATGTTCTGTCTCGCAGAGTTAATTTGGGTGCATCTGTGTGAAACAAGCATAAGAAAAGAAAAACTCAGAAAGAACGGCTCCCCATCGTTCATGTTTATAAGCCGTTCAAAAGAATCGGTTCGTTCGCGAACATCACAATTCTACTGGACGCGATGGAGTCCATTGCTCTGTTAACTTTGTGGATAGCACTCACACTAGTCAAACGAACCACGCTTTGGTGGTCAAACGCACTCGGGCACGGTTCAGACTGCCTAGTGTGAGTACACCCATACAGTAATAAAACTAAAACATTATTAAAACACTCTTGTGTTGTTTCAAACCTGTAAAACCTTGTTCTTGCGTTACCTGGCGCCGAGCGACGGTCACGATCGCTGCCTTGCGTGCCTGGGCGTTAAGCACGCTGAGGCAGCCTTTGTGGATGGTCTGCTCTTATAGTGACAGTGAGGAACTCTCCTCAGAGGGCTCCTCCTTCCACCCGCAGTTCGCTATCGGTGGAGCAGCCAATGGGGCAGTCTGTGGACAGGCTACAAGACGCCCGAGCCGGTCCCTTAATTTCCCTTCGCTGCCCCACCCCTGGTACTTTTGTGGTCTCAATGATCCCACTAGCTAGGTTTCTAGAAGCCTGGATCAGGTTTAAGACTTCTCATTGTCTCCTCCGCACCATCCGACTTGGTTATGCGATTCAGTTCGCCTGGCGCCCTCCCAAGTTCAGACCTCTCATTTCTCCGTGCAGGAGTGCCCCTAGAGCAGGTCTCCAGGCATGACTACTTAGTGAAGTGAAAAAAGTGTTGTTACCAATGTCCTGTTACACATTTGTAGTTACACACACCATTCGGAGTGTTGTTACATGTGTGTAGTTACAGAAATATTACAGCTGTAGATACTATGTAGCAATGTGTACTTACACTGTGGTACATACTACTGTAGATACACATCTAGTTACTATGTAAGTACACAGGTATTAGGTACACTTAATATAATGCGGGACCTATTTTTCTAAAGAAGAAATCGGGAGAGCTATCTAACCCTCCATAGAGAGCAATACAACAAAAATTCTGTTCCCAGATCCAGAAACGTACTGTTGTAAAAACATTGGTAAAACAGTCCATGTGACATGAGTGGATCAACTTCAGTTTTGCGAGGCTACAAGAATACTTTTTTTGCACAAAGAAAACAAAAATAACAATTTACTCAACCATTCTTCTCCCCTGAATTATGTTTTTTTGTCTTATGGGTTGACATGGGGGTGAGTAATTAATGACAGAATTTTCATATTGGGGTGAACTAACCCTTTAATACTCTCCATCTGAAGGGGAAACTCCTACAAATGCAAATTCAATAAGGTCAAATGCAAAAATAGCTGTATCCACATCTCTTAAGCGCTGTGTGCAAATCCTGATTGTAACGCCAAAAAATGTTTTGCGCTGGCACTAGCCATTAGTAAATCTGGCTCTAAAACTAAATCTGAGCTAGCAATCAATTAAGGCTAAATAGCTAAATTACTGAAACTTAAAATTAATTTGAACACAGCACCAGTTGCCTTGTTCTAGTCCTTTCAGATTTGGAGAGCCCCTCTTTACCAAATGTAAACGACCAGCCAATTATTAAAACATTAAAAAGTCACCAAAAGAAAGTCAAAAATAATGACAGCATTTCATTTCTGGATGAACTGTCTCTTTCTACAGAACATGATATTTGTGATATCATCTACAATGATACAAGGTTTCATAAAGATTAGGAAAATGGAGCCGAGAGATATACCACAGGACTAATCCTCTCTTCCAAACACCTAAGTTTCCTCTCTTTTCTCTCTGTCCTTCTTTCTTCCAGCTACTTAATGAGTCAAGAGATTGACAGCTGGATTACTGGGCCAGTTTGTAATCCTTTAATTTCTCCATTTAAGATAATCACTCACTGAACGGAGGAATGCTTCTAATTCCTGTGGCCATTGTCAATCAAGTCAAAATGCTGCAAACATTGAATGTAACCCCAAAGACACGATCAAATGACAAACTGTAAGGCTGGAGAAGAAGCAGTGTGCCCGTGTCTGCGATTCAAATTCAAGACGTCAGCCAAATATTTTCAGCAACACCTTTTCTGTTTATCCATGTGTATTTATCGCTCCTTGTGAGTTCTGCATTTATATAATAAAACAGACTAAATGCATGTCCGACAGTCCCTGACCACAGCACTCTCAACCGAATCTCTTTAAGACAGCCTGAGGACTTGAAGGGAAGCTGTCTGCAAGCCTCAAAAAGAAAGACAGAGAGAGAGAGAGAGAGAGAGGGGTGCATAGATAAGGATAAACTAAGGCTGCATCTTATGAATACAATTAGCATTTCTCACCTCTTTCTTCACATGCTCCCTTCTTCCCCCCACCCCCTCAGCTCTGCGATCTCCAACAGTGGAAGAAAGATCTACACCTCACCTCTTTCCTATTACCTTCTTCAGTTCGGTTTAGATTGGTGCCAAACCGAGAGACTCTCTGGGCTGAATCATGTTCGCTTTCCCGGTGGCGTTTTAGTATTTGCACCTTAAAATAAACCCACCATGTCAAAGGAAGAAGTAATTAAAATAGAACCTAAGGGCACAATGAGGAATTAAAGACACCGCTAGGTCAGAGTCATGAAACTCATAATGGCCCGCTGAGAACACATATGCATATGTATGTATGTAGAAAATGTGAGAGAGTTTAGTTTAACATTCTTGCTGTGCATAAAATATTTGTAGAAATATATACCATAAGACAAATATGCTTTCTTTTTTTAATGAAAAATCATTTTAGTAAATTTACATAAATCTGAAATATAATAAAATCAAATAAAAATATTAAATGAAAAAGTTTTTTTTCCTTTTAGATTAAGTTGATGTATAAAAAAACTAATATAAATACACAAATAATATAAATATGTAATATACACTGTGTATATTTAAAATGAAATATTTTAAAACATTTAAAATGACAAATATGACAGTTGCCCTATATATACAGTAAAATATCACTAAAGTTTTATGTTATTTTTGGTATTTTTATTCTAATTTTCTCTCTGGGATACAAAAGGAGACAAAATGCCTACCATCTTAAAGTTAAAAATATAAATTTTAAGTGAAAATTCAGTTATATGTTGATTCTTTCATAACGTAATGCATAGAAACTGGAGCTTTCAAGACACAAAAGCAGCCTAAAAATAGTCCATATGACTTGACCTCTGCCCTACCTGTCCTTGGCATGCTCATGAGAGATGTACCAATGCCCTGTTTGAGAGCAAATAATTCGAGTCACATGTACATGTATGCAGTGAACCTGAAGGTCTGAAAGATATGATCACAAGTAAACAATTTCCTTGTTACCTTGTAGCCATTCTTTGATAGTCTAATCACACGGAAATGTTTTATAGACTGAAGTTGTGCTTTTGGATTGAGGTGTCCTTGCAGAGTTTTCACCCTGATATATAACAAACTGAAATTTTTTATTAAAAAAAATAATTCTTCAATTCAATATTGGTAATAAGGAATTAATCAACATTTTTCTTTCAAAAACAGTGTCCTCAAGGCCTTCCAGCAGAAGCACAGCCCACTTCTGCCACCTCAATCTCAGGTTAACGACCTTAAGCACCACAGCATTTGAATACATTAGATCAGAACATAACTCTATGACTCTAAATGCATACATGCAGCCAGCAGTGAAAGGTCTGCCTTTCAGATGATAATCCAATCTGATTTATATTCAAATAGACAGTGAACCATGGTTTAAGAAAACTTAATTAAGAACTGCTAGGTAAGTGTTAAAAAGAGAGCATGAGACGGGAAGAAAAATAAAGATTTAAAGAATTCAAGATTTCTCCCTTAATAGAACCTGATATAGGCCTATTATAAACCGTGTGTCGGATGTCAAATGTGACGGAAGAATAAATCAGGCATGAAACAAACCAAGTATATGCATATGGTACACTTTTGAATGCATGGTCCACTTGAGCTGAGTAGCAGACCTGGTTTCTGTTCAGTAAAAGCATGAAAGAAAATGTCATCTTTCCTTGCATTATACGCTATTATTGAGCAAAACTACACAAATCATGTTATCTTCAACTGTGTAAAATGTAAACATCCTTGGGCATTACAAAACCGATAAATAAAACATTTCTGTTTCATCTGATCATGCTGTTTATAATGAAATCAAAAGCTGTACATTTTCAATGCTGTCATTTCAAAATACGTGACCATGAGATGCAAACAGTGTGATGAAAAACTACTAGAAAACTGATAAAAGAATTTTCAATTATAAAATCATTAAAAACTATTCATGTTTGCCCAGTTAATAACATAAATGTATTAACTGTTTCCCTTACAACGCTTCCCCGCCAAAGACGAGTTTTTACGTCAATCGAGTTTTAGGTGGATAACGATATGGAAAGCTCTAGTGTGTGTCCTGAATGAGTTATGGGACTGCTTGGGTCTACTAGGGACCAATTATCCCCATATGATGTCTTTCATACCGATGACTATAGAATTTCCCCATAAAACATGCAAAGATAACATATGTGTGTATGTGCATAAATTCTGTTTGTATTGTTTATTGAATGCAATTTCAATTATTCATATAATTATTTACAGGTGAAAGAATATGATATATGAACGCATTTTGCTTGAAAATGCAGTAATCTGATAAAAATGCACTACTTTTGTAAAAAATGCATTTTGTCATACATTTTGTATTTTTTGATTAAACCGCTCTGCATTCAAGTGATGATAAAACATGAACACATGAAGATAGAATGAAATGGAGGCTTGGTTCTTTCTTTTGATATATAATATGTTCATATACGCATAGCAGAAAATATACTGTAGGCTGTCAAATTTAGGTGATGATCTTCAAAAATGCTGGCGGTGGCTGGCAACTTTAAAAAAAATGCTGTCATTTGATAATTTGCTGATAACTTGTAACAGCAATAATAACGATAATTGTTTCTTCTTATTATAATTATTATTATTACAAATTTATTTCTTAAACTGAATTCAAACCCAGCTCATCCGATCAGAATTCAGTCGAAAAGTTGAGTTTGATAATAAACTCTTAACCCTGCTGTGTTTGTGACTCCAAAGCTACACACAGGGCTCAAGCAGAACCATCCTAATGAGCTTTTGTGAATGTCTGTATCCATGAGAGGTTCCACAGCACGCTTGCAAGTATGGAGAGCAATGTGTTTGCTAGATAATGAGGTAAACTTTAAGACACGACTGGAAAGCTGAGAGACAGCCCGAGAGTCCAAGCGCCAAGCGTCTCCATCTCACAGGTGGAGTCCTAGTTCTGGTTTTATTGTAAAACTGCCCTAAGATGTCTGTGCATTTGGATTTAACGGATGTCCTTGTGGGAGAGGCATCTGAAGTAGGGTCTTACTATATTTTATTGATGATAAAATGTGGTATATATGTAGGAAATCCAAGCAGACACTATATTTTGTGCCACTGCAAATGCCACAAATCTGCCAGAGAAGTCAAATGACTCTGACTATGCATAAGCACTAGTAATTAAGATGATTAATGGCCTCTTCTGAACTAACGGCAAAGGCGACTGACTTCCATTTCCCACCAGCACTGTGTCGGATATTAAAGGGTTATGCGCTGAAGTTCATCGCTCATGTTCTCTTGAACACATTCTGACAGCATCCTTTCAGACCACCATTTAGGGGTAAGTGCAACTCAAATCAGATTGTTCTTTTGTGAGCTAGAGCGTACCTGTCCTCCCCCCATCTCCATCTCTCTGTCTTTGGCTTCAAAGCGCCTGATCCTGCTCTTAGGCCAAGATGATGGTTTACACTACAATGTGCAATCAGTGGAATATCCGTTTTCATGGTTTATCTCTCCCAGGTGGGGTCCTGCTCTGAAAAAAGCTTACGCTCAAATACTCTATTTGTCTTCATGGACAATAGACTCTCATTTTGTATGTTGTATATGATTCCTTATTCTTTCTTCTTGTAAATCTATACTGATCCAATTGTCTATAGCCTACATGTACGTAGATACTGTATGTTTTTCTTTTTCTTTTCTTTTTTTAATACTATTTTGAAAAGATGTTTAAATCTGTTTATCAAAACATTCATTTTAAATTTTTATATTTAACTTATTATTTCCGTATATGATATGAAGTGAATATGATTATCAAAAGAATCAAAAGGTTTAAGGCCACTGTAAAAAAAAACTAGTTAAAAAAGATTACATTTTAAAGACTTCAAATAGTTTGTAATTGATTTTGTTAGTCAAAAAATATTATATCAGTTAAATATCAGCTGACACAAAATAGCATACATTGGGTCCTCTCCAAAATGGTGCTATGGTGATGCAGAGGAGACACACACGCAATAAAGTCATTATTTTTATTTTCTTTGAAAACAAAAGGTATTCTTGTTGCTTCATAACATACTGATTGAACCACTGATGGAGAATGGATTATTTTGACAGTGTCTTTCATACTTTTTTCCGGACCTTGACAGTGTTATTTACCTTCTAGTCAATGGGACAGTCACAAGCCTACTCGTTTTCATCCAAATGATCTTAAATTGTGTTCTGAAGATGAACAAAGATTTTACGGGTTTGAAACAGCATGAGATTATTTCAATTTTGGGTTGGAGTAACCCTTTAATATTTGGCATGTTTTTTTTATTTAATGGCAGCTGTAACACATGAAGGGGCTTAACCCATTTAATCCCACAAGTCACAATAGTGACCGTAAAAATGTTTTCATTTGTAAAGCTTTTAAAACCTTACTGATGTTTTAGTGCACTTCCTGCAAATATGGAAAAAATAAAGGGTCTCAATTAAATATGTGAAGTTTTACACAATTAGTGCAAATTATCAGATGACCAGAGCAGTTTATTTCCTGTTTGCACCTTGAGAAAATGAAAACTGCATCAAAGCTCCAAAACAAAGGGCTAGTAAAGTATGTTAACATAAAGATATGACATAGATTTCTGGTACATATTATCTTTAGGGTGTCTAATATTAATATATGAATTCGCAAATATTTATTTTTGTTGAGTGTGGTCATAGAGTGAGCAAAAATCTTAATGGTCACAATAGTGACCGGTGGGAACTTGATAATACAATTGATGGACTAGATAATACAAATCCAATGGCAGTTGCTACCGGTTTTTTTAATCTCACTGTTCCTATCAATGTTGCATAAGTTATTTATGCATAATAAAAACCCTAGAATATCATCAAACAGTTTATAAAACTATCATAAGCATATATAAAAAAGAATTATGAATGCAGAAATATGTGATTTCATTTCTCACTTTATCCTACCGGTCTTAATTGTGACCAAGAATAAAACACATTTTTTCACACACTTTGCCCCCCCCCCAAAAAATGCAAAAATAATTATTGATTTTTTTCAAAGGGTTACTAATGACAGATCATTTGGATATTTTCATGTCTGGGAAAAATTTGGAATTGAACAGGTTGTTAGCCGATGCATTGATTAATGGTCATCTGTACTTTTGTTACATTATGAATTAACCTTTGTTAATATCAATACAAATACAACAGTTAGTTCATGTTAGCTTATGTTATCTAAGACTTAGTTCATGTTAGTTAAATAATACATAAAGATAAAGCGGTTCATGTTAGCTTACATCCATTAAATAATATATACAGATACAAGTTTTGATTTAAGTAAAATTAAGCTCTGAAAATAATTTATCACTTTAAGTTCATGTTAACAAATGGAACCTTACTGTAAAGTGTTACCATGACAGCTGCATG
This sequence comes from Enteromius trimaculatus, assembly GCA_032361065.1. NCBI lineage: Eukaryota > Metazoa > Chordata > Actinopteri > Cypriniformes > Cyprinidae > Enteromius > Enteromius trimaculatus. The sequence goes on from JAUMHP010000060.1 coordinate 12,944,671, forward strand.
TGGTTCATAACTGATAACATTTGCACATGCAATCAAATTTGCACAAACCTCATATATATGGCTGTTACAGACTGTACATAACGCACCTTTGTTTCCTTTAAATTGTTCCAGAGTGGTCTCAAACGCTTGGACCCCACCAAACATGTCACCAAAGCAAGACGAGTCGTTTATGCATGAGTTTATGTGTCTATAAACGTTTGCATAAACGCCAGAAGACATGACGTAACACAATAAAACCCCATAAAATATCATTTTCTCCTGAGCCAGACTGCCTACCGCTATAACGAGCCACGCTAAATGATCGCATCATCAGTCAATGTTACACGCGGTTCGAAACTTCCCATTTAGAATCCGGAATCCAATCATGTAAAACACAAATGCTTACCATACCTATTTACCGTGGCCATGCGGGTGCCTTTCATATGCTCCTGAGGCCAGCTGAATATGTGACAACCCTGGCATTTATATTTTGTCAGCATAAATGATGAATCTTTTCACATGCTGAGTGAAGATGAATCACGTCTAGCGAGGCAGAGCGCCTGAAGGGACTCACGCTGTCTGTTTTTACTGTGTAAAGATATTAGAAACATTGGATGGTTGAATTATAACCACTCCGGTCGACTTCATTCGAGGGCCATGTCTTTAATGGGCTCGTTATCCATAGAAGTACAATAAAAGCGATCATGGGGATTAGAGCATAATAGGTATAAATGCACCGCTGCTGTCATCATACCCAAACTTTGCTATAATTAAAAGCCCAGCGCGAACAAACACCTTCGTAAATGAATAGAAAATGAACACAACAAGCTAGCGGTGTAATTAAACAGAATCAGCAAATTGCATCGCAAGCAGCTGCGAGACCAGCGGACAGCTGGCAGACACCCTGACTGCTCTGGCCATGAAAGAGTAGTCATATCTGATTCTGTTTGGATGGCCAGCCTTTAGAGACCAATGCTAAGCAGTACCTAGAGAACTGAGATGAATCGCTCACTCTCACCCCAGTGCGCCGCAGCCATATTAAACAGTTATGGAGGCAACTCAAGCGGAACTTTCTACTTTCTCGATTCCTCGGCCAAGTTCAACTCTCAGACCACACGGCGCTCCTGAGAATTCCCTCCTTGGTATTAGCATTCTCGAGATGTCAGGCCAATGTTTACAATCACGGCTAAATTGACGCTGGATTTTCTCCACTTGATGCTCGCTGGCCCCACCGAGTGCACCGGCTCACCCATTACTCTCCTCTTTTGACGGTTCTGGGTTACACAAGGCTGTTATCATTAATGTCCCTGTGAGGCGACCCCACTCCCCGATTACTACGGTTCCTCTGAACACATCACCCTTCCCCCAGGCCGGTGACTGTACATTAATCACTCTCTATAAGGGCTCATACTGCAGCCTGACGATATACACCCGAGTGCCAAGTTGTGCTGGGGTAAGCATGTTTTTAAAATGAAGAGTGCACTATTGGATATTGAAGGAAAGGTGGCTGGTGGATATTGTGGGCACAGGCTACAGAGTCGATCCCAGCAAAATGCTCATATCTAAATCTGGGTGTAAACAAAATGATTGACTCATGCGCAAGCACTTGGACACGCACGCCAACACTCCACCGACTTGCTGTGTAACAAGCACATCTGACATGTCAATGACTGACAATGTTCCCTCAACACCTCCACAGGCTGGAATCAAAACAAACAGATCTCAGACTTACTGTAAACGAGTAGCGTTTCTAAAAGTATTTAGAATAAAATATAAATAAAAAATAAAAAATAAAAAAAAGATCACGCAATTACTCCCGAAGATTCGATTTTGTGTTCCCGCATCAGCGCAGAAGTTGCAGAATGAGAACAACAAATAAATCTCCCTCTGCACATCCAGGTTTACGTGAATAAGACCATTGATTACTCTTATAACAGTTATACTCAATCAAAGGTTGAATGTGGTGGAAAAAAAGCAGGTAATTCATCGAATCAATGTGCCATTTTCTTGTATGATTTGTTTCTGCAAGTCCAATTTTCCCCCCGAAATCCTTTCTCCTTCCGTAACAGCAAAACAAATTCCATAGATAAAGCATATCCCTGCAAAACATGTGCGCACACGCACACACACACAATGACAATGGAAAGCGACAGAATAAAAGGACGGCTGAAATCTTGCTGAAAAGAAGTGGGAAAGAATAGAGGAACTGTATTACACGCAGGACAGAGGGGGAGTGAGGGGGGTGTTTGGCGGGGGGCTTTGGGGGAAGCAAAAGCTTTAAGCTCAAAGCGGCAAAAACACCCAGCGGGAGTCGAACAGAAGATTTAAATGAGGCTTCTGTAGCCAGCCGGGCCACTGAACTATCCATTAAATTTAGATTATGGGTTTCTTTCAGTTTTTTTTATTATTTGTGTTTTTAATCATCCAGCAAGAGTTTGTCTGAGAGTCGAAAACTAAAGCTGAATAATATGCATATTGATTATGATCAGGAGGAGACGCTGGCTTTGTGCATTTGATTAATGTAGACGTGTGCCAACTGTAGCTCTCAACAATTAGGAACGTGTGTACACTTTCGACACCCACCAAGAAGGAAGCGTAGTTTCTGGCACAGCGTGGATGTGTTGCTTTAAAAGCATCACCTGACGTTTCGCAGACCTTGAAAATTGCATTTGAATGGCATTGTGTGTTTTAAACGTGTTCTAATTGCATTACTGGTCCTGTGTGTACTATCAACATTCAGCACGCTGGCATATCTGCATCGCCGCGCTTCCTTTCTAAACCGTTTATCTGTGCTTGTTATTCCGCACCGTGTTTATTACGAAGCCGGATGAAACTGGTTTTGGATCACTGTTAACACCTTTTGAGGAATCATACAGTAAGCACAACTAGTGTAAATTACTGCATAGCGGAGCGTAACAAAGAATATTTAACAACATCTTCTTATGACTTAGGAATTATTTTGCATAAATATGCAATAATGAAGCTAGAATTATTTTTAACATATTGCATTTAGCCTACACACACAGAACGATGGAGAGAAAGTGATGCACGAGCATTTACATTCACCCACAAACCTGTTGCTCAAGCTCCACTGAGATTAACACACACACACACACACACACGTTTAAACCAGCGCCGAATCGTGCAATGCACTGCAAGCTCTTACCTTTGTGAATGTTCAGGCCTTGCAGCACACCCCTGGGGACAAATACGGTGTAGAAACTCTGGGAGAAACCTGGTCTGCATGGAGCGATGGTCTGAGCGTTTCCGTGACTCCCCTGAGAAAGACAGACATTATTGGCTATGAAGACACAAGAGAGGGGAAGTGGTTAGGCAAATTGATTTGTGACCACAGGGTTGTGGTTCTTATTCAAGGTTATCGAAAACTATATAAATACCTTCAGGAGGCAAAGGGATGCAGTCCTTGTACTATTGTTTTTTGGGGTTTTTTATGTGCCCTACACTTAAGCAAGCTTATCAACAGTGTTCCTTTGAACTGGATATAATTTAGGTTTATTATTTATATTATTATTATTATAAGTCCCTTTTAATTGTATTATAATGATTTTTGTCAATATCAGTATTTAATACATTTAAATAAAATGTATGAGATTTTTTTATGAACATCATCAACGCACAATGTTTTAATTTTTTTTTGTTTGTTTGTTTTTTGTTTTTTTTTTGCTTAAAACGATTCTGAAAAAAAAGGCTTCAGATTAATCTTATCAAATTTGTCATTTTAATTCTTTTTAAACTATTGAAACATTTAAAAAGCATCTTACACTTCAGTAACTGCACTGACCAAAACAGTGTTCAATGTTAATTTAATAAATCTATATCTAATAATATATTTAAAATTATTAATACGTCTGTTTTAATAAATGATATTATAATCACTGTAATCAGTCAATATCAGGAATTGATTGCAGTAGAATAAAATGAAATTATATTAAATTCTTTAGAGAAAATGCTGGATTAATCATCATGATTAGTTGTTTTTGTGATCCGCTTTACATTTGTTTTTGCGAATAAAAAAGTAAACTATTTTTTTTTTCTATTTTGTAGCTCTAACAAAGCAAGATCTCTTTCCTATCAATATCTCTACCACAATAATCTTTCCAAGCACCCACGGTAACCTGCTCAAACACCCTCTGCTGTGCACACACCCCTGGTTATGATCACTACTACATTCTACTAAGAGTATTTGAATATTCAATAGTTCCACGCCATTGAACACATTCTAAATCAAAAGCAGCAAATCTGTGATTCTCTTAATACGCATTCAGAGGCCTGCATTCTTATGCCCTAATGGTGGTTATAAAGAAACTGACACGAGCAAAAAAACATCAAGAGCGACTCTAAAAATTTAACAAGAGCTAAACGAGCCAGTTTGATGATTAAAACAAACCGAGGGAGAAAAAGGGGGAAGCGAGGGAAGACAGGAAATGCGGGGTAAAGAAGGCTGTGCTGGAGTTCTGCCATGTAAATCAGTAGAGAAATTGTGCCCATTACAGTGGCATCTATTTTAGGATGGTGACCTAGTGTGTGTGTGAGCGCGCGTGTGTGTGTGTGTGTATGCATCAATGGATAGTGCTCACCACAGAGATTTAGCATAATTAGATGGTGGGTCATATTCAGGTTAGGCCAGTCTCAATATGGTGGGCTTTTCTAAAAACGATTCAGGGTTCAAGCTCAGGCCTCGGCTGTGCATGAAGCGAACGAAAGGTTGCCTTTAGGGGTCTCTCTCTCTCTCTCTCTCCCTATATTTTTCCATTCAGAAACACAGACAACTATGAACTTGAAAAATCAAGACAACAAAGAGCCGACGCACTAAGCTCTTTCATACGTCCACAGAGGAACGGTCTGTGTCAAAGCATCCCTACAGATCACATTAGTCAGAGAGCTGAGAGATGGTTACTTTGTAAAGCAGCGCTGCCTCTGCCCACCATGTGAATACAGCTCTATAGCTATATTTCACCCCCAGACGGATACAGATTTTATTCTGAATGAGTCATCAAAAAGAATGTCAGTATCTGCCACATCCAACAGCAATATGTCTTATTTCCAGAACTTATATTTACTCAGCAACCCAGCACTTTCTAGATTTCATTTGCTGCCAATAGTGCGTCTTCAACTACTACATTAATGTTTCCTAATCCCACTGACCAAAGCAACCAGTTCTCTAGCATCCAACAAGTTAAATAATTCCTGACGTTCCTATTAATGCATATTCCATAACACGATTACTAATATGAATACAGTTCATTTGCATATTCGCATATTCCTCCAGTAAGGACAGAGCAGCACCATTACTTGCAGACACACCACAGGCATCGCCGCATCCTCTGCAACGTGTGTTAAAAGTGCAGCTGCAAGCCACTGCAGCTTCCCGATAGACGGCAATTGTTTGAATGTTATTTCAAAAGAAGATCCACTGTTGCAGAAGTGCAGCGAAAGCAATTTTGCATTTCCAAACAGACAAAGTCGATGCACCACTAGATTCTTTTAGTAAGTAAGCGCATCAGACGCACGGATACAAGTGCACCGTTCCGCACGGTCTGTCTGAATTCAAGTAGTGTTACTTCCAGAGTGTTAGTAAATAAAACATTTAGTCTTACCAAAGAGGTGCCCACAACTAAGGCACACGCCACAAGAATCGCGCAGCCGGTTTTCATTTTGGCCATCAGCAGAGGAGGCAGATGTTTGTTATTCGCAAACGTGGAGATAATTCCTGTGAGACGTGCTGTCGGTTGCAGGGTTCCGCTGAGCGATGCGAGAGAATATTGTCCCGGTCGGTCTTGCGCCCTACTGCAGGTGGACAGGCGCTGTTCAGCTCAGCACCACGGCTCCGCTGGCGGCGTCACAACCGCTACAACTCCTCCTACCGCAGCGTACTACTTAAAGACACACACCGAGACGCACTACAGCACGCTTGACAGTTAACGTTAAACAGGCGCGTATTGTGTACATTCTGCATATCTACCTTAGAATAAAATAACCTGCGGGTGCAGACAGGTGGCGAATTAATGGGGAGGGGTTTTATGGTGGGGTCCGACCGCCTTAATTAAGGTTTGAGATGTCTTAAAGATATTCATTCGTTTTGCATATATAACCACAGAGCACAAGTTACATTATACGAGCTTTCGCGCCAACATTAGCGTTAGCCTGAGGAGTAACCATAGCAACAGTTCGCTGCTTCATTGCTTTGAGAACTGATTTTTTTTATGCTTTCAGAACTATATCGCACAGTGCAAAGAAAAAAAAAACAAAAAAACAATTGTGTATTACCTCAATATATATTTAAACATTGCAAATTTACCACAAAACGTTAGTCTAGTTTTAATAGCAGGCCTACGCAAAACGTTTAGAAGTGCCTACTTTCCTTTTGTTAAAAGTTGATAGTGGAATCTGAATATGAAAATTAATAATCACAATCCATAATGCGTTTTACCTGTTGTAGTCGACGATTAATCATCCACTATTAGAATGCCAAGACATATTCAGAATGTTTGGATGATCTTATTAAACTAATCTGTGACTCTGGCATTTTTTTTTTTTTTTTCTCAGTTTGAACATTTACAATGGTAACATTTACTAGATAACACAATTATGATAATTAACAGGTGCATTAAATAATTAATTACTATAATTTAATTACTTAGTAAAGAATTACTCTTATATTTTCTGTAATTTAATTACAGTTAATTATGAAGTAATTGCATGCTGCACTGTATAAAACAAGAGTCAATTTAACATAAAAATGCTAAATCTAATGTTAAAACTTTAATGTAACTTTGTCAAGTTTATGTTACTTTATTTCAAAGACTTAAAAGAAATTTGTGTCAATCCTTGTAGCCTATTGTTCTGCTGTTTAGGATTTAAAAAATGAATTAGTAGTATGTAATACAATACTTTTTAGAGACAGTAATTAGGCTAGTCTAATTGCACTGTTAAAAACTTAATTAATAGCTGGTGATGACTTAGTGTTAGTAACCTACCCACCACCGTTATGAAAAACAAAAGAAACATATTGAAAGAAAGATTTCAGAAGCTTCTTACACTATTAGTGAATCTGCCATCCATAACTGAATTGCAGTGGAGGTGTAGCAATAACTGAAGCATTTAATATAAAAGATTTACAGGGTAAACAACAAATGCATATTTAATCAAAGTCTGAGACACAAAGCACTGCAAAAAAGCTCAGAGTTACAGATGTTTAAACACTTTCCAGTCCTCGCTGCCATTGTAAAATTCTTATTGTTCTTCTAACCTGAAGTGTAAACTCTTAACTGGCTCTTTCCATGAATAAATGATACAAATTGTCCATAGGCAAAAACGTCAGTCTTACAGGCTTCATATATCTGACTGCATGCAACAGACTGTGACGCAGGAAGCCATTTCATACTTCACTTATTTCTTTTGATCATAGCTGAGTCGGCCACGTTACCTGCTGTGATCCGCTGTAAAAGACCTGTATCCCATCTGACATAACTGTTCTAAACAGTGAGAAACAAATATAGCTCTCCAAGTTATTCATAATTCACTTCCTTGGCGACAGTCTTTTTCGCCCAGAATGAAAGTAATCAAAAGGCCGTCGTCCACATTTTAATGACGCTGACATTTCCTCGCTCATCTGAGTTGGTAGCTCAATTTCCATATCAGAAGGACGACGCCAGTCTGATCCAATCAAAAGAAACATGAGAGAAAATGTGAACGTGCTCTTTTATGCCAATTAGGACAGACCAATTCGTTTACCTGACTTTTTGACATTCTTCTGTGCATACTAAATAAAGGATCGTTTTAAGAGGCTCTTTTGGTACAACTTTCTAGCTCAATTCATTTAATTAAAACAAGACGTATAATAGGTACTGATAGCAAGCACCACTCCATGGATGGATGGATTCTCTCCTTCAAGCTGCGGAAAATTCCTCAAGGTGTGCCATGTTTGATTGTAGAAGCATCTTTAAAGAACTGTTGTGGAATGATCGGAAGCCTTGGAGGAACCAGGGCTTGTTGGCTCAAGTTCACAATGTCAAAACCATTCTCAAACAGACAGATATCTAGAAAAGTCATTTATTGTTGAGATAAAATAGCACAGCATGTGGTGAATAATTCCGAGTTCAGTGGATTGCAGAGCTTGTAGGTACTAGGGCTTTTTTTTTTAAGGTGTGTAAATTATTCTACTTGAGTACTGCACATTTGCCTAATAAAAACACCATCTGGGCACTTGAAGTGAATTGGTTTAAGGCCGTGTTAAATTATTAAGCAAATTTCGTGAAATGGTTCCCACTTAACGTTTTTTTTTTTTACAGAAGACGAGAGTTATGGGCCAAACACTATAGATATCTTTGAATACTTTGTCACAATTTGAGAGCCACACACTGGTTGTTTTATTTAAATGGCTTTTCTGTGGTTACATTGACATATTTAAAGTACTTTAACGCTAAGCTTTCTTTCACGGCTTTCACTCAGCTGGTCTGCGGTTGCTTCATTTTCACTTGTTTGACAAACTAGACGTTAATACCCATACTTAGCATTCTGCAGTCTGGCTTTGTTCATCCAACCATACTCCACTTTTAGTCCCTGTATTCAAATGACGTAATCAATGTAATCCAACGAATGAGAAGCGTAGCATAAACTGAATAACATTTCAATCCCAACCAAGCTGACATGAACACCTCAGCTCTGTGTGGACGGCTAGTTCTATAAATAATCCATTATTATATTTAATAATTCATGGATGTGTAAGTTGTTGGTGTCATCAGCCTTGATGGTATGAAGACACCTGTATCGCTCTGGCTGCTTGAGGGAGTCTAGGATTGATTGTCCGAGCACTTATTGGAGTGTTCCAAATGCCTCGTGCTGCAATTTGCGGATAGGGCCAATTTTACAATAAGTATGCGTAACAAAACCCTCATTCCTGACTGATAATGATGTTGCTATTTTGTATTAAAAGCAGAAACCGTGTTTTCAAAACCAGTTTTATGAATAACATCAATGACGGTTCAGAAATCCGTGGGGTAAAAATGGAAGGGCTGTAATTTGATTTAATTTAAGCATTCGTTGTGTCAATTTATGGCAAAGTTTTACAGCAGACACAGAACACTAAGCACAAACAAGCAAAATGAAAACATAGACTTAAAAGTTTCTTCGAAAACAACCACTTCGAGATAAAAACAGCCCTATATTTCTAATGAAATGAACTTTAAGCTTACTAAAAGGCACATTCTTTAGAAATAAAAGTCCAGCTTGTAACAAAAGCAGAACCTTTTTTGGTGCTAAACAGAACCATTTTTAGGGTTGCAATATATTCAAACCATTAATATTATTTGTATATATTATTCATTAATATTGTTTTTTACCCAACTATCTGCCTGATGTTACAGTATATTGTGGCCTCCTTGGGTTTTACATAAAATCAGAAACAGCATGTTGTCAGGTATGTACTTTTATTTGATCTTTTATGGACAAAATTGTAGCAAAAATTACAGGTGTTCTAACAACCGTTATTAGCAGAATAAATTAATAAATGACAATTGACATTGAATGAATACTTAAAGTAGTAAACAAAATAAAAACAGAAAACTGTTTAATGAAAAACAAGTTTCAGTGAAATATAACCCATATATAATGTTTTTCATAACCCACTTTGACGCCTTAAAGGGGTCATACAAACCCAGTTTTCCACAAGCTAATATGATTATTTAGGGTTTAATGGAAAGTTTGTAATATAGTTTGTTTTAAAATTTCTCAAAGATAGTTGTAAAAACGCTAATTGTACCCTGCCAAAAACAGCTCTTTTGAAATCACTCCGTTCTGTGTACTTCCCCTTTAAATCTTCATGAGCTCCGCTGACCCCGCCCCTCTTTTCCAGATGCTCTCAGAGGATCTTTTTTTAGCCGTAATCATAGTAAAAACTTGCTTATTAACACATTATTAGGAAAGGATCTGCAAAGATTCATTAAAAGACATTATACTCACTGCTTCTGAAGGTGAGGCTGGATCACGAATGATTCCCGCGAACATAAACGCATTCCGGTTGATCAAGTGGGTGTTTTCCTTCAGAACCAAACCTAATGTTAATCTTCTGCCTTCAGTCACTCAGATGTCGGGAGTAAATTACTACTGCTCTGTTTATTAATACATTCAACAACAAAACACCTCAATCTCTTAGGAGTCTTGCTTGTCTCTGTCTCGGTCTGATGACGGCTCACTCAGGACGGGTCTGAGGTAAGACACCAGTTCAGTCTGTGTGACACGCTGCTGTCAATCATCTATTGTGGGAGTGGCCTCTGTCGGTGTGACGTCACACTGACATGCATTTGAGAATGGCTTGATTTCAGAAGGGGCAACTTATTTTTATAAGTGGTACCTGTGGTAATGATAAAACTACCTTTATCATTGTAGGGTGGTTGTGTACACACACTCCTAACACATATTTCAGTCCAAACAGCTTGAAAAAGTGCATGTACCACCGTATGACCCCTATGACCGTATGAGTCCATCATTATGTGTTTCTCTCTGCAGGCGATAAGGTTGTAGGATGTGACAGCATCTGAAATGCACAACTGAGTTACAAGGTGTCTCCTTTCAATTGTTTATGTAAAAAACAACTGTTTAGGAAGTCCAAAGGTTGCAGTGACACGTACAATTATGTGAATTAAGCCAATTCGTAAAAAATGGTAAAACTCACACTTTTGCAATAGCGAAGCCACATAAACAGTAAGAGTGTTGTCTGTGTAAAGCTGCAACAAATTTTACAAACAAAGGTGTGATAAAATGATGATTCCATGGATTGCTATTTAAAGCTCAAATAATACACACACTTTCACAGGGGGGGGAAACAGACTCCAGTCTTTTATAAAATTTAAGCTTCACATTTCTGTGAAAGAAAAAAAAAACTTTGTCCTTTTCCCTATTAAAATTAATTCTGATGGTAATCAACATACTGTAAGCTCAGTCGATAGTTTTTGTGGTACTGAATAGAACCATTCCTCTAAAAACACTGCAGAGAAAATATTTCCACTGCCTATCTACATGCATGCCGCACAGGGGACAGAGTCATGGAGATATGAAAATCCGGAATGTATAAGCAATTTCATCCATGGATGAAACTTGGAAACCTCTTGACTCCTGGTGCAAAGTTACAGATAAATATTTCTGTGTGTACACTACACAATCCACACAATAAGTCAGAATGTAGCAATATTGCAGCATAAAGATGTTAGCTTGTTGTGTAGATCCAATCAGAATGGAAAAGAAAGTGAATAAGCAGCTCTTCTCGCACCAGCCACATGCTACAGACAAAAGTTCTCATCCAAGTAAATGGATTTCGTATCATCGGAGACAAATGGAAGCGGTGTGCTGTCTGTTTCTTCGCGTGACCTTTTGGCTGCAGTTCCGAAACACAATGATTGCTTGATAGGCATGCAGAGCGAGCGACACTGACAAACGACGGCAGATGTCATTTGTATTTTCATTTGAACCGTAACCCTGGAATACACTTTGCTTAATTAACCTCACCGTGGCTGTTCCTCTTGGAGGGGCTTCCTATTCACATCTTACCTTAGGGAAGAGGTGCAATCTGCTCCTGTAGATCTTGCATTTCACACACAATTTACAACGATAGAGATGCCGTACGTCACGGCACCACAATGAAATGAACATAATGTTTTCTATCAGTCAAAGGGGTCATTAACGTAATGTAGCTGTTTGGCTATAAAATGCATTCTTTGATACTAACATCATCAGACAACATTTGCGGAGTGAGGAGTTATGTAACCTGGTGCCTCCGGAATGTGATGTGCAAATGTTGTAACACATTTCAAATGTGTTAGTTTAACATCTATAGCTGGAGAGCTGTACTAATCATTAAGAAGATTTTAAAGACTATCCAGGATCAATGAAAAGAACTTTAACAACTATATAACTGTATATCATTGCATCAGTTTAAACTGGAGATGAATGTACTGTAAGTTCATTTATAAAAGCTTCACATTTATGCTCCATAAATTGACCTCATTTCCACAGTAAGAGCTGCAGTTTGACCTCTATTCATGAGAGGAGCAAGTCGAAATTGTGGTAATCAACATTATGCCACAAATGCTGTCAAATAAGCTTAATGGCAATGTAATTGAATATAGCGGCAATGTAAGTGAAGATGCAACAGATATTGTGTGCTATGTTAAGAAATTTTAAGTAAAACAGACAAAAAGGATGGTAGGGACCTGTTTTAGTTCATTGATTGTTGACTGGATGGAGCAAATAAAAATATGTGTTGGCAGGCGACTCTAAGAAAGGGGCGTGATTTAAGCAGACAAAACGACTGGAAAAGATGGGCATTTGTATCCAGCGAGGTATGTTGTATTGAGTAATAATAGCAAGTAAGTAAATTTGAAGTAAAAATAAATAAACACATAAATAAATATGTGCAGGGATGAGTAGTTCACAATAAGCTCAATGACATGCATTTAAAAATAGAATTTCATTTCATGTCAAAATGAAGTCCTGTCAAACTCATTTCCTGCTGCCACGTCTTCTTTAGTTTCAAGGCCTCTCGACCCTGTTGCTTTTTATATTTACCTATTTCATCAATTTAATGCAGCTTGTGTGTTTGTTTGTCTGCTTCACTGATAGATCTCTTCAGGCAAACAAATACAGCTTGCCCAGCAACTTCACCAGAGCACCAAGAGGATAAAACTTTTCCCACTTCACCATCATATCAGCACAATGCCTTGCCATCCCAAGCAATAATATAAACAACAGTGTTGTTGTTGTTGTTGTTTTAATGCTCACACTGAAAAATGTTTTGCTCATTTTGAGTAAAATGCTAATGCAGCATTCTAAAGGAATGCATTCTAAATCACTTCTGTGCTCCTTTTTGGAGGTGGCGGGGGATAAATTAATAATAAATGGCATCTCGGGAGGGGTTTCGGGGAGAACGTTTTGCTGTTCAATAATGGCAACCTCACAAGTTCTTGTGTTTCAACAAAAATGCAATAATGCGCAAAAGTGTTGTTTGAATAATGCAGAGGCTGCATGCATAAATAGTACATTAGAACTGATTTAATTATGCCACGGAGAAAGCCTAGTTTGGTATTAAACAAACAAACGCAAGAAAGCAGAATGAGCCGACCCTGTGGCACTGTGATCACCCAACTCTCGTACTGGTTCAAAAGTTCGTCGTCGGAATCTGGAATGCTTCTATTTTGTTTTTCTTTCAATAACGTACCAGTTTCAGCAGCAGTACTGGATCTCTACTAAAGGTAAGATAAGGCATGAGCAAGAAAAACTGATGTTAAAAAATATTTAACCAATTTTGTGCAAAAACACTACAATTTATGTAGTATGTCTGAATTTCACATTTAAAATATACAATATATATCATTCACACAACCGAATTTGTTGAAAACACTGATTCGTCCAGCAACAAAAGATGTTTTTGTAGACAAGTCGATAAATCAACAGATCTCAAACACAAAGATTGCTGGTTATTTGAATATTTGGCAACCCAGCAAGTAAGCATTGGGTTCTGACCCAGCTGGTTGGGTTAAATGTTTTTGCCCAGCATGCTTGGTTGTTTTAAGTTAACTATTGTTTACAAATACCTATATTGCTGACTTAAAATAGGCTGGAAACAAACCAAATAAATAAATTAAACACATAATTACATGAGGCAATAGCAATAATCAAAAAATGGACATTTAAAAATAGGAATGAATATTGCATAGACAAAAATATAAGATTCGGGTGTATGCAGCATAATTTACAATATTACATACATTTCAAGTCATTTAACAAGTGTTACAGATATAAAAACTGCACAGCGTAACACTTAACACTTGATAGATTGCAAAGCTGAAAGGGTTGACAGAACTCAGGACTTGTTAACAACAATGTATGAATGTGTTACAACTTTGTCTTATTTGTATGTGCTATCACCTCTTACGGGATGCAGAAGAAACGTTGACCTTGATCTGCCTTCATTTTGACTCAGTAACTTTAGTATGGTAAGCACCCGGCCTTTCTAAAAGCAAGCTTGAGAGCTTCAGGAAAAGCAGAGGGTGAGAAATGTGAATTGATTGGCGACTCCCTTTCTAGGTTAGGGAGTTTAATATGAGGACCCTAATCTGGACTGCACACCTGCACCATCAAAAAATAGGTGTTGGCAGAAACGAAGTGAAGACCCAATCTACCTGGAGCCCGTGGCTAGCATTACACCGCACCTTTGAAAGTGATATTTCGCCGTTATCGTGAAAACCTGCCCAGAGAACAAAACAGGCCTTGTTCAGAGTTTCATAACTCTGGTTAGAGAACACTACTTCTGCACCTCTTGAAAAAAAAAAAAAAAAACAGAGCAGTAGATACACCACAGAAAATCGGTTGCACTCAATAAGACTCTTCTTTACCTAAGTTTGTTTGGAATTGTCTAATGATTAATCGCATACAAAATAAAAGTTTTTGTTTACCTAATATGTGTGTGTGTGTAATGTGCATATTTATTTCAAGAGTTCACGCTTTCCTTGTAATAAATAATGAAGCAAATTTGGCATGCTGTCTGGGGAGCGAGCCAGGAGAATGGTGAACCCCGAACCCTAATGGATAGAACCCTTGCATGGGCAAGAGTTCAGCGTTTGGCTCGTTCACTGTCTGCCAAATAATAATATGCACTGCTCAAAAAATAAACAACAACTTAAACAACACAGAGCAACTCAATCACACTTCTGTGAAATCAAACTACCCACTTAAGAAGCAACACTGATTGACAGTCAGTTTCACATGCAGGTGGAAATGATTATTGATTTTGATAATTGCAATTAGCAAGACACCCCCAATAAAGGAGTGGTTGTGCAGGTGGTGACCACAGACCACTTATCAGTTCCTAGGCTTTCTGGCTGATTTTTTGGTCACATTTGAATGCTGGCAGTGCTTTCACTCTAGTGGTAGTATGAAAAGGAGTCTACAACCCAGACAAGTGGCTCAGGTAGTGCAGCTCATCCAGGATGGCAATGCGAGCTGTGGAAAGAAGGTTTGCAGTGTCTGTCAGTGTCCAGAGCATGAAGGTGCTTCCAGGAGACAGGCCAGTACATCAGGAGACATGGAGGAGGCAGTAGGAGGGAAACAACCCAGCAGCAGGACCGCTACCTCCGCCTTTATGCAAGGAGTAACAGGAGAAGCACTGCCAGAACCCTGCAAAATGACCTCCAGCAGGCCACAAATGTTCATGTGTCTGCTCAAACTGACTTCATGAGGGTGGTATTAGGGCCCGACGTCCACAGGTGGGGGTTGTGCTTACAGCACAACACCGTGCAGGACGTTTGGCATTTGCTAGAAAACACCAAGATTGGCAAATTCTTCACAGATGAAAGCAGGTTCACACTGAGCACATGTGACAGACGTGACAGAGTCTGGAGACGCAGTGGAGAATGTTCTGCTGCCTGCAACATCCTCCAACATGACCAGTTTGGCAGTGGGTCAGTAATGGTGTGGGGTGGCATTTCTTTGGAGAGGTAGCCTGACTGCCATTTAGGTACCGAGATGTAATTCTCAGACCCCTTGTGAGACCATACGCCAGTGCGGTTGGCCTTGGGTTCCTCCTAACGCAAGACAATGCTAGACCTCATGTGGCTGGAGTGTGTCAGCAGTTCCTGCAAGACGAAAGCTTTGATGCTATGGACTGGCTCCCCGTTCCCCAGACTTGAATCCAACTGAGTACATCTGAGACATCATGTCTTGCTCCATCCACCAACGCCGCGTTGCACCACAGACTGTCCAGGAGTTGGCGGATGCTTTACTTGTTCTAAAAAGTGTTATAAATTGAATAATATCCACTTTCTTAATAATATCTATTTTATATTGTAATGAAAATATCCACACTATTATTCCATTCTTTCTTTTCAAACGTTCTCTTTTTGAAAACAGAAGGCTGATGCACACACATGTGCACATTGAATCATGTTTCTCAAAAGTACTATTCCTTTCCTTGTGAGTAAACTATTTATGATTGCAAAACATTACTAAGCCCACATTTGTATAAATGTTGTAATTAAGCTTTTTTAATATCAGATTGTTAATGACAACGCATTCATTTGCTCCAACAGCGCTGCACAGAAGAATCCGAGCACAGACAAGCAGTATAATTTGTGAGATAGATGGTGAATTGCTTTTAGACATTTGACCTTTATCGCCCACTTTCAACTAGCAACGTAGTCAGATGTGTACGCCGTACATCTTTGCCTATTTGCATTGCGACTGCCCTCTGTATCTCCTTCAAGGTATAGATATGATATATTGACTGGGGAGCTCAGGGGATGTGGGTCCCCTCGGCTTTTCCACTATCAAAGTGCCAGCACAGCAGATGGGGGGTAGAGAGGAGAAAGAAACAGACACTCTAAGAGAGAGGCTTTGAAAAAGAGGGAGGAATGCCTGGGAGAGAGGAAGAAGCCTCTCAGAATAGAGTGCATAAAATGAATGTGGGTCATAAAAACAGATCGGGGTCTCTTAATGGGCAGTAATTACATGCTAGTGGTGGATTTGGCTGTTCTGTGGCAAAAACCAAAGCAAAGACGGAAAGGGGAAGGAGTGGGCTGTCTGTGGGCTGAGCTATTGTGGCTGCACTGCAAACAAACACTAGCTTTGTCATTATGCGTCTAAATGAGAACAAGTGTGTGAGAATCAAGTGTTCTTCAGTGACTTGCTTTCTCTCAACAAGTTGATTTCAAATCATTTTTGGTTTGCAATCCTTCTTACAGTATAAATGTCCATGGTAAAAGCATAAAAGCATCAATACTAAGTAGCATGCAAAAACTTGAATTAATGAAAGCCTCTTAAGTCCATTATGCGCATCTAAAGATCTTTCACTGTTTATCAGAGACAAAGAGACTTTATAAATGACGATAATATATTTTGATTAAAGCAAAGCCTTTGTATGCTATTTCTGAGAATTATTTCTACAGAATAACTATATAAATAGACTAATAACATAATAAATATAAATAGCTAACGTGAATAAAGAAATGATACATTTACTGTTTTCCGAATAGGCCACATTTTCAGTCAAAAAGCACAATTTTAGGTTGAGTGAGATCCTTAAAATAACCCATATTGCATGCGATTTCATTAAATACATTTTTCTTTAGCAACATTAATCTTGATGAAGTTAAACATCAATATTTCTCAAACATTGCCAAAGGCTTTCCAAAGCCATCATTATCAGTTTGATAAAATTGTGTAATATTAAATCACTTTCAGCACCTCAACAACACGTGCACATTTTACATTTGTATTCATTTATTTCTTTTATATATCAAAATATATTAAACATGCATTTGGTAAGAGCATCTACGGCATATCGCGTTGGCTAAAACACACAAGGAAACGCGTTGTGAAAAATAATATCAGATTCAGGCAGGATTACAATCACCAAGTACATCTGTGAAACAAAACTTTCTCTAACGACCCGCTTTAAAACTAGTCCCGTCCGAATAGGGCTTTACTTTTAGTCATTATTTCGGTAGCACACATATTCTGAATGCCTTTGGCAGAATTCAAATGAGCCCTTTTAATCTAGATCAATCTAGATTAAAAATAATAATCTATGCACACCGCTAATATATATATTATACATAATATATAATATATATACACACACTATACTGTACACAGGATTGCTCTCTTTTGCACCAGCAAGTCTGACAAAAGTTAAAACACCTCGTTGGAACACAAAGGACCACTTTATATTAAATATAAAATCAAGATTGACATGCAGCAACACTCCTATCCCAAGATCCACTGCAAGTATTTTATCCATTCATTAGTGACTTGAAGTAATAAGAATATTAATACAGGAAAGCAAGTCTCAGCTCATATGGGTATTACAAGTGCACTCGGACTTGCCACAAGTACTCTTCTCAAGTATGTTTCATTTGATTTCTCTTAGGAAGAAGTAAATCAAACCTCCTTTGGGCAATGAAATGAATGTCCTTATTTAAAAGAAGGTCATCACACTAGTTTACTTAACCTGAGCACCATGTCTAATACATCTTCACAACATTTTCCTTTGCATTCAAATGAATGAACAATGCTGAAGATCCAGCACTGTTCTATTTATGAACAGAGGGGTTTCATCTTTATTAAAGTCTAACTAAAAAGCTCAGACCTGGAAATGGGCCCAATATAGATCGGGAGGAAACTTTGTGAAAGACTATGTGACAAAGAGCATTGAGAATGTGGAGGTAATGGTTACATGTGCAAAGCCAATTTTACACCCTGTTTCTATTATTATTTATTATTAACAGTTCTAGCATGAAGCAGTGCTGCTGGGAACATGACGAGCTGAAGGAATCCTGGATAATTGGTTTGTCAAGCCACCTGTGTGTCTTAACTGAGAGGTGATTGTGGAACTGCCTCATGTCTGGAGAGCTAATAATGAACGTTATCCTTTCAGAATTGCCTCCTACTGTATATAGTATATGTATATATACTAGAGACTGAGTCTAATTGTTATAGTTTTTTTAATCACACTCATTTTTCAAGGTTTACAATTCAGTTTCTGTACAGGCTTGAGGTTGAAATTTCATTGAACATAGATGTACTATGTAGAGGCCATTAAAAAGTAATAAAAACTAGAACTACTAAAGAATATGAAGGGCATTTTGTTTTTGGATAATAAATGCATTAATTAATAAATAGCAGAAAATAGCATTTATAAAAAAAAATGTGTGTATACATTATACACACTGTATATATGCTGTATTTTCTCATTTTAAAATGTACATGCATAGTATATATATATATATATATATATACAGTATACACTGTATATATAGTACATTCATTTGACTTATTTCACCCTTGTTTCATATTGATTCTGTGTTCTAATGTATGCAGTTTCCATAAGGCTGTAATGCTGTGCAAAGGGTGAAGTTGAAGCTTCATTAATTTCTTCTGGTACCAGGGAGCGCTTCTCTCTGTAATTGCAGGAGTGTCTGCATTATCTTCAAAAGTTAACTGATAAGGAGTAGCTTCCTGCCACGGACACTGAATTCTTTGTTTCATTTGTGCTTTAAAGGAGATGTTTGGAGATTGTGTGCTTTTTATATCTTGCTGTGAATGACTTCAGATGCCTATTCTATTTCTTCCTCAGGAGCTCTCATAATAAAGTCATAATAAAGTAAAATCACAATCCCCCAGCTTAATTTTGACTTAAATAAAAAGCAAGAAATAAAAAATAAAATGCAAGAAAAGATATTGTGATTTTACTCAATATGCATAGAATATATATATATATATTTTTTTTTTACAGCCTCCTGCTCCACTGATTATTAATCATAAGTAGGACTCTGAATTTAACGGCACTTTAGTAAAAAATTAATTCAGTATTAATTATATAAAATAAAAATAATATGCATAATGATAGGAATATGCACTACTATGTTGGTCTAGACAGTGTAGGCCTTAGATTAACAAACAAACATATATTTCTTATCAGGAGGCTACTGGGGAAGATAATGCAGACTCTTCGGCAGCAACAGAGAGAAGCGCTTCCTAGTACCGCAAGAAATTAATGAAGCTTCAACATCACCCTTTGCACAGCATTACAGTCACACAGCGACTGCATATATTAAATATTTAGTAGTGAAAATCAATATAAAACCAGGGTAAAATAATTCACATACACATACATAATCACACATAGTTAAAAGACGTATGAAAATATATGCATATAAATAATTCAAATGTCTATATGAAAAAGAATGCAATTTAGGTGCTGGCCAAGACATGAGTTATTAGAATTTTTGCTTTTTAATAGTAGTTTTATTGTTCTCTTAAAAGGAGCAGTTCACCCTGTTATTATTTACTCACCCATTATGCTTCAAACTGTTTAATTATTATAGGTATTATTTGCTTTACATTACAAAAGAGCCAGCTTTAAACTAAATGTCTCATCTGATTAACAGGAAATGTGTGTGTAGCTAAAAGTGAAAAAAGAAGTGTTATTTACAGCTCCTACATTGTTATGTTAAGAAAATGATTTGCATTAAATAATTAGAATAGCATCAAGGGGACATTGACGTTTTATATTTATACCAACCATCTATTCATGTTCTATACATGAAAGCAACTGCAAATAATTAAAAAAATGAATCAGTATAACAAATTTGTAAGTAACTGAACCAAACCTCTAAATCTCATAGAACGTACACTGTCTGCATACTTAGTGTAACAACCACTGTTTACTGGTATTTCTGTATTTTGTATTTCAGAAGTAAGATTTGGAGGTAAATATATGTATTTTCTTGTCTGTGTATCAGTATTTGTGTGCCCTGCTTGCTGTGCATCTGTATTTATAGGAGGCTCTCAGTCTGCACAAGTACGTCTGTGCATTTGTCCCTCTGTGTACAGGTGTGCGTTTGGTCTTTCTCTGTCACGTCCCTGAGGGCTGAGAACTGGCAGCAGAGGGCCAGCGAGAGCGGGAGCGAGTGCTCATTATTTAGTCCTCCAGAGGCCTGTCCACTGTTGCTACAACAGCTTCTTTCTGGGCCTGCAGCAGCCTGGCTGACCCTGCGTTTGCTGTTTATGGAGACATCACTTCATTAGCACACTGCTATGCTCAACAGACATAAGGGTGCGCCATCTGCCTCTCAATCACAACCAAGGTTAAACGCCTTCGCCTCTGGTCGGAGTCAGGTTTGGGATGGAGAGCAGCATTTATGTTGTGGCATCACACTTAGAACCAAAAGCGTTAGACGAATCCAAAACGCAAACAAACAAACAAACACGGTTGCGTCTGAAACCAAACAAGCCACCTTTAAACAGCCTAGCCTTTTGGCAGTCACGACTTGTTCGGCTCGACACCAGCAAAGCAGAGCACTTTAGGTGCCATAGAAGCGAACAGGTTAGCCTGTAGCTAAGTGGGCTTAGTAATATGGCTAATTGTCTTACCTGCTAAAATGAGGGAGTCCATTAGCAAAGGCCGTGGCCTATCCCTGGAGCTCTGATTCAGCGAGGCAATTAAAAACAGCATTTTAAAAAGTGCTTTCTGCCAGAAATGTCCTCGCTAAACTAATACCACGGAGAATAAAGGGCTGGAAAAACATAATTTCATCGTCGCCAACTAGCAAGGCAAAAGAAAATTGGCATCTTAAAAGCATATAGTGTGGAAACGCGGATGTTCGCGCTCATAAACATTTTTCCCTGGCTAAAGACGGCTGAAGCAATTTGTTGAAAATGATACAACAAATTGGATTACACAATAATCGTCAGGCACTTTGTGACGGCGATAATGAAGAAGAATGACCCTTTGGAGTGGGATTGGGAAGAGCAAACAGTAGCTTCTCAGTTTACACAGAGCATAATGATCATTAGAGAGAAGGAGTGGAGCTCCTCACAGAACCCTTTACGTCTTAACGAGCGCAGCTTAAAGCACACCGCCACCGTATATTAAAACGGATAAAAGGTTAGGTGATTTTTAGCCCCATCCCCGCGAGTCTAATTTAATCCTCCGGGGCCCTTTTCAATAAGACGTGATGCATTACTTCTCGCCTGTCCCTAATTAATATCGTATCATTTAATATTAGGAGCTCTGATTCACTGGCTCCCCCCTCTGTTTATTTCCAGCTCATCTGCCAAAGATCTCAACTGAGGCTTGCGGAAATGCTGGGTAATACAAATAATATTTTACGCCTCGGTGACGGCCGTTCGCAGCCAGGAGGAGAGTTAATCATTCTCTGTGGGATGATGGGATTGGAAATATCAAGGCAGAGCCAATGAGGTTATTCTTATCAAAAAGTCAAATGAAATCAGATACTGAGACAATTACAGAACCTGGGACACAAAGGACTCGGCACTGGTCAAAGCTGATGCCTGAGCGCTGGATTTTTATCGTATGTTAGTTCTCTCATTCCGGCCATTGATTAAAAGCTATCCCTGGTGTGTGTGCGTGTGTGGATGCGCCGAGCGCTGATCTCCATACAAATCTCCATTTACTTGAGGCCCAATTACACACTAACCGAGCAGGAGAGAGAGCAAGAAAGGAAGATGGCATGAGTGAGGGAAAGGGAGAGGGAAAATAAGACAGAAAAAGTTGCCTCAGCACCACTGAGCAGGCAGCACAGTGAGAGCTCTAATGGCCCTGACCGCATGATTGGATGCAGAAATGCACAGCTGCAACACACTATAATAATGACAAGCCATATCATCGGGTTGAATGCAGAATGTTCGTGATTAACATACTGTGCCTTGCAAAAGTATTCATACCCTTCAGTTTTTCATATTTTGCCTTATGTTAAACTACTTTAAATTACTTTACGTAGACCATTCTGACAAAGCAAAAACAGAATTGTCACAAGTTTGTAAACGTATCAAAAATAAAAAAAAACTTAAATAAGTACATTGCACAAGTATTCATATCCTTATCTTAATATTTAGCTGAAGCATTTTTAGGGTCTCAAGTCTTTTTTTGTCTGTGTGCTTAGGGTCATTGTCCTGTTTTGACCCTAGTTTCTGAGTTTCTGAATGGTCTGGACTGGATTTCCTTCATGGCTATCTCTATATTCTGCTGCACTGAGCGTTCCCTTTAGTCTGATGAGTCCCTCAGTCCCTGCCACTGAAAAACAGCCCCACAGTATGAGGCTGCTACCAGCACACTTAATTTTGGGATGGTACTCCGCAGGTGATGAGCATAGCTGGTTTTCTTCAAACATGATGCTTAGAATTGAGGTTTACCAGACCAGAGAATCTTATTTCTCAGTGTCTGAGGGGCCTATAGGTGTTTTTTTTAAAAAATCCACTGAAAAGAGAATTAGGTCTTGCCACACCAGCATAAAGCACTCAACTAGAGTGACCATCAGGTTATTGCTCACTACAGTAACCAAAGCTCATCCCCCTTATTTGCTTAGTTTGGACAGGAGGCTAGATCTAAGACGATCTATTTCTTCCTTTAAGATTAAAAAAGACATGCTTCTGTGACTCTTCAGTGAAGCAAAAAACTCTTCTTCACCTTAAGTGTAGTAACATCTACAAGCAATATGGATGCTCCTGAGCTACATTTCAGGGTATGAATACTTATTCAATGGAATAATTTTAGTTTTTTATTTTTAGTAAATTTGCTATGTTAAAACCTGTTGTTTGCTGTACATTTAGTAATTTAAAACAGTTTAACATAAGGCAGCAACACAACAAAATCTAGATTTCATATTTTACAGCAAAATTATAGAAATCTAATTCAGCAGACTCAAAAATGTATTTGAACATAAATGTATGATGATGAATATAAATTAATTCATTTTTCAATCAAACTGCATTTGGGTTATTTTACTAATGCTATGTAAATATTTCAATATATTTAATGTTTAAATAAAGAATATAATTTATATATATATATATATATATATATATTCATATGCACACACATAAAGTATGTATAAAGAGTTTGCATAAACATTACAGTACATAAACTCCACTTTTAATATTTTTTAAATAAATGACAATTCTCATATTTACCTTTTTTTAAAAGGTATTTAAAAAATTTTTAATTCATGTCGGCTTTAATTAAAATGTTATTCTGATATCGATTGCGCAAACATAATTGTCTATTGATAAACAATTAAGCTAACTTCCATTTTGCTGACTTTGTGACTTGCAGTGCATCGGAAAACCACATGGTACACATGTCAAAGAATCGTTTCAGCTAAGGTTCACAATTTGTTCAGAGAGTCTCACAAACACACACGCACATGAATAAACGCATACACCTGCTTCTCACACAAGAACAGAGCAGCCGCCTCTTAGCAGAAAGGTGAAGCAAGGGACAAACCATCAGAAAACAGTGGGACAGGTGTCTGACAGGACCACAAACTGACAAGCTGAATAGATCTCCCTTCCCTCCCTCTCTTTCTTCTTCTTTCATGAGTCTCTCCCTTCTTTTTTCCATCTTTTCTCCTCCCTCAGCTGTCTCCTTGCACCTCACCATCACTAATCATACAAGCCTCACCTCTGCAGAGAGGACAGTAGGATGAAGGAGGAAGCTGACAGCAGAAACTGTCAGCACAAGGCGTGTGAGCTGTAGCCAACAGCAAGGATGTTTAGATTTCCTCAACACCTTGCAAAAACTGTAAAACACAGCAGAGCACAGCTCCTGACAGCAAGTGCTATAGGGGAGAAATGCTGGGGGAAACAACAACTGACCAAACAATATGTGCTGAATCTCTTGCACCGTTGAGTATTGAAAGCTGTATGAGTCAGAATTTCTGCTGCACTTTTCTTCATCCTTACACCGCTTTCATTTCTGAATCAACTGCAAAGAAATCATTATCAAAGGAGGGCTGATATTAAAGTGAAAGTTTAGTCATAAATGGAAGTAATTGTGTCACCATTTACTTGCTTTCATGTTGTTACAAACCGAAATGACTCCTTTTACTATTCAAAACACAAAGAAGATATTTGGGTCAATGGCAAGATGCCCATTCTTTTGTCTAATCTATGAATTTAATTAAAATGCATCTCTTGCATGAATACACTTCTTACTTAATGAGAATATTTCTTTTTTTCCCCCCTGAATTTAAAATATTTTCAAGTCAATGTAAAAATGTCAGGGTGATGTACTGGTATCATAACGTAGGAAATAATTAATAAAAATTAAACAATTGAAATGAAAACATTGCTAAATAGTCGGGCTTATTCAGTTCTTATAAGAGTTGTAACAGGGAAAAAAAGAATCCTCTGAAAGTCATTAAGGTTTCTTTGATTTAAAGCCTCAAAAAACATTTGGAACAAAAAAAGCTGAGAAAAATATATTGCTGTCAATTTGTCAGATCAGTTTAAAAGTACATTGTTTTTTTTGTTGTTGTTTTTTTTGTTTTCACATAGAAAAGGAATAATACAATTTGTACAAAAATAATAATAAATAAATTATTTTACTTTTTGCAAAACATAACTTTTAAAAATGATTAAGATGCAATTAAAAATGCAACAAAAAAAAAAGCCATATCTCTGTTTGAAGAACTTGACAGCCATGGTCACCATTCACTTTCACTGTATGGAAAAAAAACAGCTCAAACTGTCAGCTGTAAATCTTTCTCTCTGTTTAGAAGAATGAAAGTCATACGGTTATGACATGAAGGTGAACAGGATGACAGATTTTTCATTCCTAGGTGAACTATTCCTCTAATTCAAATAAGACAAGGGCTGCAAATTATGCAGTAAAAATAGGATTCTCTCACCACAGTGCAAAACTATCTTGATGATATCTAAACTAAACCAGCTATTCCCTGCAGAACAGGTGGTAAACACACCATATCCACATTACAGCCATAATGCTTTTTATAGCCTGTCTGCAGAGCCGAAGAACTGTAATGGGGAGTGAGTTATGACAATAATAACTCTGTCTCTTCATAATCAGGTAATCAATTCAATCTTCTGCCAATTGTCTCAGACAAATGCTTCTTCCGCATCCCCTGTAGAATGTAATTGAAGGGTTCTGTCGTTATTGACTCGTGTAGAGTAAACACCTGTGAGGTCGGCGTCTGTTGTTGTGGGCGTCCATTAATTTCAGATGAGTAAGATTAACAAGATGTATGTAAATTCATATTTTGCCACTTGAAAATTCTTTAGACAACTCAAGGTCCGTCCATTAGCATTACTAATGATATGTCGCAAACTCTAGGTTAATGTAATGCAATTCTGAATAAAAATTCAATCTTTAATAACCCATAAATAAAAATCTGCAAGCATCTCACTAGTACACTTAAAGAAACAGTTCACTCAAAAATGAAAGCTGAAGGTTGATCTTCACTTTGCATATTGATGCAGTATGACACTGGCGAAGGCAAATAGCCAAAACCTTTGTCTTTTATCCCATGCTTTAATTCAAACAAAAGAATTTAGAGTGCAGACAGATCTTTGCCATGTTTGAGTAAATATAGGTCTTGGCACATAACCAGCTGAGAGAGTGCGGTGAATTGCATTGATTGAAAATGTACTTACCCTGAGGCCATCCGAGTTGTAGATGAGATATAAACAATAGATCCAATGCAGTGAATGGGTGCCGTCAGAATGAGAGTTCAGACAGCTGATAAAAAATAAAGCACATATCAAGCACTGTTACAAGTGAAAGCAGTTCTAAACAAATCTGTCAGCAGATTTTGATGTGAGAGGACACGAGGGGATGGACTTTTTAACTGAAGGAAACAACATAGATTATTGAATGGGATTTTGGCAAGAAGCAACAGTTTAGCCTTAAAATGCCTTACTAATGGA
Source organism: Enteromius trimaculatus (assembly GCA_032361065.1). Lineage (NCBI taxonomy): Eukaryota > Metazoa > Chordata > Actinopteri > Cypriniformes > Cyprinidae > Enteromius > Enteromius trimaculatus. The sequence goes on from JAUMHP010000060.1 coordinate 12,970,906, forward strand.
TTTGTTTCTTACAAAAAAGCATTACTTGACAATATGTTAATTGATGAACTCGGGGTTACTGTGCTCTGTATGTGTGCGTTTTATCATCAGCTGTTCAAACTGTTCATTCTGACGGCACGCATTTACTGCAGTGGATCCACTGGTGAGCAAGTGATGTAATGGTGAATTTCTCAAAATCTGTTCTAATAAAGAAACTAACAAATTTAACAAAATCTTGAGTAGCCTAAGCGGGAATGAATATTCAGCAGATCTTTAATTTTTGGTGAACTATTCTTTCAGAGGGTTTTTTTTCCCCTCAAAAAAAGAAAAATAAGATATTGCAGATAATCTTAGTAGATTTATCCTGTAAACATACCATGAGCTTTTAGTGCTAAGATATAAAGAGACAACAGGAGCTGATGTGTCCACCTCTCCAGGCAAAAACTAAGGGATTTTTCCCTGCAAGAGGAAATGCTAAGCTGTGGGCGAGATGCAAGAAGCAGGGAGCTGTATCGATCTGAGCTTTAGCAAAATCTACCGTTGCATCTGTGCCAATGAGAGGAAGAAAAATTAGATCAAAACCTTCTGTCCGCGATTGAATCATGCTGGTGTCACTCACAAAATCTCTTAGAGCGGGGCACGGCTCCAGAGAAATCAATATGGCATGGATAGATATTAATGTTCGGCATTATCAAGCCCAATTGAAATCACATTGAACAGGAGAGACCTAATCATTTTATTAACAGTTTATACTCAAAGTACGTTAGAAGTCTCTTCCATCTTTAAAAAGACAAACCCGCTAGCACTGAAAACAGCCATTGTCAAAGTCATCTAGCTAAAAATGAGAGTCAGTATTGATCGGAGCATTTAGCGAACAACCGTGTAGCACCATCCTGTAAATCAGAGAGATGAAAGCATGACAAGAATTGGACAATGACAGACACTCTGTGTTTTCTTTAAACAATTGTCTGTCAGTGGTCAATATTTTCTTCTGTGAAGGGGTTTGACCCAAAGTGGTTTTTAACAAAACAAAGATGCGCACCACAGCTCCGGGATTTTGCTGCAGTTGTCGGAGTGACAAGTTTATTCTGCTTGTACACAGCAGAAGATCAAAGATACACAGGGGATGGTGGCACATCACACAAGAAAGTGTGATATTTACATACCAGTAACACGCAGTCCTCTTTACAATGTGAAGGTGATGCTATCGTTTCCAAATGTGCATTTTATTTTTATCATCTCAAGGTCAGTGTGGTCTGTCTTGTGAAATCTGAAGCAGAATGTAGACACAAACATAGACAGCTGTAACCTCAGGCAGCAACTTACTGCAGAATCCATGACCGTCAAAGCACAGATCTCTGCTCTGTATAGCTAACTTCATAAGACTCAAGGTTTGATTGATTGGCACAGCACACTTAGCCCCTGCTGGCAGATGCTGTAACTACACCATTGAAAATGGTACATGTTTCACAAAATTCACAATCTTTTTTTAGAATTAAATAACGAAATGGTAAGTAACAAATACAATAAAAATGAGTTTTAAAAGTACAGAGAAATTGTATTTTCTACTAATCCTCAATTAAAATAGACAATGACACAAATAAAACATTATTTTAATATAGATAACAAAAATAAAATCCAACAGGATTTTTAAAATTGATAAATAATAAATATTATATTAGTACTATTGTTATATTATTAAATTAAAACAAATAAAATATTAAAATAATGTATATTGTAATATAAATTGTAACGAATGAGCAGGCAGGAGAGCGTGCGGGTTCACGTGCAACAGTTTATTTAAAGTACACAGAGCTTAAACAA